>JAPTHN010000001.1:114622090-115828162 GCA_026936325.1 Platynereis dumerilii
CGGATTTATTTTCCCTTATATAGAACAAAGTAGTGTTCTATAAATAGCTCGAGTTGATGCTATTCATAGATACAGCAATTGGCCCAGTGGCTGAATTTATATGAGCACCCTCAGACTGCTGTCAGCTGGATATACAGACTTCTTTTCAGTCGCTCTCCGCCCACAAGTATTGGCAGTCAAGGGCCAGCCTCGTCCCAGTGTCTCCCTTGCATTTTGTCAATATGGAACTCCCTTGGAAGGCAATACGTCACAGCACGTGCCATATGGAAGACTGGGGGTGATCCCCAGAACAGAGAAGTCGAACATATTCAGCAGTCGTCTGCTGCAGGCGTCTAAACACCTGTGACAGAATAATCTTCTAATATCCATAAATCATACTTCATTCCAAGAAAAAGACATTTTGTCAACAATCCTGGCACAGGCAGCAATAATAGTCTGTTTAGACGCTGCCTACGCTGCGTCTTCTCTGACGTCACAGGGTGCTTGGGTCACGTGCATTAATACGTCATTACGTAAAATGCCGTCCCAGTAAAAAGACTAAAAGTTAATCGCCCTTCCATGAAGTCAACCCACAAAATTCTGAGAAAAGACAATTTAATTTTTTGACAAAAACATACAAAAACATTTAAAGCACAATGAAACAAATGCGAACTTCGCATTACAAAACGACTTACAGTTGCTATAGTATATGAGGCCTATCACCAAAGCTCAATTTTCAGTTTGTCACACGTTGATTGTATTACATGCAACACATTGATGTCATTGTTGTTTGGGTTTGACAAAAGAAATGCTGTACAAATATTTAAAGCAATTTTTGAATAAGCTCAGTCATGGACACAAACCAAACCACAGAGTGCCGTTAGATCCAGGCTGCTGCACACACAAGAGACCATTGTGAGGAGCAATTGCTGGACAAAAAGCATGAATTCACGTTATTCGGAGCAATTGTGGGCACTGGGGTCACATCAGAGAAATATCTAACCAACTCCCACTGTGTCCCACATAGTGCAGAGCAGACAGAGCGAAAAAATACTAAGATGATATCTCAGAAATGTCACAGGTTTGGACAGGTAGATTTACTCTTGAGCAATTCCTTAACGGCACCCTAATGCCAAAAGAACAACAATACAATATACATAATAGGCCTAGAGATGAGATCAGAGGCAGGGAAAAGACCTGCATCACTTCAAAGATGTCATCAGCAGGTTGACAATCATATTAATGACTCACTACTGGTGATAGCACAGCACAGTGAGTACTGACAATCTGGGCTGAATCAAATGTCAGTCATCAAGTTAGTCTTGTGCAAAATTCCTCACAAATTCCAACATAATGGCTTCAAATAGACCTGGAATAAGACTTGGAATAGAAGCAAACAACTTCAGGATAGTCTTTATGGTGGGCAGTCTACCAAAACATCCTGCATGATTGCTGTTTATTATGCCCAATCTAGATGGTGACAAATCTCTTAATGGTGAATCATGTGCCCTATAAAATGCCAGGGTCAATATTTACATTCCCACTGCTACGAGAACCCCCAGCTTTCGATGACTGCTCCACTAACAGCATAATTGGATCATGGTGACTGACCCAGTCCCTCTAATCATGCTCTAATCAATGGCCACAACACAATACAACAGTTTAATGGTGATCATACAGCACATCACAAAAGAGTACAACACTTCAGCCAAGTTGATCATCATGTACAGATGTAATGTTATGCATCATCTATCATTACGAAAATACATGTACCTTATTACTTAACATCTAATAAGGTATGAAAGCTATTGACACAGCCCCCAATGGATCCGATTCTTTGAACTCCAGTGCAACACATTGCATGAACTGTTTCCTTGAAACCCAAATTGATATTTTAAAACCAACTACATTTTGAATGAATTTACACGGGAAAAAACTTTGATTCAGAGGAATTTTTATACCCTTACGACACAAAACAATATCTTTTCAGTGGAGGGATAGTTAGTGGTGATTTGTGACTGTACAACTGCTAAATCGCTACAAAGTACATCAAGTTGGCCTTGTACAACCCATTTCGTATCAGGTATATATTGCACAATGACTTATATCAGTAGCAAATCTAGGAAGTCACTAATTTATGTTCTATATAAAAAATCCGACTAAGCATGACTGGCCAGCGAAGTGTAGTAGTACACCATAGTAAACGAGACAACAACATTACAACGTGGAAGAATAGCCACGTGGGTAGCTGTCAAACTTGGCAGAGTGCCCTCAGTGAAGCCAAGAGTTAACCAATAGTCACTCATTGCCCCAGTAAAGCTACACCTGTCCATTGACTTCTTTCATACAGTAAAGAATCACATGCGATTCAATTAACACCACTGACAACAAGTGAAAAGATCAGGATCAGGGCTCAGGAGCCATCCAAGTAACCTGACCCCATCACTAGATCGATCCCAGATCATGTTGGATCTATAGACAGATCATGGATCCGATAGATAGATAGATATGGTAAGTGCAGCCCTCTAAGCCCAGTTCTGGGCGCTCACGAGGGTTGATGACTAGATGGGAGAGCGGGAGTCCTCAACATGTTACACATTTACCCCATGAGAGGGACCTTTTACTTGCCCAGCATAGACACTGATGCAATGGGCCGCCAATTGAATGTCTCATCCGAAACGACATCCAGCTGGGATTTTGCTCATGAAGGTACACTGAAAATGTTGGTTCTAGATATAGTCCAGGCTCTGGCCTACAACCCCGTATACAATGCGAGCCGCAGAGAATTTGATGATTGAATCTTGTAGCTTAGTGTCCTAGCTTCCAAAATCACACAGGTGGACGTTCCGATTTTACTGCGAATAGCCACTAGGGGGCGTTTTTCAAAATGGCCGCCGTACTCACTCTCGCCATTCTATTTTCCTTAATCATGTTAATTTTCAAGATACAATTTCATGCAACACCACTTTTTTGGGGTTTTCTGACCTGCAGAATCCATTTCTGAACTTACTTTTGTGATACAGTGTGTGTATCATGTGATATTGCAATGGCTAATTTACATTTATGAAGACCGATGGTCAAATTCACTAAAATCGCCATAAATCTGCCTAATTCTTGTATCTTATCCCAGTCCAGCAGCCAGATTGGTGTAATGTGTGACTTACAAAGGTTCATGATACTTAACTTGGGGTTCAACCAGGTCTGGAGACAATTTATTTGGCCCAGAACCAGGCCTATATTCAGGTTTGACTGGCAGAGAATGGTCGAAAAGCAAAATAATTGCCTAAAAATCACAAATTTGGTTATTTAAACAGCAAATATAGGATGGAATCGCCTCAGATTAATACATTATTTTCTTCCTGCATAATTTCAGAGTGTTCTTTGCAAAAAAATTGGTCTCTGTAATTTTTTTCGTGTCAAATAAAGTCAGAAAGCAGCTGCATTCTTCCAAATTATTTTTCTCTTGCCATTCTATTTTCCTTAATTTTAAGGATACAATTTCATGCAACACCACTTTTTGGGGGTTTTCTGAAAGGCAGAATCCATTTCTGAACTTACTTTTGTGGTATATTGTGTGAATCATGTGATATTGCAATGTCTAATTTATATATAAATGAAGACCGATGTAGACCAAATTGTCAAATTCACACATATTTCCATAAATCTGCCTAATTCTTGTATCTAATCCCACTCCAGCAGCCAGAATGGTGTAATTTGTGAGTTGATGAGGTTTAGGAAACTTAATTTGGGGTTGAACCAGGTCTGGGAACATTTTATTTGGACCAGGACCAGGCCTATCTTCAGTTTTGACTGGCAAAGACTCTGCAAAAAACAAAACAATTGTCTAATCGACCCAACTTAGGTTTTTAAAACACCAAATAAAGGATGGAACTGCCTAAAATTAATACACATTTTGCTTCTTGCATGATTTCAGAGTGTTCTTTGTGAAAAGAGCAGTTACTGTGGTGGAAATAGGACTGTAGTGTCAAAAATAATGTTATTTTTTAGATTGTCAAGTTAAGAATGAACCGTGTGATAAACATTACAGGTCCAGTCTAATTTTTTTTATTCATCCTATTCGCAACTACATATGTAGATTTGTCGTATGACTTATTAAGATTTCTGATCACTTATTTGGATAGAACTGGTTTATCTTTTGTTTTGATGGGCATAAAATAGCTGCAAAGCAAAATAACCACCAAAAAATAATAACTAGAAATTTGGGTATTTATTCAAACAACAACATCTACTTTTTTAAAAGTGAAACTCGCTTCCAATTAGTCAATACCTGATACTTCAGTTCTGAAACAAGTACAGAGTGCCATTTGCAGTATGAGTATCATGCTGTAAACCTACCAAAATAGTGCAAAATGCTCAGCGTTGCTGCAACATTGGCTGTTTTAATTATCATCATAATCAACAACTGACTGACCGTTGATAAAAAACCTTTGCACATGCTTTCATCTTTGTCTCAAAGATACAGTATATCTGCTAATATATAGGGTTAGCAGTCACAATTGACAAAAGTGAAAACAAGAAGGAAAAAAAATCGTCATACGGTTGTCATTATTTGCAAATCATCTTTTACTTTCTATCATGAATAATGAATTTTTGTACTGTGTACACAGTACAGTTCAAAGTGGAGTTGGATTATCAGATTTCTACACCAACGTTTATCAGCACAAATGACACACTCTTTGCGATGACACATTCATTGGGGATTTAACACACAGTTCATAATATTAAAAACAAGAACCCAGGGGTTCAAAATGGAGGTGGTGTAGTGTCCTAAGTTGAAGTTCATATCCCCTGATAATGACTATTTCCCTGAGTGCCCAGTGTCCAGTACCAGGTGTTGTTAATATATTGTGTGCTAAATTCAGAATTTTACAAATAATCCATTTTCAAGCCACAAAATGACCATGTGACAGATGCGATATGGAAAAAGAATACATTTCATAAAAGAACCTCGAAAGAGCTTTAAAATGATGCATGTAAATGTGTGTGATCTGCCAGATAGCTCAACCTCCTTTTTGTGGAGCTGCACATTCATTTTGGTGCATATCATATGATAAACAATGAGAAGACTGGGAATCATAGAGTAAGACGTACTCTATCCACTAGTAGAATTAACTGTCTCAGTATGGAACCCCTGATATAACAGTTACCTACATCCATTAAAATCCAATAGGCTCCGACACTGGGCTGAGACAAAACTGAGTCCCAAGTTCCCAACACAAAATTTACACTAAACTAAAGTATATATGGCTATAAAAGTTACTAATATGTTTAACTAAAATATTTTTTGAAGTTCACCAGTTTATTCATTACCATTAATCAGCAAGAAACCAAAAGTTAAGAAAAATATCAGAAATCCTAACATTTTTCAAGTTTTTTTTTGGTTTTATGACAAATTCAAAGGATTTGCCCTCCAAATGAGTTTAGTCATTTAAAGAGGTATAATTTAGACACCTAAATGCAAAATTTGAGAGGTCTAACTCCAAAACTGACGGAATCATGGAGCATTGGAAAAAGAACATTTTTTCACATTTTTGCTGAATTTGCTCTTACTTTTTTCTCTAAGAGCATTAAGACCTCCAAAAGGCACATTGAAAGTATTTAACGCATAACATGGCAGATTTTCATGTTCATAGGTACAACTGTTTCGGAGTTCTGCTCCGGAAAGGAAAAAAATACATTATTTTCAATTTCCAATATTTTACAAAAACAGTACCGCTTGCTTAAATATGAACACCAAGACACATATATTCTACAAGACCCATTCATGTGCCAAATATCATATATACAAGTGCAATAGTTTAGGCACAGTGGACAATACACAATGTGTGATGCTGCCCGTAGTGGATTCAAGCAAGATAAAAACGAAGTCACGTCCAAATAACAACATGCAAGTTATTCATTCCCATGCCAGATGCTTGCTCTGTAATCAAGCTAAGGTGCATTCTTGACTCCAAACTTCTTCAAACAAAATGTCCAAGTCAGGGCCAAAAAGACATCTGAAAATGCTCAAATTTCAAATTTCCCGCCAAAACTTTCCATTTTGTCAAAGTGACTGCATAAATGGAGATGTCACTCAGGGAAAGTAACTCAGAGTGGGAGATGTGTACACACCTCCATTAAAAATTGAAATTAAATGAATATCCTGTAAGGTTAAAAATGTTGCTAATGCAGCCTTTTGTGTTAGTTTCCTCTGTCTCAAAAAAATTGCTCCTTCAAAAGCACACAAATGATGTGAGAAAATATACCAACACAGTGTGTATGTACACGGCAAAGGATATTGTCATAATAATTCCTTACCTTTAGAAAAAACGTAAGCATTAGGCAAGTTTGTCAGTTTCACACCATTTGGCCCTCAAAGCTGCTCAAGCAATGTACATCATAGAAAATAATAATCAGGAAACTACTCTGATGAAATTGAAATACAATTCTGAAAAAAACAAAAAAACCACCAAAGACACTGGATGCTCTAGTCCACTTCTTTTCTGTACAGTCTACCTTGACACTTCAGAATCATGTGATTGCAAAATCCCACAACTCTCATTGCTCAGCATATCCCTTACTGGAACAACATAGTAGCAGTGAAATAGCTGAAATGTAAAACAACCACAAAAAAAATAGACATTTGTGTGAGTAACATTATGCTGTCCAGCCAGGGTTCTAAAGCCTTTGTCTGAATGATAATAGTTACGAGCAGTAAGTATGGGTATTGACCATTATTAAGTGTCTCATGTTGGCCAAGTAAGTTTTGATTTTTGGCCAATTGGATACTTCATATTAGATAGAATTAAGCATCATAACCTGAATGTTCCCAATGAGCATCTGACTGCATTTGACATCAGAGGGATGGCACATTTCATCAGTTAAGACTTTTAGTAATTTATGATTAAAACATAGACAGTTAATGTTTTATTTGTCATATTTCAATGACTTCCCAGATAATATTCTGGAACATAGCATCACATTTTCAACATAACTGGCATGTGCATGATCACTTAATTAATCCAAATTTATGTAAGAAGTCAAGAATACATGATTACTTTAGAGTCAGTTTGACGGACCAATAGCAGATAAAGTTTTTGGAATGGCCAAATTTGTTAAGAGGGGTAATTTTGTTTGTAGTAATTTTATGTCTCTCAAAACAATAGATAGACTACCCTAAATGTATGTCTAGAAACCTTAACAATAGTACACATAGATCAATCCACCAACTCGGATTGGTCTACATTCAAGAATGAGAGTATGACATTTAAATAATTTTGAACATATTTGACTTAATTTTGTCACGTAAAATCCAAATATTTTCTAACACCATGATATTGGTAGAGAATAGTCCAACATCCATTAAAATACAAAGGATATATTAATGTGGGGGGGGAGGTTTATTCTAGTTCTACCCTCGTTTAGTTTACAGCACAAATAAAACTGGTTATTTATAAGGTAGAATTTTCAGCCATGTTCTACCTGAAGATATACCTGGTTCTTGCCAAAAAGATTATAAGAAATCTAATTAAGCCACATTATAAGTTATCAAGTTTGTTGGGGTGGGTTAAATAGAAGAATGAGAGGAGTGTTAGACTTAAATACCAATTTCAGAAATCTTAAAAATAATTTGGAAGGATGCAGCTGCTTTCTGACTTTATTTTACACAAAAAAAATTACAGTGACCAATCTTTTTGCAAATAACACTCTGAAATTATACAGGAAGCAAAGAATGTATTAATCTAAGGCAGTTCCATCCTTTATTTGCTGCTTATATAACCAACTTTTTGATTTTTAGTCAATTATTTTGCTTTTCGGCCATTCTCTGCCAGTCAAACTGAATATAGACCTGGTTCTTGGCCAAATAAATTGTCTCCAGACCTGGTTTAACCCCAAGTTAAGTTTCCTGAACCTTTATAAGTCACACATTACACCAATCTGGCTGCTGGAGTGGGATTAGATACAAGAATTAGGCGGATTTATGGCGATTTTAGTGAATTTGACCATCGGTCTTCATAAATGTAAATTAGCCATTGCAATATCACATGATACACACACTGTATCACAAAAGTAAGTTCAGAAATGGATTCTGCAGGTCAGAAAACCCCAAAAAAGTGGTGTTGCATGAAATTGTATCTTGAAAATTAAGGAAAATAGAATGGCGAGAGTGAGTACGGCGGCCATTTTGAAAAACGCCCCCTAGTGGCTATTCGCAGTAAAATCGGAACGTCCACCTGTGTGATTTTGGAAGCTAGGACACTAAGCTACAAGATTCAATCATCAAATTCTCTGCGGCTCGCATTGTATACGGGGTTGTAGGTCAGAGCCAGGACTAATAGATAGATAGATAGACAGATAGAGATAGATAGATAGATAGATAGATAAGATAGATAGATGTAGATACAATTTTTCTTTCATTCATCCATCACATAATTTCATTCGGATTCCATTACAGAACAAGTTGATCTTACCGCGAAATGCAAAAAAAAAGAAGAGAATAAAATTGCATATAAATTGGGATCACGAGAATTCATGATCCAGGACTATTTTTACCTGAGATCTAAAAATAGCCACGAATACATGTGCGGTTGAAGATATGTGACTGTCATGTTTGCATAACCAACACCTTTCCACAATACATGTATGGCAAAAAGTGGGAGTTGCATTTATATGCAGCCATAGCAAATAAATGCATTGTAAAAATTGAATGGTCAAGACCTAAATTTGGTGGGAAATATATATAGAAAATCATTATGACTAGGGTCAAGATATATGGCTATTCTATGTCTAGTTTGGCTGTATAATACAAGACCGTATATTACAGAACTCAACAAGACATACCAGTGGCGAAGTAGACATGAATGTTTTTATTTACTGAAAATTCTCTGAACATTTTTGTGCCTAGTCATGGGTGACATCAAAGCCATGTACATTGGCATACCGCATCTTGTATGACTATACAACACTGCGTGGTGAATACATTGGCAATGTAACAGAGTGCCAAAAAATGCCATTTTCCCCCCAAATAGTGGGTCACTCCAGTGTTAATGTCCGCCCGTTCCAGCTCACTCACTGCCAATGGACCAGCATACTAATTGAAAGGCCAGCATTTTGTTGCTGACAGAAAAATCATCATTTATGATCAGCAAAAATTAAATGATCCACTTTTGAAGTAAAATGTCACCCTGTCAGACCAATCAGAACCCGGAAATGTGAAAGGTTACAATTTATATGTTGAAATATCCACCCTAAATAGGAGGCATTTTTAAACTTCTATAAATCAAACATATTGAAATAAATTACAAATAAATAACCTACAATCATATTAATCACGACAAATTTGGTCAAAATGGACATCCATTAATTAATACGTACATGGACCATGCTGTCCATGCATGTCACTAAGTGATTGTACCCATGTACCAAGAAGTACAGGTCAATAAATCTCTGTACAAATACCAGGGACAAATACCAACCTTTGGTACCAGAAGGTTCAAAAGAAAACTTTCAACAAAATAAATGCACTGTAGTAATTACCAGCTCATAAATTCTCTGAGAATCAACACTTCCAATCATATACCTAATATAGAGGGTCAACTACAAATGAAAACACACATGAATTTCATTAGGCTGATAAGTGATCTGACGAACGGAGTCATTAAACATATGTTTCTAAAGTAGGTCACTGTAGAGAGCCCAGTGGGCAGTCATTAATTGAAACCAAATCCAATGCATTCTCAGCATATACCTTGTAATGCCATTTCTACTTAGCAGTGTATGTTAGCAGTGGGAATCACAGTGGGACACAGCTAGTATACTAGTATACTCAGCATCAATGTCAGTCCCAAAAGTTGACCATTAAAGACTTCAAAGAAGCTTAATGACCTTTTATCTAAGGTCCCCCATGACACAACTGCAGCTAATGGGTCTACCTATCACCAGTACGTAACTGATGGAACTGTGACACATTTCAAAATAATTAGCAACAGACATCACAGAAATATCTACATTCCTAAATCTAACATGTATACCATTCCTACCTCCATTACTCAATACATGTAGGCCTATCTCCATAACAGGGACTCCGCAAGGGAGCAGTATGGATACCACAACAGACTATGAAACTTGAAAAAGGGATGGATGGATGATTGGGGCTTTACGTCCTGTATTTATTCACTTGGTAGGTAATTAGGACAAGATGACGACACGGCAATTAGGCGAAGGATGATTGAAACAGCCGGCCAACATAGGCCCAGGTGACCCGACAAGAGCTGGATTCGAACCCTGGACCTAGCGATTGGCAGTCCAGCACGCTACCACTAGACCAACCCTCCCCCCCCCCCCCCCGCCAACTTGGATAAGGGAGATCCTAGTCTCTGTGCACTGTTTAAATAATTCGATTTGTAGACTATACAGATTCCATTCCATATTATATTAGCTAAATGTGCCAGGTATATCTCTTTTTTACCTTGACAAGTCATATCAAAGCTATTTGCTAACAGGAATGCAGTATAGAATTGTATACAAAATTGAAACCTGACCCAGAGCAAATAAAGAAATGATTAAAAAGTGTGAAAAGTCCCAGTTGACTAAACACAGTGGTGACTAGTTTCTTCTCAGAACTTGTAACTTTTTCCATCACAACTTTTTATCCAAATGCACTCACTGCCAAGAAAGTTGACTTTTGCGAACTAGGCTGGAACGTCCCAGCTATTTCTGGTTTCAAATTTTAATGCTAATATATGTTATTTTGTACATGTAAAAAAAGTCAAATCATACGGACAATAAGGAAAAACTGTGACATCCTTTTGAAAGCTGTTCATGAGCGTTTTTATGACTTTAGTTAAGTATATTTAACAGTCCTTTATAGCTTTTTTATACCTCTTACACAGTTTAATGGCTGCAACAACTGCTGGCCCAGTGCACCCATCAGTTCACTTGCTGAGTAGGCCAATTTCGAATGAGAGCATCGAACGCGGAAATGTCCCATATCCTAGCCTATTCAGCTTATGCAGACAATATGCTGCAGGTCTGACAAAAACTAAACATTTTTACTTTTTTTTTCTGCGTTTATTGATTGGACTGAATCTGAACCGTCTGACAAGCCAGTTCAGCATACATGTGAACACTCATCCAGGCAGTGGCCCATCCAGCCCATACACAAAGATTGAAACAACTTTTTCAACATTTGCGCACTCTATTAAAAGTTAAACCCACACCTGTGACGCTAGTCAGGTAACCACGTCAAATTTATGAAACTCAATAGTTTTTATGACTCGTGCTTCACATTTCATTGATATAATGCAACAGTTCAATCCATGATTTATACTGCTTCACTAATCCAATGACTTCCCATCAGTAAACTAAATCAAATCTATGATGACATACAAGACTACAACTCCAAACCCTACACCTACAAAATCCTACAATCTGTCTCCTTACACTCACAGAAATAGACTCAGGCAAGACTGTAAAGAATAACATATTTTCATAATCCATGGGAAAATTTGAAATCAACACATTTTGATTGGATGGCCTATAATAAGTCACTTTTGAGACATTCCTACGGGAGGAGTAATGTCGGAACAAAAGAACCCACTGGCTTAGGGGAGACAACAGGGCAGTCAGGCAGTTTCAAAGACCAGCCTCTTCTGCAACTTACTTGCATCTGATTGGTCTAGGACATGGCCATTCTCAACAAATGTGATAAGGTCATTTTTTATAAGGTGTCTCCTTATTGATATCTGTATCAAATAATGAATAACAGCGACAAAAAATCAGCCTTATAATTTACCAGTCATGAAATATCTAACATCAATCTTTCCTTCCAGTTACTAAGTTTTATCTTTGTTTCTCCACCTATCTGATCTGTCTTATTTTCCATCTATCCTGTCCATTAGTCTATTTCTCGATATCTATATGCATTGGTCCTACGTCTATTGTTAATAGATCTATCTTTCTGTTTCTCCATCTATTTAATTCTAATGATTCAATGATCTAATCTGTCTACCTATTCATTTCTTCCCCATCAGATAGATCTCCCCATCTATTCTCACACATGAATACAAAGATGCCATCATGGATTTCCTTTGGTACATGTCTAAACATTCTCAGGTCTTCAGACACACAGCATCATCCTCAGTCTGTGAAGTGGGGAATTCCCAACTTCCAGTCTGAGCAGCCTCGGTTTGGTAATAATGAGGACCGGACGTTGCACAGAAAAAACAACAGCCCAGACACAAAAAGAGATGGAAGGTATGCTGTTCATGTCATAACTTCGCATCCAGATGCTAATACTGGGAGTAGGTTGTACATAGACTTTGTAAAATTGTGTATACATGTTTCATCTTTCAGTCTATACTGGCCTCTTTTAAATTATAAGTCACCCAAATTATTTGAATGATGAATCTCTAAACATTTCTGATGCCAAGCCCAAGAGGTTATAACAGAACGATTCCAGCCTTGAAAGTGACCTTCGAAAATAGGAATATGTTCTAAATAGGACTGTACATTGTCATTCAGCCCAGAGGGACTACTTTCTGCCATTCAAGTCATTCAAGGGTGTGTGCTAATGGAACTCATTTAAATAGCCCGCCAAAATGGGGTTACGTAAGATTAAAGGTAAGCAGAAGAACAAACAGGCCATTAAAGATGGGCATTAAAGATGGCATTAAAGATGGTCACTGAGAAGTATGACAAACACGTCATTAACACGATAGACTGTCTCGGATTACAATTTATTCCAAGTGTTCATTTGAACAGGTAACACATTCAGTCTGCTCACCTGGGGCAATAATTGATCAATTAAATTACGTAAGAGCAATGTAATAAGATAGGAGAACAAATAAAGGGATTAGCACCTTGGTCTGAGCAGTGCAGTGTGATAGCTGAAAACAGTGACCAACCATACAACTGAAGGCTAATCATTTTGTTTAAGAATATTTTAAGACCAACAGTTTGGACTTAAAAGATTTAGTCAGTTGTCACAGCTCAGCCTGTCCAGGTTTGGGATTTCCAGAAACACATTCCAGAATGACCACGAATTCCTCAATTCACACTCCCAAGCACAAAGCAGCCACGCTGCTCCAGAAGTACAAACAATTTTCAAACAAGCACAAAAAAAACCCACAAGCCAAAAACCACAAAAATTCGACAGAAGGCCTGTCCTCTATAGATCTAAGACTAGCTCAAATTTACACTCCACCACACAGACTGGCTTTCTTCAGGATGTCTATCCTTATTAAGTTATATTAACTGCTACAATATGCCAATACACATCCTGGAACAACCTGTCAGATAAATTACTTATATGGACTTCTGAAGATCAGAAAATGGCCACTGGAACTACTACAAATATTTCCTTAGTGGTATCCTGTTCTGCTTCAGTAATTACCTGACTTGAGCTAACTATAGGAATCCAACATGAATTCCCTCTTTATAACTGTAATTATCAAAATGAAACAAAAGGTAAATTCTTCTCCATTGACAAAATCACCTCCCCCTTTTATAATTGAGGCTTCATGGAACTCCACCTTGCCTATTCATGATGCTTCATTTGGAGTATTTAAGTCACCCTTCATGAAAGCTTCATCAGCTGGGTTAATTAGCACTTGAATGGGGCCATCCAATAAACAGAGCAGGCCATTCAAGCCATTTACACCTATCCATAGGAATGCTAACTGGCCTTTTGTATCAGCTTAATCAGAGGTGTTCAACCATGACCCTTCCCGCCAATCCAGAGAAAAACCAATTGCACCCACTTGTGTTACGCAACATTGCCCCATCCAAATAGGGAGACCATCTTCACAGGACCTTGTTGCATGACCCACCACTCTGTCACAACAGGTGAAACCCAGACAGAATGCAATAATTTCCCCCAATTTGTGTATTTCCCTCCATATTTTTTTCCCCAAAAGATTCCCTAATAGGTGATAAGGTGAATAGGAAGCCCCCCTCAGCAATAGGCTAGCATGTCACAATTCCTTTTTTATCCTTCTTTATTTCCCATCACAAATGCAAACACAATGCAAACATAATTCCAGCATAATGCACTAAATAACCTGCCTTCAATTGAGACCTATACATCATGTGCACTGCATCAGAAGCTTTATCTGAATCTCTCCATCAAAAGGGTTTCATGTCTTTCACTGGAACAGGTTGGAACACTCGCTGGAACAGGTGCAACAACTCAACAAAACTTCATAACTAATAAAGGATTCGGTTACTTTCATCAAAATAACATAAAACTTCCGATAAAAAGTAACCTCTGTTGATAGATGAAAATTACCAGTTTCCTCAATTCAATAGCTAAATTGCACGTTTTTTTAAAGAGATTAAAAAATAGCGCTTGTCATGAAATCTAATAGGAAATCATTCCAGAGTTTTTTTTTAAGTTATCACAAAATTTTTGAACTGAATGAGTGCAGTGGACAATGATTAACGTTCCACTCAACTTCATTGTTTTTTAAAAATGTCAGATCTCCAGAGCACCGTGGACAAATTAATCTAAATTTTAAAGAATTAATTAAACTTGGTTACCTTGAAATTCTTTCAACCAAATAGTTCTTTCCATCAACCAAGTTCAGTGAAGTGTGGTTTAATATTGTCTCGAGGGTGTTTACATCTGCATCATCATCAATTTTGACCAGAACCTTCAGCAGACTGTTGCTGTCAATACATTTCAGCATGCTACCAGAAACAGTTTCAAGACATAGCCAAGATAATTCCTGTAATATTTAGCAAAAATCTACCAGTCCAGGCTACAGCAGTCCATTTGTGAGACTGCATTATGTCTCTACGACTAACTATGATTGATATAAATATACAAAATTTGAATTGGCCAAATGGTTGGACAATGAATAGCTAGTGAATCTGACCAATACATATATGGATCACCGGGCCATCCATTCACATGCAATCCTATCCTGAGCCTGCATAAGAGGATCTTGATACTCCCAGGCTCCTTCAGCAGCACATGTAAATGTGAGCCACATGTGGCTCCCCCTATATGGGATATCAATTCAATTTCGAAGTTTAAACACAGTGACCATTTCATATTATGTCCAGCATCCTTGAGATGTGCCATATCCATGCTTTGACATTTTATATACTTGATAAACACTTGATTCATATCATCAATCCTAACTGGCAATATTACAGATATGCAGCATCAACAACGAACAGTATCAGACTGTATCAGTGACCTAACTTGAAAACTGTCTTGTGTACTGTGCGGTGTGTACTCGATATATATCAGGTAATAACAAAAATATAATGAAATTTATGAAACAAATGAACACGAAGAACAGCAATTACCAACAAGATTACATCAACAACTTTAGCAAAAAGCCAAAAGTCAAAGTTTTTGTCAAATTAGTCAAATTATCAACATTCAATAATTGATCTTTATTCATTTCATCTTACCTGGTAATCTATGAGGAATTTCCACAGGAGCGACTCAATGTAATAGTTTGTCCCTCCAACAATCACTGGTAATTTATCCATGTCCAATAATTTTTCAATCTGTAAGATATCTTGTCAAGGACCATAGAACAGAAAACAACACAACAGCAAGGGGCATATGGAGAAGATAAGAGTAAACAACAGATGTTGTGCATATTGATCCTTACAATTTTAATACACAAAAGTGACAAGATGCCTCCAAAATAATTCGGCAAATGTAAGACTAAACTAATATCATTTCAAGAAACAGGCTTGGTTATTTTTTTCTTAAGTATCTTTCAAAAACCTTCACTTTCATCTCAAAGCAATCATTGGAAAATTTCAAACGATTCCTCTTACAATTCAATTTATCAGCAGAGCACTTATAAATACTGCAATGGGTGCACACTTCGTGTCATCGGCTTATAGAGGGACACATGGAGTCTGCAATGGGTGCTAAACTTATTTTGAAACATTGGCAGAATCACAGATAAATTCAAATCAGTTGCATTCGTGCCTCAAAAATAGGAGGACACAGCAATGAGGCTTTGATTGAAACAGCCATCCAACATCGGCCCAGGTGACCGGGCAAGAGCTGCATTTGAACCCTAGACCCAGCGATTGGCAGTCCAGCACGGTAGACACCAGACCATCCTACCCCCCCATACGTTTACGTATGACGTGTCCGTGTACAGGTGCTATCTTATATCATTGTTGTTATGGCAATCTACACGTTCACAGGACACGGGAATTTGTAGCAAAACCTCTCTAGTACTAATCAAGACTCAGCCAAAAAGAATTGCTGCAGCGTTGCATACTGGCGGTGCACATGTTGTGACTTCAAAATGGATGGATGGATGATTGGGGATTTACGTCCTGTATTTATGCGCTTGGTAGGCTAATTAAGACAGGAGGAGGACACGGCAATGAGGCGAAGGATGATTGAAACAGCCGTCCAACATAGGCCCAGATGATCTGGCAAGACCTGGATTCGAACCCGGGACCCAGCGATTGGCAGCCCAGCACGCTACCACTAGACCAACCCTCACCTCTTGTGACTTCAAAAACAAACCTCTTAGTTACCCTTATTGAAAATCATTGACAATTCGTTCAAAGGATACGAGAGGAAGAGCGGCGTTCCGGAAGTCCACAATGGTAAAGCTCTCCTTGAGCGGACTGATGTGGCCTATCAAGTGATGAACGCAAAGCTTCCTCTCATCGGTCGTAACTTTGTTTGTAACTATATCCAATCCTTGGTAAACCTGCAAGCAGAAAATAACCAATATTAGTATTATCAAATGGTGTCAATTGATTGCCATTTTTATAATACATAATTCTCATCATTTTGGCACCCAGGGAAATAATCTCCGAGAGAAATGTAAAGAATAAACATATTATCATTGTTATATTGTCTTTTCTCGTGTAATTTTATATGTAATAAGCCTTTTTTATAAGGTGCATTTCGGTATAATTAGGCATGGAGTAAACTGAGAACACTGCCTCTCGAAATGAACCCATTAATCGCCTAATATTAGATTTGCTTAAAAATCTATTCCAGTTTCTAAAATCGATTATTCAGTGTTTGCAATTTACTATGCCTCTGGACAGGGCAAGGCCTTCAAACTCCAAGTGAAAGCAGTGAATTGCAACTCCAGCAGCTAATTGAATTTGATGGTTCTGATGACAATGACTGAGGCATCATTTTGGGGTGAATTGTCAATCAGAATTTACAAGTGCTTTCCATGCCATGTTCTTCGGCCTTAGTCCAATATGAATCCACCCATGACTCAGTAAGAAGTGACCAGTTCAGTTCTGACTTATCAACATGGGAAATAGCTGGAGAAGAGCTATTAAGTGATCAGATTTATCAATTTTTTAATTCTTTAATAGCTGAAGGCCTCGCCAAAAACGGCTGATCACCATGTTGAATTTTTCATCATGGGCCCAGCCATTTTGCTATTTCGCATGCACACTGCACAGCACTTAAAGGACGCGATGCTGCACACAAAATATGTGACAGTGGGCTTTGGATGGACACAGTTCGCTAAGTTTGATACGAAACGCTTTTTGATACGTATCGTGATCCGCAAATCAAGCCTGGTCCACAATTTACAGAATAACATACTCCACAAAACCCACATTGAATTTTTCCACGAGTCGCAATCCTGGGCAAGGTCCAACAGTGTTTTGGCCAAAATGTTTCGGATTTTCTTAGCGACAGTCACTTTTGACTGTCTTACATGGAAATTAAGCAAGTGAAGGATAGATTTGGATTGAACCGAAAGTGTTTTGCATCAATTTCAGTTATCAATCTGACAAAGAACCGGTTCCACGGGCATATCGTGAACCCTCTGTAAAGATGGACACTGGTTCTTGACTGTAGTCTGCACTGACTCTGCAGCACCCTCCAACGCATTTCTTAGGAGCACAAAGGTTAGCTACCAATACCGGTTTAAGCACTTTATTTCCAGTGTCGACAAGATGTCAATTAGATGCTAACCGCTCTCTCCGGAGACCTCCTTTGGCAGATTACATATTAGTGTGGTCTTTAGATGCCACATTTAGTATCCATGTATTTGGTCATGTTATGTAGTTCATTGATCTGTCATCTTCTAAAAAACACTTCCTGTCAACTGTCAAAAGTCAGACCTCCACTGTCTATTGTCATACACGTGTAGCTTCAAAGCCAGTAGATACTCAAACTATGCACTTTACAACTTAAGAACTTACTGACAATATTGAAAGAAAGAAAGAAGCTATCAATAATAGTATCATCATGTTGATCACAGATCATTGATGGCAGCAGGAAAATAAAGAAAGGAAGTGATGGGCGATAAAAGGGGAGCACGTGCATCCTACAGAAGAAGCATCTCTCAGGCACAATATTGCATTAAATTGATAAAACCAGTCATTTAACTGATTTGCCATAGTTACTCTGCTATTACTTAGGTTAAATTGTCACCAAAAAACGATTTTCTCGAATTGAAGTAAACAAGTCAATTAAGCGAGCACGTGCCTCTCAGCAAAATAATACTTTCCGGCCATTCAGAGCCGTATTCACCCTTCTTACCTGCATAGAATCTGCACTAATGATCTCGCCATTGAATCTGCGACATATATCGATTGCTAATTTTGATTTACCAGCCCCAGTGGCCCCTAAAATCACCACCACTGGCAACCTGGAAACAGAGCGGCCGGCAGCCATGACACTTGAGGCCGATCTCAGGTAAAACGCGGGTCGAAGTCCGCGAACCCGGCCACCAGTCCCAGATATGGCGGGCTTTTATTGGTGGCTTGATCATGACATGGATCAACCTGCTGGGAGAGTAAAATCAGTCAATGTATCTTTTTATCAAAGAGAAATACCTCTCAAAATTATATTACAAGAATCCTAAAATAAAATAAGCTCAAAACTGTCCCTAATCATTTTAGATTTTAATTCCCTGTTTAACCCCCCCCCCCCCAAAAAAAAACCTAGCTGACTGACAGGATGAAAAACAGACACATTTACTATTTTCAGCCGTATATTAAACTTCATTTCAATTTGTATAGGCCTATACGCAACATAGTTTGCCTCAAACAGGCAGGGGGGGGATCCAGAAAATTTCGGTGGGGGGGGGTCTATCAGGCTGTCACGTAACGCACAGCTCGCGACATGAAGCGACACCGCGCTGACAAAATTATAAATTTTGGTCTGGTGGGGGGGATGCATCCCCCCATCCCCCCCCCCCTGCGTCCATCCCTGCAAAACAGGCAAATAATTAGGCCTACTCTTTTTTTTACTTCATCTTCTTCCAAGTCTGAGCAGGTACCCGTTACATGCATAGGCATAGGAGGTCAATAAAGATTGGGGGCTGCCCAAATTTCCCGAAGAAATCGAAATTTGCAAAATTGTCTGCTCAACAGGGGCGCAGAAATGGCATGAGGGGACATTACATGAGGTGAATATATTCGGCTCTCGGGCGGCACTTCCTATCTCTTCCATGTTAATTTAAGGAGGGCATGACCCAATTGTCCCCCCCCCCAAATTGGCCCAAGTGATGCCACTGCTGACCAAAGCTCCTTGAAAAATTTATTTTTACAAAATTGGCAAATTTGCCTCTTAATCAGATCACATGTCATGTCATAGCCAATGTCCCCTGAACTTCCTCTCTGCCTGATATCCCTACTCTTTCAGTTCTTACTCCTTCTTTTGTTAAAGATGAAGTAGTTATTAGCCTAACATTGTGCACAATTACTGCACGTCCCAGATAGCCTGGTCTGCCTCGTGTAATGTATTCAGATAGTATAGCAAACTAAATCCCATTCAATGTCAGTATTGCACTCGGTCCGCAATCTCAGACTGTTCCGGTTTCTAGACACTGGCGCGAGAGTGGCGCCCCACGGCCAACATCAATATTCTAAAAATAGACATGGAGCCCATCAGCGCGGGAAACTGCTCCCAGGAGCACTGGCTGGAAGGCACCACATGCAAGACTCTCCAGTGGTTTATAACACCAGTCCTTTTCCAGTTTTACCAGCCCTGTTTATGAATAATCATCATGTATTGGAATAGCATCAGTACATATTTGACCCCACACACATCATTAGCACTCCCTTTTTCACCCCGACAACACTGTGTATGGGGTTGTGGGCAGTTGTGCAGTGGAAGCAGTCTTGCAAATTGACTGTTGGATCTCACACGTTTCTTTGCTCTACTTATGTATTTATTTACTATAATACAATTGACAGAAACTTCTCTGAGCAATTGAAAGTGAATTATGTCAGACCAGCATCACTTTATGCCTCAGACAATCACTTTATAAATCCTCAGGGCAGATATGTCCCTGGGCCATCTAAGGAAGTACAGCAAGTTAATTATCAGCCTTTTTGGCTTTCAATAACCCTGTGCTCACTCAGGGAAATAGACTCGGGCAAGACAGTAAAGAAGGACATATTTTCATAGTCCATAAGGTGCCTGTGCTTGGCAACTTGCCCATTTCTCAATCTTGGGTAGAGCAAGAGCTAGCGAGGCCTACAGATCCTCTACAGGGCCATCCGAAAGACTTATTATAAAGGAAGCCACAATTATACTTCCTTCCATTAAAAGCCAAACTTATGATAAAAAGTAAATCCGTCAGCTCTTACAGGAGATTAAGATGCAGAAGTTACTTAGTAAGACTATCCAAGAAATACAACCAAGACAGGTTGACTGGGTACTTCATGGGTCATGACAGACACACACATTTTCTATTTTCAAACAAACTTTATTAGGATACAGTAATATGTACAAAATGAACACACTGGGTTAAATCAATTTTGTAAATTTAGGTGCCGTAACAACTTCCTCATCAACTTCAAAAAGGAATAACAGCATTTAAATTGCAACAAGTATGTGACCAAATATTGCCTCAAACAATAAAATGTTAGTTTTCCAATACCTCGAATAACTTTTTTGTCAACTATATTTATGTAAATATATTTATGTAGATACAACAACAAATTAATATTCCTATTTGCCAATAATTCTAGCAAGCTATTACTCCTAGAAAACTAAACAATAACATTTGTTCAAAGCCTGTTGGAACTACAAATGAAATTTTTAAAAATAACACATGTATAAACAAAACAATACTAACAGCATGGTATAATACAAACAACTTGAGAGGACTTTACATGTTAAAAAATGGAAGTCTTGAAATTCAAACATCTGAGCATAAAATGAGATGGAAAGTTTCCTGCTTCCATCCCAATGAATGGCAATCCCGCAGCCACCTGAGATAATTTTGCATAGATGAAGACAAAGGCAATCAAATGAGTTATCAAAATGAGTTATTTACACTGCAGTTTACATGAAATGACAAATGGTTAGAGCAACTATATGGTACGCAAATGTTTAATCAACCTAGCTTATTTACATAATATATACAATTAATGTCGTTGTAATAATTTTAACTTCTGTTTCAATTGTTCTCTCCGTAACCGTAACCTTTCTTGTTCGGCCTGTAACGACTGTGACGTTTTCTTCAATTGTGTAATAAAGTCTGCGGCTTTTTTCAAGATAACTACTTTGGGGGCTCTTTCTTGGGTTGAGAGTTCTGGGACAGCGTCACGTAAAATGTGGAAACTAGATTTCAAGTCATTTCTGCGTTTTCTTTCCAAGATATTGTGCTGAGAGCGCTTGGTTCCATCGGAACCATCCTCAGAGTCCGAACTGCTCCGACTGGATGCAGCACTTAACCGACTGCTCTTGATTTTGTGGGAAGTCAAGTGAAGTGTGAGACGGGGTCTTTTCGTGGGGGGTCTACCAACGAGAGACCTTTGCCTTTTCCGAGACATGTGTACGGGACTGGAAGCTGGGGAGACAGGTTCGGATTTGATGGTGGTAGGGTGGGGGGCAGTGTAGTTGTGCATGGCAGCAACATGGGCTGAAACTGAAACTGCAGGGGCCACAGTTGCTGTATACCGGTGGTCACTGATGGGGCCATGTCTTTCGCTCACTGACACTACATCGATCTCCTCATCATCTTCATCGTCCTCCTCTATCTCCTCCTCTTCCTCCTCCTCAACATCATCATCATCGTCGTCGTCATCATCATCATCGTCATTCTCTGTAAAAGCAAATGCACAACGTCAGCAAAATGAATGGAAAGAGAAAGTCACGTGGAGCAGGCCTCTCACGTGTAGCATGACCTAGTTGGAGTAAGCCACGCCCCCTCGACCTCTGCACCTCATTATGCATGAGCTGGGTCATGGCGGCTGTCTGGTTTCTCTGCCATGTCTAAAGTACATTACGCAATTATCTCATTCATTATTTTACTTGTTCAGCAACTAAAACCCTTCTCAGATTATTAACCATCATTTTGGCGACTGAGTTAATGCACAAACGTAAATAGACAGGTCTAGAAATCACATTAGACAGCCAAGTGGCCCAAGGCATGACTGGTTCTCAGCTCGGTACATTTAAAGCCCACTTGAGCTGCTGCTGCCCCATTGAAGCTGTGCCACTACATTCACCATGTAACATACTGATATTAGATATGTAACATCAACGTACCAGAGTCTGAAGGTGTATCCAGTTCAAGGTTGGTCGAGTTAGCTGCCTCTCCGTCATTCAATGGGTATGGGAACACAGACTGGGGATTTACACAAACTGTCGTAGACACACTGACATCTGTATTGCACAGGCTTGTACCTGGTGCAGGAGCGTCCAAATCTTTCACTTTTTTCTCTAAGGCAATTCCCATATGTCCTGACCACATACAGTCTTGTATTAAGTTCGATTTTAAACTCTGGTTAAGTTCTTTCAAGTCCTCGTCATTAAGTCCTTCACAAGATGAGAACAGAGTGTCTCTCGAACATAACGCACAATCCTCGGGGAACATAGAAAAGTCCGAGGTCAAACTGACAGGTTCCAAGATGTCAGAGACCATTTGAAGTTTCTCCAAAGTGGAGTTCATAAGTCCAGTTGAAGCAGTTGAAGAGGGGTAACTCGTTTCGTGTTTGGGGGAACGGGGAGGTGTGGGCAAAAGCTCGAACTTTTTCCAGATGTCCTCACTCGGGGCAGGGACATCGTAAAACTCGTCCTCGGTGCCGACCTCGAAGAAATAAGGGTTGAAGGAGTCGTAGTCCTCACTCACAGGACGTTGGTGTAGCGAACACATTTTCTCGTCCATCTGTGAAGAAAAGAAGAGAATATTACAAGTCATGTCATGTGGCAACTGCAGCACACACTGCACTGCAGCTCAATGAATGGATCTCCAGCAAAGTGAAACCAGGCAGGCATGGTTCTCATGCCGGCACACCGGTCTGCCTTAACAAACCTGTTGCTGTAACATTTAAGTCACTGACAACAATGTAAACCAGTCAATAACAAGCCAAAGACAACATACAAGCCAATTACAACCCAAGTTACTCATAATGAAGTGATTAAGAGGCCCAATTCACTCGGAATCAACATGTTACTCAATGCGGGCCATTTAAACGTCCATGTTATGGGTGTGACTGGATCCCGCGTAGCAGACAGCCACCAAGACAGCTGTGTCGGAGGACATACAAAGTATAGACGTACCTGTCACATGAAACTGAAGTCCAAAACACCAAGAAGACCTTTATCAGCTATTGGTAATCCTTATGACAGCCGTACGTCTTGACCAAACGATGGCACAGGGTAAGCTAACCTGGCAAGCACTTGCTTCTCAACATAAACCCCGGGCCGCTTCACTGAGCCACTGTATATATCCCTGCGCTAATGAAGGCTGCGCCGCGTGATTCGCCGGTAATGTCAAGGCCGGCTTTACGCTCCCCCGGATTACTCTGCAAGTACGTAAAGTAATGGCTAGCGGTCGAGAAAATAATTTTCTTCAGTTCAAAACGAATCTTTTGATATAAAACAAACGTCCTGTCTTGCTTTAATAAACTATGTGCAAGTGGAGGAATGCAAGTGCGCAGATATACCCGAGCTTTCAGAGTAGTGGTGAGGCTCATTAGGCATATTGGCGGGAAAAGGGGGGCGTGGTTTGAGGCGGGAGGGAGGAGGCCGGGCCAGGGCCAGCCAATGGGAGAGCACGAGCCTCAGGCTGCCTTAGATTAGCGTCGGCATGTCTGGCCAGTCACTCTAGATAGTAGCTACATACTCCAATGTTTAGGTACACTTTGGGTCACTGTCTTTCAGTAGAAAAAAAGAAAAGTAGCTTTTTTTGTCGCGTCAAGTTCACTCGCACAATATAAGTGCCTATGTCTGTCAATTGTCCCACGAATAAAGAAGTAGATGATGTAACTAATTGTTACAAGATTCAATTGATATTGAGCTTTTGATTTTAACCAGTTTCCGTTTGGATCTTGGGTGTTTAAAAATTTAAAAAATTTTTAAAAGTTATCATACAGTGTCTTTGCCTTCAAAAATATCTGCTATCTACCAATCTAAATGATGTTATCAACAGAGCATTCTGTACCCTTCCTTTATCAAAGTTCATCAATTTTTATTCATTGACAGCTGATTGAAAACCTCAGGCCTACCTACTGAAAGTGGTACCCTAAACACTTTGCCCCTTGATCATGTATAGGCCTAATAAACTTTCTTTGAAGTTCAATTATAAAAAAAATGTATTGGCCTACAAATATAGTACTATGAGGACTAACAAAATATTTAGTGTGGGATGTAAGTTTTAAGAAGGAAGCCCTATGTACAGTGTAAGCACAGCCTTGAAGCTGTCTGCAAGTGTAGGAGGCACATATGAATGAAAAAGCCTTTGTGTTGAGATGTTTAAAGTGTGGATCCTATGTGATCAACACAAAGAGCCACGCGTTTGCAAGTGTGCCGCAATGACCCAGGTCGGCCCTGAGTCTGAAGCACTTGCTACGCTTCACGTAACACCTTGGTCACCAAGACTAATGTCACCAACTATGTCAGCATGCCATCACATCAGAAAAGCAATGCACCTGTTCTTACCTGATCAAAATTGTAAAATCTTGAAGGGCTAGGAGGCAGTCTGATAACGTGACCAGAGATTATTTTTGCCTGCACAGCATACGCGAATGACCTGTTGAGGACCTGTTGCCTGAACGTTGATTGCTGCAGTTGGCCCTTGGCATCTCAATTGCCCTCCCCACAAGGGCCACTAGCAGACCAACACAATACTTGGCCAAGCTTGGCGGGAAAATCATGATCAATTTACTCCAAACGATCAACACATGATCAGTGACCCTTGCACACCTCTGTAAGGCTCTGTTGTAGTATCATGCTATTGCCCTTTCAGCATATTAATTACCTCCAGCATCCTACACCTGCTCGCAAATTGCATGATTTTTTGTGTCATCTTTACACAAACCATGAATTAAACAAATTGCCAACAAGTGCGCCAATTTATTTACAAAACACAGACTAAATATGGCATTAAAACAGTAATACACCTGACACTTTCCCTGAATTTTCTTTTATAGTTTGCAACAGGTACTTGAGTTGATAAGGACTTTTCCCACCTGCTAAGCTGCTTAAAATTTGTTGTTGGCAAGTCAACTTGAAGTGCAAAGGATTAAGATCCAGGGGATCTAACTATAGTTCTGTGTATGACAATGGAACTGATAAGATCCACGCAGCGAACAGGTGTTTGGAATGATGGCAATTGCCCTGTGGCACATTGATGGTCAAATTATGACCATGCAGTAGTAAGGAGAGAAGGGGTAGGCAGGGATCCAGACGTCTTGACCTGTAATGTCGCCCTCCTGACAGATGGCTGGGTTTTCCCGCGCTTTTCTCAGTCATTCTCACTATTCTTTGCAGCTAACATCCTATCTGCATTTATTGGCAATGTGCCAAAAATAAAGCAGGTCCCACTCACTTTTCCCGCGCTTTTTAGATCACAACAAAACCCAAGAGAAAAAGGATCCTGTTGAATTTTTATTGTCCTGTGCATGGCCATTGATCATTTAAACTCTTCATAAACTTTCGATTGTGCTCAGAAATTTGCAAACACTCAACTAAATACAACCAACAATCAGATCAATTTCTATTTACTCAATTACATAATCAGCAATTTCACTGCCAAACACTAAAACAGAGCTTGGTTTAACTTAAAAAAATATTTTCCACTTGTTATATAACACAGTAGAATTGTCCCACTACCTTGGGCCTATACTAGACTTTTAAATAAAATTTCATCTTGCTTTGTCGAGATGCAACTTTTTGCCTGGACCTATTTGTTTCCAGAAAACTACCTGACCTGAGTTGAGTACAGGAAACGTTATCTCATAGACACCCACGAATTTTGAACTCTGCACAAAGGATTCAAATTGAAATTGAATAAAAAAGAAAAAGAAAAAAAACTAGATAAAGAAGATAAATTGCATGTTTACATTCAATATATTTGAGCTGCTTTGCAAACGCGTGCCAAACACGAGGATAAATTGTCTTTTTGTAACATTTCAGGTTTCTATTTAAATTCATCTTACAACGTGACATGCCATTCTCATTCTCTATTTATGCACATTATTTCCCTGAGTGTATTTGTGGTACCAATGTAGTCTATTTTCTCTAATTCTTCAGAACTTTGAAAAAGTACTACAGGAAGTGTCTTAGATACAAAATAAAAGCTAGGCATCTTTGATAATCCGAGGCCACTTGGGAAATTCATAACTTGCCTTATCAAGGTAAATCATAGGCCATATTTCGAGGGAGCGTTTGAAGCTTATTTATTGAAGCAAATTATCCCAGTTTAGGGTTAATCAGAGGTGTTGAAACATTGTTGCTGAGCTGCCACGCCCTTTCTTTGATGAATTGTTCCTCAAGGTCATTGACATTGTCATTGATTTTATTAAGCTGCTTAATAAGTTATTGTGTTGAAGTTGCTCACATAGCTATTAATCTGTTTATTACAATGTAGATGATAGTGTAAACTGACAACAGCCTAGACACAATTAGCACTCAAACAGTTATTACGTAACAATATACCAAAAGAAAATAGTTCGTTCTGCTAACTTCGTCAATTTTTGTTATTAACGTAACTGTTCCGGATGTATTGCGTCTGCGTCTTTTGGCAATAAAATTGTGTGTATTAAATGTTGATAAGAAATGCCAGAATTACGTAATTTAATTATCTAATTAACATAGGGGTGTGCAATCTAAAGCGAAATCTCCGTACCTCTGAATGAATAGACTTGAGATAAAATCTCGATTATAAAAATGCCATGTACATGCCATCATCCTTTGAAATTTATCGGAGTTATATCAGATTGCATAATATTAGAAATTTATACAATTGATGAAAGCATTTCATGCGCCCAGGAAAATTTTTATAATGTGATTTCATGTCATAAATTAATAAATTAATTCAACGTATCTTAGCATTTCGAGCTGTGTTCATATTTCGTATTATTATTGTGAATTTATAAAGAGATAAAATCTTAGCATTTGGTCTTAGGCCTAAAGTAATAAAGTTTTGGTTAATCACTAAAATGCATGAAATACTAGTGATCAGTTTGGTTGTTTTTGGCTCAAGAAATATTACGTTGATTTGTCTTGTGAAAGTCCAT
The DNA here is from genome assembly GCA_026936325.1 of Platynereis dumerilii. Lineage (NCBI taxonomy): Eukaryota > Metazoa > Annelida > Polychaeta > Phyllodocida > Nereididae > Platynereis > Platynereis dumerilii. The sequence continues at coordinate 114,649,520 of JAPTHN010000001.1, forward strand.
AATCCGAAAGACCCTCAAACGAGTCTATTTTGCAAATCTAATAATAATTGCCATTTATGTATTTCTTGAATTCCCTCCTAAATACCAATCAACTCGTTAGTTATATAATATATCATCTCAGCATCGTAAAATATTTTGCAAGTCAATTCAATTAACTTTTAATGGAGGTATGATGATGTGTTTAACATGTGGTTGGGGTCTGGTGTCTGAGATGGACATTCATCATTTTTGACTTTATGGCATGATAGGGGTTAAAGACTGCCTGGCATTTTTGGGATATTTAAAGAGAAACAGACTGTTAAACGTATTTGATGTATTGGCTTCAAACTAATTGAGAAATTTCTTTCTCGGCAGGTCGCTCTTTTTTTAAAGATTTTTGTTATGTACTGCTATGTGTCACAATCTCAGCCTTGGTTATACTTGTTTCTCAAATCGTCACATCTCTACTATTTGTTATATAATGTATATATGAAGTTGTCTGAATATAGTTGCAATTTACAGAAACCACAGTTTTGGGGTTCAGTCTCTCTTATGCAATTCAAGCTTGTCTTGGTAGGAATCTAAACATTCAGTCATAACGCAACCAAAAGGTTTCTGAGAGCCCATGTTCAGTGCATGGCTTGGATGGGTTGCACCCTTGTAAACACTGTTGTACACAGTGTATCAGCTGATACTTCCACAGCACATTTATAACAAGTGTCAAATTTAGACACATGATGGATGTATTACATGTGTCCTGTGTCCGGCTTATGATGCATCCTCAAAAGTCCTTCTTCCTGGGATTGGGGTTGGAGGTCACCCATGTCCTGCTGTCCCAGTGACCATCAGAAGAAAGAGCAAGCAGCTGATCACTGGCAATGCTGTGACCAAAGAAGCTCAAACACTGCCAAGCACAGTGAAGCACTGCAGACAGGTCATGGGAAAATCACTAATCTCTTCCTAATGTTGCACTCCCGGCATCTCACTGGTTTTTAGTATGTCAGCAGGAAATGCAGCAGAGAGATTTAGGACTATGGGATCAGAATATGTGGCTGTCATTGAAGTGTCATCTAGCAACCCAGTGGGTTTTAAAAGGTTCCTAGTGAGACTCAGTCAGTCTGACAGTCAGTTGCCAAAAAGGGTAGGCCAGGAATCCAGGGGAAGGGCACCCACTGTTACCATGACACCAGTTGCTGCAGCTTCTGCTTGTCTACCCATGACCTGGGAACCCCAGGTCAAACTCCAGACTACAGGAAGTTTGGGTAGCCAGAGAAAACTTGCCTCAAATATTTGGGTATCACTTGAAGGGGGAGGGCTGTATTCTCGTCCTTCGTTGCAGGAGGGCTGTGGTCCTACCTATGCAGTTTATATTCAACATCTTTAAATGACCAACTATTGACATCTATTCCCAGTTATTGACATTATGCTGGCATAAAGTTGCCCTCTCTCAAGTGGCTGCCTTCTACTTCGACAGGTCAGTGGCTGAATGTAAACAATGCGACTGTGACCTTGGCCCACTCTTGAAGGTCAACAGTCAATTACGTTCCAATAGAACCTAGTGCCCTTTTAATAGAAAACCATTGACTTAGAGTGGAGACGTGTCCAAAGTGAAGGCAATTGAATTGTTGGAGAGCACTTTCACTCTAGCTTAAAGAAAGCAGAATGCAGGCCTAGACAGACTGGATTTACTTGATAACTCCAGCTAATCTCTTTCCCATGCAACAAATTATGTACATAATTATCTGTAGACAAATATATACAAGCAGTTTGATACCTCAAGCTTAATGTGTCTCAGATTGTCTTGCTTATAAGGTTAATAACTACCAAACCATCAAGGGAAAACAACCACATGGCAAATACGATAAATACACTAATGTACATTCTCTTATCAGATAATAGAATTAAGTTGAGATATAAGTTGCTTTCTGTAACTGTGGGACAACCTCAATGTTTATTTTGCTGCAAAAAGTGGGACACTGCCTTGTTAATTTACGACTTTTTCTAACTTTATTTACGGATTTATGAAGCAGAAAAGAAAGAAGTCTGCTTTTTGTCAGGAGAATTGAATTGATGCTTCGTAATGAATTCTTTTGAATGGCACTTTGTAAAACAAGCTGGCAATAAATCGCAGGGAGATCTACGATGTTTCCTCCCCCGAGTCCTTCGAGGTGACCCCAGATCTCACTATCTCAGCAGTGAGAGTCGCTTCAAGAGAATTGAAGAGATAGTTATTAGCCCCAGATTCATTTCATGCTCAGTGAGTGTTTAATCACTGCTAAAAGTCAAGTGAAAACTTAGGAAGGATCGAATTGTTGGAACAGCTCATAAAAGGTTAAAAAAAGGCAAAAACTTGTGAAAACAACGTCATAATTTAGAAATACCACCCAGTGGCTTTGAATGGATCCAAACATTTTGTAACAAAATATTTTCATGACGAACATGTATTTGACGTCAGCACCATAAAGGTCTTCAAAGAAAATGCTACTGTAACTGATGGGGTATTTTCAAACGTTTTACTTCAAGAAAAAAGTTAATTGTCCTGGAAGTATACCCCTTCCATTCTCAGAAATATTTTCTCTGCAGAGAACTGTGAGAAGAGTAAACATTACCAAACAACACTAAACATCCTAAAAAGATGTTTGCATCAACAATCTTGGTAATCTTAGATCTTAAAAGTCAGCATATAAATGCAAAAGGCATAGAAAAAATGACAAACTGAAATTCGTCACCATTCTCATCCAAGCCTCTGTAAATATTATGTATTTCTTTGTTGATCAAACATAAAACGAGGATCTGATTATCGGGACAAAAATAGCGGATTTCCCATATTGTGTTTGTTCCAGCAATACTTTAACAAGTTGGACTGACCACTTCCCGGAACCACTGCAGCATGCTTATCTCTGTGCTTCCTGTCTGCAGGTCCTGCAGTCCAGATTGACTATTGTTCTGCAGTCAAAACACAGGAGTGTTTATTTACAAAGGATAGGCCTTATTTTAGGTAAATGGTTAAATATAACATTCCAGGCCTTTGGCAATTAGGGATATATCCTTTATTTAGCTGTCTGTCAATCTTATGATTATGTCGACCAGAGAGGAAGAAGAGAGGGGGTGTCCCATTGGTTGCAGCCAGAGAGGATCACCCTGCTGAGCTCCATGGTGAACACAGGGATCCACAAAGGGCCTAGACCAAATTCAGTCTCCATGCTTTACAGAGGGCTTGAAGAGTCTCCATGCTTTACAGAGGGCTTGTAGAGTATCCATGCTTTCCAGAGGGCTTGAAGAGTCTCCATGCTTTACAGAGGGCTTGTAGAGTATCCATGCTTTCCAGAGGGCTTGTAGAGTCTGGACCAAATTGATATTCTTCTTTTAAAACATTTTCTCTTTGTTTCTTTCTGTCCATATAAGTTATATATAGCCATTATTTTGTCTGCTTCATTCTGCCATGGCCATGATTCTACACTCTACACACTGTGGTGCATTATTAATCGGTAGCCTCTCATCAGTCTCGTGGTGCAGACTAAAACAGAATATGAAACAGCATTGGTCACATGAAGCCGATATACAATGTATCCTGAGAAATTGAAAGCTTCTTAGGCCAGGAGAACTTGAATTCTTTGTTAGACCTGAATAATTCATCTGTCTCAACCACTTGATCCACCTGATGTATGCACCTATAAGTTTGGGTCATTGGGTCAAGACCAACCAATATCATGCACAATTCCAATTCAACTTAATTGATCTGTTTCAATGCATGTTGATCTTGATCTCCTCGTTACCCTTTCTTCATGATTGTTTTCTTTTAATCAGTGCAGCTCTTGGTTGTTTGAGATTTACTTCAGGATATGATTACTTTTGCATAGACCATAGAGCTATAAGGTTAAGTTATAGATCCATGCATAGACCATAGAGTTAATATGTCTATGCGTAGACTACATTCACTTTGATTGGATTGTTTCTGGTGTTAATTGAATCTGATGGTTGGTTCTCAAGGTCCCTCCAAGCCCTGCAGTAACTCAGCCCTTTTGTAACAGTCTCGTGAAACTTATGTCGTAGGTAATAAAGTGAGTGCTTAGCTTTTTACCTCCCAAAAAGAGCCGCAAATTGACAAACCCTTGACCTGCCATGTGTTGATTGTCAGGAACTTCACAGGGGCGGTGACAGCCAGAAATGCTTGCTGCCATATACAAAAACCACTTCTTGGAGAATAACAGCCTGTTTATGAAAATCATGAAAGTGTTAGGAGAGATTATGTGCATAACAGTATCCTGACTGAGTGCATTTGTAAGTCAGGTTGACTGTGTGGCACCTCAACTATTAAATTAAAAGGAAAATTACCTTGCAGTTAAGTTACCAGAAAACCTAAAATCATCCAATTCAATTAATTATCTATTTTCAAAAGAATTATAATGCACAGATCACTGGTTTCTTGGTTTGCATTATTAAAGCAGCGTATCCCAGTCAGTGCACCATCTTTGAATCTGACCCGTCGCTTGACCAACAAAGCCTTTGTCTGGCTGCCGCATCTGTAGCAGGTAGCCTGCTCAAGCTGATCACTGTAGCCTGTAGGCCTACGTTCGCTAGGTGAGGGAAGGGGCAGTGGTTTCTGCATCTCTTTGTTAACATTTTGCATCAGTTGCATACCTATAGATGCTCAGGGCAGGGGGAGGAGATTTACAAATTATCCAATTCATCTGTTCCGCTAACCATATGCCATTCAATTATTTTACTCACCAGCAAAATTGTCGAGTTGTTGAAATCGCTTTGGGGTTTGGGGTCCTCTTTAGAACAGCCCAATTACTTGAGGGTTTTGTGCTCGGGTTTTGTGCATGGCCACACTCTAAAAAAATTCAGACAAAATTGTTTTTTAGATTCAAAATGGTTTTTTGAAAAACCAAATTTCAATGCAAAAAACCAAAATGGATTTTTTTAAAAATCCATTTTGGTTTTGCATTGAAATTTGGTTTTTCATAAAACCATTTTGAATCTAAAAAACCAATTTTGTCCCGACATTTTTTAGAGTGTAGGCCAGGTTAGCCCAGGTAGCCTGCTTACGCATGTCTTACATTATGGAATGTGTCCTACCCTCCAGACAGGGTGACCTTGTCATGTCACAGAGGTCACAGAGGCCACCCCTTGGGTCAAAAAGGTTCCAGGTCATGGCCAGGGTCAAATGCCCTCCCTGTCTTCCAGAAGTCCAAGACTTAAAAGCAATCAGAATCCATTCATCATCCTGATCACAACAAAGAGCCATGGATACAATTTGATAGCTTTTGAATGGATAATAGGCCAACTGGTAGCTGGGGTAATGTGATAAGTTGACAACTGACAAAGCAAAGATCCTATTAAATGCTATCATTCTTCATAATAAGGAAATGAGCTTTGTCCCAAATTACCAAAACTGTCATCCTCATAACTCAGGGCTTCCTAACCAACTTTGAATGAAGTCAAGCTCTGTGGTGGGAGAATGAGCACTGTGGTCAGGAGGCTAATCCAGTCCGTGCCATGTGGTCTTGTATTTTTCATGTTGGTGGATATATTGTGCTAAATTGTGGTCGCAGTGTTACATGACCACATATCACTGTTTGGTGTAGTCTTGTTACACCCATGAACACAACATTTACCTAAAAGGGTTGCTATAGCGACACAAAGAGGAAGTGGCGAACAAAGGGACAAAGACCTGGGCTCGTTGTGGGTTGTGTTAGTCTGGCTGTACAGTCTGGGTCACTCTGGGACTGGTCTGGGCTTGTCACTCATTCCTGCAGCAACTGCAGGCAACTGCAGGCGACCTGCAGCACCATCGATGGCTGGTGAAGTGATTGACAGGGCCAGGATGCAGGATAACCAAGTTTGGGGTCAGTGCTCTGCTGGTCATCGGAGGCACAGGTCATGATCCAACAGCCTCATCCATGCCATTCCATGATCACTTATCCCATTGTGCTGTGAGTGCTACTGGATGGCATTGGATCATTGTTGTGGTGCCATAGGCCATCATACAGGCCTCATACAGGCCTCATCCCTGCCTTGAGTTGATTAAGTTCACCCTTGTCTGCATCTAGTGGCAGCAACTGACCAACCAGAAGCAGTTGCTTTGTATGAATTGTATCTCCTGCAGCAGACAGTTGCAGACTAGCATCTTGCTCTGTGCATGGGCCATGGCTTTCTCCTCATCCTGCAGTTGCTCCTGCAGTGGCCTGCATCCTGCACTGCTACTGAGGCTGGTCTGCAGTTGCTACTTGCCCAGCCAGACAGAGGCCTGCAGCCAGCCACCAGACATTGTCGCAGCTATTGGTTGCCTTTGTGCAACCTGCAGGAGCAGGCGATGGCCATCACTTACAGGTCTTTGTTAGGTATCAACTTAGAGACAACTTATTGCAGGTTTATTGAGGGTCTTGCAGGAAATACACTGTCCTCATTGGAGACTAGACTTAGACAAGACTGTCACTGCAGCGACTAATTGGAGTGAGAATGCAATAAGTGCAAGTGGCCACATCCAAGTGTTTCTATGCACATCCGTTCTTGCTCAAATTACTCTGTTTTGTGGCCATGTCATCCACACTTGTGCTTTTTTGTCAAAACGACATAAGATTGTGATGGACTAAACACCTCAAAAGAAGAAGGGCTTTAAAAGGGGCAATTACTGCAATAGGAAGTGCAGCACCTTCCCTGCCCACAATCACAGTGCCAGCAACAAAAGGGCTTTCTGGATGCAAGATTTATTGGCTGGCTGGTTTTCCCCAGAAACCTGTTGACACCCAGGGCGTCTTACTCACTGCTTCGTTGCGCCCAAGCGTAACTCACTTACAGAAGAAATGCAAAAAACTCATTTATTCCAAATAAAAAAAGGCATTATGCACGGCAGCGTTTTTAGTGTAGCTTCACAAAGCAATCGGAAGTTTATGAGCTGACTCAAGCAAAAAAAGTACCAGTTTATTTGGAACTATAAACACTGTGGATTGTGTTTTAACCAAACACGGAGATAATTATGAGGAAAAAACTTCCCACAAAGAGGAAAAGATGAGTTGTAACATGAAGAAGTTAAGAAAGAATATGTAATAGATGTAAACATAAAGAGCTGGGGCAGGTAAAAAGGCTTTTTGAGCGACGACCTTCAAAATTGAATCTTTCTGGGGCAGTTCACTGAGTACAGAGCTTCAGGAGGCCTCCACAAGGTTCCACAAGCACAAGGTTCCACAAGGTCCTTGCTCAGTCTCTTCTTTCAGTCTCCTCTTCCATCTCCCAGTCTCTCACTCACTGCCAGTCTCCTGCAGTCTCCTGCAGTCCTGCAGCAGCCTTGGCACCGTCCTTCGGCTTCCATCAGATGCTTGCCTCTGCAGACGTCACTTGCGAAATTCAGTCAAGGTCCGGACGTCTGTGACCTTGCTGCGTCTGTGACCTTGTTGCGTCTGTGACCTTGGGCTGTCTGTGACCTTCAGGCAATATGGCGGCCTTCTTATTTCCTTCCACCTAATGACCTTCCCCATTTTCCTGTTTTGCCTCTGACATCCCTCTGCTCATGTGGCATTGCTTCTCAATCTCCTGGGTGAAGATACACCTATACAGAAATGATACAGGCATTCGAAATAATGATTCGATCATTCCTATATCTGTGCCTACCTTGATTATTTCGATCCTCATCAGCTAACTTTGACTTAGTACTAGTATGTACACACTTCCATTTTGTCACATGTATATGTCTTACCCATTTCAAGGTGTCCCTCTTTCATTTGTTCTTCTTCTTTCTTCAACTCCCCCTTTCCTTAATACTCTTTCATTTATCTTCTCTCCCCTACCGATCTTTCTCTGGTTTTTATTCCTTCTCTCTTTCTCCCCCTTTTCTCTTGTCCCTAACTCTTTAGTTAATTTTTCTCCTCTAAACTCATTGTATCAAGTATGGTTCTCTTTTCTGTCTCTCTTCTTTTTGTACATCTCTTATTTTGCCAATCTCATTTCTCAGTCTCCTCTTCAGACTTCCCCCCTTTGGCTAAGTGTTTTTGGATTATTTTTCCTGATTCTTCTTAATTACCTTCTTCTTATCTCTCCTTTCTTCCTTTACTGTCTCCTTTTCTTCCTATCCTCTATTCTTTCTTCCTCTCCTCAGAGACTCCTCTATCCTCTCCTCCCCTACTCTCTCCTTTCTTCATCTCCTCTGTCTCCTTTCTTCCTCTCATCTCTCATTTCTTCCTCTCCTCTCTCCTTCCTTTTCACTTATCTGTCTCCTTTCTTCCTCTCCTTTCTTCCTCTCCTTTCTTCCTCTCCTTTCTTCCTCTCCTTTCTTCCTCTCCTTTCTTCCTCTCCTTTCTCCCTCTCCTTTCTTCCTCTCCTTTCTTCTTCTCCTCCTTCCTTTCTTCCTCTCCTCTCTCCTTCTTTTTTCACTTATCTGTCTCCTTTCTTCCTCTCCTTTCTTCCTCTCCTTTCTTCCTCTCCTTTCTTCCTCTCCTTTCTTCCTCTCCTTTCTTCCTCTCCTTTCTTCCTCTCCTTTCTTCCTCTCCTTTCTTCCTCTCCTTTCTTCCTCTCCTTTCTTCCTCTTTTCTTTCTCTCTCCACCCTTTCTTCCCCTCCCTTCTCCTTTCTTCCTCTCCTTTCTCCTTTCTTTCTCTCTCCACCCCTTTCTTCCTCTCCTCTTTCCTTTCTTCCTCTCCTTTCTACTTTCTTCCTCTCATCTCTACTTTCTTCCTCTCACCTCTCATTCCTTCCTCTCCTCTCTCCTTTCTTCCTCTCGTCTTTCTTTCCTCTCTCCTTTCTTCCTCTCGTCTTTCTCTCCTCTCTCATTTCTGCCTCTCCTCTGTCTCCTTCCTTCCTCTCTTTCTGCAGTTTCTTGCAATGTCAGGGCTTTTTCATATCTTTTCTTTTCCACAAATTCCAAGGCTCTCTCATCTTTGTGCCTCAACAGAAGATGGCATTGCTCCAGCCAAGGATGCTCTGTCTGATTCGAGCAGCAATTGTTGCCTCAAGCATTAGTAATTACAATCTCCCAAATTAAAAGTTTTAAACAGCAATAAACGTTATGCAAATTCAACTCAGACATGTGTAGCTAATTTTGACAACTAAGTCCAGAGTGATTACTATAAATAAATGACATTCTGTCAATTCAATATTGTACATGGATAAAGGACACAAACCAATTAAATCTCTTGATAGGTAGGCCTATAATATGCAAATGTATAAATTATGCTAAAACTATGTACTCTCAATTTCATAAGTTATAGGAAAGCAGAAGAAAGTTGGAATTTGTGTTTTCTGAGTCTTGATCATGATTATTTGTCAATAATCAATTTTAAAAGACTGATATAACCTTTTTGTGAATGACCAAAAAAAAAAAAGATTTATGTATCTGATCCTACTAAAAAAATCTGGTTTGACATATATCACAAGGATTCCTCCTGATCATGACATGTATGTCAATCAGCTACTAGATCTGAATTCCATATCAAAAGTTTGATCTTGACACACAAATTGCACTCAGGGAAATTGGGAAATCTTTTTTTATAAGGTGACAAATTGCTGATTTCACTGAGAAATGTGTTATTCTGCTGTGAGAGAAATTGTAGGTGGTGTCTGCACTCAGCTCGTAGACAATAAGCAATTCTCTTGTGACCATTGTCCTATTGTATGTCCAATGTTGTAAAGTGAGGTTTATCACACTGAAACCCAAGCTGTCAATTTGAATTTGATTCATGTGGCATACAAGTTGATACAACAATATAATGCAGTATGATGGAAGGTGCACATTATCTGTATGTGACCAACTGGGGCATCTGGTGACAAGTGCTGTGGCTGGGCTACACTTCCCCATTGTTGGGACCAGCTTGTTTCCCAGAATTTATTCGCCAAGCAGGACAATGCTCCTCCATTGGTTATCACTGACTTATCAATCAAACAATATCCGTTCGGTAGCACTTCCTTTTGCACTTCAGTCTTTTCTGAAAATGCCCATTTGAAACTCAATCCAACCTACAATGCAGTGCCCATTGAACCCTCAAAGATTATTCGTTGATTTATTTTCTATAATTTCTATTGGTCGAGTATTTTGAAAACACATCTGTCATACTGTGGTCATGTATGCATTGACAATACAATATTATTTTTCAATATATTTTTTTTAAATTGTAAAATTCACCAAATGTAACAGCTTCTTTGGTGAGTGGATATCAGGAAATAGAGGTATCAAGATAAGCAGATAAGGATGACCCGTTAAGGATGACCTGTCTGGACCAGGTGAACCCCACTCAAGATGACAATAAAGATGAACAAAAAAAGAGACAGTTTTATTAGTTTTTTATGGCAGAAAAATTTGCATCTCCTAAAAAAACCAGGTTCATATGTTATCTTGAGTGACCAGTCTGAGATAACGGCAATCAAAAAATTAGTTATTGCCTCTGTCTGGGCATAACTTAAGGAGAAAATTCAGGACCAAAGGGGAGTAGGAGTCAGAGGACAGCTCACAACCAGCAGCAACTGAATGGTCGGCTCTTTTTGGCTGACCCTTGCGGCTATCCAATTACCAAAAAAAGAAAGTAAAAAAGTGAAGTCAATAAAACATTTCAAACACCTGTACATGTCGGTCACTCATAAGCTATGTCCATGTCTGGCTTTTGTGTTTAACAGACCTACTGTATATATATCTGGAGGAGAGGGTTGTCTGGTCACGTGACCTGGCCTCTGGGACAATAGTAAAGACAGTCATGGATAATCACACAGCAGGCCAAGCAGTCACTAAAATATAAAATATTGCAATTTAAGGACTTTAAAAACAGAAAAAGGGTGCATGTCATAGCACTATGCATCTCCAACTGCATCCACTATTCTGTCAGAGATTTCTTTTCAATGCATAATTCCTTTGGGCTATTTTCTATCATCAATGCTTTTGGCATTACCTTCAGCAAGCCTGCGTGATGGTTGATCAGCAGACAACCAGACAGACAACTGGACATATTGCTGGACAGACATTTGCAGGTCACACACACTGACCCTCTGACACAATCTGAGAGGTCCTGTTGAAACTGACCACTTGAGAGCTCTCCAAAACTGTCCAGAGCTGTCCAAAGCTGTCCAGAGCTGTCCAGAGCTGTCCAGAGGGCTGAGTGAGCACCAGAGATGAAAGCATTGGGGCTTACCATGACATCACAAGGATGCATTAGCTAACATTGCATAACAAATAATCTCAGGTGAACAAGGAAGCAGCTAGACAAGCGTTAGAGTCAACACTGACATCCTGGCTTGGAAGGTTTGGCTAGGATGTGGATGGGATGTCAAGTTGGAGTCAAGTGGCCTGTTATCTCAGAGAGAAACCACTGCACATACCGCAAAGAACATCATTATGCCACCACTGCTATTTTCAGTATTTTGGTGCCATTTTCCTTGTCACTCTATCTGTGATATCTGCCACCTGTAATAAATAGAGATATTGCTTTTCTGTTGGTTTTAGTAATAGCATATATACATTTAGAGAAATTATAATTATGAAATATAAAAGATATAAAGTTCTCTTTCAGGTAGAATTAGGATATGTTCAAAAATATCTTGATCCACCATGGGGAATTCCAAGCTTGATTTCTCATATATTGTTATTCACTTGTCCAATTGCCGCAAAAGTCTTTCTTTTTAAGGCTATAAATTATTTTATAATAATGAGAATATCGTAAGTTTATTAAATCTTAATTGCAATTACAAATATGGGGCATTTTGGGTGCTGAATATAAAAGGTACAGCTGAGGTTATCACCGGTTCCCTCAGCCCATTGAGCTCTCTAATAAGTCACTTGAAACAGGGGCACCATGGGTCAGCCACTTGAACTTACATGTTTGCTCAGAAAACAATATATCCATCACTCACAATATTTATTAAAGCTAGATGTTGCATTTATTTGGAGCAGTGCCACAAACCATAAATAAAAATACTCGAGGTAATCACTGGCTGATAAAAGAGCAGATATGTCAGAGAGATAGCAGCCACTCTTGGAGACTAAGAGGATGCTGGGTTCAAGGCCATAGGCGATCCAAGGCTGAATTGTCGAATTTGTGGTTTGAATTTGAAGAAAAATAGTATGAGAATGGCTTGACTGTTTAGTTATTGATTAATCTGTAAAGGAAAATGTAATTGGTCAAGTCTGATAGCTCTATGGTCGAAATATGGGTATTTGATAATAAATTGATATCCAGGAGAACATTTTTCACAGACCCCAAGGCCTAGAGCTGACAGACGAGGCACAAGCAATATAAAACGTGATTTATAGCAACTTTAGATAGGTGATATTCAATTTTCCTCATATGCTAGTATATACTTTGTGTATACACGAGGGGACAGGGGGTGTGTCTGTCTAAAGAGTCTGTCTTGTGTCCATTCTGGCTGTCATACAGGACTGATTTATAAGAGCCATAAAGCATTTAATCAGCAAAGAAGCTCCATGCTCAGTTGGTGCTTCCCTGTGCATGTTTACCCTTGATTGGTTTCATATCAACAGAGTAGGCCCAATGGCAGTCCCCTGTGTCTTTTATAGCTTTTTAAAAAGCGCCTGTCTGGTCATCCCTGCACCTCTACTGGACCACTACTGGACCTCTGCTGGACATGCATCCAGAGGTGGACCCAAGTGGACCAAGCTTTCAGCACCAGGGACCGGCCTGTATCTATATGCTATCACTATGGCCTGTTAATGATATGTCACAGGAGACGACTGCTCTCCAGGCGTCTGGACCTTGGGAAACAAGAAACTGGTCAGCTTAGAAGTTAGAACTGGTCACAGTGGTCAGTCTGGGGTAGGGTGTCCCAAAAAAAGTGAAATCGGAAATTCATTGGGGCTAACCTCTAAATGTGTTCTATAGCCCCTCTGTGACTCCCATGTAAAATTTCAGCTCATTTAAAGGTGTTTTAGGTGTTGCTCAAGCGCCCCAAAGATAGATAGGGTTTTAACATTGAATTTTCATGCGAAAATGGCTATTTTAGCTAATAGCTAAAAAATAATCAATTTCAGTCCACCCTAACACATGGATAGTTGATACAAAGACATATAAATTATTCTGCACACTGTGGTACCAATTTTATATCTGCACCTTGATTGGTTCTTGTGTAATTGACAAATGTATACTATTATGCATGAAAAATTGACCCCAAGGCAAAGTCCCTTTCTTAATGAAGATTAATTGCAGTCTAATATTGAATTTTAAACATGAGACAATCACAAATTGGTTCCATAGTGTGACAGAGACTCAAGAACATCAACCAATGTCTTACAATCAATTTGAGACTATTGAAACAATCTAAGAAGTTTTTTTAAATGACAGAAAATCGCATAAATAAGTATATCCCATACATGTAGATTTTCTCAATACCCAAGCAAGTTACAAATATGAATGTGGTACCACAGTGTGCAGAATAATTTATACATCTTTGTATCAACTGTCCATGTGTTTGGGTGGACTGAAACTGATTATTTTTTAGCTATTAGCTAAAATAGCCATTTTCGCATGAAAATTCAATGTTAAACCCCTATCTATCTTTGGGGCTCTTGAGCAACACCTAAAACATCTTCAAATGAGGTTAAATTTTACATTGGGATCAGAGAGGAGCTATAGAACACATTTAGAGGTTAGCTCCAATGAATTTCAGACTTTCAATTTTTTTGGAACACCCTAGTCAGGGGGCTATAGATGGTCACTACACCTTGTTGCCGCCTGACCTGAGCGGGCCAGAAGAACAGGTGCCAAGTGACCATTGGTCAGCAGGACCTCAGTAGGGCCTCTCCAGGACCAGTCCAGGACGGACATGCAACAGTGACCACTGATTGAATGGGACAGCAGGACCAATCAACAGTAGCTTGCAGGGACCATGGTGCCAGCCTATAAACACCAGTAGGTCGTACAGTGGTCAGCAAATGGTCAGCAAATAAAAGGCTACAGAGCCCTAGCAATGCCAGCATGCTGATTAAAATGACATTGTGCACGGCCTGCTGGACTTTGAAGGTCCAGTCGTGTTCAAAATCCCAGATAAGGTCACAAAACGGTGGGTGTCACATTTCGGGGCCAGTTAAGGTGGCAACAGGAAGCAGCGCTAGATCTTAGGTCCAGCATCCTATGGCCCATAGATCCCTCTGATTGACTGGTCAGTTGATGCCTCTGGCTGCCAGACATGACAGCAGCAGATCTAACCAACTGCTGACCCAGACACCAGAGAAACTCACACAGGACACCCTCTGCAAACATACAGTGTCAAGGTCACTGACCCATCCCGGCCCTTGCAGATGTCATCCTCATGTTAGATGTGGGGTCATTGATGTCCTACCACTGCTGCAGCTAGGACACCAGCCCTTCCGCCTCCAACCCAGACGACTGCATCTGACCTTGGCCTCATTTTGGGAGACTGCAAGTTGTCATAGCAACCAGAACGCGTTTCATTTTGAATTCTTGGGGCGTGCAGGTCTGAAGCAGTCTGGAGACTGCTGATTGCAAGGTAGAGACACAGACTGGTAGAGGCAAGGTTCTATTTTGAATACCTTTCATTTTTACACACTAAAAATCTCCCAGAATGACTTCTAATGAGCTGGTTTCAATTTACTGGCTCAATTAGAATTTTATGGCCTCCGTCCTGTAATCACCTTGTGGGATTACACTTGACTGTGTACATTGGTGCCTCAGTTGTGGGAGATTTTTTTACATCCAAAAAAAAGATCAGTGGTACCGAATTGAATTCTCACAAAGAGAGGATTGTATATAATTAAGAGGGTCAATTTGCTTGTATGACCAGTGTCCATTGAGGAGTGCCCTCCAGAAAGCAAGCGTGACAAATGGATCTGGAGTGTTGAAAGTTGAATATACTTGAGTCTGAAAAGTTCCTAAACTATTAGCGGCAGGAATGTCATAAAGGACCAGTGCTTGATGGACAGGGTATGATGAACGGGCCATGGGTGTCCATTCAGAGGTCAAGTTGTATTTCTATTGACCTGAGAGGGACACCGGGCGTCTGTATTTGGCGGAACGGAACGGAATCTGTAAAATGCGGAACGGAATTGTAAAATGCGGAATCTGTAAAATGCGGAACGGAATCTGTAAAATGCGGAATCGGCGGAACGGAATCTGTAAAATGCGGAATCTGTGTATTTACCTACTTTGAGCTACCCTACCCTGGAGTCTAGGCTCTTTTATTGGCATTGGATTGCAAGGTGTCAACTTCAAAGCCTTCATTGCTCTTTGCAGGGCACTATTTGTATAAATAGGACTGGGCCATTGTTGATTACAATTAGCAATTGCTTGGTGGACTTTCTATTCATCCTAACTTCAATTGTCAATATTTTCTAAATAATTTTGCTATTAACCCAAAAAAGGGAGAGTTATCAACATGCCAATGCCATGGATAGCACTTGACCATAGAATTTCCTTTATTACACGTACTAAGTTTTAACTTGGAATATTAACATAGCATGATTCACCAGATACTTAGATTTCTCATAAGTTCTGACATTTTAAATGAAATCCACCTATACACTTTTCACCTTTGTGCGACTGTTTGTTGTTGAGCCATTAACCATTTGCCAAATATGACCCACAAGCAGTTTATGAGGTCATATAATATACTTGCAATGCTATCAGGGAAAGTCATTTGAGGTGTCACATCATTCATCAATGAGGTCACAAGCTACCCAATGACAAATTGATACTTATTTCAATGTGTTTGATAGGGCCTGTTGAGGACATTGATGTCCACCAACAGAATTCATGATACTCGGTCGTCTTTCATTTTAATCATAAATTATAGTTAGGCAACTTAGGCCTCTTAATTACAAAACAATTTCATTGCATTGATCATATTGGCAGTCATTTCATAATTTCATAGTAGGCCTATTCCAGCAATGACCTTTTGACGGCCATATATATGCAGCTACACAAATTTGAAGTTGAAGTCAGTACTTGATGTGTTTACTTGAAAGTTGAAGTCTGAGTCGTATGTTTTCAAGTCAGTTGACTTTGTGTTCAGCATAGCTTTGGTCAAGCAAATTACCAATTGTTACAATTTGGAACAATTTAAAAGGCTGTTAAAGCGTCATATAAAATCCCCTGCTCATACAGTATATAATTTGTTAGGAATACCTGTGATACTTATGTTATGTTTTTAGTTACACTATATGTTTATGTTATTAGTGTCTTCTTTGTTTTACTTGTGTTTCCTATTGTTTTAAAAAGTTTTATTACTGCAGATTTATTTAGTATGAGTTTCTCTGGCTAGTTTTCTCAGTATCTGCGTAGTATATTCAGCTTGACTGATTATGTAATGGCTGGTAAGCTATCAAACGTCCCCCACGTCTCTAAGTTGAACCTACACTGTATGAAGGTGTGAAAAACGTAACATTCTGCTTCAGCGAGCAGCTGAGTTACATAAATTGATAAGATTTGCAGGTGAGAACAGATCTCTAAAAATCACCATCAGACACGTCAGCTGGCCTTGAAATACGTTTGCAACATCGCATCTTTGCCTAATCTGATTGGTTTATGATCACAAAGAACCTTACAAATTTATGCATTGCATTCACACAGTCAGGACTGTATGACCAGAATCACATGGTAATGAAATCAACTGTAATGCAGGAGGAGTTATCTCAGAACAAGCGATTGGCCAAGGCAAAACCATTGGGCAGTGTCAAAGACAGAGTCACATAGACTAGCCCCTACTATTTTTCCCATAAGTTTTTGCCTCACTTGTATCTGACTGGACAACAACATGCTCACGTGCTAATTAATCAGGTGTGGCCAAATAACTATTGTCTAATGAGAATCCAGTGAAAGTTTTATGGCTTTAGGACCCTATTTCGCTGCTCTTGCAGTTGGGTCTTTAAAACAACCCGAGTTAATAAAACAATGCAAGTTCTAGGCCTACATTTCATAAAAGAAAAAAAAAAAGATTTACAAGAAATTCTTCAAAGCAATCCCCAATTTAACTTAATTGCACTTCAAGAACACCAAACTGACACTTCAACCAGATTATCATATCCTGACACTTTCAATATCAATTAGACACGAGTGCATGCTTGACTGCTTGTACAGTGCACTTCAATACCAATTGATGTACAAATAGGTCTAATTGTTATACACCTGGCTGCCTGCCACAGCATAATTCCGTGTTTTACAGTTCCGTTTTTTACAGTTCCGCATTTTACAGTTCCGTTTTTTACAGTTCCGCACTTTACAGTTCCGCATTTTACAGTTCCGCGGAATACAGATATTCCATTCCGTCAATTCCGTTCCGTTCCGCTAAATACAGACGCCCGAGGGACACCAAGGGCCACTGTGTTCCCTGAGTGACCAGTCATTTTACATGTAAGATCCTTTGCTGAGAAACCCCCGAGGTCCACTTTACCTCTCGCTGTGCCCTTTGAAGGTAAAACAGTTACCACCCAGAACTCACCTTCGGAGGTCATTAGGTCACAGACAAAGACAGCTTATCCCGGCTATCCTTGACCTTGGGGCAGCTTGGAGGTCATTAGGTGTGTTTCATGAAACTTTCACGGTCTACCCTATACTTCCATCCTAAATTTAAGTCCCACAAAAACCATGGACCTTGAAATCGCGTAGGTCTATGCAATGACCTTGCAAAATCCCACCCTTCAGGTCTGTGAGAAAAAAGGAGAAAGTGAAAGGAAAAGACAAGATACTATTAGATAGTGTCCCTGGAGTGCTGTGAGATCTTGAATGTGAGATCTTGTGAAATCTGCACTTTGTCTGACAAAGCAACATTTGTCCAAGGTCCATCCCATTTGGAGAGATGGTCAGTGATTCGCGTTGGTCAGTGAAGCAATTTGGTCAACCAAGTGGTCAGTGACCTTGCAGATACGTGAGATAACCAACTGCAACCCTGATGTCCTGTGCTGGACACTGTCCCTCCATGTTACCATGAGCCATTATATCCTTAATTGCTCCATAACAATTATCATTCTCAGTTGGGTTGCCATGGTTACTTGACCTTAGGATCTCTAGGGTCAGCCTAAGGTCGATGGGTGCAAGTCACTCATTTGTGTAAAATTACAAGATAAATGCTCAGCCATCAGTCCGGAATAATTTAGGCACAATGAAATCACTTTTTTTTTTACTTCAACTTTTTTTCTCCATTGTTGTGTGAAGTAAAGAGTCTGAGAAAATATTTGAAACTGCTGAAACTTTGGAGGGGTTCACAGGTAACCCATCGCGTTACAGTTTACAAATACTCAGGTGTTTAGACAGATTACAGCCAACAATATACCCAAACAAAGTTGTGAAGGTTTGTAGATTGAAAGAATCAATTTTAATATCAACACTGTTGAGTGATGAGGTCAAAGTTGCAAGCCAAAAACCACAAAGAGAGTGAAGTAAAAATAGACTGACAAATTGCAAGTGGTTGTTGGTGCTGGGCTGTGTGTGGTATTTGTATTCAACAAATTAAGGGGTGGAGAAGTGGAAGTAGGGGCAAGATTTGAGGGCGAGATGGGTAAATTGGGCCAGGTAGGACTGTTTGGGGAGGTCAGAGGTTAAATGAAAGGTAAAGTTGTAGACAGCCACAAGGCCTCTTTGCTGTTTGGGGTGAGGGGGTCAGGGCCCTTGGTCTTATTCTGAGCAGATTAATAAGGGGTTAGCATCTCTGACATATGATTTACTGCCCAATTTATCCATCACTCTGACATCAGAACAAAGGGTCATGACGCTACGTCTCTGACGTCACAAAGGGCGTGGACGTGCAGAAAATGACGTGGTGTCGCCCGAGGGAGCTGGTGTCTGTCTTGTGTGAGAGCGTTGATAAGTTCATTGATGCCACTTCAAATAGTGGTAACGAGGGTTGGTAGGGACCATATTGTCACTCAGCTCTAAATATGCATACCTTGTGGCCCAGAGGTACTCTACTTGAAAGATATGTTGGCCAATGAGAGTAAATATGGAACCAAATAATAGGAGATTCTCAGATGGAACAATGACAAGATTTGGATAGTAGATCTATTAGGGCTGGCCCTTTTTCAGAAATGCTATTGACAGAAATGACTTTGTTTTCATTAACTACATTTAGGACTAAATGCTTAAAATTAATAAGCCCTCAATTTATTGCTTATGAAATGGACAGATAGGTGATGCGTCGTATAAATGGGACGTGCATTAAATTAAACTTAACAAAAAGGCTAGTCAAGAAAAGGCTGTGCAACCTGTGCTTTAGAAACCATTAGAGCATTTTGACAGTTTATCATGTTCAGTCATGTATAGTCCTGAACAGGGATTGTGTCATTTTGTGTGAATGACTTTCTTTCCCCATAAAAAAAGATGATATTGGCCTTTTTTCATGCAGGTGAATGCGAATCAATCACAGTACACCAACCTGCAATAAACATCCCATGCAGAGTATAGTCATTACACCGTGTAACGAGGACTGTAATGAAGAGCATGACCACCTGAACAACCACCCACACAAAATGTGAGTTAATAACCTCATATTTTGTTTAATTTAGAACAATACTCCAGATTTATAAGGAAAACGCACTAGTTATTAAATTATATAGGGCCTTGACATTCTCCCTAGATAGATAGATAGATAGATAGATAGATAGATAGATAGATAGATAGATAGATAGATAGATAGATATAGATAAATAGATAGATAGATAGATAGATAGATAGAGAGATAGATAGAGATAGATAGATAGATAGTTAGATAGATAGATAGATAGATATATAGATATATAGATAGATAGATAGATAGATAGATAGATAGATAGATAGATAGATAGATAGACAGATAGATGGATGGATAGACAGATGGATAGATAGGTAGATAGATAGATAGAGAGAGAGAGATAGAGATATAGATAGGGAGACTGTATCGTATAATAGTGATTTAATATGTTGGCAAGAACACTCCAGCCACCAACAAGTGGTTGTTGTGGGAATTGCTAAGGCTTGTTGTAACTTTCACAGAAGAGTGTGTGGAGTATTTCAAGTGGGCATTCTCTGGGCTACAGAGGTTGGACCACCAGACCACAGAGGCCAGTCGAAAGGGCAGTCTGGACCACCCATTGCCAAATAGGTAACTGATCTGTATGGGAGTCTAGATTGTGGAGCAGGTTGCTGATAGCCACCACCTCATCATTGCAGCGAGCAGTAGCAGATATAGGCAAAGGGGATCAAGTGCAAGGCTGGATGTCAAGGCCAGAGATGATCAGGCTGTGTTCCTTCTTGCCATGGTACAGGCTTTAGTTCCTAGAAGCAGCCTAGAAGTGACCTCTGAACCCTCAGATCACTCAAAGTTTGACAGGTTACAAAGATATTGATGCTTGTGAGTTGTAGGTGGGAATATTTACAGGTCTCACAACCCCACCTCCCTGTGAAAAAATTCCAACCACTTTTCGACAAGCTCTTTTTACCATGATGTTTTTTTCTGGGGTCACCCGGCTCAGCAGTGCCAGTTGGGAGGTCAGGGGCGATATGCACAACCATAAACCCTTTCTCACAGACGACCTGGCAGGGATCAGGAGTAAAGAAAGGTCATGTGTCCACAGCCATAATGCTGCACCCAAAAAGTCTGCAAGTGGTTTCATGTAGAGGGAGGTATGCCAGACATCCATGGGAGAGTGGGCTGAGGGGGTTTCCCTGCAAAGCCAGACCACAGCAGCCTGGCACTGGGCCCTGACTGGGGAAGCAGCACTGGGGCACTGGGTCAGGGATCCGCGTGAGGTCACCACAGGATGCATCATACAGCAGTTATCGAGCAGGCTTGGTCGGTTCACTGAGAAGACCATACAGATCATAAACTTTCAGATAGCCCAGACTAAAGCCATCAAGCAACTGACTAACTATTAAAATCACATTAAAAGATCAGTCAAGATACTGCAGCTGGTTGACCTTGGAGAAATTTCTTCGTTTTTAGGTAGCCAATGGTCAACTTTTAAGGTCAGCAGAGTAGTTTATAGTCCTACCCAGGTGTCAGGGTGGGCATTAGCACACTTCCAGTCTCAGTGATCTGCCCAATGAACTGACCAAGCCTGCTCGAAAACTGCTGTAACGTCACTGCTCTTTGAGCCCCACTTGGTCTGGCTGCAACAACCTCCAGCTGATCTGTTAGCAGCAGAGCCAAGCATTTGTCCAGCACCATACACTCTGGGACTCAGTGTACATTTAACCTTCTGTCATCCATCACCAAAGCAGCAGAGAGTTCTGCAGGCAAATATCACCACTTCCCTGGCTTATTTGATTCAAACAACCCATAGCTCACACTAAGCCACACCTCAAGCAGCTGAGCCACTCTCAGCTGTTGCTGGATCCAGGGGCTAAATATCATGGGAGGGATGAAGGGTCACTAAGCAACACTCTTAACCATACACTCGACCTCTAGGCTGACCTTGGAGCTGACCCAAGACGAATACTTTGAATCATCCATGAACTAACTGTTCACCACAGATGGAGTACTGGTCAGACACTGGGCAAGCACTATGACAGACATTGGCAGCCCGGGGGATGAAGAGTGGTGCCCCGAGAAGGTCCGTTCAGGGCCAAGTGTTGAGAGGTGGCTGAGCAATCTGCAAGCAGCTTACCAAGATCAATAGGCTTACCGACCTGACTAACAAGAAGTGGGGGGCCTGGTGCCACTTGCTGCCTCTAGCTTGCTCTGGCTGCTGGGAAAGTGTCCGACCCTTACTCACAATAATGCATAAATCTGCCAAGAGACTAACAGTTTGGGTTGTGTGTCCCACCAGACCTTTGATGTCCTCAACAAGAAATCCTGGTTCCAAGTGCCAGTCCTCTGCCGGAGATGCCTGTGGGCGGAATTTAAGGCCATTTAAATCTTGATTAGCAGGAGCTACATTTTTGTAGCAGGACACTAGGGCGATCGGGTTACGAGGAAAGACACTGGACAGAACCAGGGGTAAGTGAAAGTGATAACGCACAAGAAAACATCATCTCTCACCAAAATAATGGCCATCCAGTCTTTTATGAGTCTAACTGAAACCGAGGCAAGCCAAGGATGAAACTGGTGATTTGCAAGGAAATGCCTCCAAGGAAAGGGAGCCGAGGGCTTTCTTTAATAGGCCTCTGGAATTGGATGTCTGGCTTGACAGATGGTGGAGCTGGCTGGGCAAATGCTGGGCAACAGGTCACTGAGCTCTGATGGATTTACCTGCATGCCCTTCCCGGAAGGTCTTATGATCATAATAGACCGAGGGCTGCCTTTCTGCTCAAGAAATGTGAACCAAAGGAGCTATACTTAACCTTAAGGAACCATACTGACCTAAGAGCCTTAGCAGACCAATGCAGACCTGTACAACCAAAGGTGCCACATCAAAGGCACCAATGACTCTACCAACTGCAACCAAAGCTTTGCAAAGCCCAGGGACCCTGGAAGCAGTCAGGGAGGTGGCCCCAATGGAAATGGGTGCAAAGAACCCGAATAAATCTCCATCGTGTCAGCACGAACAGGCAGCTTTCCATGTTACAACAAATGCCTCCCACGCCACAGTTAATGCTAGAATAGGTCTTTTTTTAACTGATTACGAACAACTGCTAATTTGGACATCTCCCTAGCTCCACAAAGACTGTTGCGTGAGGTTTATGACTGCGCACCTGAGTGGCTCTCCAGACAAAATGGGGTTTGTCTGTTCTGCCCAAGAACCTGACACGCCATCTGAAGATTAACTTGGAAGAAGATAAAAACTAACACCGAATATCAATGATCGTTTGTACATGTAATGGTGCTCTGAATCAACATCTACATGCTTTTTCAATGGCCTGCCTGTCCAATTCCAGTACTATCCTTGTTCTTTATGCCAATATAATTGACCTGATACAAGGCACGCAGCTCTGCCTCCAGTTTTGGTCACGCTCAAAACATGAAAAGCCCTTCATCCGATTCTGGCACAGCCATTCTCAGTGTAACACATGTAAACATTGCAATCAATGTTTTGAAATGCAATACAGCAACCAATGTAACATTGATGCAACAGTCTACACAAAGTATCTAATTGAAAACTCTGATTGATATCCATAATCTGTTTGCAGCAGCAGCAGCTTCCCAGCTTCATCCATGATCCCAGCATCATCCATGATCCCAGCTTCATCCATGATCCCTGCTTCATCCATGATCCCAGCTTCATCCATGATCCCAGCTTCATCCATGATCCCAGCTTCATCCATGATCCCTGCATGGAGCAGCAGGAGTCGCTGACCACACACCAGTTTACTTTGCACCAGCAGTTAGTCGGGTGTCCCTGGTGTTTACAATCAATGGCCTTGTTTACACTTCCCACTGTGTTCCTCTGTGTTTACATGCAGTCCGACTATCATGCAGCTTCCTCGTTCTTCCATTCACTGCAAAATTGTAAATGCTTCCTAAATGCTCCATAAATGCTTATAAATATGCTTATAAATATGTCCTGTGTTTACTCAAAGGTCCATGGCAGGTCCATGTCAGGTCCATGCCAGGAGTGCTCCTCCCTCCTCATTGTCCACTTAAGAAGAGGTCAAACATGCAAATGACAGATGATTTACCAGGAAATGATTCAACAAACAATTTACCTTGGACAGGAAGTGAAAGTATATTGGTGTGAAGAGGTCACCACCAAAGAAGCAAGCACTTCAAGCACTTGAATTGGACTTCATGTTGGCCATGCCCTTCTCACAGCTTACCTTCCCAAAGCTTTTCTGATTTCTGCCATTCTGTTAATTTGTTAATTTGCTCAAGACTCTTCGTGTCACACAAGGACATACTGCTTCCTGTCTCAGGTCCTTGGTGCTACCAGGAAATATCATTAGAAAACATTTCATTCAGAGATCCATAAGGAGTCTTAGAGGTCCTTCATAGATGCTTCTCCTCTTGCCTTCCTCAGTGACAGCAGAAGCAACACCATTTAGAGAGACTTATTCTGATTCTTCGTTTCTCCTGTTAACAGTCTGTCACTTTGATAGAGAAAAAGAATGGACCATTGCACCGAGCAACTGGCATCATACTGATGATTGGTAATGATCAGACCCAATATTTCAATGTTAATTTTATTTAAGGAGATCAATCCCGCAGTCAAACGAAAGGATCATGCATCTGATTTTCACTCAGTTATGACAAGTCTAATGGCCTCCTCCCGATCATGACTAATCAAACAGCCTCTATGTTTCCCATGTTGAAAGTAGAGAAGATGACACTTCATCGGCTATCATGAGTCACAGAGTGCATTTTTCACAGTGAACTGGTCCTCATTTTTTCTATATCAAAGTGACAGACTGTAAAGTTGTATTCTAAGCCAAAGGACTTCGTTGTGTTGGTGTTTGTTCTGTATCAATCTATGACAATGAGATCTTGGTTGCCAATAATTTAAAACTTTTCCCCAAAATTTTAGTGTGGAAGAATTCACTAATACATAGTGCCAGTAACCTGTCCTGTAGTTGTTGTGTGTAGGGTAATTGAATAATATAAGTCACTTACACTGGATAATAGGTTGAAAGTCTGACAGTTTCAGGGACTATCCAGTCCCCTTCCTCCAGAGGGACAAGTCATAGAACTGTCATTCAACTCTGAGGAAGGGGACTGGATAGTCCCTGAAACTGTCAGACTTTCAACCTATTATCCAGTGTAAGTGACTTATATTATTCAATTATTGGATTTTACCTGGATGTCTAACCTTCACAATTGTGTGTAAGGTGCTAAGACAGTTAGAGTACAGCTGATTTTCAGAAAGTGCAATTAAAGTAAATTTTCGCACTGTTTAGAAATTGCTAAACTTTAAAGCTGATTTGTTTCGCCATTTTTATGCAGTCTCGGATTGAGACTCTCAATGCTGGCCATGGATTATAGCAAAGCAATGGCTTCATGCAAGTCTGGTGATCATACACTCTAAAAAATGTGGGGACAAAATTGGTTTTTTAGATTCAAAATGGTTTTTTGAAAAACCAAATTTCAATGCAAAACCAAAATGGATTTAAAAAAAAATCCATTTTGGTTTTTTGCATTGAAATTTGGTTTTTCAAAAAACCATTTTGAATCTAAAAAACCAATTTTGTCTGGAATTTTTTAGAATGTAGAAGTCGTTGTGGTTGATTGGGACCAGACAGAGCAGCAACATGATCCTGCCCACACCAGGCCCACACTGCATTGGCTTCCACAAGCACAGCAAATGCCCATTAATTAATCCAAGTCACAACCATGTGAAGCAACATGCTTATACCATGTGTATGGTAAACTGCTATCTATAGAGCAATTCCATTCCCTTGAGATAACATTGTCTGAAGAAATCATCTCTGGTATATACTATAACCCTGGGACAGGGGCTGGAAGCTGATAATGGTTTCAAAACATAATATACAACCCCATAAATTGCATTAATATCGCCCCAAGAGATTACTTCACCATTTGCCATTAACAGGTGACTAATGATTTGCTATAAATATGGATTGAAACTCAGGTTGACAATTGTTCAAAAGTGAAACAATGCAATTTGCCAGAGGGGACTGGCAAGAGCTTGATATAGGATTCCTGGAAGGTGGGTAAGGGAGGAAAAAAGGTCTTAAGTGTCATCTAAAAGAGATAGCAGGTCATTTGTGGGGTATTGATGAGATTGAAGTCCTTGATACAAGATGGGGTACAGTAAACAATAGAGAATGATAACAGGGCATATATACATCAATAAGCTGCCCCAGGCACTCCTTGCACCTCAGCCCTACACTCTCTCTAGGAGGCCAGCTTACTTGTCCCCAGCATTGATGAAGTGGGTTGGTCATTTGAGCAGAATAGACATTGCTGTAATGATTTATGTGAATGCTTAATTGTTAGATTGATTGAGATTGCAGATAAGGCTAATAAGCTCGTAGGGTTGCGATGCTTGAACTCCCACAGAAAGATTGGAGTGCTAGCATAAACACCTCACACTTTCAATTTGTACCTCAGTGTCTGAGCAGAGAAATTTGAAGCATTGATGTCTCCAGTGTGCTACAGCTGCACCAGTCCTGGGAGACAAGAGCAACCTGATAGTTTGCAATGGAAATATATTTATGTCAGGGTATGTCTTTGAAGTTGCACATTGTGCTTCAATCCAGCTAGATGTTCCTAGCAATGCTAATGTTGTGCTGGGCCAGGTATAGGAGAAACACTGCAGATTATTTATTTACCAAGAACCTTGTGTTTGCTCAGCTTGCTAATATCATGGATCTATAACTTAACAGGATAGAACACTCCATTTGGTCATGATCCATTTGCTTAATTTTATGTGTTACACAGAATTGTGCCAAAATCTTCTTAAGAAAATTTAAAAAATCCTTTGAATTTCGCGGTATTAGCCTCCTTGCTAATAGCCTATTTATTACCCTCGGTATCCTTTCATCCAATCAGCGTCTCGCCCGCACAATTCAAAACCCTTACCCTTCTTCCAGCCCTGCCTGGAACCGCCAGGCAACTCAATGCATCAAAACAAAGGGATCCAAGGTTGCTGAAGATTGATTGATCCCATAAAAAAGAGCTTTTTGAGGCCTACAGGTCAGTTTTTCTCCCGAGAATATAGGACGATTATAACCTGTGATTCTTCATTATTTAAGTTAAAAGTCATGAAAAAACTAATGAAAATAGTCTTTATTAAACCTGCTATATCTCGACAGGGACATGTTTGGCGAATTTGATATTTTGGGACATTAAACTTTAAATATGAGTTGAAATGATAGGCCACATTAGAAAAGTGCGCAAGGGTGCGCACATTGTGAATTTTAAGCAAATAATTACTAATCAGACCAAGACAGAATTTCATTTCTTTGTAAAAAAAAAAGTTATTTTAACACCACCAACTACCATTTCTGGATACTAACATTGTCTTTGGCTGATACAGATATTTTTATAACCATATTTTATGTTTTAAACTGACATTTGGAGATAAGCAATCGTTATAATCAAAATATATATGTTTTTTTTATGATGACATTTCATAAACACCCAGCAGCACACAGCTACATATAGATAGAAAGACGATAGATAGACGATAGATAGATAGATAGATAGATAGATAGATAGATAGATAGATAGATAGATAAATAGATAAATAGATTTGATAGATAGATAGATAGCTGGATAGATCTAGGTTGGTTGGTTGATTGATTGATTGATTGATTGGTTGATCAATTAATTGATTGATCGATTCATAAGATAGCTAAATAGATAGATATAAAACATTTCTTATTTCTTACAATGCTAAACAGAGGAATTGTTGTGCTATTTAGCCACTGGCGACCGTTATGAGGGTCATTAGATCACTAAAATGTCATTAAGATGGGGTTTTTTAACTCATACTTGTGATATTTCACATCTCATTATAGTCTCATGAGAGACGCTGAGTGAACCTTTGATATGGCCGGCCGTGCCCTCTTTCCCTTATAGCTCTATGCTAATATCTTAGGCATGTAGAGCAAATGCACAGTGTTGCTGTCTTCCTCATGATGCTAACAAGCTGCTGAGCTACAGATCTCCACAAGGAGTTGCCTACAAGCCTCTAAAACCCTCTTTGCAACATACCCTGCCAAGCCTCTACCTACTACCTAGCAGGTGGGTGACGCTGCCTGCCTGGGTCCACCCATAACCCAGTGGGAGCCACTGATACGAATGGAATCACCTGTGTGATAGCAGAGGCTTATCTGCAAGACGTGCTATTCTGGGGTCATATCAGGATTGACCTTTTGCGAGTGAAATGTTATTATTACATCCCATGAATAGCACAAATGGAAAACTTCCTTTCGGAATTTATTATGACATACATTAATAAACATAGCAGGCAAAACGTCCGGCAAAACTTTCATGTAGTTTACCTTGGACCTTCCCAGTGGCCCCAGGTCTCTTAATCCAATCAATGCATTTCGTTTGCTGTGTGGTAGGCCTATATATTGTACATTGTGAATTAATGTCTGAAATATCTTGTACAATTGGTGTCCACCTCATAAAAGTATGATGCCATGATACCTGCTGCACTGGAGTGATAGGTTAGTGACATGGGTGGGCAATGTCAAGAGCTGGGCCCATATCACAGTTGGATAGGCCATATAGACGATGACCATACTTGGAAGTATGTGCAGGCCTGTCCATAAAACAGCTTGGGGTCAGCTAAAGCCATAGAGTATGAGAAGGGCCTAGTCACAAGAGGACCTTTTGGGCCCTTTAGCTTCTCACCAATGGACCTCAGGACAAGTGGACCTGACCCAGGTAACCTGATCGGAGGCTGGCAACCTGGCCCATGACCTGTCTAACCAAAGAGACATAAAAGTTTGAAGTAGTAATAGGTGCAGCAGAGAGAGGTCGTGGAGATTAACTCCTGAGTCTGGCTTTTTGGGAAAGAGTAAAAAAGGACACTGGTGACCTTGACCTAAAGTGGCTCCACTTTAAAGTCAGCTGAAGGACACACAGATGGGCAGCAAGAGGGCTTTTTTTCACTTAATACTTTTGAAGTAGGTCCATCCCACCTCTGAGGGAAATGCCAATTGATTTCGTGTGTTGGATTGCCTCTTGAAATGTTTCCAGAGGGGATGCCTTGATGACTTTTATAATATTCAGGTATTTAAAACCATATATATAGTTGCAAATATTGTAGACATGGTACCAGTAGATCCTGTAGTTCATTTCACAACAACTGCATCAATTTGTAGCATTGACAAGTGATGTTCCTCTTTCTATAACTGTTTCAATTTAGAAACTCCAAGTTCACAAAGACATGAAGAGCATGGAGAGCATGAAGAGCATTTTCTTTGATTCTATGCACAATTTGTAGGTGTTTGAAGCGACGCACCTCTAGCTGGGATCCAGGAGGCTGGGGGTCTGATGGAGGCTGATATGACTGCTTCTGGCCATTCCACTGCTTGACTTGCCACACTTTTCAATTAATAGTCACCCTGGTGTTACCCAAGTAATGAGCCTATGCTACAGTCACCATTAATCAAACTTTCAAATCTGACAGGTACACACGCGTGCCAAGTAAATTATGATAAATTCTAGGCATATCATAATTGGGAGAGGACTTCCAGAGGTCAAACGTACTTCTGATAGAGAAGATACCTGTTTGACCCTCTGATCCATTGATCACAATGCACTGAAACTGAAACCTAACAAAACCTGTCAGGCAAACACAGATTGATCAGCTGTGATAAACATCTAAACCTAGAAAGTGTATACTCCTTGAATAATTATATATACAAAGCTTCGAAATTTTGACCAAAAGATCATATTTTACATATGGGGATGCAAAGAAAATAGGCTTTACACAGCTGAAGTAACTTTGTAATCTCAATATGAATGAACTATTTAAATAGGGTGTTAATTCTCTTCGTGGCTTTTGGACTCAATGATTTTGATGGCAAGTTGCTGCATACATGTCTATTGTACTGGTGATGCTGTTTGTGTGGAGAAAAGGGGGGGGGGGGTATGGTTCCATTGAGTTCCACATGAGATGCGGCTAACAGGTTTCTTTGCATCTGACACCCATAAACAAGAATGGCCTTGGAAAGCTGACAGAGGCGCCTCTTTGAATCTCTGCAGGACCTCTCGGGTTCCTGAAAAAAGTGCAAGAAAAAATGGTACAAGAGAAACACTCAAAAAGTTGAAAAAGACAGTTGCAGACACCTAGCATAAGATGTATGTCTGTATACATTACCTGATGAACAATATGTACATTGCTTTCCACACAACTTGACTAAGCATAACACGGGGTGGTCTTTATCAGCAACGGATTAGTTTCAGTCATTTCAAAAAACCAAATGCAAAAAGGATCAGAAGAAATTCAAGAAACAAACGGCAGGTATCAACAGGAAGGTTTTTATTTCCAACTATTTTTGTCAACTCCAAACAACTTTAAGACGTCATGCAGCTGCCAAACAATAAAGAATAAGCTCTGGCCTTAATGGCTTCATACATCTTGACAAAAGATTTGTTTGCTGAGACCCAAGTGATCTGTCTCTTGTGAAAACTTCAACTGTCTCACAATAAATTGTATTCCCCACCCTCCAAAGAATAATGACGTTCTAAAACTAAATTAGTGGATCTCCATATCGCCATGATAGTTGCACAGCCTTTTTGAACTGAAGCCATTCAGGTTGATGAAATATTGGATTCTTGAATCAGAAGAATCAAACTAATGTCAAAGTGACATTATCACTCCAGAAACACATCCTCACGAGTTCCCAAGAATAGTGGAAATTGTTGACAGTGTGTGTTATGCAAACAACAATGTGGCTTACTTCTGTGCCGAGTTCAGACTGGAGGAAAACAGGTAAATTAAAGGAAGCCAAAGAGGAGAGATTCATTTTACGGATTCCAGGAAAAAAACGGATATCCGCTGACAACATATATGGGGGAGGCAGAATGGAAATTAAGATACACACAAAAGAAAATACAATGGAAGCTTGGCATTATCCAGATTGGACTATGAATATAATTATAAATCGTTTCTCGCTTTCAATTTCAGGCAAAAAGTACAAATTATATCAGAAAATTATTCTGACGATTGACAATTACTATAACAGCTTCTATCAGACAATTATTTTGATAATAATTATAATAGCTTCTTTTAGCAAAATATTTCACCATTGGTCTCTGTGATTACATTTACATAAATTCTGAGTAGGCCCTATTTCAGAATAAGGTATTCCAGATTATCATTCTCACCTCTCAATATTTGAAACTGTGGATGTACTCTAGCCTCTTAGATGGAGTGCATTAGGTAAGAGTCTTCCAGATCATCAAAGGACCCAGGACTCATGATGACAGGTAATGATGAACTGCTGCAGCTGCTGTCTACCCTTTATCATTCTTGGAATATCCTGAAAGTTATCCTAAATACTTGTAACAGAAAATGGAGAAAAAACTGTCAGGATGAAAGCAGCTTTTAGAGAGTTCATTTCAAGCATTGTTCAGGTCTCAATGTTGACAGATCTATAGGGTTTTGCAGATGTTACCAGTAAAAGTAATTAGATGATACTGATTTCTAAAAAAATACTTTTTAGTGCCAAATTTATAGAAGATATTGTACTCAGGTGGACATGCCTCTATTCCTTATGACATTAGTAGGGGCTCAGGTCAATTAGGTGATGCCAGTACCCCAAATGCTCATGGGGTAACAATGGTGATGCTAAGGGTGATGCATCCCAGCTCCACTTGGTACTTCAATTTGTACCAGTTCGTGGGTTGGATGCTTCTCTCCTGGAAGGTCGAACTCCTGGAATTCTCTAAGTAGGTCACTGGGTGATTGCCATGGCAACCAATGCTGTGATTAATGACAACACCTGGGCACGTGGAGGTCAGAAGCTATGATGGCTAAAGCAGAAGTTGCTTCATGTACCAACATCTCCACCGACCAGCCATACCAGGGGCTAGTGGGGTTAGGGGGCCCAGGAGGGGGGGGGGGTGATCTGGTGCATGATCTTTCTCCACTTAGATGAACTTCTATTTTTCCAGAAACTTGTTCCTGGGATCCATCTCCCCTTTTCAGGTTGCTCAATCCACGTCCTGCCCATTATCCTGTTCATCATCCGGGTCTTTATCCTGTTCATCACAGGAACCAGTATAACAAAGCAGAGACCCAAACAGCTGACACCAAAACCAATCCATTACAGGCACTTTTGAAGTTGTCACAATGTTGCAAAATGAAGGTTCATTCAGTAAGACTGCCTGGTTTTAGTCAAAAGAAAATTCCAGTATGCATTTATCATTCGGTGTGTGTCGCGACCTGAAATTCCAGCACAAAACACCCAAAAGTAAGACAGGAAGCGCCACAACCAGAAGCCTAATGGAAATATTTGCAGAAAAAGGCTCTTCTTCTATAATGTCATAGTTGCTCCATGAACTGTGCTGAAAAAAGTAAACAAAAATGTTGGCAAAACTGTTTTCTTACAATATAGAGTGTCAAGGGGTTCCCACAGGGCTTTGTTTTTCTACTCAACTAACTCTGTTGACGGAAGTGTTTTTCTTTGGGGTTTACACAGCACAAGATGCATGCTAAAATGTCACTGTAACCCCTGACTCTGTGGCCCAATGCAGTGAGGTGGTGTCACAGTGACCCAGTGCAGACACACACTGATCCTTGTCACACTGCCACAGTCACAAGACAAGTAGGTCGTTGACATACTCAATGGCATATAACCAGGATCCAAGGATCATCACTGATTCGCCAGTGTGTCAATTAGGCATCTCACTGAGAGACATTCTGCCATAAATCTGTTAAAGATATACACAACGCAGACCACAAAATGACCCAAGGACATCAAGGGACCATGGAGTGAATGAAAGGTGCTGGTTTCTGCCATGGATCATTTACTCCGATGCACTCTTGAACAGGACGTAGAAACCACGCAATTAGCTGTAATGAGCCAGGCAATTCCAGGCGGCGCTTCAGATGTCTTGGCCTAATGTAACTGGCAACAGATTGTGAGAGAAATCATCAAGAAGGCCATCAATCAGATACCCTCGTATCTCAAGTGTCCTTTTCACTTCGACCCTGGTCAGGAGAAACTCAGCTCATTAATTCCTGTCCACAATTCAGTCCACAACGCCACCTCACAAGTCACAATACCACCTCACAAGTAACAATACCACCTCACAATGCCAGTTCTTTCAACTTCTTTGATTTCTCCATCTTGTGTGAGGAAGGTGTGTCTCTGCCAGATAACCACTGTCACAATTTGAATTGGACAATTTAGCAAACACAGAGATGTCTTTGTGAGATGTCTCAATAAAAGACCAGATACAGAATCTTATACAATCTAACTTACTATTTGCCACACCTCACTGACCTCTAAATTTGGAGTTTTGACACTCCACTTTGGAAATCGGGATGACTTTAAAAAGAATCTATTCACTGTATGACTTCCAAACATGTAAATGTACTTTGACAAATAAACACAGATGCTGTATACATGTATATGTTTAGAAATTATTTGAAAGCTTATTTACTTCCATACTTACATCTTATTAGGGGAAAAGAATTATTCCCCAAGTTTACATAGCCTTTTGTAATATCAGTTTGGTGTCCAATTTGTGTATTTGCTTTTAATTTGGCATGTGAACATGTATACATTGTATTTGTGATAACTAATTGACAGAGATATTTGTTTTGGGGTACAAAATTCTGCAGCTATGTTCAGTGGCTGATTCATTAAACTAGTGATCTTGATTAATTTAATATTTAGGCATGGACCCAGTATGAAATCTAATTGTCGACCAGAGTAAAAGTGATATGGAAAGTTGAATATTATAATGAAATTCTACAAGACAACCACAAAGCCTTTAATAAGTAGCGTTATTTGGAAGAATGGTAACTCTAGGGGAACAGAAGGTAGCATTGAGTTGTATTGGTTACCTGAGGAAGTGGTCAGTGGCCACTGAATGGCTGTTGGGCCCTGGTCAGCTGATTTATTGCAGGGTTATGCATAGGGGGTGTTGTGGCTGACCCTTCACACCCAGGTAAGTGAGGGTATTATACCAGGCCTACATATGCCTGTAAGGGTTGTAAGTATATACCTGGTACATTGTAAGTATAGTTCATTGTAAGTAATGGGATTTTCGACACTGCAAATAATGATTATATTTAGCTGTGCCATTTGCATCAAGCCTACAACAGGAATTCGAAACCCCTTGTGTCCTCCCCTGGATCCGCCTATGGGTATGATACACACTTATAATAAAAATTCCAAAAGAAATTTTACTGCATTGCCATGGAGGTTTACACTTTGCACATGCAGTTGGCCTGAGTGGGGTGTATATACCAGGTAGGTCAGGCATGCCTTGGCATTGCCTTGCATGGGCCATGTATGAGTGCAGGGCTTTGTTAGGAGGTCTCTTCAGAACTCACCCTACTGTGACCTGCAGGTATACACTATATGCTCTATCTGTTGCCAGCTGCTCTGCCCTCGTGTCTACCACGCGTTTCACCCACCACAAATGGCTGGATAAGTTGACAAGGTCTGCAGGGCTGTCTCAGTTTGGCCCTCAGTTGGCCCTGGTTTTGCCCTCTATCACATGCAACGACATGCTCCGACATGTTAAAAGCAAATTACATGTTGAACGCATCCAACATATAAATCAAGGTATATATCTTGTGTCATGAAACGTTTTGCTATGTGCATTACATGAAGATACATGTAGCTCTGACAATCTTGGCAATTCTAGCATACAGCAAATTCGTTTTACAAAGCATTCCACACAATTTTCCACATCGAAGTGACCAAGTCTCTAAACATTGCTCAGAGACCAGACAATCAGCAAATGCTGTCCAAGGTCAGAAAAATGTGAAGCCTAATGTGAAGCCTAATTAGAAGCATAACGTGAAACCTAATTTGAAGCCTACAATGTGAAGCCTAATGTGAAGCATAATGTGAAACATAATGTGAAGCGAAAACACAAACAATCACTGAGTTATGCCATCTTAAGTGGACCAACAGAGCATGTTTGACAATTTCGTGATTTATCCTGAATAAGATAACTGGTGCAGTGGAGTCACTGGAGTGACCTCCTCTTTTGATACAACTTCAGTAAATACACAGTTGCTGCTCAGTTGTTGCAATTTAATGGCTGTGCATTCAATACATTGGCAGCTGCAGGTCATCCAAGAGTAGCCAGAGTTGAATGATAATGGGTGAGGAAGACTGCAGTTGTATAATATTGAAATCAGTGTCATAGAAATTGAGAAAAGGTGACCTAACCAAGGTATTCACTAGGGTGCACAGTCAGTGATTGCTTTTATTGTGGTATGTTAAATGTTCAATTATAGGCACTTTGCATTTTATAGGCTCCTGTTTTATGATGGCATTCCCTTTGGGCTAAGATCCATCTTCATATGCTCCCTCCTATGCTCTTTTTATGCTCTATTTTATGCTCTCTTTTTATGCTCCTTTTGTGGTCGAACGTAACATTAGGACATGACATACCCTCACCACCCAAGGTCAGTATTGGCCTCCAAGTGACTTCAAAGGAGGGCTGCTCTTATAAATACAGAAATAGATAGGTGCTTTCAATATATTATGCAAATATTCTGCTTGCCATGGGAGC
Source organism: Platynereis dumerilii (assembly GCA_026936325.1). Taxonomy (NCBI): domain Eukaryota; kingdom Metazoa; phylum Annelida; class Polychaeta; order Phyllodocida; family Nereididae; genus Platynereis; species Platynereis dumerilii. Next base: position 114,684,478 of record JAPTHN010000001.1, read on the forward strand.
ATTTTAGTAAGGTATAGGGCATAAGGCAATATTCACTTTAAATGAATGTATACAATTAACTAATAATACAAACAAAATTGCTTTTAAGATAAATCCAGACTTCTTCTTGATGAGATGTAGATAGATAGATAGATAGATAGATAGATAGATAGATAGATAGATAGATAGATAGATAGATAGATAGATAGATAGATAGATAGATAGTTAGATAGTAGATGGGCAGATAGGACAGTCATTTCTGCTTAATTTGTCCCCATAATTATTATTTATCAAGTGAAAACGAGTTTGCAGTGATTGGAAAGGAATTCTCTTGTTAAATTCCTCTCACATAGCCACTATGGTGCAATACTTTGAGAAGAAGGTATTTGACAAAAAAGCAAAATCAGGCATTGCACCAGCAGGGCGAGATATTTCGTAACATACAGGAACAACCTGCAGACGAAATCTCTCACGGTTTGGAATGCTGCAGTCGGTGAGTCCACTGCAATTCTGCTGCGTAGAACAAGTTTTGGCGGGAAACTAGCGCGTCCCTGGTACTCAGATCATTAGGCAACCAGTTCGCCAGCCATGGAGGCCACTGAGCTAAAAATACCTGCACAGCTTAGAATATCTTGAGCTTTATAGCTTGTGTAATTGTACTGGGTTGAAGGTAGCCTACTACAAACTTGTACTGAATATTGTTTTATTCATTTACTTAGTTGGCAACTATTTTTAAAAGAAATATTTTTGACAGATTTTTCTTATTTATAAAGGAGACTCCTAAAATGGATCTGAATCATCTGATCACTATGGTAACCCAAACACTTGCCCAAGCGTCTTTGTTGGGGGTAAGGTAGGCATGACTGGTTTTGGCGGGAAAATAGTTGGCCTATTGCCAATGGCCTGTCTTTCACAAAGAGATTCAGCCCAATCAGACAGTGTCATGCAGCTGGCTGTCCTACATGATAAGCAATCCGTCAAATTAACCGTACATGAAATTTTATATGCCTTATCTGACTGAATGATACGACATGTAGTTTGGCGCGAAAAAAGTTGTTTGGATCCTCGATCCCAGACGATGCAAAGGGGGAGGCATGCAGCCACATGGCTATGTTGGCAAACAAAGCACTCATGCACAAAAACATACAAAAGGAGGCCAGCCCATTACATAAAAACTCTCTTATGTATTAGGTGTTTGTACAAACATCAAACTGGGGTTTAAAGACTTCTGAGCAGTTGACAAAAGACGTTGTGCTTGAGAGGCGTGAATAACTGAAGACAGACGCCGAAAGTTTGGAAAAGAAAAAGGTTTTAAAGACATTTCGAGGGACATCTACACTCTAAAAAATGTCGGGACAAAATTGTTTTTTTAGATTCAAAATGGTTTTTTGAAAAACCAAATTTCAATGCAAAACCAACATGGATTTTTAAAAAAAAATCCATGTTGGTTTTTTGCATTGAAATTTGGTTTTTCAAAAAACCATTTTGAATCTAAAAAACCTATTTTGTCTGAAATGTTTTAGAGTGTATCTCATTGGTGTTTATCATTGGGGTCAATATACCTTGTGAGGCTGTGTGGCCTTGGCCTGTGTTGATATAAATGCCTAGGCACACTCGGCAAATACTCATTCCTACATGGACCTGCTTTTTACTGCCTTTTTTGTCAGCTTAAAAAGTACACAGAGAAAAGTTCACAAATGTTATTCACCTTTCCGTCAATACCACATAATGGGGCTAAAAATAGGCAGATGTCTGCATAAATATTATTGGTTTCACCGCCATCTTAGGTGAATGGAAATGAAATGATAATCCATCAGTCAAAATAGGGCAAACCTTTCCAAGAATTGTAATCTGGCTAATCTGTTATTGTCTTAATAACTCCACGAAATAAATATCACAAGTGCACATGCATAAAAAAACCCAATATTACAATTCAGATGGTAGCCAACTGTTTTGATATTTAATATGAGTGGACTGTTGCTAAATGTATGCAAACACCTTGTAAGTTGTATACCCAGATAAGATTATGTGCATACATGCACTTAGTATACTTACAGCACAATTGGAAGTATGGGTACCTTGCATGTGATTATTGATCACACAACTTTCTCCTTGATCTATTCAAACAACTTTCATGTATCTTTATCTGCAGAAAATGTGCTTCTCAAGAAACTGTGAGTGTTGCAGCATGAAGGAGGGGGAATTAGGAGGCCTAAGGCATTGGATATTTCTGTGCACGATTTTACGAGCTGAAATTGGCACGTAACATGCATTCAAGATGTGGAACATACAATAGGGCAATTGGTTATTGTATTCAATTTGAATCATACTTGTGGATCAAAGAAAGTAGAACTAATGTATGCAATGATTTGAATAATCCAAATTGCCATAGTTTGTTTTCAGCTGCGTCTTGTTTGATCAACCATCGTTTCTAGTCACTCAATGATTGAGTCAGTTGAACTTCAACTTGAACAGTGCCTGGACATGCAGCCCTGGACACCACTGCCTCAGCCACAGGTAAAGCACACACAGCTTATGTGGGACTTAATCTGAGATCAGATAGTTCAAGGCTGCAGCCTTGAAAACAGCAAAAAGAGGAAATGATAAAAAACAGAGAAAAAAAATTAAAAGGACAGAAAAAAGTGGATCCCATAAAAACAAAATAACAAACATGACACAAAATGCATAACAGCCAGAAGATAAGAAGTTAAGTAAATACTCTGCATGTCTGAAAATTATGTATGCCAGGTAAACAATGGCTGTACAAACAGTACAATGTGCATACACACGACCAAAACATTGGTATGGAGGAGTGCAGATGCACAGGGATAGCTGTCAGCAATACCAGAGGCTAAGCCATCCCCAGCACCCAAGATGTTGTTGATAGCAGATCAGATGGCCACATCACTTTGGGCTATCCAAAACAATGTGCTGTTGTTGTGTTGACCTTGAGAATGATACTTATGCAGATGACGACATTATCAACATCACAACTTATCATTGATATCATGATCCACTCTCCCCCTCTTCACATGCTGATAATGTTATGACGACTGTTATCATGTTTGACCAAAACAGATCAATTCAACATCCAAGTGATTTGTAAAATTTTATTAAAACAATCTGAAGTGTGTGTCATTTACTTTTAAAATGTGTCAATCAATGCAACTTGAAGTTTTTTTTCCTCCAGCGAAGATAATTTTATAAAGTAATTGATCAATACATGTCTGTCATCATTTGGATGTATGTTAAACCTTGTAACAAAGTTGGGCAGTCAAAAATAGGCTTAATCTTGACATTCTTGTCCTAAAAAGATTGAATGGATACCTTCTAAGCTGAAGAAAAGTTTAATCATGGATCTGTATTCATACATGACGCTTAACAGATGTTAGAGAGAAGTGTTAAAATTCGAAAGTGACCTTTAAAAGAGGTCATGAGGTGTTTTACAAGGTGACCTTTGCCCTTCTTACTATAAACCCCTTCTCCTTTAATCCTGAGGTCCTTGAAGAGATCTCATTTTAGGTCGGGAAGGTCGAAGGGAGACACCAATGGGCAATTGAGGGGGTTTCCTGGGGAGCACAACTTTCACTTTCTCTTTACAATAGTGCAGATAAAGCCCTAAAAGGTGATGAGGGTCCCTTGGAAAAGAGGTAAATTCTGCTCTCATTGTGAGATCTCACATCTCCTGTGGAGGGCAGATCCAGCCACCAGACCCCTCCCCTGACCTCTCCTCCAGAGGTCAACCTTGCTCTGCCATTTTCTTTCGGCCAGACCTTTGAAGTCCGCAATCTTCATATTTCACAAGACCCTTTGTATATTCCTCATTTCGCTGAGTTTTGCTCTCACATTTTCATTCTTTTTTCACCCTCATTTTCCCTTTTACAATTTCAGGCTGGGTTTCCATTCCAGCATTGACATGTTAGGCATTGTTAGACGTGGTTGGGCTTTGTTCAGCTTTGTGCAGCTTTGTGCAGCAGAGGGACCTTGTCAGTCTATGTCAGACCAGGCACTTTAATGATCTTCGTGACAGACATGACAAGAAAGACACGACTTAATTGTCATAATAGCATGTACATTTTGATTCTATACATGTCTCCCCGGGGCACAGTTGGTTTTCTATGTTCAGTAATGCCATTCAGGTCGTAAAGGCTTGTCAATCACTTGCAGTGTTTGGTTTGCCAACAATTTGCCAACAATTTGCCAGTCTCCAGACATGATCCCCTTGGCAAAGCCTGGCTACCTGGCCAGATCTGGCACTGAGCCATGCTCAATTGATATCTGGACAAGTCATAGAAACTTGAGAAGTTGGTGTAATCACTAATTATTTAGCAGTAAAGAAAAGTTTAAAACTCCCAAAAGACCAACAGCCGGACAAGATAAGCACAAGGGAAGTCCATGAGCAGGAAATGTATGATTTAATCCAAATAAAATTTGAAAAACCTGCTGAAAACTGTACTTAGTCTGACTAAGTCTGTGATACCATCTTGAGATACAATTCAACATCCCAGTTAGCAAGAGCAACAGCCCACTCCCCAAGGTGTACCAGTCTCCCTAACGGAATTAGGTCTTTTTATGAACTTTTAAGAGGTATTTGTGGTTGCTGTGTGCTCACAAAAAATAATATGTCGAGCACTTATTTCCAGGTAGCGACTCAGGTAATTGCCAGGTAAGACACCCAGCTGCTGTTATGCTTGGCTTTTTCTGCTGAGAAGTTAAATATGTTTTTGCGAAAGTCCTGTTATAAACACACACACGACAGTAGTAAAGGCATCTGTCGTCTTGCTTTATTGAATTGACCGTCCTTCAATCATTTACCTGTAGCTTGGGGAGACTGATTTTTGTTTATTGATGCTGTACATTTCAAACTGCCCAGAGGGAAAATGGAGGGAAATGTCTGGAGGCTGGGACAGAAGAAAGAGGAGATCAGCATTAAAATGGTTGGCGCTAGATGATGCGGCCCTGATAAAGTGCATCTGCTTCAGCAACTGCAACGAAGATGCTCCAGGCTCCAGTCTCTGTTGCTACTCCCAGCTTCCCGCCAAAATTACGCCTATCTCAAAGATTAATTGACACAGATCTCAACAAAACAACCATTCATTGGATATTTATTGGATGCAAGAATGGTCATTAGAGAAATCACTAAATCAATTGCAGGTTATCTCAGAGGATCAAGTCATTCACACCTACAAATGGTTAATTAGATCTTTTGGGATCAGATTTTTAGATTTAATGAGATCTTCGGATTACACCAAGGATCTTATAAGGCTGATGACTAGTTATGAACCTTTGATTACACCTTAAGGATTACATCTCGGATCTCTGTAAAGAGATTGGCTCAAGATTGGTTGAAGAGGGTAAATCAAGTGTTATGTTACTAAGTTGTTCCTAAGTTGATCCAAGAATGCCATAAATCTCCCAGATCTTCCCACCAACACAAACATCACTTTGATAAAGCCCTAATGTACACCCCTCGGGTGCATACATCACTTTCACACTGACGTGTCTATCCACAGGGATCTTTGATCTTCTCACTTGGGTTACGACGAATTAAACACGCCTCATTGACTGACAAATTATAAACACACGTCAAATTGTTCTAAACTTCTTTTGAGTGCATCCATGTTTGCAATTGTTTGGTTTTTGGGAGACACTCAAGAAGTCGAAGAAGAGGATAGTCAGTTGGGGGGCAGTTGCAGCTGCCTGGATGTGAGTGCTCGCAGTCTTTCAAGTGAAACATCTGCAGCAAAGAAAAGCAAAGAAAAGAAAGAAAGAAAACCAAGGATTGACTCAACGAGAATGTTTCATTTGTCACGGAACACACAGCGTGGCGGTGGACTGTATCCTCTGCTGATTTCAAATAAGCTGTCTATTGTTTTGGGGGGACCTCAACGCAAGCAGCAGGCTGATCTGGGTTCATTACCTGGCATCTGCCCTGTTGTCCTGTGGGCTGGTCCTGTAGGCTGGTCCTGTGGGTGGAGGGTGAAGCCTGCAAGACAGAGGGTAACATGCCTGCAGCCATGAGGAATAAGGACAGGCCCTGCAGCAGATGTCCTGCAGCAATGCAGGTCACCACACCTGGAGAGTCAAGAGCTTCGTGTGCCTTACCTGTAATAACAGGTCACAACAAATCCGGTTGCTTGAAGTGAGCTCTTTGTCCCCCAGTCATTTTTCTGTAACTCCTGCAAAGGTGGTTTATGAAATCTTTTATCTAAAGCAATCTCATCCTGGTACATGCACCGAGATCTGTGGGTTTCTGCACCGAATTTGCTGACAAGGAAATCAACCCAAAACACAAAACAATGATGAACAGGATCAAACACCCAACAAGGATCAACAAGTAGCAGATCAGCTTATTTTTATCAGGTTCAAATGTATAATTTTCATTAATAACTGAGTGTGCAGTGCACTGTGATCAACATTCAAGCACTGGGTACAAGGAAACGGATGTGATTGTGCTTTATGGAATTGAATACACTTGAAACAGCAGAAGGTCAACCTGAAGGTGTCAGCTCCAAGCAAGGAACCATCATGTCACCGAGAATTCCTTCACAGGGTCTATCAACTGAGTCCTCTATTTGACAGATTCCTAATAAGTGTAGATGAACTCGATGCCTTCACATAAACTAAGGTCACCTGTTAGAAACGCCCCCTTTGATATTTTGTTTCCTCTTTTTATTGATTTTTCATGAAGCCTTTTAGTAACTTGAGATGTTGTCCAGTGTCTTTCGGAGTTACTACTTGGGCCACTCTGAAAAGGCATTCGATAGTGTGGGTCAATGTTCAGTCTAGTCTACAGCATCTGGGGGAGAGAGGGGTGATTTGAATGACAAAAGAGGGTGGCCAGAGAGGCCCAAGTGAAAGGACTTGGGGGAGGGTTAGTGAAAAGGGTTTCGTGTCCAGACATGTCTGGGGCACTTGAAAGGCACCGCTCGTAGTTCCCCACTCATCAGGTGAAATTTCATGGAAGGAAAAGCCATTGAGGGAAGGCAACGCTGGGGCCTATTCAGGGGCTGCAGGAGGCAGGCCTCGTAAATCTCAACAGCTTGATATATGTGGGCTGGGTCCTGATGGGGCCACGACTTTCACCCGGGGAGGGGACTTGTCATTCCCTTGGGTCCTTCCAAAAGCCAAGATTCGGCACTTTAATGAAACCCCATGGTCCCTTGTCCAGCCCCTGTCCGGCCCTTGTCCATATAATTAAACAAGATGTAATAACCATGGCCAGCAATGATCAAATGAAATCTCTCAGGTCAGTCCGCACCTTTCCCTTTGATGGCTCGCCTACCTGTTGGAGTTAACATAATTCATCTTAGCACCTCGGGCCCTCTGCCCTCTTAAAACATACAAAGTGATGCAGATAGATTCTTTTGAAAGGAGAGACATTAACGTCTCAACTTTTATTCTTCCATTTGTACCACTTAGTTGATTTTTCTTGCATTTTTAACTTTTTTGTAGCCATTAATGACTCGGGGCGACCATTTAGACTAATTGCTGCCCATTTTCTTTCATCCTCCTGCTCTTCTTCACATAAGACGGTTTCTCATTTCACTCAAAAAAGACAAAAAACCTGAGAAAAAGCTAAAGCCAGGCATTGCCAGCACCATGTCCCTTGTGTCTTTTTTGTGGACTGTTGTTTGGAGGCAGTCACTCAGGGAGTTTCTCAGTGTTCCAAAGTGAGCACCACCTATGAAGGGTCAGGGCCTGGCAAATCACAACTGCTGTGTTTTGCCAAATGACATTAATGCTTTGTTCACCTTTCATCAAACTATATATTTCTCCCAGTAAAAAAAGGATTTTCCTTGAAATAAAGTATCACACTTGTAGCTTTCCCTTACATAAACTATCACACTCCCCACATTTATAGAGACAATAAAAGATATGGAGACTACATGAAAGTTGATTTAAGATAACACCCCACTGGTATTACCAGATAAACTCTCCATCCGCAAACTAATGGCTACAAATGAGTTGAAAAAATTGTTGTAAAAAAATGACTTAAAAAGTTAATGGTTGTTATTTGAGCAACATGGAACAGTGCCTGGAGAGAGAGAGAGAAATTGCCAAATTTAGTGTTGCTTTGTTACAGGAGATTAATGCAGGGAGCAGAGCGATTGTGAAGTGACATACAACTGATGCCCTTGTTCTGGGTGACTAGAATGCATGTAAACTAATATGAGACCGAATTAGCATATTTCCAGAATTGGTAAGTGGAGCATTGTTTGCAGTTTCTTTGGAGTGCTTGGGTTCTATTTGCTGAAGGAGAAAAGCCAAAGATTATCAGACTCACAGATGAGCAAAGGTGTTGGTTGTACAACTTGTAGTGAGATTCCCCTGGTCTCTTCTGAGACAACATACTTGGGACCAAGCACACTTGGGGCAACACAGTCAGCCATGGAGGCCAAGAGAGGGAGATGCGATGACATCTCGGCTGACCTCTGAGGTCAACGCATCACCAAGTTCTTTGGCCATCCCCTGGGTTGTATTCTTGCAAGCTGCAATCATGGTATCCACAGGCTATCTATCAAGGGCCCCAGCAACCCTAAACAAGCATCTGGGCCTCCACCAACCAAAACTTTTAGGGTTCAGCCAAACTTCAGCACCAGGGGTTTGCTTCAGAACAACCCCTCTATTCACCTGACTCCCAATAACCCTTGCATTGGCTTGCAACCCCAAATATGCCAGGCTTTATCTCAGGCCCTGGGACAAAGGACGCCTTTTGATATGCACGATGAAATATGGCCAGAGCATCCGCCCAGGAGAGGGGCACATCGACCTAGTTGTTTTGGGGTATGTCCCCAGGCATTGGTTGGTCAGCCCAGGGATGACACACTGGCTCTCTAATGACCAAACACCAAGTCAAGTCTGTCAACAGGGCCCCACGATCAGCCTCTCATGTGGCCAATACTTCATGTAAACTTCAGCAACTCTTAACTAATCATGCAGAAAATAGCATGGAACAGCCTCTCTGCCAGGCTCCCTTGTCCCCAGCTTATCAGCATCCGAGTTGGCTTCATTGCTGCTAATTGACACGGTAATTCAATAATTACATCAATCGCTGACAGCACACTGGCTATGTCCAGCCGCACCCTTGGGGCGAACTGGGCGGTCAAGTGCACTACACTGTCAGCTGGACAGCCAGAGCCTGTACAGAGCAAGAAGGTGTAGGTCTACAATGTGTACTCCAAATCATTACTGTATTGTATAGCTCTATGTCCAAATCAAACTGCACAAGATGGTGGCAAACCACAGGAAATGACAACACTAACTGATGACCTTTTATGGCTGGGATTAAAGACTATAGAAAAGGCAATGGGGCAGCCTGCTGAGATCTGATACTGGCCTGTTGCTGCGACTGGACCCCTTGTGTCGGGCCATAAAAAGCCACAGGCTAACTGCCCCTCCTTCCCTTTTCACGACCACTACTTGCCTTTCAAATGACCAGCAACCGCCATATACCTTTAGTATGATTATTATAACACATGAATGTTAATGACCAGTGGTCAGTGGTCCGTGTGTTTGCCAGGCTTTTCCAACTGGTCAGTCCTCTCCAAATTCTCCTCTAACGACCATTTCATGAGTGAACCGGATGCTGAGCAACTGATAGCATTGACTCACAGTCACTCACTTGACAATGAGATTTACAATCCAGATTCTGCATTTCTGATACATTTGTAGCAGGGAGCTGTACAGCTCCTGTTTGTAGTCAGTGCCTAGTCAGTCACTCTTTCATTTGTAGCCATCCAGTGCTGATGAGGCAGTGGGTTTCCCAGCACTTAGGCAGCATCAGCAACAACAACACCTGATTTAATTTGCAAGGCAGTTCCTGGCAGCATTTGCATGGTTTATGTCTTTGCAACAAATGTGAGATGTGAGACAGCCATGATGTCCATGTTGTATGTCTTCATCCAAGCTGTTCATTACAGGAGATGCTGTGTATCCCTAAACACCCAGGCATGGCCCCCTTGGTCTGTGGACAAGATTGCTGTCATTTTGGCACCTAATGTCTTGTATCACGACAAATGTGGATGACCTGACAAGGGTCAATGATGTGACAAAGGAACAGGAGACACTTTGGCCATCACAATATTGTGACACTTGGCAAGTTGGAGAGCATCCCAGCAGAGCACACGACTTTGAAGCTGGCAGCCTGGTGGCAGGGTATACCCTCAGTGCCATTGGGGGCCATTGCATGGTGGCCATTGGGGGCCATCATGACCAATGCGTGACACCAACAAAAGCCAACAATGACCCACATGGAAAAGTGTCAGTTGTGCTCCCAAGTCACATATCAGTGCCATAAATCCACAGAGGTAAACAAAAACAAGAGAAGATACAACTGCTGTGTGCTTTGCACCAGTCCTACGAATTCCTGGCAGTCCATGCTCACTTCCTGCCAGTTCCTGGGGCACTTATTACACCATTTTTTACTTCCACAGAAAGTGAACCCACCAAGGCTACAAGGCAAATCAGATGGCTCACTGCTATTGCTCCAGTCATTTTTCGCCTGCCTCCCTTTTTACCATGCACTGGAAACACTAACCTCTATATTTGCAAGAACTGATTCCCATCTTGCATATTCATTATGAACCACTGTTCAACCACTGTACAAATGTCTGCACTTGTGTTTGTCACACCTCAAGCATTTGCAAGTGCTGGGTAAGTACATGGCAAGTATTCAGTCGTTCAGTGGCAGGCAATGGACGATGCAGACAGAAGATAAAGTACAGAACATATTCACACAGGACAGAGACCTTGGGCCACAATTGATTGCCACAATATGGGATTTCTCACTATACATCACCTAGATTTTTAGACAATGATGTCTTACAATCTGCTTTTTCATGTCAATGACAAGTCAATGACTCCTGGATGGATGGCTCAAGACAAACAAGACAGGCTGCTGTATGGATCATAGAAGTCTGGCTATCAGTGGAATCCATGATGAGTACACTAGACATTTCTGTGCCATCTTTCATGTAAATCATCAAAGAGAGCTGATTACTGCACATGATGCAATTTGGGATTCCCAGGGTCTACGGAGGATACATTGATGCCCTGCACCAGATGACCTCTCCAAGGAGGAGACAGTAATGACCTTGTACCACCCCTGCCCATGGTCCATCTCATGCACCCCACTGAGTCAGGGCTGGTCACCACCAATTAATCACTGCTCCTTATCAGCATATGACATTACACAATTCATTGTGGACATCATTAAGAAAGCCTCTTGCCTCATTTAACACAACCAAGACCATGGAGTGCAGCCTCTTATCTCATTATGATAACATGCCAGGAGTTCCAGTGCAGTCAACTCCATAACATGATATACCCATGTCCTGACCATTTCGATAACATGTCATACGAAGTATTATCCCAGTTCTGACCTTGTCCAAGTTCTGACCAGGCCTCTGCAGTCTGCAGCCTCTGACCATAGAGCTATAAGGGTTAACTTATAGATCCATGCTCTGACCATGACATTGTAGCTGTAGCTGTGCAATTTCATATTATCACTCCTTGTGTGATGTACACTCACTCGTATGCATAGCTGCTCAGATGGCCACCCAAACAAATGACCTCATACTGCGCAGCAACAATGTGAAGCAATTGCCTAACAATCCCAATGGGAGCAGTGTCACTCGAGTCTCAAACGACCTGAGTTAGTATGTCTGTGTTTGCATTGGCTTGTATCACATGTCTGTGTGAACATTGTGCACTTACAGAAGGGTCCATAATCAACCAGAAACGAGCTCTTCTTTTAAAAGTTCTTTTATGCCCATGACAAGCAACATCAATGGGGATTCATCGCTCAGGCAAGTTAACCTGGTTGCAACACGTTGTATTGATTGGACAAATGGCGAAGAATGGCCACTACACAAAGTTAGGCAATTAATCACGAGGGGAGAATTGAAAAGGCTTTTAAGAAAAACCGTCGATAATGAGAGTGACCCTTATAGCTGTCAATAGTTCCCCTTTGAAGATCACCTGTGGGTCAAGGATGCCTGGTTCATCTCTGGCTCAGCCCAATCGCATCTCCTCTCTCTCTCTCTCTCTCTCTCTCTCTCTCTCTCTCTCTCTCTCTCTCTCTCTCTCTCTCTCTCTCTCTCTCTCTCTCTCTCTCTGGCTCACAGGCTCAGTAATCAGCAGTAAGAGATGATGGACCAGGAGTAGGTCTTGTTTGCAGACACTGAGGGGTCTGTTTGTGTTTGGTTGTCTCATTGTTTGTCTTGAGTGCACGATGACACCTAACGGCCAATCAAGTCATTACGTCACAACATACAACCGGAAGTAAAGCAAAGTGAGGCTCACCTTCTAATTGCCACTAAGGACCTGCTGGTCAGTGAGAAAGTCCTGAGAGGTCAATTAGTCAAAAGCCAATAAAGCCCCTATCCTTTGGCAAAACATTACAACACCCTCTCAGGGAGCTTGGTGCTTGTTTGACCAACATTGTTTAACATTGCAGGTTATTAGGCAAAGAAAATGTTGAATTTATATAAGTGGGGGTTTAAATTCCTAACAATCTGCAAACAGAAACATCAGAAGAGGTTCTCACTGCTAAGGGTGGGAAAGATGAATCCTTCATTTTCTTTATAAATGCATCCAGCAGAAGTGGATAAATGTATATGTCATTCAGGCCTATATTTGTCAATGAAAGTCTCTACAAATGTATATGGTGACTTTACCAGGGCCTTTGACAACTTTACCAGGGATTTTGGTCAGTATGCTCGATACAATAGATACATGTATTGCTTTATTTCCGAAAAGACCACCATTGTTATAGGTGCGGTCTTTCCATCTGATATTGCTATCTCATAGTGTCACTGTGTCAGTATTCCGATTCATTTTGACATGAGTGTGCACATGTATGTATGACATTGTATACATGGTCCTTTGGACATGCATAATACCAGCTCAGATGAACACGAATATTACACGATCCTTACTCAATGTATTGGTACAGCATGAATGTACTGTACATAATGTACAATTCATAAGCTGTCATCTCTGGTTACTTCATACACATAATTGATTAGCAGTGGACGGTGGACACAAGCCCCCACTTGTGTAAGTCAAGGTGTTTTGAATGTGAAGCAGACTTTAATAGATGTCGTTTGGCAGGCCATAAATCACCGGTGACAGTTGCAATGAGCCTCCCTAGAGAGATAAGATCGAATTAGGAGCTTCAATTGCCTTTGAGACATCAATGGTGTCCATTCATGAGTGGTGTCTTATGTAACTCTAACATCTCATTGATAGCTACATTGTCGAAGGGCTCACCAGAGTGCAGAGGAAACCGGAGGAGTCCAGCAAACCACAGATGCCAGACACGGAATAATTGGGCTCCAGATGAGCGTCCCAAATTGTAAGAAGACATAATTACACAAGGACCCAGTAGGTGGCAGGGCTCTGTGCATATTCCTGCTGAGAGGTCTTTCTGACAAGCAATCCCTGCTGTTCCAAAGAGGTCAGTCTGCCAGACAAGAGACGCGATAGGCCATATCATGTGGTTGCCATAACTTTGCAGAAGATTTAGAAGGCAAAGAATAACAGTTGGTGCTAAAGCCAAGCTTGGATAGAACCCGATAGAAGCAGGTTGCGTTGGTCATTTCAAGCATGACCTTTGAAAGTTTCAAGTGACTTGAGTCAGAGTGACGGGGGAGGCCTAAGACCTTGAGCAAACTGCAGCCAAAGGCAGCAAGGGAGGCCTGAGCAGAGGCTAAAAGGAGCAGGCTGAAGGAGCAGGGATGTCACCTTAGCATTAGGGCTCGAGTTACGCGCTTCTTGGGTAACTACAAACAGGTAGGGGTGGGGGAAGGACCCTATTGAGAGGGAGGCAGGGCGGATAATAGACACGTCTGGGGGGAGCTAGTCTGGACAGGGCCCAGCGGGAATCCTCTCATTTTTTGAGTCCCTGTGTGTCCTTTCTGGTCTTTTCACTCCAGTTTGGTCAGGGTCACTTGCACCCAGCATGGCCTACCCAGCATGGCCTATCCAGCATGGCCTACCCAGCAGTGGGGGCTGCATCTTGAAAAAGATGCTTCATTTCCATCACAGCATCTACCTGCAGCCAGGCAAGCGTGCAGTCATGCAACCTCCATTCTGAGCAATTGTCTGCGTTCTGCTTATAAGCCCTTCCAGAGCATATTCCAAAGGTGCACCCCAACCCTTTATGAGCGTGAACAGCAATGGAATTGCCAGATAACCCTAACTGGTGACTTCAACCGAAAACCCAAGTTAGAATCCTCTTACCCTCTGCACACAATCTATAAATAGGCTGCAACTTTGGATTTTGGAAAGGACCTGCATAGGATGGGGGTGGGGTTTATATATATGCACGTTTCTATTCTCATGGTGCAAATTCGAGTTGACATTTTTCTAGTTTGAAAAGTCACCCTCTGGACACATTCCGTCCCCAACCCCAAATTCACACGTCCAGTTGGCTTTATGACCAAACTCTCACCTCTCAGTATTCCAATGAAGCCAACTCGAATGCTATATGACCCTTGGTTGACATTTTCACACTGTCCTCAATGAGATGCTAATAGTATGTTACAAGACAAACACAGGTCATATCACAGAGCAGGGCTTGGTTCCTCCTCTGTATTGTAATCAGTGTACTTAGTGTAATGAGGTAGGGGCATCTAGGCACCCCCCTCTAACACCTTGCTGCTTTCATTTGCCCTCTGACTTTGAGCCACTTTGAGAGGGGAATTTGTGTCTTGAAGGGCCTGCACTTGCAGCAATGCATAGTTGAATATTATGAAAGCAGCAGAGAACAGCTTGGACAACATTAGATGCTAATTATCTACTAATGCCCATTGCTGCATTTCACTGCATTTCACTACAAAAGCTAAAGCAATAGAGTGGAATTTTACATTTTAGTGCAGTGGACTAGAGTGGACGTGGCTGCAATGGGTGATCCATCTTTGGTCTGTGGTGGGTCCTCTCAGTAGGTCTTCCTCTTATCTTTTGTGATTGGCCGTCCAGCAAAGAATTTTACGAACATGTGTCCAGTGGGTGAGCATTAGATGCATCCCCAGTGGATCGAAACAGCTTGGGAGGACAAAAAGCAAGGGCAATAGGCAGCAATAGGCAGCAATGGCAAGCCAATATGTCAGCAGTTAAGTCACCTGTAATAGTGGTGGAGCTGGGGAGATGTTATAAAAGTCTAATCACCAGGTCCATTCACTAATGACCCCAGGACATTTGTCATTCTGGAGATTTATTCTTGTGCAGCTCTGGGATGCGTGGCTCCTCTGCATCAGAATGGGAATTCAGTTCAATTCACCCTCAGGGTAGCACCCTGGCTGGACCCACCGCTGGACAATTCAAGCCCCCTACCTGTGCCTGCCCCATATACCTTTTGTCCAAAGCAACTACTATCTGCAAGATCAGTGCCTGTCCCAGCATAGCCACATCTTTATGATACCTTCGTATTTCACTCATCTTCCGACTCCACCTTATCAGTCCACTGATGCAAGGTGAGCCCTTTGTCCAAACCTGTTTCTCTTGGCTAATCAGTGGCCCATCGTAATTATGCACAACTATTACAAACTGCTACAAAGTTACCCACACTTCTGATGATAATAGGCCCCAAGAATAGCTGCCCACCATAATTGCAAATGCGCTCCTTGATGTAATTTGTAGCTGGCCTGTTTAACATAAGTTTACAGGTGTCGGGCAGGCATTGTGATGTAGGTCCAGGGTTCAAATCCCAAAACAGCAAGTTAGAGATATTCGAAGCGTGCATAATGACCTCGGGTTGTGACCCTGCTGTCTTGCACACTTGGTTGGCACAGTTCATTGCCATGTTGTAGGTCATTTCTGCTGGGCCTTTCTTTTGGCCTTTCTATTGGGCCTAGGTGGTTGCCTGATGGGCTGCTGCTGTTCTGGATGGCTGCTGAGTTTGCCTCAAGACTTCCAATCACGCATCTTTTGAAATTGGAGGCCTCCTCTAAACATGCACAAATTGCAGCACATGCCAAATATACAGGCCTGGCATGAAACTGTCTCAGAATTAATGTGGCCACTGATGCTAACAAACTTCCACAATTTTCACTGGGGCTGCAACTGAAGCCTCAAGGGGACCATTAATGTTTAGCTGCTGCACTGGACAGAACTGGTACCTTGCATTTAGGGCTAATTAAAGGAGTTTTAAATATCAGTCCAAGCATGGTGTATTGTTAGCTGTCATGTTTCAAGGTTTTAAAATTTTGAAAGAGTAAACTATTGAGATCTTGCAAACAAAAAAGGACAGAAGTTGAAATTCACATCATTTTCTTGAGAATTAAATTAAAGGGAATGTGTCAAGATTAGGTTTTTCATTAATGATGTTTTTTAATCATTACCTAATTGTCGAGAAAAAGAAAGTGACCATTTAACCATTGCAGCTGGTGACTCCAAAGAATGACAACTGCTGGCGCTCAGAACTTTGGAAGAACATTCTGCAGTGCAGTGCAGGTTGAAATGGAAGCCAGCAGACTGTGTTGTGATGTCTCAGCCCACCACAGATGGCAGCACACTACAGTGTTCTTTGTGGCTGAGTTGTCTGGCTCTTTTGGGGACGCTGGGCTGCTTATCTGGCCAGAGTTTTGCTGCAGCATCATCTTTTCTTGAGAATGAAGCAAATGACAATAAAATAACAGATTGGGGCACAGGTCATAAAGCAGACACAAAGTACAGTGATATGTTCAATATCTAGGCAATGCAGCGACAGGCAAGTCTCTGTGGCGCAATCGGTTAGCGCGTTCGGCTGTTAACCGAAAGGTTGGTGGTTCGAGCCCACCCAGGGACGACGTCAATTTTGCGTTGTGTCTGGAAAATCCTACAGGACAATGACCCCAAAATGTGAATCCTGAAAATGGAATGATAACTTCACATACATGACTGAGGAGGTGACTGTCATCATTACCAACCCATAATGCCACACTAATAAGTTCATTACATGTATGTTTTCAGTGTTTTTGCCTAGCATTGCTACAGCAATGTCTGACATTGTGGGTCTATTTCAAATTTCCAATATAGGCCTAGCCTGACTGCTTGGGCTAAAAGCTCATGAGGCTTCAACAGGTGAATCAGTCACCTGGACAGGCCTTGAAAAGTAGGAAAGAAAATAGCCTGATAGGCTGAAAAAGGATAAATTAAGAAGATTTATTGAGGCCTAGTAATTCTTTGCTTCAGTTTCATTGAGTGGGTCCTTTGAACATAACTACCCAAAGCCTCTGTAGTGGAGTCTCTCTTCAGCATGCTAGGCCAATTTGCTGGTAATAAAGGAAAGACTTGAAAGTATTAAAAGAGTTTTAAAAGACTGCCATTAAAAGGTGCCTGCAGCATCCTCAGGTTAGGTAACTTTCTATAATGCTAAGAGGGCCACAATATGCTGGACTGTCAAATAGCTGGCAGGTAAAACCCCAAAACCCTTGTCAACTGACCAGGTTCTATGCAACCCTTTTGTGGGGCCCTACCACTTTTAAAGGGTTTAGGATTGCAGGCCTTTTACAACATGTTACGTGAACTTGGCCAACTTCCTGGTGTGGTTGCAAATCTATGCAGATAAACCTCATTATAGACCCAGCATAATAATAATTTAAAAGCCCCAAAGGTTGGCAAAAATGACTTCAAAGCTGCAAAGCTTTTGGGTTTTGATGAATAAAGAAGATAGGAAATTGAAAGTATTGAAAGACTATATATCTTTCATGCCACATATCAGTCATACTTTTCAGTGCTCTTAAAATATTCAAGTGCTGTCATGAGATCAGAAGTAAATTCTTGCAATGACAAGATTAACATCACTTGTCACCTCTAGGAAGTTTAGGCCAAGTTCTGCTAGATATATACCAGTAGGCCTCAATAAGATTTGTTTCATATTTTTTTTCAGTTAGGCCTATCAGATGCAGCTATTCTTTTGTGCAAGGGAATTTGAATAAATGTACAAGCAAATTATAAAGGAAACCTAGCCTATAATTGAATTCCAGCAGCATCTTTAATAGAATGTCCAGACAATTATAGGAGCACAAAGGAAGTCCCAGAGCTTTGGCATGTGTGGTCTTGACAATATTATGAATCCATCACTGACTGAGCAGGTATTTAATGAATTAGCATAATTGCCAATTGGGCTTATGGATGAGGGAGCACTGGGCGATTTAATGAATGACTGACTGCAAACAATGGTCAATCTTGTGACCAGCAAAGCCTTGCTTACCATTGGACAGAGCCTGGACAGCCAAGGGTTAGCAAATGAGACAGCAGAATACATTGGTGGCCAATCTAGGTGGTCATTGGTGGTGACCAATGCTGGGGGTATAAGACCTGTAGTCATAATCACTATTCCATTGTGTAGCAGTCATTGTGGTCACTCTCAGGGGTAGGGCATTATCATTTTCCACCTCTCTTCACCCAATTGTCTATGGTGATGTTTGACTGCCTATTTTCTTTTTATGGGTATGGTACCTTTCATATGGATTGGCCCAGCACAAAACATATGTCACAAATATTTCGAATTGAGGAGTGATTGAGAAAATGGAAAAAGCAAGGTGGCATTATCACGACTGGGTGGGCTAAGTCCACCTTATCACAGGGCAGGGCAGCCAGGACTTACAGGTGACCCACAGGTTGTAATGTGCAGGCCTGGGGTTCCCTGCAGGGCTAGAGTTGCTTGAAGCTTTTGCTTGACTCAGAAGAGGCCAGAAGACCCAGCAATGTCCCAGCATCCATCTGTTGCGTGAGGGGCCCACTCAGTGGGGCACTGTAGGACAGGTCATTTTTGAAAACATTTTCTTACTCCAACCTGACAATCAACCACAGCCTGCACCCAGGTCAATCCATCCACCCCTGTCACATCCACTAAACTCTGCACCCTGCCCACTTTTACAGCCATTTCAATCACCAGGTAATTTGCATTCATTACACCTGACCTTTTATTACTGGGGTCATTTATAAGACATGCCAAAAAGCAATGGTTTCAATTGCTGCTTTTTTGCATACTGAACCAGTGAACCCACCATCAGAAAAGTAAACACTGACCATTTATCTTTTCTAGCTGAAGTGAAGTACTAACCCATTTTGGAGACTGAGGACTCTGAAGTACTGGCAGTTCTATTGAACTCAAGATTCAGTCATATTTGATGAAGAAAAGTGATTCCTGGATGTGTGAAGTATGCCTTGCACATCTCATAGATCATTGGGCACTTTGTGTTTTAGTGGGTTGGATTGAGATTGATACAAAAGCCAGGCAGAAAGGTCAACTGGCCCTCATCACATACATATCTGTAATCACTTATTCCTATCAGTGTCAGAGACACCAATGAGCCTGGAAGCATGAGGTACTTGAGAGTGATGTATGACTTATGGCCATCTGTGGCACTTCTGCATTTTGTCATCCATGCAAAGATGTGTTATTAACTGAGGGGAGGGGCAAAATATGCTCTTCTGAGGTTCTTCTGATCTCTGGTGTATGTCTGATATAATATATTATACTTTAAAGTACAAATATTATATTTATGTTTCGGTGAAACATATGCATAAGCCATAAAGTCTGCAGCATTTTTCTTTGTTTGGAGGTGGCTTTCTTAAAGGACATATTTAGGGAGAAACATATTAACCAACATTTTGCTTCCCATTTCACTCAATCAGACACACACTCTTTTCATGTTCTCAAGTAATCAGTAAACACACCCCACACAGGATTCAGAAAGGAGGAACAAGACCTTTACATTTTGGAAGAGTATGCAAAATGCAGATACATTGTATGTTGACATGGTGAGAAGGTGTTGTCAGCTTGAAATCCCATCAAGGGACCATCAAGGGAGTACAATGTCTGTGGTATAGGTGTTGAGAGCACAAAAAGGTGTGTTGGAAGATAGGCCAGTACAATGCAGTGAGGACTCACAGAGGAGGGCCTGCAAGTGAAACACAAGAGGGAGGGAAGAGGAGAGAAAGGAGGAGACACCTGTTGCAGCAGCCACCCCTCCCAGCTGCAAGGCCCTTTCATTTCCTGCTGCCCTAGAAGCCCTCACAAGGCCCTTGCAAGGCCCTTTTGTCCTTCCCCAGTCTAGTTTTACACATGAGGACCTCTGGTATGGCAACGGCACTCCAGCTCAATCCCAACAAAGGAACAAGGAGCAACCGTATCAAAACATTGACACCAAAACCCCTGATAATAAATATGAAATAAAAAGCCAACAGCATCCCTTTGACCTGCCTCATTTTTTAGCTATTGATAGGGCATTTTAGGGCATTAGGGACTGCTTGGGGCATTCTCTCTTCTCCCCTCAACCCCTGTCATTCGTGTGCACTTTCTAATCCCCAATGAAATTCAATTCCATCTCTCTTCTCTAAGGCTTTTTGCTGCATTGGGGTTTAGAGAAATTCAACAAAGTCCAAGCATGCCTTGAGGTTTGGCCAGGCCAGGTTTGGCAAGCAAGCACAGGAAGTGGCAGTGTTGACCAAGAGGTTTATTTCCAGAACGGCCATTCTGAGGATGTTCTATTTGCTTTATGTTAATTAGATCTAAATGTCAAGGGCGAAATGGGAAGGGCAATAAAGTGACAAGGGAGCATCAGTGCCCCAGGGCCCCTCTTTCAATGGGAGGAATTCTTTGGATTCAAACAAAAGAACTTGGGCAATAGGGGACAGAGGGGGACACTGGGGGACATTGGTCATCAGGTAGATAGCTCCACAGCAGATAGGGGTTTGACATAACTCTGATGCAAGGTGGCTATAGGCTTCCACCTTAGTCCTTAGGTTCCACCTTAGGCTTCCACCTGACCCTTTGACCTTCATCTTTGGCGCCCATCTCCATTCGTGATGTCCTTGGACCTCCGAACCTAAGTTGGATGGGAATAATTAGCAGTGAGGGGCAGTGCATGACAGGTTATGCAATGATGAAAGTGTCAACTGGACATTGAAGCCTCCGTCCATCAGCTGGCTATCCGGAGGCCTGTAGTTGAGGCTCGTCTCCTCTGACACCCTAATTGGCCAGATTTGAGGTC
The DNA here is from genome assembly GCA_026936325.1 of Platynereis dumerilii. Classification (NCBI taxonomy): domain Eukaryota; kingdom Metazoa; phylum Annelida; class Polychaeta; order Phyllodocida; family Nereididae; genus Platynereis; species Platynereis dumerilii. Next base: position 114,705,444 of record JAPTHN010000001.1, read on the forward strand.
TCCAGTCTGAAACATAAGAAGGTGGGTGAGAAGCCATGGCCTCCATTCTACAGTCTGTAGATGCATACCTTCTTCCTGAGCTGGCCCTATCTTGCTTCCATGGCCATCATTAGCCCACTTGGCTGCCTGCCCTTCTCAGGTTTCTCAGATTCTCATGATCCCTTCTGTCATCTCCAGGAACCCAAGATCCTCCTCATGCCCTCCTCATGCCCTGGCGACCACCATACACACCACTCAGGGAGTCAAGGTCCAAGGTCCTCTCTGGTCAAGCACAAAATGACCAGCAACTAGGACTTACAAAGCTACATGGCTTTAATGGCTGCAAATAGGCACTATGAGGAACAATTTCTGAAAGCTCTTGTCTGGGTTTGCTAGAGAGACACGCAAGATAGAAGACAATATCACAGACATACAAAGGGAGGGTAGACAAGGGCATTGGTAATTGGAGGTTTGGTGTATCTTGCACAATTAGGTAATAAAATGGCGTCGAGTGACGTAAACTGTGAGTGTGACTGCAGCAGACAGAGGAGGGCACCAAGGGAGGCCAAGACAAAGCAGGAGGGCCAAGGGCCACCAAGGGCCACCTTGGGGTGGGTGGTTGAGTGGTGGTTGCTTGTCCTGGCCCTTGACTTGCGTGATTCTCTGTTTTCATTGCATGCCACATCCTACTATTACTCCCCCACTCTTCTGCTCTATTACGTTTTTGCCTCCATATCATACAGACATAAGTCCACATAAGCAGCCAGCCTCACTGAAGACCAGTGTAATTTGTGCCCAACCACCTTTTCTTTGTTACAGGTGCACAAGGACCAAAAACAGATGTCACATCAAGTTGCCCCAAGAAGAGAACACTAGGAAAATATTTGCCCTTTGGTGTCCATTTTTATTTAAACAAAGCTGCCCCCAGTGTTTTAGTGTCCCATGTCAGGCTGATTCCTGGCCAGACCTGTTGAACTGATCAGTGGCTGTTTGCCCTCCACCAAGCCATGTATGGCAAAGGCCAAGAGGTCAGACTGGGATTTTTGCTGAGCAATTGTGGACAGGAAATCCTGAGATGGTTGTCAGATGTTGAGCCTTTCTTCAGCCTTTTTCTAGAGCCTTTCTCTTCAGCCTCTACTTAGCAGCCTATCTCGGGGTGCATCTACGGAGGCCAGCAGTGGAGAAATCCGCCCTAAGTTGCCCCTAATAACAACTTAACAAGCCAATGAGATTTGTATGCTCTCCTCATGTCAGCCATATATGAGTGAAAGGGAGCTGGGTTCAATGTCTGGGCCAGGCAAGGCATGCAACAGACAGCAATAGGCAGCAACAGACAGCAACAGGCAGCAACAGACAGCAATAGGCAGCAACAGGCAGCAATAGGTAGCAACACTGCCAATAGACAGCATTAGACAGCAACAGACAGCAATAGACAGCAATAGACGGCAATAGGCAGCAACAGACAGCAATATACAGCAATAGGCAGCAACAGACAGCAATAGGCAGCAACAGACAGCAACAGACAGCAATAGACAGCAACAGACAGCAATAGGCAGCAATAGGCAACAGACAGCAATATACAGCAATAGACAGCAATAGGGACTTTTGTAAAGGAAGCAAGGAGGGTGATAGGAGCACTTGAAGAGGACCTTCTCGACCTCCAGGATGTCTGCTTAAAGAAGCGAAAGAAGCACTAGAATCAGAGATCAGCCCAGGTGGTCTGCAAGGCCAACTAGTGAAAGGGCCTCAGGGCTGAATTTAAGTCATCCTAATGGCTGCAGTGGCCTACCATTGCATGACAGATCTGTTGTAAGAATGCAAGCTTTAAGCAAAGTAAACCTTCTAATTCGATGGTCTTCATACTCATTAGGGACCATTTTCCTGCTGTCTTTTGTAAGCTTACATGGGTCAGGTTGGGTGCATGGCCTGTAAAATTGCTGCTTTCTTGTCAGGGATGATGGATGAGTCGGGGCCAGGGCTGTTCAGACAGCGTTCAGACACTGCTAGCAGAATACAGACAATGCAGGACATCGCATAGATCCTGCTCACCGACCCTTTGCAGCAACATGCCTCATTGACGGGCTCATACTAACAGGTGTTCGTTCCTGAGGAAATTCGAGCCAGTCCTCCATGGAGCCATTCAGGTTTCACTTCGGGGATCATTACAGTAATAGTCATGCATTCAGCTCCTGTTGAGCCATTCAATTAAGTACTGTGGTGAGCACTGAAGCATTCTTTGCACCGGAGGTACATGGGAAATAGGCAAACAGGTGATCCACCCCTCAACAATTGGTCAAACAACCTGAAACAGTGCAGGGAATATCTACCAGCTCCAAGTTTTACCCCAGTTCCTGGTGGTTTTTGTGTGACAGCTTGTTGACAGTTACATTTGTTCTGGATGATTAAAGCCATGTGCTTGGGGAAGCCTGCCTCCGTTGCTTGTGGTTGGTGACATTCCATTTAATCCATGATCACACCAAAAACTTTCATCTGGCTATTTAGTTTTGGAAAAAGGCCCAGCAAGAGAAGGTTTTAGTCATGAGCCTCTGACCATGGATCTATAAGTTAACCCCTTCTAACTCTATGCTCTGACCCAGTGGATACACTGAGTTTCACCACTGATGAAGTGCTGCAAATTGCAGTAAATATTAGTTCATATAATATATTCTGTTGTCAAATAAAGCCCTGCTGTAGATAAGTATATAGGTCCAACAACTTTGATATTCATAGATATATATATAAATATTATTGTACTAATTAAATGACCAGATAATTAGAGCCCCTTTAGAATGTTAATTAGGTTAAGTTACCGTACCCCCACTGACAAAAAGAATAAATTATCTAGTTTTTGAAAATGGAAAACACCAAGACCTTCCCCTGCCTATCGAATGGTTGCCCCCTAAATAGAAAACTTATTTGGAATACATGTATGTACCTAGAAATAATTATTCCAGATGAAGGATATTAAATTATTTTGCACCATTGGGACCCATGTTATAATTTCTTGTGACAACTAAGATTGTATTTACCAAGAATCCCATATACTAACATTAAAAAGCATCTTTGGTTTGATTACGGCAGAAAAAGCCATAACGTGTCTCCTTTCCTCATTTTCTTTTTACAATATTAACTGTAATGTTGCTCACATTCATTAAACTGGTCTTCGGGGAGTCATTGTTGAATTCAAAATTCTTAAAAAGAATTACTCCGATTATCAAATTGTCTGTACGTACATTGTATTATTTTGGATTACATGGCAGTAAATGCATTTCCTAATTAACTAATCATGTAGTGCTATAGTACATGTAAATTGACCACAATAAGTAGAAAGCCATAATTATGTACATAATAATGATATGAATGCATGTATTTGCAATAAAAACACATTTCTCAGAAATCTGTAATATACAGAAACCTCAGAAGAGAGTAATTTAAAATAATGATCTTCCAATAATTAGCATTATAAAAGGGTATATCAGTGCATTACTGTGGTCCCAACACTGAACTGGTACTATACACTATGCAGCAGTGCAAAAATACAGGACATATTCCCCACCACCCTCCCACACTCCATGGTCATGCTTATACACAGGGACATGTGGCATCCATCAGATTTGAAAAGGGGAGAGAGAATTGTGTCAAAGTTGGGTTTTAAAATAGTTAAATAGGTTGCCACATCTTGTGGTTGACAACAGATACCCTAACAGGGCACAAGGTTGCACATAAATCTAGTTGACGGTGAGATGAAACACTGCCCCTCACGGGCAGTTTTGGGTAGCTATTCCCTGCACTGGAAAGGTGGAAGCACCAAAGAAGCACCTAAGAAGCACCAAGGAAGCCCAGGTCTCAGATGGGCTCCATGAATCCATGATGATAGGTCTTGAAGTGGCATTGTCCAGCCTCTTTTAATGCCCCATTAATGACCTTGAGTTAACCTTCAGAGGTCTGTCATTACAAGATAAAGCTTTGTTTCCAGCTATCATATCATACTCAGCCCACCCAGTTCCCATTTTGCCACTTACCCTTGCGTCTACACAGCCTCTATACCAATCACATTTTCATTAGAAGAACGTTCAATTCAACTAGGGCCTCATCAAATGTGCATCATTGAGTTTGGCCTCCTTAACTTACAATTCAAAGAATAATGGGTAAACTCTGGTGCTCTAGGCAGAATTGGATAATATAGTGTTCTGTGTCCTCAGAGGATGTCCTCACAACCTGTTGAAGCAAGAACAGGGGAGTGGAAGACGAACACTCTTGAGCAAGTTGAGGACAATGGAGGACATGCAATTGCCTACCACTGAGGTTTATAGATAGACCACTTTGTATAGATAGACTAATTGTGTGTCCTGCCTGTGGCTGCATGAGGTGTGTGGTCCACCCTTTTGTGTTCCTTATCACTCCTCTGATTGTCTCCCAAATTTCTTCCAACCATTGCTTTTCTACAGATGCTCCAAATGTTGCTCCTCAAGCAGCTGCCAGTGATGTTCTCCGATTCCAGCTACTAATCTGTTGTCTCAAATCATCTGGGAGGCCAAAGACCTGAATAGCAATTGATGGACTTGCACACATTGCACTACATGGCCAGGGTGACAATGATGCTCTACCTCTCATTTTACATGTACATTGTTGTATCAGGCTCAGCATTGCCTGATTCCACACCTTTGGAGATCTGCAGACATTCAAGAGGGATTCACTTGGGAATGGCATATGTGTTGCCATTTGTCAATGTCAGTGCAACCAGACTCCAAAATCAAGTTTGATACATTACTCAGCATCACAGATTGCATTTTGACTGACCTGTCAGTGACTGGTCACTATATGTTGCTTTGCATAACTTCATAATTCCTAGGATTAAGTGACACAAAGACTACAAAAGCAAGAGGAGGCCATAATATTTTAGAGCCTGTAATTTCCATGGTTGTCACCCAGCCAGCCTAGACTGATGCGATGGTTGTTCAAGATGTATTGCTTTGTGGTCTTTGTTATTGTTGTGATCTAGTGGACCAGGATTCACCTGTTGGCCCAAAAAAGTTGGACAGGTCCACAAAGCAGACCACAATGCAGGTCCCACTGTCCGCACATCTGTTGTGGTCTGAGCCCTCACCCTCTGTGCCTATGCACTGCCCTCTCTGCCCCTCTTTGCTTGTAAAAGGCGCCAAATGAGGCATTGTGGATGGGCACGCTTGAGTGAGCAGGGGGCTCCCCCACTGTTCAGGAATGCTGCTGCAGCAAAGCTCAGCAAACCATCAAGTGGAGCTATGGCGCATCCTGCCAATTATGAGGCCGCTCCATGCAGAAGAAAGTGACAGGCTGCTAATAAACAGCATAACTGGCAATCCCTAGAATGCATGCTCCCCTATTCAATGCATTCATCAGCATCTCAATAGTCTTATCGAGTCCAGGTAACCTTGAAAGGGACTGACAAATGAATGGAGCACATCAAAGGACTTTACACTCTGCCACATTGACAGACAATCGACGGACATTGGGAGACTGTAACGAGGACCTCTGCTCCCCATAGGACAAAGGCTGTGCTCAAGGGTGCACGCATCTCAGCCACGCAGTGTCATGAACACTGACAAGTTGGTCATCTTTCCCCATCTCTTTTCAGCATCACTCCTGTCTGCGAGTCGTGTTACACTTAATCCCCATCATAACATTTCATCACTTCACGATGAATTGACCCAGCGTATCACCCACGACAATTACATGACATATAACCATGCATTGCTCTTTTCAGGAGTATTCGAGCAGTGTAATGCCCCTGATGGGCATGAAACTGCTGCCTGCCTGTACCTACCCATCAGTGTGATATTCCCCCTTCTGGAGACCTGAGAGGACTTGCAAGGGATAATGCTTACCTGGGAGGCAGTTTCAGCTAGACTAATGTTGCAGTTTGCTGTTGTTGTTAGCTGGATATGTACACAAAGCATTATTGAGACACAAGTCCTCCCACAAGGGCCCAGTGTATAGATTGTGTTCATGGCTGCCATTGGATGGTCACACTGGTCAGTGTTGCAGGTCAAGCCAAGTGACCTTGGTATCATACAAGCCTGTTGGAAAACAAACAGAGCAGGGCTAAGCTGGTTGCTCGATTCACCTGTGAGCTTGGCTGAGAGCATCCTTCACCTGAGGACACAGGACGGACTATTTTCGGTTGCCAGGTAACAACCAATGACAATAGAGGGCAGGCCAGAGGGGGTCCCTATGGTATACATACATAAGCAGTGTGTACAGAAGACTCACAGAGGGCTTTCTTAGGGCACACAAAACAGCCAAGGGGAGGGCCAGGCCCTCTACTCAACACTTTCTAGCCTCAGAGTCCCCAAAGCCAGCACAAGGTGCATTGCCACACCCCTCGTAATTAGCCAGATTCTTAACATTCTCTCAAGAGTTCAAGCAAACTCACTTCAGACTAACTTATTTTTCGCATCATCTTGAATTTGTTGACGACAGCAGCAGTTTATGTTGATGCAAGGGCAAAGCTTGGAGTTCACCCTCAACGTGAGGGTCAGGAATATTTTGATAGGTGTCAGATGGAGGTGGGCCAGGTGATGACTTCCATGCAGCACCACACTCACTAAGTTTCTTCCACAAAGCCAGTACAGACTGCAGACATGAGGAGCAGACCAGAGGTGCAGACCTAAGGTGCAGGCCAAAGGTAGAAGAAGAATCAGTAGATGGAGGACTGCCTGTTCCTACAGATCTGGATGCCTGGTAGACAGATGCACTCCCTGGCCTGCCAGTGGCCTTGGGTTTGTGTTTCAAGAAAATATCTAAGCAGTGTCTTTCTGAAACACCATGCTGGTCCAGGAGGCCCCATTTAAGCATGTAACTCCCGGAACTCCTTGACGTCCTGCAAGTCCCGCTATGTCCCACTAACTCCAGCTAACTCCTGCTAACTCCCGTAACTCCCGCTAACTCCTGCCAACTCCCGTAACTCCCATAACTCCTGCTAACTCCCGCTAACTCCCGTAACTCCCACTAACTCCTGCAACTCCCACTAACTCCCATAACTCCTGCCAACTCCCACTAACTCCCATAACTCCCACTAACTCCTGCTAACTCCCGTAACTCCCACTAAGTCCCGTAACTCCTGCTAACTCCCGCTAACTCCCACTAACTCCCGCAACTCCCACTAACTCCCGCTAACTCCTGCTAAGTCCCATAACTCCCGCTAACCCCTGCTAACTCCCACTAACTCCCGTAACTCCTGCTAACTCCCGCTAACTCCTGCTAACTCCCACTAACTCCCGCAACTCCCACTAACTCCCGCTAACTCCTGCTAAGTCCCGCAACTCCCACTAACTCCCGATAACTCCTGCTAATTCCCGTAACTCCCATAACTCCCGCTAACTCCTCCTAACTCCCACTAACTCCTGTAACTCCCACTAACTCCTGTGACTCCCACTAACTCCCGTAAATCCCACTTACTCCCGCTAACTCCCGTAACTCCCATAACTCCAAAATTAATTACCCTCGGCAATGTATACATCTTTCAATGATACGGATAACGGGCGTTCCACTTGTGTATTGGGAGTAATGCCAAAACTATGGGATGTATACTTTTTATTTTTGGGACTTTATTGTATCTTTTATCCTAGTTGTGCCTTTTAGGGTTTTAATCCATATGAGATTAATACTTTTCTCACAATTATTAAAAAATGTGAAAAAAACATTTTTTTGTACATTGGGTGTCAAGCCAAAACTAAGGCATGCATATTTATCATTTTCTGGTAAATATGGTATCTTCTATCCCTGTTGAGCCTTTTAAGGGTCTAATCCCCAAGACATTAATACTTTTCTCAGAATCATTGAAAGACATGAAAAAATTGTTTTTTGTTCGTTTCTGGGACAGAACTAAAAAACTACTCTACTTTTGACACTGAAATTTGCATATTGTTAGCATTTTAAAAATACCCAAGATGTGTTTTTTGTGGGTCTAAATGCTCTGAGAAAGTAGAACGGATGACAATTTACCAAAAATATGAAAAAATACTAATATTTTAAACCTGTATGATTCAGTCAGTTTTGGAGTTAAATCTATGCAATTTTCCAATTAGGTGTCTAACTTATGCCTCTTTAATATCTCAACTCAGTTGGAATGTTGGTCCTACAAATTTTTATAAAAACCCAAAAATTAGAAAAAAATCCCACTTTTCCAACATTTCTGCGTGAAAAGCCAAAATGATAATTGGTAAATAATTTAACTTTAAAGCTTAGTTGTAGTTAGACACACTATGGATTAATATCCACAGCCATTGCATGACTTATTGCAAAATTTTCCATTGAAATTTGTGATATAAAATGCAAAAAATTGTTAAAATGTCTATTTACTCTCCATTTCATTCTGAATTTTTTTTTTGTCGAAATAAACCTCACATGCTTCATCATCATCATGCTAATTTTGAACAATATGAAAATTTTTATTCACAGCAGAAGTCAATATTAACAAAATTAGATAAATATTGAGGATTTTCAGATAATCATATATCAGTCAATATTTGGCCCTGGTCAATCAAATTTGCCACAATAATGACTGAATTTAAATTTGTGTACCACTCCTCATCATACAGATTTTTCTAAAATTTTGCACAGGTACTCTATGGGACTAATACATTCCAAAAATGAAAAATAAAAAAATTTCACCGACTCGTTTGGTTGCCATGGTAACAGCATGTTTGGCCTGATGACTGCTTAAAAGTCATAAATTGAGTTTTTGGTTATGTACCACAGAATGAAGCATTACATGCATTTGTCACACAAAAATGTCAGAAATGTTTTCCCATGGGTGTACAGTGTACACTAATACATTTGCCACAAATTTGAAGAAAAAGGTTAAAATACTTTTTTCTGTAAGAGCTCAAAGGGCACCGACACACTAATTAATTGCAGATTTTGCATGCATCAATTTTGGCAGTAATCGAATTTTAGGAAAAAGATCATACTGATTTTTTTAAAAATTTGCATGTATCAAAAACAAGTTATTGTCAAACAATGGCAAAAAATTAAAAAAATTCACCGTGTCATTTTTTTATTGCAGTACCAAGACTGTGCCAATGTCAATTTAAAGAAATAAAGACAATTTTAGACACAGTTGAATGAAATTAACCGAGAAAATTCTTTGGATAAAGACGAGAAGCTGAAACATTGAACTAGCATAGAGTAGGTGTTACTGCATTCAATAAAAAAATAAGTATGCTTCTAGCTGCATTAGATCTCATTTAAATAGCAAATTACTGGCTGCCATGCTGTTAAAAAAAGAGAGCAGAAAATGGTAACGTCACAACTTTTGCAGGGCCTCCAGCAGTTGTGACGCTATGCTGCTAGGCAACCAGGCTACCCAGAAGTATGTGCAGTGTACCACGCTTGAGTCACCTTAAATTATATAAAAGCACTAACTAAGTATATTCAAAAACATGCATTTGTTTGTTAATATTTTAAAATGTTGACACTAAATCTTTAACTCCCAATTATAACTTTATGGCTAATATCTAAACTCAGTGATTTAAATTTTAGAAGATTAAGTAATGTCAGCCCCTCTTATTTAGTTATTTGCATGAAAATTAAATGTGAATGAATCAGACAGAATGGCTTTTGTTGAATGGAGCACAGGTGAAGTCTTGATTATGTAATGTTATGTCACTGGGTAATTGTCTTCCCTGCTGATCCTTTCAATGACTGAAGCCAAGATCACTGCCAGGGTAAAACTACAGTGGATATCAGGCTTGGCTACTCCATGTCTCTGCATTGCGTAATTTCTACATAATCTTATGTCAGTCAAAGTTGGTGGTTAAGTGGCTGGCTAATATGCAGAACACATCAAAAGCAGCAGTCATGAAATTATGGAGATATTTTAATGAAGAAAAATGCTTTCAATATATAATTTTCCAAAATCTCCTTTCATTAGTTAAAATCTATATTATTCTGCAAATGTTCATGTTACCTTACTTTATTTTTCTTCCCTAAAATGGCTATACACTCAATACTGTAATGATTATCATGAGTTTTTAAAGTATATTTTTATGAAAATAAACATACAATGTATATCAGTTGTGAAAATCATGACAAAATGGAAATGGCCTTTTTAAACATCTTATTATTGTTAGACAACTACATGGTATGACTGACTTATCCAAAAGAAAATATTGATAGAGAAAAAAACTCAAATGATAAATATAAAATAAACCTAAAACTATTTATAATTTTATAATAATTTATAATAATAGTGATTTATATAGCGCCTTTTCCAGTAAACTGCTCAGAAGCGCTAACCCTAACCCTAACCCTAAACGAGCCCTAACCCTAACCCTAAATCAAAACTTTCAGATAAAGCTAAATAGGCTATTCAGCCACATTTTCCATTTGCCTGTGCCAGTGCATGGTTAAGTTGGGATTTAGGGGGATGGGCCGAGATAAGTTTTCTTTTTTGAGGATCTTAACTCAGTAAACCCTAACCCCAACCCAAACCTAACCCCAACCCCAACCCTAAACGAGCCCTAACCCTAACCCTAAATCATAACTTTCAGATAAAGCTAAATAGGCTATTCAGCCACATTTTCCATTTGCCTGTGCCAGTGCATGGTTAACTTGGGATTTTAGGGGGATGGGCCGAGATAATTTTCTTTTTTGAGGAACTTAACTCAATAAACCCTAACCCTAACCCCAACTTTAACCCTAACCCCAACCCTAAATCAAAACTTTCAGATAAAGTACATAGGCTATTCAGCCACATTTTCCATTTGCCTGTGCCAGTGCATGGTTAAGTTGGGATTTTAGGGGGATGGGCCGAGATAAGTTTTCTTTTTTGAGGATCTTAACTCAATAAACCCTAACCCTAACCCCAACCCTAAACGAGCCCTAACCCTAACCCTAAATCAAAACTTTCAGATAAAGCTCCCATAAATAGACTTTTGTACTTTTGCTCCTTGATACGATTCACATAGAAACTCCTTGAAAATATAAAGTCATTACTTTCAGAACAGTCAAGGTCAACCCACACCCTAAACCCCAACCAAACCCAACCCTAACCCCAACCCTTTAAGGAACTTAACTCAATAAACCCTAACCCCAACCCTAAACCCTATTTTCCATTTGCCTATGCCAGTGATACTAAGGTATATTTCAAACCAACTGATTCTCATGCCTTACTCCATAAACATTCGTTCCATCCTCAACATACATTTTCAGGAATTATAAAATCTCAACTGGTACGTTTTGGCAGAATCTGTAGATTGGAGAAAGATTTTGATGAAGCAACTGGTATTTTATTCAGTGCCTTGTATTGAACGGGCTATTCTAGGCGATATTTGAGGAAAATCAAATCCCAAATTAAAGGTCAGTATTTCCCTCCAGAGGAATTTACTGGTATTAACCCTTGTAGAAATAACCGTTGCTCCATTTGTAAACATGTGAATAGAAATCACACTGTGAATATAAATTCAAAGCAGATTAGATTATTTGCCAATGGCAACTGCAATACCAAAACAGCCATCTATCTGCTGGGTTGCAGACAATGTCCTCAAAAGTACTATGTGGGACAAACAATTAACTTGAGAAATAGGTTTATCGCACACATGAGTTCAATTAGAAGAAAAAGTGACAAAAAAGTACATCAACACTTCGACTCTCCGAATCACACATGTGAAGATTTAACTATAACAGTTATGGAAATTCCTAAATCAGAAAAGCAAGAAATTTTAGATAAACTTGAAAGACAATGGATCACAAAACTTGATACTTTTCAGTCAGGCCTGAATTCAGATGCAGGCAACCCTGAAAAGGATTTTTGTACTTTTATTCTACAGTACAATCCTCTCTCAACTAAACTTACAAATATTGCTAAAGATTGGTTAGAAGAATTCTGCCAGAATAACTCTAGATACAAAAAACACCCAGTTTCATTAATAACAGCAAATGCTAAAAACAAGAATTTGTCTCAAACTTTGGTCAGGTCATTGCTCAAATAAGCCCCTACATGTATGGGGCCTGGAGGCCAACATGCCTCATTATATAACTACTTTTTGCCTACAAACAGTTGTAGGCGGATCTAAATAGGCTATCCAGCCACATTTTCCATTTGCCTGTGCCAGTGCATGGTTAAGTTGGGATTTTAGGGGGATGGGCTGAGATAAGTTTCTTTTTTGAGAATCTTAACTCAATAAACCCTAACCCTAACCCCAACCCTAACCCTAACCCCAACCCTATTTTCCATTTGCCTATGCCAGTGCATTGTTAAGTTGGGCTTTTAGGGTGATGGGCTGAGATAAGTTTCTTTTTTGATGATCTTAACTCAATAAACCCTAACCCCAACCCTAACCCCAACCCCAACCCTTAGTGGTGGGCTCCTCATTATGTGGATATATGCATGGCCTACTTTGAAAAACAAAATTTAGCTACCACTTGTTTATCTTCAGAGGAGTATACTGGTATGAACCCTTTCGATATGGCTGTTGCTCCATTTGTAAACATCTATCTGATGTTTCTTTTTTGAGGAACTTAACTCAATAAACCCTAACCCCAACCCAAACCCCAACCCCAAACCCTAACCCCACCCGGGCGATTGTTTTACATGAATCATACTATTTTTAGATCTCATAAAGCAGAGCTTTATATTACACTAGATATACCCATTGAGGGATGTTGATACATTTAGGGCTTGGAAAGAGCGTTAAAATGAGGGTAAGATCACGAAGATACGATGAGTAGAAGTAGGTCAGCCAGGGTGCAGGCATGGAAAACAGCTGACACTGGAGTGTGTGAATATGTGTGGATGTTTTTGGCGGGAAAATGGAGCAGTGGCGCCAGTCCCTGGCGATGTGATAAGCGGAATTACTGAGCAGATTCATGCGACCCTGGTGGCAGAGGACAGTTGCCGTAGAAAAACGTAAATAAGAGAGCAGTGGAACTGTTTTCTGCTGTTATCAGAAGGACAGGATAGATCAATAAGGATAGGTGGATAGTTTAGGTGAGTCGCATCGCTGAGGGAGGAGTTTTTAGCTGTTGCAGGTGTGAGCATGTCACCCATGATTTTTGTATGTTATACCCGGCAGGGATTCCTGAAGTTGTCTGTGCTAATCTCTGTCTAGTTCTCAAATGAGGTCACTCTGACCTAGATATTGCGAAGGGGTGTGGAGAGCTGTCAGCTCAGATCTTATTCTGGAACGGAGGAAAGTGGGATGAGAGTTTCTTGGTTGGATTAACAGAGGACCATGACAGCATCACTAAACAAAACCGGGAAAATTTAGTTTTTCAATTTTTGAGGTTGATTTTACAACACTTGTCTAACATATATGGCTCTCATTCCTAAGTAGGTCACCAGGGCATTGAACTGTGATAATGTTAAGTATGCACAGATGCAAAATGTCTGTACATAAATGTGTTTTCACCGCTTTTCAGTTTCATGCAGCATATCTGTGACTGAAATGTTTGAGTTTGAGTTTATTCAAATAATCATACATTATATATGACAGATAATTGTGCATATATACAGATTGATATCACTACAGGTATATTTAATCTGTATTTAGCTTTAGAGTTTCTGGAAGCAGGTTCTTTAGCCTCTATAAATACAAGTATAATGTTATACTATTGAATATGTTAGCAACAATAAGATTCAGTCCTATTAAATTCAACAACATCTATCTTTATATCTCAGTAAGCACACCTCAAACTTCATCCAGTAAAAACGCACTCACTGCAACTCTCCTATTGTTGTTTCAAATCTCTTTACTAATTTTTCACAAATAACAAGAACATGACCTGCATTTATGCCATCTTCTTGGAGCCAAATTCTTCCCCTAACTAACTGCGTGAATTTGTCACCATTCTCACCAGGGGGCGAAACATCGAGCCAGTACTGGCCTTAGATCACAGTTACCGGACTACACTGGCCCTCTCTTTAATAAATCCGTTAATTGCGCTATTGACCTATTCTCCAGGAATCTGATTGCTTACTCACATATTTCTTTTTTTCACTTTTTCCCACCTTCACTGGGTATTTTCTAGTTATTTATAATGACATAATATGAATACACAAAGTCTTGTACACCAGTAAAATATTCTTCAGTCTGGGCTACAGTACTGCTGATCTGATACTAAGCATGCTATTAATTGTTTTGAGTGAAATGTAGGGCTCAATATATAACCTATCTCAGAGAATTAGTTATTACAGATCTCATATAAGTGTGCCATGTCCCATGTGAATATGTGCAGAGATTATGTCAGTATCTAAATACTGGCATCACTATCTGGGCACTCCCTGTGAGCTTTTGAGATGACAGTTGAAGTGTTGATTCCAACTGCTAATAAAAAATTAGGCTTACTGGCTAAGTGTGAATAACAACTGATTGATCTGTTTTCATATATGTGTAATAATTATTGTTCATGATGGTTTATTCAGTTAGAGCATTTCAGCAGGGACTACAAACTTTGGTTCAAGTCCAATATACGGACCAAATAGTTCCAAGTGTAACAATAAGTGTGTTGTTTGGCTGATGACGTCATCACAACAACAATTTCAACCAATCAGCGGTGTTTTCAAAACATCAAATAGAATGATCAGGGCTCACCAACATTTTCAGCCTCGTCAAACTACTGATCAATGTCAGACAAACATTTTTGTTCTTTCTGCTCCTCATTTGCACTAAGGAAATAAATGGGTAATAATAGTACTTTTTGTTACCGAAATTGCTCATGATATTGAGTGGCACCAAAAATATTCTAATTTTTTTTTTGGAGAATTTTGACCAACATTGATAACTCGGTAAAAATGCATACTTCCTCTCTATTGACCAATCAGAGGGGGTTATTCTGGCAGGAAGCAGTTAGGAAATTGACATAAAAAATGCCACAACTGCTGAAATGGACATATTAACTTATTTTATTAAGTCGGTTGCTTTCTGTTTTTCAGTATGCCGAGATAGATAATCTGTTGGGGAAATCCTCAGTTTATAAATACAAAATACCTGTGGCATGTGAATTTTATCAAAATCTAATTTGATGCTTTAAAGAGACCACTAACACTCCATTTTCGCTGCAATTCAATAGGCTCGAGTATCAGTTGAACTTGCTAAGTACCACTTTAGCTTTACCTGAACTGTTGAATCAGTGTTAATATCCATAAGTACAGTTCTGCCAAAAAGTTTACATACCCCAATGTAAAATGACCACTAACTGATTGCAGGATTTTACTACAGTATTTCAAAAGTCTTCAGACTACATCAACACTGATTTCTGTCCATTCTGCATCATAGAATTTCACTACCTCCACCTTCATTGGTCTCCGATAGGGCATGGTCCGTCTTGGTTTAACCCATAATTAGTCCTTAATATTCCAGTTTGGAGGTTGTCAAATCACTGCAAGACCTTTTCCCAATTGTCCTGAAAATATTTTTGAACGGGATTGGTGGCCTAGGATTGGTGGATGGCTTTGGATTGTTGTCCTGTTGCAGTGAATTGTTAAGTCATGTTCCTTACTTTCATAATGAATCATGTCAGTTCTCTTCAAAAATTTTCTGAAAACAAGCGGCATTGGAGTGTTCATAAGTCTTGACCAATTTTCCAGTGTTGTTTGCACTCAAATAGCCACAATGTATGAATAGTGCACCACCCTGGGTTCACCCTGTGAATGGTGTTATTTTTCTTGCATACCTTCAAACAGAGTGGGGGAGATTATGAGATAAACTTGGCAGCAATATACCAGAAGCAGTTAAGTGAGTCTCAAGTCAACTGCCAAAATGTTTTGGATGGATGAGACTGAGCTTAGGTGTTATATCATTAAATTTCTTTGCATAGTGTTTGGAAGGAGATTAATCAGATTTACAAAGAAAAGAATACCATTTCTAAATTGAACCAGGGTGATCCACTGTCAAAGCTTTGCAGCTGTTTCAGTTCGAATGGCACCAAAGACATTGTCAGGACTGAAGAAATGTATAATGTCACTGATTCTCAGAAAATTTTAGAAGAAAACTTGCACGAAAGAGTGTCAGGGTGAAGAATGCGATAAAAATAGATGCTTCGGCAGGACAACAATCCAAAACCATCCACCAATCCTGTTCAAAAATATTTTCAGGACAATTGGGAAAAGTTCCCAGAGTGGTTTAACACCCAACAGACTAGAATATTATGAACAAATTATGAGTTAACCTGAGACGGACCACGCCCTATTGGAGACCAACAATGAAGGTGGAGTTGCAGAAAACCTTTGATGCAGAATGGACTGAAGTTACTGTTGATGTAGTCTGAAGACTTTTGAAATACTGAAGTAAAATCCTGCAATCAGTTAGTGATCCTGTCACAGAATACCTAATGGAATTTTTTCTACAGGCAAATAAAAGTATCTTGAGTCTTGAGTCCTAAGGGGGGAAATATGTAATATTACAGGAGGGTATGTAAACTTTTGAAAATGCCATAAAATGCAATTAATTAATAATATCAAGGAATTTCATTGATATTGAAGTGTCAATGATTCAGAAGTGTTCGGCCACATGCAGTGCATTGTATTTCATATAAGATTTGCCTATTGTTGTAAAATAGTTCTGGAAATAGAAAAATCGGCCATTTTGCATTGAAGTATTTAAACTTTTGGGCAGAACTGTCGTCGGCAGCCCAAAAATTCATGCTTATCAAAACTGCTGTGAATATCACTTTGTCATTCTCGGGTGTGGAATATGATGTCAAGAAGTGTGATTAACATATCACAAATTGACTGATCTATCTGTGAGTTAGTATGTATACAGGTATAACCACTGTGCGACTTTTACATTGTGAGCAATAAGGCCAAACATCAGTTCATTTCCACGGTTGTCAACTGGACATAAGTGTCTGTTCCTCCTTGATTTTCACGTCATTTGAGGTAGGATGAGTTTGTGCTTCCACCAGTCGACTTTAGTATGGTCTCCATTTAAGCATGTAACTCCTGGAACTCCTTGACATCCTGCAACTCCCGCTATGTCCCACTAACTCCCGCTAACTCCTGCTAACTCCTGCTAACTCCTGTAGCTCCCACTAACTCCTGCTAACTCCCATAATTCCCACTAACTCCTGCTAACTCCTGCTAACTCCCACTAACTCCCGTAACTCCCACTAACTCCCGCTAACTCCCACTATCTCCCGCTAACTCCTGCTAACTCCCAATAACTCCCGCTAACTCCCACTAACTCCCGTTACTCCCATTAACACCCATAACTCCAACTAACTCCCGTACTTCCCACTAACTCCTGCTAACTCCCACTAACTCCCACTTACTCCCGCTAACTCCCGCTACCTCCTGCTAACTCCCGTAACTCCCATAACTCCCTGAAGTCCCAAATGGAGGCTCCGTTTGGGAGTTACATGCTTAAATGGGGCCTTCCAGGGAAGGGGCAGACTGCAGGGAGAAGGCCAGCAGGCAGGCCAGCAGGAAGGCCAGGTGAATGGAGAAGGTCATTTTTCTCCAAGGTCAACCACATTGTCATTAGTCTTCTGCTTTGATGAGCCATTCTTCACCTTGGTGCATGTCAAGCCAGACTGTAGTCTAAGGTCATAGACTATAAGCAGTGGACATCAATACACTTCAACACGTGTTACCATTTCACATAAAACTGCCCCAGAAAGGTCAGGACGAGACCCCAGCAAAGGAAGTTGAAAAGGGCAATCAGTCTGCACACACTGACCATACAAATACTTCCATGCAATTGTGTGTCAGGACCTGTGCAGCTAACTACTCACTAACCACTGGCTGTCAATGGCAACTAGGTGTTCTTGGGGAGACTCTGACCAATTGCTACCTATGACGTCTTCTCTATTGCTTCTCTGTGGCTGCTGCGCAGATCTTATCCAAGAAAACCACAGGCTGGGGGAATGGCCGTAAATCAGCATTTGCCAAACATAAATTATGTGTAGTTAACAATGAATCATGACAGGTCATTGGGGCTTTTGATGTGAGCGGTTTGACCAGGGCCACCTGTGGATCTGACCTGCTGGCCAATGCAGAGCAAAAGCAGAGCCCAGGACCAACAACAGGACCAACAACAGGGCCTACAACAGGGGCAGCCAGGGTCCAACACAAGGTCATGAGTTATGCCAAGTGTCATTTTGTCAACGGCATAATTTGTTAAGACTAATGGCAAAATGGCCTTTTGCTTGTCACTTTCGTGTTTGACAAAAGTATCACCACAATTACCTATGAGTTATGGCGCTCCCTGGTGGAAAAGGGCCATGCATGAGCCATGACATGCATCCCCAAACGAGAATGTTAACAAACTATTTATAACAAGTTTACAACTGTATTTTAATGAGGGTGTAATTCTTCTGGGTTGAAGCTTGTGTAATCACAAAAGGCAGAAGATTTTCTTCATGAGATGCCACCTGCTGTACACGAACAAGGAGGTGTAAATTTCCATGCATCTGCCTTTGGCTGCCTGATGGCTTCTCCCAGTGCTGTTCTGTTGTGGGTCAGGAGCATGTTGCGTTAATCATACAATTTCATGTTACATGTGCACGTTACAGGTGCTCATATTTGGGCTGCATGGAGACACCAAGGGCTGCTGAGCCTGTTGCTTTCATGACCACACATGCACTCTAAAAAATGTCGGGACAAAATTGGTTTTTTAGATTCAAAATGGTTTTTTGAAAAACCAAATTTCAATGCAAAACCAACATGGATTTAAAAAAAAATCCATGTTGGTTTTTTGCATTGAAATTTGGTTTTTCAAAAAACCATTTTGCATCTAAAAAACCAATTTTGTCTGAAATTTTTTTAGAGTGTGTGCGAAGGAGACATACAGAGAGAGATGCACCCAATGCATGACTTCAAAGTCTTCATGGCTGGCTGGCCCAGGAGAATGCACACAATGATTATTGCAGCTCCATGCAGCCCCCTAAACATGAGATGGGAGCTCAAAGGAAACCCAAGGTGCTGGGCCAGTAGGCCATCTACATGTGAAGGGCCAAGTGGGGCAGTTTTGGACCAATGATGACCCTCAGCCTCACAGTCCAGTCAAGGGCATTGACCTCCAGCATCTCATCACAACACAAGCAAATGGATGCAAGATAAATGCAAGCAACCACTCAAGCATCATTATGCAGCAGACAAAAAAGGCAGTCAATACCTAGAAAGGCACCCATAGTACTCCACACAATCCAGAATCATATTGTCATTACAGCAGCCATAAAACTAAAAGGTGGAAAGGGATGCCTTGGTGAACACTCATAGCAACTTTTTAAGCCAATTTAGGAGAAAATGGAGGTTGATGAAAGGGAATGCATGGCAGGTGAAGGCATCCAACGATAACACACAGCATTATGCAAGGCATCCATATCTATAAAAATGTTTTGGTGATTTTCTTAATTTTATTTGCCTTACAATACAACATATGGCAGACAGAAGCAGGTGGAATAACTGAAGGATGGCAGTGGAATTTGCAGTTGCCACAGGATCACTGGTGCAGGACAAAATGCCTCGTCTGAAATGCTTTCCAGTGGTTGGGATACTTTTGTGAAGGAAGACCACAAAGAAGACACGCACCCTGATGGTAAACTGCACCCTGCACCTGCGGATCTCAACTCACACCTGCCTGCTGCAGACCAAGAACACTGCTTGACAATAAACATCAGCTGATTGAAGTACACAAAACAGCATGAGGAGCACTGCATGTGGACCCTTGTGGAGGTATTTAGAGGGTACATAGCACTCTGAAAGCCCCCACAGCACTCTGGCAGCACACTCCAGTCTGCAGTACCAAAGGAACTTAGAGGAACTTGCAGGAACTTGGAGAAAGCACCGAGGGACATTAAAGAAAGACGACCTTGGCTTGGGGGTGACCCCTGCAACCTTCAAGAGTTCTGCAATTTCTGGGCCAGCAGACCCATGGATCAGAAGAAATAATGAATTGCTACTTTTCAGAGGAGGAATCTGCAGCTGACTTCAGGATGGAAGAGGGAGGAGTGATCAGGTGTGAGACGAATCCCTCTTTGGTGATGATGATGAGGAGAAGGATGAGGAGAAGAGGATGAGGAAGAGAATGGAGAGGAGGATTAGGAGTAGTAGGGTCAGGAGGAGGAGGAGGAAGAGCTAGGGGGAAGGGGAGGAAGAGGAGAAGGAGGAGAAGGAGGAGGAAGATACGGGGTGTGAAGGGGAGGGGGGTAAGAAGAGGAGTAAGGGGAAGATGAGGAGAAGAAGGGGAAGCTGATGAGAAAGATTACGGAGAGTATAGGAGGAGGAGGAGCAGGGGAAGAGGAAAAGAGGATGATGATGAGGAGAATGATGAGGAGACGAAGAGGATGAGAGAAAAGCAGGAAGAGGATGAGGAGGAGGAGGGCGAAGCGGAGAAGGGGTAGGAAGATGAGGAGGAAGAAGAGGGGGAGGAAGAGGAGGAGGAGAGAAGGAGGAAGAGGAGGAGGAAGAGGAGAAGGATGGAGTAATGAGGGCTGGCTCCGACTAAGGAGGATGAGGAGACAGTTCAAGGATACCCTCCTCGGTTGCTGTTGCTGCTGCTAGGCCATCCAGTGCATCTCTCCAGTCTTCAAGTGGCTGATGTCTCATTTTTGCCACAATCCAAGGCATAATTGAAGTGTAAGGCACAGGAATAAAAGATAAAGTTTGCACCAACAGGTATTTTAATGATCTTACCAAAGGTTTTTCTTCAGAAGTTAATTCAAAACATTGCTTTTTGTAACAAAAACGTAACAATAAACAGTTACCTGCAACACTAACAAGAAAATAAAGATATTCCTATAATGAAAAAGATAAACAAATGGGGTCGTTTAAGATGAGAACATACCTGGTACGTGGTAAATGTCAACCTGCAAGAAATAATGAATGGAAGATTAGCTTGACTACAGTCTCTCGGAATTTGTAAGTTCCAAGAACAATCTCAATTCTAATGTCATTCTTACGAGAAACTGAAACAAATAATGATGCAGAAATGACATCATTCTGTGCAACACGAGATTACAATGGGCCTTTGTGCTGTGATCCCATCAGGCAAATACTTCAATTTCCAGGTATCTGGAGCACTGCTTGGAAATGGGTGTGTTACAAAGAAGTAGCGCATCTCTTGATTCTAGTGTGACCCATTTTTCAGACACCAAAGCATTTGTGTTGCAGCTGCAAGCAATAAGGATGTCACAATGTATTGTCAACCACTTTTTGCAAAATGTACAGTGGCTGTGCACATATTGTCATTTGCCAAATGATTGTGCAAAGAAATACATTATTTGTCCATGTTAATATGCAGTCTATACCATAACATACATTCATATAACATTTATATAAATTCAGTATTTTGCCCCCAAACCCACATGATATTGCCATAGAGCAGAGGGTGTTGGCCTGCTTACTTAAATAGCAAGATTTTGACCGATACATTGAAATATGAAATTCAATTGCAAATGATTAGCAAGTGTGTACTTATAAGAGCAACTGTACCCTTCAAGAAAACATGGCCTTTCATGTATCAGCAGATCTGTGATCCTGGGGGTTGATATGTGTTCTCGAGGGCATGATACGAGTGTAATATTTCTAAGAGTACCTGCACAAATAGCCCTTCAAGAAAACATGGCATTTCATGTATTGGCCATCGTTTCGTGTCCCAGGAACAAACCCCTCAGGTTGTGCCGATACATGTTCGGATGATCCTGCGGGTTGATACATGGTCTCGAAGGCATAATACGAAGACCGATACATGAAATACCATGTGATAACAAAAACTTACATATACAGGATACAGGGGGGGATCCAGAAAATTCCGATGGGGGGGTCTATCGCGCTATCGCGTCGCGGAACGCATAGCTCGCGACATAACGCGACTGCGTGCTGATAAAATTAACATGTAAAAATATATAAATTTTGGTCTGGTGGGGGGGGGATGCATCCCCCCCATCCCCCCCCCCCTGCGTCCGTCCCTGACAGGATATGATATTACTGTAAATTCTGCATCCACACAATCACAGCAAACTCCTCCACAGGCCTGGTCAAAGCTGTAGGGCTTAATTTTACCCCTTTTTGTCTTATCTGTCTGTTTACCTTGTGGTCATGACCACCTAATTTTAATGGCCATAAATTCTTAGCTCATGTCAACACCACATAGGGGACCCAGAAGGCGACCTGCATAGATATTGAGATGCACATGGTATATTCACCCCATGTCCGAGAACCATGCTTATGGGGTACTTCTCAACTTCAGAGTAAAATTTCCTATACCATTCTGGAAAGACAGTTCTTATGGCAGGACTGAACAGTTCATTCTCAACTTTTACGTTCAAAAATGTGGATTATAATAAAAAGTAGAAAAAAACCCCCAATAATTTAATGCTTATCAATAGGTCCATCAAATACATTAAATATCAAAAAAAGGTAACACATTCATATTCAAATGATCACTTATATATTTAGGAAGATTATCTAAATCCTTTGTATTAATTTTACACTATTCCATCTTAGTATATCTACAAAATTTTCATTTCTAGTTATAAGCGATTAGCAGCGCCATGGCTTAGCATTTTGGTAAAACTTGTCAACAATTCTGGGGGCTTCATGTCTCATTAATCACATCCAAACTTTGCATACAGTCGTAGAATGAAAGACCTGATTGAAATTATTGGCCTTGCCTTTTCAAATTGCTCAAATTCCTAATTGAAATTATTGGCCTTTGAAATTCTTTTTGATGTCTAGATTTAAATAAATTGTCTTTTAAATATATATCCATTCAAGTATTGTTAATTATAAATCACAAGATTACTCAACCTGTTCCAGTGGTGTACATACACATTCTGTAAACTGAGATTTGGATAGATCTAAAGGTAGATCCAAAGATAGATCCATAGATAGATTCATAGATAGATCTACATCCAGCTAGACAGCTAGATAGCTAGACAGCCAGATAGTTATCTATACTTATAGATAGATAGATAGATAGATAGATAGATAGATAGATAGATAGATAGATAGATAGATAGATAGATAGGTAGGGGGGTATTTCCACGCCATCAGTGTGAAATTCCGCAGGCGCTGCTTAAAGTGATTGCACATTATTTTTTAATATTTGTAACTGTTAGCATCATGAGACAAAATTGTTCAAGAGACCTCAAAAAATCAATAAAGGGATGAAAAGGTATCAGAGTAGATTCTTAAATTTTGAATGAGATAAACAAGATTTCATGAAACTGTTTTAAATTTCCCAGGTTGTAGTGATTTAAATTTTGATTTAAATCATGTTTTTTTCCCTATAAAAATCATGATTTATTTCATTTAAATCGATTTATTTGATTAAAATCAGATGTAAGTCATTCGATTTGAAAAATTTTAAAATAAAAATCAATAAGAAGCGCAATCCTGGTATTAATCATAAACAGCTGTTTATTACTTTGACTATCTCTTTTGTTGGTCTAAGATTAAAACAAAAAATATACAGAGATATAACTTTCTTTAACTCTGAAGTATACATAGCCAGTCTAAATTTAGGATGGATTGAAGTAAGCAATCTGTACACGTGGAGCTGTAGGTTTATGGTTTCAGGTGGGGGGGGGGGGGGCTGAGTAATATATAAATGCAACTTCATGTTTGTAATTAACACACAAAGTAATCAATGCAAAATCTAATTATGGCATAATTAACTATAAGATTTTATTTGAGATAAGTCATTTGTAGATTGTTACAATGAAAAGTTACTTGTTTCTTTTATCTGTCATCAAAGAAATTGTCATGTAATTGAGATAGCTCAGACACAAGTCTCCATAAAATATTTATCAGTCCACAGTCTCTGTCTGTATCCTGGAATGCTACTGAGTTGGTCAATTATACACCTTTTAACCATGTGATATTATACTTACATCCAAACTGGGTCAAAAAGGGGTAGAACTAAGCTAAGGACATTTGGGGAGCATCAGATTTACAAGGTGGTGATAAAAATGCCATTCAGGGCGATAAACATGTGGTATGTTTGCAACAAGTGTGACAGGGGTAACATCAAAGGGCAAACTGAGATCTACCCCTACAGCTTTGACCAGGCCTGTCCAGTGTGTCTCCACCTGCAGCAGCCATCACAACTCCCTCAGAAAATGTCCTTGAACGATTTGTTTTGTTTTTTCCTGTCTGTTTCTCTGGGATGCAAGTTCCTAGAACTCAACAAATACAAGTACACTCTAAAACATTTCAGACAAAATTGGTTTTTTAGATTCAAAATGGTTTTTTGAAAAACCAAATTTCAATGCAAAAAACCAACATGGATTTTGTTTTAAAATCCATGTTGGTTTTGCATTGAAATTTGGTTTTTCAAAAAACCATTTTGAATCTAAAAAACCAATTTTGTCCCGACATTTTTTAGAGTGTATTATGAACAGAAAATGGTGCAAATCGATAAAACGTGACAATTTCAGACAATGATGGAAGTCTGATACGTCACAGTTACGCAAAAGAGATGCTGATCACATTTACCAAGAAGATGAATATAAAAGCTTCCTGTGATTGATTTGTAAACAGAAGGTAAGAATACTATAAGCTCAGTTGTTTTGTGGTACCACGAATTCGTCTCATATAAATGTCTTAGAATTCTGTAACTGCGTTTTAAAGGTAAACATGCTGAATGCATGGCAACATGCTGAATGGCAATAAACAGTTCACAAAAAACAACTCAAACAACAAGCTACAGCTCCTGTCACAGGACCTTATGGCAACTGAGTCCATCTTTCACTAATTTTCCTTGGATCATTCGGCCGACATGTAAACACTGAACTATACACAGTGTGCACTGCATACAGTACATTGTATGAAGCATCCCAAGGACATCATGGACAAGGAATGCAAACTGACTGAAGATGATGTATCTGCGTTCCCATCTGAGGGTATTGAGACAAGAGCATTTTGTCTCTGTTTGATCTGAGTGGCCACTGTGCCCTGTTTCTTTGTCCGCACCCAAACAGAAACGTGTTGTAACAGGACTATACACAATACATTTGTCAACCTTTATAATACATCATAATGGCTTTGTTCATTCTGTCCTTTATTTGTCCTTTATTTGGTGCACCTAAATACAAATCACGTACACAATGACTTGATGTTTTATGGAGGCCCTTAACTATCAGAGACACGGGTCAATTAAAGAGACCCCGATCCTGCCATTTCTATAGTCTGGCTGCCTCTTAACTTGGGTATTTTCGGGTTGTGACTTTGGCTGTGACTTCGTGGCAACTTGGGGGAGCGATCGGTGGCAATTTGGGGTCGATTGTCAATTAAATCACCTCTCAGAGATGACCTTGGGACGTGATCAAGAAACCAACAAAAGAAGTCTGTGAAGTCATGCCGAACCTGTGAATAACCCCAGCTCAGAATCTATTTGATATAATTGTCTTTTTTGCATCTTCTGGTGACAAAGGCTAACAGATCCCTGGAGGAAAACACACCTCCTCACTTGGATAAATAACTGATAAACATCACACTTGGATCCTCCAAGCAGAACCTTCGCAAAAATTGGTTCTGAGCCACTTGAGATCTAGAAGGAGCAGGGCCGGCCAAAGGCCAATGCAACCGATGCCACTGCATCGGGCCCCGCACCCTAAGGGGCCCCGCACCCTCATAAAAGACACAGGGACATATTCATCTGACAATAGGGCTGACATTCTGAATTGCCATCCAGAATGTCAGCTATGCTTATTGCAATCAACATCTGCATGAAGCAGTTCCAAGTTCTTTGCAATTAGGGCTGATTAGGCCCCAAAAGGTGAGAATTGCAATTAAGGTTACTGTAATTGATACTTGGCCAATCAACAATAACAAAGAAAATCCCTTTGGTTCCCTACAGAAGTGTGATGCGAGGCCTAGGCCCCTAGTTGGAGAGCCAAAACGTCCATTTATGGACACTGCACAATATGGTCTGTGACTATGTGGGACTCACGCGCATGCATACCAATAATACCTAGTTGAAATGGTATGTGATGAAAGAATGATGGTCTAGTGGTGATGACCAATAACAAACTTGGAAATGAATAAAATTTTAAACTCCAAATTATTGATGTCAGCTAACTCACAGGTGAGAATTGGAGTTGATCAGCTTATTTCACTAAGCGAAGTTGACTCACACATGAATCAATTTGAGATAATTTGGAAGACGGATTGGCTTGTTCTTTGGATGTTCTATTGTCATACTTTTAAAATACTTTAATAATTTTTATAGGCCAGCTTGAAGCCTCGAAAAGCTATGCTTATCTTGTCCTAACAAACATACAAACATAGCACATACAATTTCACATTGAGATTGAAAGAATCTTTTCATTGATTTGCCTCAACTGCTCAAGGTAATCTATCAAGAAAACGCTAAATTTGAAAAAGAAAATGTTGCCTCTGCAAACTTCGACCTCTTTCTGAGGTGATTAAGTGAACCTCCAGTAGAACTGGTGACCATTAGAAATAACCTTAAAGAGTATAGAGACTAAGTAACTTGCTCAGGATAACCAGTAAATGTGTAACTGACGTCTTCTTTTAAAAGTGTGAAAAAACAAGAAGTATACCCAAATGTTTTACTGTAATTGGAATTGGAGAAGCCATTTTCAGGAAGGGGGGGGGGGTTGCTTTCCAGAGGGGCCCGAACAGAAGGGTTGCATTGGGCCCCGCTCAGGCTAAGGCCGGCCCTGGGAAGGAGGTGTGTGCCACTGTGGGGGGAGTGTGTGGGCCACTTGGATGTCTTTGTTGCCTGGAAAATAGGTACGTTATAAAACACGGACCGGACCCGGACTGGCGGACCCGGACTGGCGGACCCGGACCCGACCAGACTCAGCTAGAAAGATCAAAGAGGGGGGCTGCATGGTTGGCATTGAAGTTATTTCAAAGCCTCCCGCTTGCACTGGGTACATTGAGGGTTTGTGGTTGCAGCCAGAAACAATAGCTTACTGTAGAAGCAAAGAGAAACCAAATCATTAATATTGTGTTGCTCCTATTTGAAGCCTTCTTAATACCGTCCAATCACACATTTTTGCAACATGTTGGCCTATGATTGAAACCATGCATGTCAGGAAATCTGAAGTGTGACAGTTCTAGTACTAGAAGTTTCACGATTTTTAAAATGTTTAGCAAATGGGTATGTGTGCCGGCCTTAGTATAACCATGACAGTTATCTGGTAACTGTCATGGTATAACGTTCGACAACTTTAAGTATTTTACAATTACTATTTCTTTATCATCAGACATAGATCTGTCTGGCTGTCTACGTACCCAGAGGCGGATTCCGAGAGGGAGGAGACATTATATCAAACGGGCTGTCTGATCATGGACCAATTATTAGATTGTTCCATGGTCTGACAGTAGCAATGGGCAGCAATCCATGATAACAATCTGGGTCTCAGCAGAGGTTTCACAATGAAATATATATACTCTAAAAGATATACATGTTTTACATCCATGGAGGCAAGGGGGGGGGGGATTCCAGTGGCGTAGCTACAGGGCAGGCTTCTATGGGGTGCGTCAATTTCTAAAGTTTTGTCAGGATAGTGACTTCCACTCAGGGAAAGTAACCTCAGGCACATCTGTGGAAGCAGCAACATTATCATAATGAAGTAAAGTCAGTTGAATATATAATTTTTCAAAGAGGCCAGCTTCACTGATTGGTTGCCACAGAATCATGGTCTCCCCCCTCCCTGGCCCCCTCCTCCTCCCCCCCCCCCCAAAGACCACTTTCCTTCCACTCCCCCACTCCCAAGGTAGCAGAACTGCTGCATATGAATTTTAAAAGTTTATAATCTACTTTCATGAGTGAATTGATGCTGTCCAATATTTTATTTTCCTGCCTGAGTGAGGTTCAAATATCTCTCATTTATATAACTTAGAATTACTTAGAGCAAGAGGATATTTTCAGACTGTTGCCAATTTCAAATAAATTGTGTCATGACCTGAAAAGACTGACCCGATGATGGCATGGTGAAGAGTTCATTCATCTGAGCAGGACAAACTAAGATTATCTAGGGGTTGCTGGATCTTCTTTAGGCTCAAACATGTCATGAGTAAATTGTAAAACATACCTTTATTCATATCTTATTTAGTAATTCCATGAAAATAAGCACAATCCACATGTAAGACATCAGAAGTTGTATAAATTTAAAAACAATTCAGTCAACTGTCAAGTGGACTGAAAGTGGGTCACAGACAGTGGGTCACAGACAGGCATGCATGCATAACAACTCCTTGGAGTACACTCTGGTGAGCATCTCTGGTATTAACCACCCCCCCCCCCACCCCATCTCCCTCCTCATCCTATATATGGTCAGGTATGGCCAGTAAGTTTGAATGTGGAACCAATCAGGGTAGATTGCTCAGTTAAAAGTCAAGCCTTCTCATTTGCAAGATGGCTAAAGTGAATATGCAAATTTCAGGGCCTCTGGAGCTGATTGGTTTAGAATCAGGCCCATTGCCACAGATGTTTCAGAGCTTGCTTTTCTCAGAGTCAGACTCTACGAGTCCTCTGAGTTGGGCGATGGCATGCAATGCCAGAGGGACTCTCGGATCTGGTGGGTAGGGGGGTGTGGCTTGAAAAAGGGGTATATTTTAGCTGGTCGCAGTGTCGGCTGTAGCTGGTCACGTGACCTATATGTCAGCTGTAGCTGGTCACCTGACCTGTGTCATCACTGAGAATCTAGAGACCCAGCAATGCTGCTCAATGCTGCCTGAATCTGGTCTAGTAGAGACTGTCTCAGAGTGGTGACTTCAAACCCCTGCCCTTTAACACTGTCTTTTTGTATCGATATCTTCATCTGTAAAAAAACTTACATGTAAGTATACTTCACAGTACATCGATTCATCAAGGTTAGGAAAATCTAGTGCGAAACTTTTTCCGTGTGAAACGTCATCAAAAATTGTGTACAATCTCAAGAGGGACTCAATGCAAAACTTGGCCTAAAATCCTTAATAAACGTCCGATTTTCAAAATTTAAAAACCTAAATATATCAAAATCAACTCCTCCGAATTCAATGTACTTATTCATTTTCCTGTACTTGCAATATTAACTTCGCAAAAAAACCTTTTCGGCACATTACGCAGCAATGATGCAAAGTTCCAGTGACCACAGCAAACCAGTGGCAGATTCATGGTTTTTTTTTTGGTGGGGGGGGGTATTTTTCAGGCCTGACATCACACACTATTAAATAGTACTGAAAAACATGTACACTGTGCATGTGTGAACAATTAACAAACTAATATCCAAACAGGTGATTTTAAATATATATCAGAAGTTTTTTTAAATTTTTTGTACAAATCCTTGGTTATTTATATATTTTCACGAAACAAGGGGAGGGGCTCTGGATTTTTTTTAAGGGTATTTATTTCATAGAAATGCCTGCTTTAAGATATTAAAACCTTTTATTACATGCCACATGCCCTCAGGTTCATGGTAAGATCGATACAGTACCCTTTTTTAAGGGTACTTTTCTTGTTTACCAGGCATGTAGATCACTTGGTAAGTTAATTAGTCAAATTTTGCTGAATTTGTCAAATTAAAGGAGGAACCACATGTCCCTCACCAATTGCCTTTAGGCCTATACGGGAATTGGTCCCCATCAAAAAGCTGAATGTCAGGGCCTGAAGACCTTTTGCTTCAGAAACTTCCACTAAATCATTGAATATTAGAAAACAGATGAAATTGAGAGTTTTTTACAGCTGCTTGCAGCTTGTATTACGGGAGGAGTTTCAGGAAAACTTATGACAACTCCCCTGGTCGTGCTGTTTCACCTATGTCATTAAAACTTTGCATACAGTCTAAATATAATTTTATCTTGCTTCTATCAACTTTTGGTAAACTTCTGTGACATTTAAATTTTTATTTACGAAACTAAAATGTTCGTTTTTGGCGGGAGTTTCAAATAATCAGCTGCAGTGAAACCAGCACCAACAGCAGCAGCCAAATCCAGTGTTTGCAGATTCAATAGAAAGAATGAAGGGAGAGCTAGGAAGGGATGAAGGGAGGAATGAAGGAAGGAATGAAGGAAGTAATGAAGGAAGGAAAAAATGAAGGAAAAAAGAAAGCAAAAAAGGAAGGAAAAAAGGAAGGAAAGTGTCTACAGATTCAAATCATTCAATGAAAGAATGAAGGAAGGCATGAAGGAAGGAAGGGATGAAGGAAGGCAGAGGGAGAAGGAAGGTTATGAAGGAAGGCAGGAAGGAAGGAATGAAGGACGGAATGAATGAAGGAAAAAGGAAGAAAAAGGGAAGGAAAGTAGGAAGGAAAAGGGAGGGGGAAAGGAGGGAGGGAGGGTATAGGCTACATGTAGGCAGATAGATATATAGATATATAGAAAGATAGATAGATAGATAGATAGATAGATAGATAGATAGATAGATAGATAGATAGATAGATAGATAGATAGATAGATAGATACTTAGATAGACACATAAATAGCCACGTACATAGACACATAGATAGGCTAAGTCATGTCAGGTACCTGCCATGGATAAGTCTATCTACAAGCAGCTGTTAAAGTGCTTGCACGTTATTTTTAGTGGATATCACTGGATATCAAACCATGGTCATCTATGTCACTGCGCAAAAATTTGCAGTTATTGATATACTGGCCAAGATTTATTGGGCATTGAAAATGAATGAGTGACTTGTGTGGTTTGCCTGGCATTTTCAAATAATTATTATGACTATTGTCTATTGCTATTAGTAAATTGAATAACTTATGACTAAGGTTTCCAAGG
Organism: Platynereis dumerilii; assembly: GCA_026936325.1. Taxonomy (NCBI): domain Eukaryota; kingdom Metazoa; phylum Annelida; class Polychaeta; order Phyllodocida; family Nereididae; genus Platynereis; species Platynereis dumerilii. Next base: position 114,736,085 of record JAPTHN010000001.1, read on the forward strand.
AGTTTAGTCACATGACTAAGTTAATAAGTAAATTTTCACCTCTTCAGTCTTTAATGGCTAGTTAACCTAGTTTGGTAAAATTCAACTGCATGCCTTCCAATTAGGGGGCCACCATTTAATCTCAAGGGGGGGCTTGGGAGTTTTTGCCGCCGCTGCCGTGAAATAGATGATTTCCCACAGAGGAAACCTCCATGGATGTTTAATGGTAGCACCCTTCTAAAATCAATATTTGAATAATTAAATACACTGTCCTCGTTCATTAGCACAGTATGTCCAACAAAAGAAGATGAAACAATACACTACTCGGAATAGTCTTGTAAAAATGTACGCTGATCCTATTGTAAAAAAGAAACCAATAAATATATTTTTTTTCTATAAATGACTTGAAAATTTTGCCCCCCCCTGGAAAATTTCCCAGCTACGCCACTGGGGGATTCTGACTCAGTGTAAGGGAATAGGCAACGAAATGACACACAAATTTAAGCATGAATCTATCTGCTGCATTTAGATCCATGAATTAAGATTACCTTCGACGAGAATAAACACACAATGGACAGGTGGTCAAAAAACAACTTTTAAAACTTTTTAACGTTTGTTCTTAAAAAATAAGAGATAAACATAGGCCCACATAAAGGGCATAAACGGCATAAAGGGGGTCAGTGGTCACCATTAGATATTGGGGGGTGGGGGGGGGAGGGTTGGCGAGAGCAATTGGAAATTAGCTGGATATATATATCTGGTCGGATAGTCAGATTATGACATATACACGTATCTGATAGTCAGATCATTTATTAAAGTGGAACTGAAGTTGAAACTACTTCAACTTCCATCTTTCCAAAATGAAGTCTGCTATTCTTGAATAATCAACAATAGACTAGCTGGCCTTCTATACATCTATCTGCACTAGTATCACTCTATCCATGTCCAAATAATAGATTCCAATGGTATTGCCATGGATGTCACACCATGCAGATTGCAGAGCACTGAGGATCGTAGGGGGGGGGGGGTTGAAGTTAAGGGGTGAACTGCATGGTCAGCTGGTCATTATGGCTTGGCTTTCTGTAATACCCAAGTCCGTGCCTGAGTCCGGGTCCGGGTCCAGTCCGGGTCCGGGTCCGAGTCCAGTCCGCGTTTTATAACGTACCTGGAAAATAGTCCAATCTGAGAAATCATTTAAGGATGCAATTATGAAGCTAGTTCATCTAATTGGCCTCAGCTGGAGATCTGTATTGTCAGCAATTAAAGCAACTGTACTGCATACAGCTGATTGTGGACAAAGCTAAAGCTAGCCTTGAAGGCCCTGGCCTCAACTGACTATAGAACTAGTCTAGAAGCCAGTGATGGATGCTAGGCCCAGACGGTGCATGATCAAACAAACCAACAAAGAAACAACACACGTGTGTTAGCTTTAAATATGCTTGCATGGGCCAAATGTGGACAACTCACGAAATTATTGAAGTGCATTTATACAGGTCCATAATGTGGCTGCCTTATAAATATACAGTGGCCACCAATGCAACAAAATGCACGCCAACGCATTACCAACACAAAGCAGCAAGCATACAGTCACACCCAAACAGACTGCTAAGCAAATATAGAGTATTGGAATGGGCATAATAAATGCTTGATTAGGCGAATTCCTCACTCTAAAAAATGTCGGGACAAAATTGGTTTTTTAGATTCAAAATGGCTTTTTGGAAAACCAAATTTCAATGCAAAACCAAAATGGATTTTTAAAAAAATCCATTTTGGTTTTTTGCATTGAAATTTGGTTTTTCAAAAAACCATTTTGAATCTAAAAAACCAATTTTGTCTGAATTTTTTTAGAGTGCTCCCACTGGTTGAATGACACTGTTGTGGCCCACAGGTGTCGGGAGAGCATCCCATCAGCTGGTCACCAAAAGCCAGCCCTGAGTGAAATCGATATGGCAAAGTACATTCACCAGTGCAAATGTTTCTTGTTGGGAGAAGGTTTGGATGTCCACATTTGCATGTGACCTGTGACTATTCCCCAGCCCCTATTCATAACACAGACAGATACAGTCCACCCAGAGGACACGATAGCCAACTTGTTACAGCCACAAAGGTCAAGGAATACTTTGTGTCAAAAGGTCATCACAGAATACTGAATGAAACTGATGAGAACCTGTAAAATGCCTTGAATACAAGAAAAGGGGAATGATAATAACCAGGCTTAATAACCAGGGATAATAACCAGTTTCCCACTCACATGGGCTGAGCCTGAGGCAGAATGGAAAGTTATAGGAAGGCACGGACTAATGGGATTCAGTGTCTATACTTAACTTCATGGAGTTCAAGAATTTGGGAATCATTTACTACATAGAAACCCAGTATTTTCTTGCCCCCCACAGTTCCATAATGGTTAACTGGGGGTCTTTGATTCGAGAGAATGCCTTGCAGTTTTCAGCCAGAGGCCATTTGCTGCCAATGCCCAGCGGACAGTTGCACCTTGTCAAACGCCTTCGCCACGTCCATGGAGCAGGATAAATTGATTTGGAAGGAAACTGGACAATCAGGTGGCCAATCAGGTGACCCAGAAGGACCAATCAGGTGACCCAGAAGGACCTGTAAGTACCAGGGTGGACCTGGGAGGACCGTAGGTGGATGAAGGGCGGACCAGCGATGCTAAGCAAATGCTGTGGTCTGGCTAATGGAGGGCCATTGTGGGTGACAGGGATAAATGGTGCCATGTTATGCTGGAGGTGTGATTGGTTTAGGCGGGGATTTCATTACAACCCTCCATGCTATAGAGATATGACATGTACACTTCACAAAGGTTGCACAGCATGTGCCCTTAGTTACTTGAATTAAATTGCATACCTTGTGCAGGTCAAGATAGCAGTGGGGGCCACCACCTGTAGGGGGCTGAGTCTCCAAAGTGAAGGGGAGGGTACTGGGCTTGCTATCTCCCTGGATTAAGATACGATGCCTGGATCTCTGGTCAGATTGGAAATGGCCGTGTTCTGATTTTGATTAGCTCCAGTCCCAATGCTGAGTGATGGATATTCCTTGAGATAACAAGACATGAGGTGACAGTGGTCCGCCTTGACAAATCCCCTGCCTCCATCTATAGTGAAGCATGTATGCCATGTGCTGCCAATTACTCATTTTGAGTCATTTTCTGATGTGTTTTGCTCCATTTACAACACACCATCCTGTTGTTAGCACCTGTTCCCCATCAAACTCCACTGTACATCGTTCCTGTTTTCATAAAAGCAACAAGTTAATCAAACCTTATCTTGACAGCCAGGTTGACACCATGCTATATAGATGAGGACTTTTTCAGCGATTTTCCTGATATTCGTTTTTCTGGATCTTCCTAGTTCATTTGATACCAAGTCTGACCTGACACACATTTTTGTCACAATTTTGTGTGTATGCGATTATCTGGATCCGGGTAACTTGTGGCGAAATCCTACACTGTCCTGTCAATTATAGACATCTCCAATAAATTAAAATTAAAAAGACATGAAAAAGATAAATACACTTCCTGAATTTTGGACTTTTACACAATAAAACGTCTGTACATAAATGGTATATAGTGTATGCTCTTTCAGACACTTTCATACATATTATATCCTCAAAGCCTCCTGCAGTCAGGATGACTTTTATTCATTGCTAGTAACCCCCCATACAGGACTTAGTATACAAATTACATGTTCATGACAGGAGTACCACAAGGTGCTACCTACATGCAATTACATACAGTTACATACAGTTTAGGACAATCAAGAAGATGCTGCATACTATATATCATTACAATAGTCAGATAGCATACACATAGACAGATGACGTCCAATGGACATATCCATCAATTGGTGTACAGTGTACTGTTCCCTTTGAAGAAATTTCGATCACTATCTCAACAGAATGAGCCACACTATTGACCCTTGCTTTGATCTGTGTGGACTTCTAAGTAAATTCTAACATAGAGATGCACTATCTGGTAGTATCTACATGTATGAATGACCCATCAACATGTCGGGAGTGCAAAGCATATCTCCTGAATGCCTGTTCATGGAGGGAGGACAGGCCGAACTAATTGATGAGAAGAGCAAAGTCTCTTGTTAATTAGCTAAGCTGATAGCCTTGATAGCTAGTGATAGGCCACTTGCTGACAAATGCCCTAGATAACAGGGAGATAGAGCCACAGGTTACAGTCTATAGTAGAGACTGCTTGAGACTGCTTGAGATGTTGGCATGGGGGTCAGCATTCCCTCATTAGCAGAGCACAGAAAGCATGCCAGTCTATCAAAAGCATGCCAGTCTATCAGGATAGTCATTTGACTGAAGTGATCATCTTTGATCTTGTGCTGCGAGTGACCTTTTGACACAGCGCCATTCTTCTGACCCAAGTCCCCTCACACTGTGACACACATGAACTGGCAATTTACTTTGTTCTGTCTCTTACAAGTACATCGTGCACGCATCTTCTACTTCAAGGAATACTTCAAGGAATACTCCGAAGAATACCTCAAATGTACTTGCATGTATAGTATCTGTATAGAGTGTTGTCAGGCACAGCAAGTGTACATGGAATCATACATGGGTGACTAGTTGAATACAGTACTGTCTACTTCTGAAGATCTATCAAAGCATTCAACAAGCCATAATGATATGATGATACAAGATAGAGATCTCCTACATGGAAATAATATAATAATATCCTTTCAGCTTTCAGACAGAAGGACAAATCGCTTGTCATGTCATAGAAGGGAGACCCTGAACCCTAAAATTCTGATTTTTTTTTGGCCAACCTGAATAACTTATATTGGTTTGAATGGCAACCAGCTGCATTGAGCAAATGGAAGGGGGTGTTGGGCAATCTTAGATCTTTGCAGGGACATCCAGTCACAACAATGGGCTTCCTGGCAACCTGTATTTTTTGTGGCAGCATCATTGTGACTGGGAAGCAGGTATTCCGCTCGTCCACCTTCCCATTTCTCAAGTGACCTGCCTTCCACGGGGCCTGCTTACTTTCACCAACTTCAAACGAATGTCAGACTATTTTGAAAGCGGCACAACCCATATTTCAAGGGTATTGAAAGCAATCATTTTGGCCTGAATCATATTCAATGGGCAACCAAAGAATAGCTGTGCAACCCCAAACTCAGACCTCAGCTCAGACGCCTACCCTGTTTTGGGGTTGGGTGGGGTTTCTGAAAAAAAGGGGGTTGCAAGGACTTGCCTCCAGTCAGTAGTCATCATCAGCCTCCATGGTCCACAATGGCAATTTAGCTGGTCATTCACTCATTCCTGTATACTGCAATTTTGCATGTCATTAGTGACTGTCAGGGCCCCGCCCACCTCATTGCCTTACGACTAAGATCATGGTAGTCACAGTTTGATACGAGGAGTCATTTTCCCCTGTGAACCCTGTGGTGACTGCTGTTGTGTGGAGGCATTAATGCTGCCCTTGATTATTATAATCCCTGCATCAATTCATCAAGGTCAATGCAGGGCTAACAGTGGACTTATAGTGGACCCAATGCCCTTCACAAGAATGGGCCACCAGATGACCTTTGCAGAATTAATGTAGTGCATTGACCAGTTGAAGGTACAAAGTACCACCACAGCTTCCAAGGCTCTAACTGAATCCAAGGAACCAGAAAGACCTTTAGCGGAGGTCAGGGACTGGGTTATCATTAGGGCCACGGACAATGAAACGTCATTTATCCTGTGAGACATAATTAGCACCTAGCAAAAGGACACAGTGGAGCTGTTGGGTAGTGCTGTCACGAGAAAGGACCAAAAGGGCCAAGCGAGGAAGAGAAGAAGGGTGCTGCAGGGCAACATGGCAAGGGTCCTCACAATGCTGCTGGTTGGACCAGCTTCCCTCATTTATTTTACACCATAAACCCTAAATTTGAGGAGTCCTTGAGAGCTGCTTGACCCAGAGGTTCTCACAGCCGATCAAAGGTGATGGAGAGCGTCACGACAGCAAATATAGCCAGTCCACTGTTAAAGTCCCCCTCTCATTTTGCTTGGATGCTCTTTCTTCAATCTCCTCTCTCTTACTTCTCTTTACGAAGCTCCAGTTTTGGAAATGAGGAGCTGCTTCTGTTCTGTCACACGCAGGAGCAAAGTGGGGTCAGATGGAATTACTCTGCTGACCTTGGACTGGTGACCTTCGACTGCTGCAAGGTCAGGTCTAGTGCCAACTAGTGGTCCATTCGACTAGAAGCAATTACGGCAGGTCAAGATCCCCACTGAAATGAACAATGGCCAAGGACCAGGGCAGGGCTTGATCAAGGAGGGGCCACTTCATTTACTTTATGGTCTGTGATTTCTGTCAGAACTTCTCGTGACACTTCTCGTGACACCAACTCCACAACCACGAGATTAAAACACCTGTGTGCTGAAGTGTTAAAGTTTCTCACAACTACAGAAGATTAGGTGTAGACAAAGTTGGGTCCCTTTTATCTTGGAGACGCCAATTATGAGATATGAAAAAGATATGAACAGAGCAAATAGTGACTGTGATAAGCAATAACACCTCCTATATGCTCCATATACTTCATACAAAGGAGGACTTGACATTATCAGCCTGAGAATATGTACAGCTCTGTATTCATTGTTGCTCTGGTCTTATCAGTTCCCAAATACTTTGCTTGCTAATTTGTAGAAACATTTGTAGAAACATTCGATACAAACCATTTGTCATAGATTGTATTTCCATACTACGACTCATTTATGTAGCAATCTGGGCACATTAGAGCAACTTGTAACAGAATACGAAAAGTGTGACAAGTTAAAGGGGGAAACATGAGCAATTGACTCTGACCTGAAGTATTGTAGGTGATCACTCAGGGAAAATTAAGGTGTTAGTTGGGTTTGCAATATGCATGATACATCATGTACAGGTGAACATGTGGCAAGAATGTCAAATTATCAATCAAATAGGATTTTAGTGTAAACACCTGTGATTACAGTAACTGAATATATTGACTTTATAGGAGTGTCTGAAAAATAAAATAAAATACACATACAGTCGTTCTGGTGAACACATAATCCAAAAATTATAGATACATTGAATGCGAGAAGATAACTTGGCACATATACAGCTACATCCGTACTATATATGTAAATGGTATGATACTATAGTAGTAGCTGTTAGGACATAGATAGATAGATAGATAGATAGATAGATAGATAAATAGATAGATAATTGCTGCCTGCAGAGCTCTCACTCCTCCCTCCCCAGTGTCATTCTAAGCTAGCCTCCATGTTCAGAGAGAGCTGCATTAGACTGCAAATCGACATTATATCAAAGTTGCAACCATGTATGAAGAACAGTCCTCCAAGACCAGTCCTTGTTGCTGACATCAAAGCCCTACACAGTGCAGAACTGACCACTCTACATTTTTTAAATGGAACATTTCAAAGGTCGGCCACCAGAGGCACTTGAGGAGGACAAGTAACCATCGAGATCAGAAGAGCAGTGTAATGTCAATAAGGCCATAATCAGAGGCTTGGTCAAGGGCCCTTGTCATTGATAGACCAATATTGGGCATGTTAGCAAAATCTAGACACTCATATACTACAATACAACTACTGCACCTCTACTGTATAGCCATCCAATTCACTCCAAGTATGCTTCTTGAACCATCAGCAGTAATTATTTGAAACTGTCAGTGCAATATATTTCTGAAGGTGGAATTTACCAATAGATACTATAGGAAAGGTTAATGATTTAATAATATACAGAAAAGCGAAAAACACCTTTAAATCATTTTAAAAAAATGGTTGTAACCTATCGAAAATCTACAGATACCAACATCTATCTGGAAACTTAATGAATCAGCTATGACGTCCTTCTCGGGACAATCAAGGAGTTATAATTGCAACCACCACTGCAAAATAGATCCATGGGGCAATACAAAACGTTTCAGTGGGCCTATTTGCATTTGAGGAAAACCCAAGCTGTACAGGGCCGGCCAAAGGCCAATGCAACCGATGCCACTGCATCGGGCCCCGCACCCTAAGGGGCCCCGCACCCTCATAAAAGACACAGGGACATATTCATCTGACAATAGGGCTGACATTCTGAATTGCCATCCAGAATGTCAGCTATGCTTATTGCAATCAACATCTGCATGAAGCAGTTCCAAGTTCTTTGCAATTAGGGCTGATTAGGCCCCAAAAGGTGAGAATTGCAATTAAGGTTACTGTAATTGATACTTGGCCAATCAACAATAACAAAGAAAATCCCTTTGGTTCCCTACAGAAGTGTGATGCGAGGCCTAGGCCCCTAGTTGGAGAGCCAAAACGTCCATTTATGGACACTGCACAATATGGTCTGTGACTATGTGGGACTCACGCGCATGCATACCAATAATACCTAGTTGAAATGGTATGTGATGAAAGAATGATGGTCTAGTGGTGATGACCAATAACAAACTTGGAAATGAATAAAATTTTAAACTCCAAATTATTGATGTCAGCTAACTCACAGGTGAGAATTGGAGTTGATCAGCTTATTTCACTAAGCGAAGTTGACTCACACATGAATCAATTTGAGATAATTTGGAAGACGGATTGGCTTGTTCTTTGGATGTTCTATTGTCATACTTTTAAAATACTTTAATAATTTTTATAGGCCAGCTTGAAGCCTCGAAAAGCTATGCTTATCTTGTCCTAACAAACATACAAACATAGCACATACAATTTCACATTGAGATTGAAAGAATCTTTTCATTGATTTGCCTCAACTGCTCAAGGTAATCTATCAAGAAAACGCTAAATTTGAAAAAGAAAATGTTGCCTCTGCAAACTTCGACCTCTTTCTGAGGTGATTAAGTGAACCTCCAGTAGAACTGGTGACCATTAGAAATAACCTTAAAGAGTATAGAGACTAAGTAACTTGCTCAGGATAACCAGTAAATGTGTAACTGACGTCTTCTTTTAAAAGTGTGAAAAAACAAGAAGTATACCCAAATGTTTTACTGTAATTGGAATTGGAGAAGCCATTTTCAGGAAGGGGGGGGGGGTTGCTTTCCAGAGGGGCCCGAACAGAAGGGTTGCATTGGGCCCCGCTCAGGCTAAGGCCGGCCCTGAAGCTGTATATTTATAAAGTTCACTAAACTCATATTTGATGGAGTCTTCACAATGGGGGAGGGGCCAGTGGTCTTTTCACCACGTAACAGGTTGCACTTGTCAAATAGGGAGGGCAATTAGCAGGTGGGTGGCAAGAGACACCCTGCAATAGACATTTCGGCATCCTTCAAAATGGACACTCCGCAAATATACAAAATTGATATACTCTTGCACCTCTCATGTTACATTACAGTTAGTTCCGGTGCTTGTTCACTGGACCCCCTAATCAGCAACACCTCCTCTGCCTTTAAATCGTTGCTCTAAACGGTACGTTATAAAACGCGGACTGGACCCGGACCCGGACCGGACCCGGACTCAGGCACGGACTTGGGTAATAGGCCTACTGGCCATAAACTGGCTGACCAGTTCACCCGACAGCCACGCTTTCCTTTTATCTTTAACAGCCCCCCCCCCCCCTTCTACTGGACGACACAGCATGGCTCTCGTAGCTGGGCCTTTGTTGATTATTCAGGACTGGCCAACCCCATTTTTGAAAGACGAACACAGAAGTATTTTAACTTGACTTTTACTTTTAACTACACAACTATCTAGGCCAATCTGGCCATATATGTGTTAATACCTCTATGGTCAAACTATTTTAATATCAACCAAGCTATCTAATGCTCTACGACACAAATATCTAACGGTGGCCCCCTTTTAATATAAAAAAAAAAATTCTTTCAAGAACAAAGCGCGTAATGATAAAAGTTAATTGTTTTTACAAAATTCGTAATGCTAACAATACAATAAAAAAGTTAATCTTTATTTACAACAGTCCATCTTGTCTCCTACTTAGTTCTTGTGGGAAGGTGATGTCATTTCATGGATCTATCTATCTGCTTGTAGATCCATGCATGACATAACATTACCTTCCTTGTTTATTTCAATGCCAAAAAATATTTACATGTAGGCCCAGTTGCAGGTATTATCTTTTGCTGATTGCCCCCCCCCCCCAAGTTTATGATTGATTCGTTTGATACCATAGTTCTCAGCCTATAGGCCGACTTTGCTAGCATGGATATATATATCACACCAGCGTATAAATGATGCATCTGATTGCTGCCAAGGCGTAGGCCTATTGTAGCTTTCTTGTATGAGGAGCCCGAACACGTTTTAAAAGCAACCCAAAGTACAAAAACATATATACGGTCAAAACAGTGCAGAACATCAAAGCAAAATGGAGAAATCTGAGCAAAGTTTTAGAGAAAAATTCAAGAAGGCTGATGTTATTATATACATGCAGTTTGATATTGAGTCAATCAATCGGTATTAAAATGGAGGGAAAACTGTCTTTTAAAAAAAGTACGTACAAATATGGATCTATTTCAAAACTACACTGTACTCTTTTGGTCTGTCGAAAAAGTACTCTTAATTGCATATAACGCAATGAGAAGAAATTTGAAGATTACGACATTATGATGAATGTGGGGAAGGAAAAGAAATCACTGGATTATACAATCAGTGGCGTAGCAAGTGGTTGAAGCAGGGGGGCGGGGCAAGTGAGGGTAAACAATTGAAAAGAGGGAGGAAGATTGGAACCAAAAGGGAAACCAAGGGGAGAAAAGGATAAGTTACCAATGATGTGAGAAAATGCTGATGAAGAATCTGAAAATGTCAAATATGGTATAAACTCAATAGGTAAATTGGCAAACTACCCTGAAATATATCCATTACATTTAATTATGTCATGCGCTTGGTACCAGCAACTTTCCAGCACTTCGTTTTGTTTCTTCAGCAAGCTTTTTAGAATTGCTTGGCAGGTCTGCAGTTTGAGGGAATTAGCCTGTGTGTAAGGTTTGTGTCACACCTTCAAAATTATTGCCACCATTCCTATCCTGCAAATATCAACAATAGGCCTTCTGTATCTGCGTGAGATTAGGCCTGCTATATATTGTCTGCAGCTGGAGGGAAAGGGAGAAGGGGGGGGGGGCGAGCCTGAAAGAGATGCATGGCTGTGCAAGGGGTGATCTAGTCCGTGCATTTGTGGTCAAGAACTGACCATGATTGCTTGGCTTGTCTGCGATTGCCAAGTCCGAGACTGAGTCCGGGTCCGGGTCCAGTCCGGGTCCGGGTCCGAGTCCAGTCCGCGTTTTATAACGTACCGCTCTAAACGATTATTTTACACCCAACCCACCCTCGCAAGCCGAGGATGCACCCAACCAAGAATATAGATAGACAGGCATTTTAAGGTAGATAGATACATAGATACAGATATATATATAGATAAACATGATGACACTTTTTATGGGCCTAGATACTAGTAGATAGAATTTTTGAGATATATGTTTGACTGATAGGATGCCCTAATGATACATGAGATAGATTAACACTACCCATGGATAATGAGTCTGGTGGACAACTAATCAAACGGATAGTTCAGATTTGTATATAGATACATGTATGTAGAAATACTAGTATACACTGTATATATGGATGTAAAAATATAAATTGAAGTATACCTGTAGACAATCATAAAATGGATAAATAAAGATGGATGGACAGATAAAAGATTTAGATTTGAAACTGTTTCTTTAAAAAAAAAAAAAACCTTGATATAACTGCCCCTTGCTCCAAGAGAAACCTCAGACAGGTTTGTGATAAAGAGAAGAGAAAGAAAAGAATAATTGTGGCTGAGGCTGCATTCCTCCCAGAAACTGCCAGAGAGCAGTGGTTTTCACAGGGTGGCACTCCAAGGCATTCAAAAAATGCCCCGTCACGCTCTGGGGCCAAATAGAGCTGCAAATCTCAAGTCCATTTCTGGAAATAGAACTTGACCCATCAAATTACCACTCCTCAGGACTCCTGCTTATACGACCTGCATCAAATATGCCACACAGGTATTCTCTCTGCATTTTCTGCATGAAAAAACTTGGAAAACCTGACAATAAGACTCTTTTTTAATAACCACGACAGCTGTCAGAAGGACTACAATCCTCATTGATTGATTTTTTTTACAGTTAAAATCAATCCTAGAAATATGCTCACCAACAATACTCACTAAAAGGAAACCAGCCAAAAATAGTACACAATAGCATCATTCAGATTATAAATTGTAGGTATTTTCAAAATCGATAATCTCCATTTATACAATTAAAAAAAAATGAACTCATCTATGCAAGGTTACAATATTAAAAGAAGTGGTTGTACTATAATTAAACTTTTATGGGGACTTAATTCAATCCTTAAGAGGACAATGGATCAATTAAGCCACTTAATTACCTATCAATCCAAGCCATTTAAACTAATCAACAGACAGTTTGCCCTTAATGATCTCAGTTTTGCTTGAATGATTACCTGAAATTAAATCCCTTAATACCTGCAACATAATGCAAGCATCTAATGTAGATCATCACACGAAGTTCATCATGTTATTTTGGCTAAACAATTCAAAATTTTTAACTTAACTTCAGAATGGCCAATTTGGCCATATATCCTGAATCGTACATTCCATCTTAACCACAAAAGGTCAAGAAACTACCAAAGGTCACCCATTCAGGAAGTCTTCTATTTAGCTTTTGCTATCTTTGTTGTAGATCTTAAAAAATTGTGTCTATATCAATAGTATTTAGTTTATCAAGATATAGTGACACTCCTGTGCTTTTTGAGAACATTCTTTACATTATACAACTTATACAGGCGGTCAATTGGGTTACATAATATCTCCCAGGAATTGCACACAATTCTACTATGAAAGTTGATATTTTCTATGACAGAGGGCGAGGGACCCAAAAAGGATGATATTGAATATATACATACATCACACATAATTATATCTTGGAGTAATAAGACATATTCTTCCAAGATTATATAGAATATATATCATGTAGAATGGCTAGCTTGCAATCCATAAAGATGCCTCATCATATTTTCTGAAAAGAAAATGTATTCACCGTAGTGAGCCAGAGCAGCATAGTGAGCGTAGTAGTTACGTCATGTGACCTAAAAATTCATGAATGAATCAGCCAACTCCCGCCAGCTCCCTATTATGCAACTGGGTCAAGGGGGCGTGGCCCACCAAAAAGTGGCGGGATTCTGTCGGAAGCAGAAGATCGAAGACTGTGTGACGTAAAATGATTGGACAAGCAGACGAACCGAATGTTCTACCAAAGTACATCACAGTGCACCATATGAGATTGATTGGACAAGAAATCACAGGACACTAACAGAGCTAGAGCTTAAAACATGGAAGTGTCTGGCCTTGGGTCTGCGCATAATGTGAAAGTAGTCCGTTCAGTGTCGGGTTCACTCAGGACAGTCTTGATATGACCTTTCTACACTGCACAAGGCCGGTCAGACTCAGCTCAGACGGGTCTGAGCCGCACACAAGCCCAGCAAATATGTTGAAAAGTGCTTGATATGATGTAACATTTGCATCTCTTACATCAGAACCAGTGTTGCATGCTTAGCTTCTGCAGCAGACGATACTGATGCCATGCCTGTGTGTTGGAGCTCTCCTGGAGGCTGGATGGAGAATACCAAACATAACCCATGCAGCAGCAAACCCCCAGCGCCACTGAACGACTATCATGGGAAGCATTTCGTTACAAAGTTCTGAAGGCTTTAGTGAATTGAAAGCCTATATCTAATATACTCAAATTTTATATGTGCAATTTTTGGAGAATTGACTTTTAAAAAAAATTAGGGCCTATAGGGTTCATGACTGCTGTTGTGATGAAACTTGTGACAGTCTCCTTTGACCAATCCTGGCTGGGCCAGATGCAGCTTTGACGATGATTATGTTCGGAGTGGCTTGGAGTGGTGCTACCAATTTTGGTAAACAATAGGCCTACTCAAAATAAGGTTGGACAGTTTTAGGAGTGAATTGAATATCGAGCCATCTGATTTAACCTTAAAAATATAGATCTTATGTATTTCCCAATCCCAGAAGTCAGGATAACTTGTCACAAAATCACAATGATACTGTGATATATCACTGTGATTACCAAGGGTTCACCCTGCCAAGACAAGCTGCATGGGAGGGTGCAAGGGTTAGGCCTAGGCCAATGCATAACATCTATTCATGTAGGGTCCGTTTGTGCAATTTAAGGTTTTATCACCTGGATTTGTGTTGTATAGTGGACTTCAAAGGAAACTAGACAGCAGCTGTAAAGTACATGATTGTTGTGCTGCCCTGGACGTATATTCATATTTATATATACAAGGGTTCTGTGTTTGTGTTTTGATCATTCAGAAGGACAATGAAAATATCCATAAATAGACTGGACCACTCATAAATCCCAAATTATTGAAAATTTGAAATGCAGCTATATATGCTGTGACTTCAAGGTTTGGGCTTCATTTATAGTAGGCATATTTATATAGGCTTGACTCGAGAATTGAGTGGGCTATGTCTGATATGGGGCACTGTGAATATCCAAGAGAAAACAGCAAACTTAATTGAGGCCTCCTCAAGACGACTTCTATACAATGTAAAATACTTCATTACAATTTTTCTGCCAAAGAAGCGTGTTAATAATATACAGTTGACATATCAGGTGACTGGCTGCAGTTGTTGGAGGTAAAACAATTGAGGTGTAGGCACTGAGTGGCAGTGAACCTGGCCAGAAAAAGGCAGTCCCAAAAGAAAAGAAATTGACCGACAGTCCCAAAATAAAGAGGACGTTTTTGCTACAAACTAATGTGGTGGAAAAAGTGGCATCAGCTCCAGGTGTAGGTTGTGCAGGGCAGAGTTGGAGGATTGCAGCTGACAAGTTGCAGAACATCAAAGAAGAAGAACTAATTGAGAGACTGGTCCACAGGTAGGTCAATGCAGGTAACAGGCTACTTGCAGTGAGCTCCAGGGGAGGATCCAGGATTTTTCGAAAGGTGGGGCGGTAATACTTTCAAGTTCAACATTGGAGTCTCTAAAACAGATTTTTTTTTCCTCCAAAGAGTGATTTGAAGGTTTTATGACAAAGGGAGAGGGCACCCCCGTGTGCCCCCCCCCCCCCCCCCCCGGATCCGCCCGTGAGCTCATGCCTCAGTCCTCACTGCACGAGTTTCAGGGACAGACGCAGGGGGATGCATCCCCCCCCCCACCAGACCAAAATTGATATATTTTTACGTGTTAATTTTATCCAAGCGCAGTCGCGTTATGTCGCGAATTATGCGTTCCGCGACGCGACAGCCCATTAGACCCCCCTCCCACCGGAATTTCCTGGATCCTCCCCTGACGAGTTTCAAGCAACAGGTAGTGAGACCTTCAGAAGCAACCGGTGGTTGGCAAGCCATCAAGTGGAGGAATGCAGCAGCAGCAGCAGCAGCAACATCACTGACCTACCTGGAGCCCCTCCAGCATCTTCTCACCTGGCACCCCTGGCACCCCTGCCAGTTTGTTCAACTCAGTTGCATTGGCTGCTCTTGGCTGCTGGGATAATGTGCATTCTGATGGGTAACTACACGTGGGGGTACCACGTGAGCAAAGTAGGGCAAAAGAGACTGATGGCCAATGATGGGGAACCTGGATGGAGAAGAGCAGGGACGGACGCAGGGGGGGGGGATGCAAACCCTCCAGACCAAAATTTATATATTTTTACATGTTAATTTTATCAGCGCGCAGTCGCGTTATGTCGCGAATCATGCGTTCCGCGATGCGATAGCCCGATAGACCCCCCTCCCCTTTGGAATTTTCTGGATCCCCCCCTGGAGAAGAGGGGAAAGACTTGGGGAAGACTTTGGGGGAGAGAGACAGAGGAGATGCAGGGGAGAGGTGAGATCAAGGAGAGGGGGGGGGGGGTTGAAGGAGTCAGCTGAGAAGTAGCCTATTGCCTGCAATGTCTGTTAACAAATTACCCCTGCAGATTGGTAAGCCAGGTGAGGAGCAGTGAGATAACTAACTTCACCCCCCTGCACTCTCTTTCCACCACTCTCCTTCGCAAGTTTTGCCAAGGCCCACTCCTCATCACCCCATAGGCCAGAGTCCGCGAAAACTGCTTTTGTCATACAGGACATTCGGGCAGGTAGATCTTGAATCTTACCTGCCCGAATGAAATCTTGTCTGCCCGAATAAAATCCTGCTAGCGCTTATTAATTTATAAGGGTATTTTTGAGTTTGTGTGCCTTCAGAAATGTCACTTTCATTTTTTAGTTCCTCCATAGTCCAAACTTCTCCCAATGACAATTAGAGCCTACTAACTCGTTGTTGTCAAGTAACTTTAGTAAAAGTCTCAAAACTGTATTAAAAAGTCTACAAAATTAAAAAAAAATTCTCATAAATATAATTTATATTGCTATAATTGAACCAGGTGGGGTTAATTTCATATTGATATATTAACATTTATTTTTAGGTTCATTAGTAATGGTCCCAAGCTGCCTCATTTAGTGTTGTGCATAAACCACTATAAATGCATTACAATAGAAAACCTGTCAGAACCCCTGCCATGACACAGCCCTACTGTTGTAATCTAGCAGGGCCTCAAATCTTATACACCTGACACCAACACTGATAATTGCAATTAGCATAGCTATTGACTGTTCTTTAGTTTAATAGCAATCCAATTGACACCTCTGACTCCCAATTTGAGTCATCGATGTGTTAAATTGCAATGGCGATTTCGAAGGCCAGCACTAATGCCATTGATTGCTGCATCAGCTCATTGACTCTCCAGCTAAGCCATCGGACATTTGGGCAGGTAACCACTCTCTTTCTGCCGGTCACACGCTATTTTTGCCGGTTTTGACCGGCAAACCGGCACTTTTCGCGGACTCTGCCATAGGCATATAGCAATAGCATAGACAGAGACAATATGACAGAGCAATAGGCAAAAGCAAATGATAGAGCCCCAGGCCAACAGCTGCAGTTGCCTGCTCAGGTCAGGGAGATCAGCAGTGCATCTGGAGCGGGTCAGTTGTGATAACTCAATGATGAGATGGGCTGACCAGGTTAAAGACTCCTGGCAACCCTAACACTATAAGTAACACTAACACTGTTAGTAACATAGGCTACACAGCATTCCAACAAGAACATTTACTTTCTTACATAACCACTTAATGTCCGGCCATGTCCACTGGGCAACCATCTTTCAAATGTCAGAGCTCTTTCTGTTGTGGATGCAGTTCCTGCCTCTTGGATGGCTTGGATGGTATTTTTGAGAAGCATCAACCAACTTGCACTGCCTGATTACAGTGATTAGGAAGCTGTCATGAAGTGAGATTTAAACCAAAACATTATAGTTGAGGGATTGAGGGATTCAACTGTATTAAAAGTGCTAAAAATATTTACTAGGCCTGTATATTGAATGCGGTTCCTTTATTTTGTAGTTGTAGCAACTTGTCATGCAACTTGTCAAGTGCACCTCTCAGTCTGAGAGTTGAAGGCTAAGTATATAAAACCTCTCTTCTTCCCAACTCTTCCCCAAGGTGAGGAAAAGTGCACAGCATGTAAGGTCAGCGGCCATACATGTATGTGCATGTAATGCCATGCATGGTGATGTGGGTTGTATGAGTACCGGTACTTGGGTATTGAAAGGTGTAAAGACTTCCCTGGTTTGAATAGTCACTGGTGACACAGTTGCAAAATTGTTATGGTGATCCAGTTCAGACTGAAGTAGTGACTTGACTGCTGAAACTTACCTATTTTTGATCAGTTTATTTTAGCCATATAGGCCTGTATATATAGTCTCTTTCCAAGAATTGCATAGGCTATTCTCAGTAACACACATAATATTATAATTCAGGCTACATTGTACTATAGATGCATTGTTCTATGGATTATGTAGCCCATCCTTCAACCTGTGCACAGCTTGGACACAAGACATGATTTTATAATTACAATATTTAAGAGTCAGTCAGCCTTGTAAGTTGACATAGACATTTTGAAAACGATTAGATGTTTAAACATCCAATCAAACAGCAAAGTCAGCAATTGAGTTCAAATGTGCCTTTAGTGTTTTTGTTGAATCAGAAGGAGCTGAACAAATGGTTGGAGGGCAACGTGTGTCAAATCTGCATGTCAATTACAAAGGCAATCAAACTTGTGAGTTTGCTCTCACATGACTGTGAGGTGTGCCTCTAATGAAAAATTTTGTTGACGTTTGACAAATATCCAGGTAGCATTATGATTAAGCCAGACACTCTGTAGGCAGTAAGGGCTATTTGATCATCTGGTTCAACAATGCTGATGGATACAGAGCAGTACAGACCATACAGACTCAGTCCATTTGCACAGGTGTGGTTTGGGGGGAGGGTGAGTTACCCCTTTTGCACTGAGGATAAACAAAACCAATAAGGGCAGTGAACCAGAACCCATAACACTGTGACCTTGGATCATGATCATGACAGCAGCAGGCAGCTCAGGCCCCAGTTGGTGTGGTTGCCACGAAACCCATAAACCCTAAAATTGAACAGTCCTTCCAAATCACCCATCATTTGCCCAGTTCAGGTTGCCCCTAAACCCTAAAAGCAAATCACCATCAATTTCAAGGCTCATTTCAGTGCGGATCCTGTGCATTGTTATTCCCAGAGACAGGGGAAATGCCCCACCCATCATGACCCATGGGATCCATGTCTCCTTATTGTCCTGTGATGTGCTTGGGACAGGCTTTCCTCAATTACTTTTGACCTTTTTCTCTTTTTCTCACTTCTGTGTCAGCATACTCGTGTCTTCTGGTCATTCTTAGAACTAAGTAAGTCCAAATTATCTAATTATCTTCAGGATTAGGAGTAATAAGATTCCCCTTATTGTCTGTAAAAGTCATAAAGTGCATGACTGAGGGCTAATAATCCTATTAAGTGGGCTTCTTACTTTTGCACATGCATGCTATGAGCATTTCTTAATGTTTGAAGTACTTCACAAAGGAGAAAGTCCAATAATCCAAAAAAAAAAAAAAAAATCTGGGTTTTCCATTCAATACATTGATATGATAGGCAATTGATAGCATTGACACATGGGGTATTGATATTACAAATCTGCCAGTTTTTACAAGTTTTAGCATCAAACATCCAAGAAGGCAAGAAAAGAACCCTCATAAAAACTGAGGAAAAGAGCACCCAGTATCAAAAAGGACACACCCCCTGACAAGCAGCTCCAGGAACTCACGCCCTCTCCAGTTATGATACATGGAAAGGAAACCCTTCTTGTGGCAAATATCCTGTTTTTTTTTAAAGATTTTCCTCCTTTTTTTTTTCTTTTCTCTTTTTGTTTTTGCTATGCCAGGTGAATGGCATAATTCACTTCATAGGAAACTGCTGGCCACTGGCAGCCCCACCTAATAGAAAGAAACTGGAGTGTAGGTGGTTGCTGGTTGGCATGCCAGCCAGAGATAATGTTATGTAACAGAAAGGGCACTTTATGAGCTCAAAAAGCTACAAGTTATGCAGAGAGGTGTTGAGTGGGGAGCTAGACTTCCTAGGATGATGCTAGCTGGGTATTACCAGTTGCCTGGCCCAAGGTTGATGGCCTAAACTGGCATCAGAGCATCCAAAAAGAAAACCATCCTGTTCCTCATATTACCAGAATATATACAGAAACACTGAAAAACCACTTGTCAATCAAAATGCTGAAGAAAAATTCCTTGGGTGTGTAGGTTAGCTCAGCACTTTGCTGGCCCAGTTCAGAGTCGTAGTAGCTACAGGTGGTGGCATAACCAGGTGGGCCAAGAAGAGCAGAGGAGATCAGAAGTATGGGGTTATGAAAGATTGAAGACTCAGCAATATAGTTACATACTTACAAGAACATAAAAATATTGATGTAAACCAAAAGATCCCACTCAGTTTCTACAGCTCCATGATCATGCCATAACCAAAGCAAAGTTATGAAGACCCCCACTAACATGTCTGTAATATATCAATGGGATAAGAGTTCAGTGATAGCCACTTAGCATCATGGTGGGCCAGATGCTGCAGTTCTAAATGCTGCAGTTCTACCACACTGGTTCTCCTGATGCTGGTTGCTGAAGCAGGCCAAACTGATGCGGAGAAGGAAGCAGAAGGATGCATTGACCCCTGAGGCATCCTGAGCTGTTATGACTGGCTTCACATTTGTTGGACATAAATCTGTGAAGTCCATCTATTTCTAGACAGAAAGCATGCAGTGCATGGTCTCCACTGGCCTTCCCATTTCACAATATATTATGAGGGCTTCAGAGGTTACTGGCCTAAACCCCACTGAGGAGCCCAGACAGATACCTGCATACAGACATACATCACAGCACACACACAGCATACTCACAGCACATTCACACTGGGCTTGCCACAAGTTGCCAGAAGAGGTTCCTTAACCTCTCTTAAAAGTTTACAGTTGAGGCATTACAACCAGACCCTCTTTACATGCTCAAGAATTTCACATCCCTACACAAACATACTTTGAAATTCAAATAGCAATATTAGCAAGCATTTACAACTCCCACAGCCAGGGGATTGTTCAGCCCTGCAATCTGCACATACAGCAGTTATCGAGCAGGCTTGGTCGGTTCACTGAAGACCATACAGATCATAAACTTTCAGATACCGTAGTCCAGACTAAAGCCATCAAGCAACTGACTAACTATTAAAATCACATTAAAAGATCAGTCAAGATACTGCAGCTGGTTGACCTTGGAGAAATTTCTTTGTTTTAGGTAGCCAATGGTCAAGTTTTAAGGTCAGCAGAGTAGTTTATGGGTCTACCCAGGTGTCAGGGTGGGCATTAGCACACTTCCAGTCACAGTGATCTGCCCAGTGAACTGACCAAGCCTGCTGGAAAACTGCTGTATGGCCCTTCTTGATCACAGCAACCCGATACTTTGCAGCCAATACAATGCACAGGGTTAAATCATAGGCAACCCCAAAATGTCACCCTCAGGTCATGTTGCTCATGGTATTGGGAGACTAATGGCTGAAGCAGATTACTCCATGAATAGCCCATTAGAGTTACATGTGTTCAGAATAGAAGCATGAAACACAATATATCAGATAAAGAGGACTCTTTTTTAGTTTAGCCATGATTTAACACAACCTGCCCTAACTTGAAATGCAGCAATTATTCACCCACCACCAATGAGGAATTTTCGAATCAACTCACCTAAGGTCAGTGGACCTTGCACATGTGCCCCAAATAGAAGGCAAATTGCCTCTTAATTGCAATAAGATGGAACATAAATCTGACCTGACCTGCCCATGGGGTCAGCCACCTCATCAACCTGCACTGCTAACCCCAACACTGGCCATGTGCCCCTGGGCTAAACCCTCACCCCCAAGGCCCTGGGACTCAATGTTGACCAACATTGCCATCCACCATTCACCTGATTGGCTTTTGATTGAGACCTTCTATTTTTCTGTCTCTCTCTTGGACACATTTTTCAAGGATCACCAACCAAGAATGGTGACAAAACCCACACTATTGATTGCCCCAACACCCTCTCTGGCTAGGTGTCCTTTATTGCAGTTCCAACTCCTGATTCTAATGTGCAGGGACTTCCAATAGAAATGGCCACAAGTGACCACAAGATCCGGCTTGGTCTCCTTAATGGGTCCCTTGTTTATATCAAGTCCTCCACACTGGAGTCCACAGGGCCATCTTCTCACATTAACTGCATTCCCAACTACATGTGACACATGTTCTTCATGAACTTGAGTTGCCATGCTAAGTTAAAGGTCTGTACATGGTGACTTCCACATGGGTGTAGATAATCTAAAGTACCAAATTACTACCAATGCCTCCAAATTTTTTCTCAAAATATTTCTTTTAAATACTAGTAAGATGTACCTACTGGATTGAAACAACTGGTTCCTCTAGAAGTTTTGGTAATTATTTTGAGCCCTTGTACAAACTTCCATGTTTTCACACACAATCCAACAAAAACATTCAATTGAATTGGAAGTAGATTTAATAGATCACCTACAAAAATAACATTTAACATGCCTATGTAACATTACAATTTACAAACAATTTGTCATACAGTCCAGCAATTAAAACAAATATACAATTTAGCTGCAACCGCCATGTTTCAAAGACAAATTACTGAGGAAGACAAAATAACAAAATTGATGGCGCATACATTCTTGGAAGTAACAACAGATTTTATTCAAAGGACAATACAACTAATGGCAAAACTAATTCATACAAAAACAATTGACTTCTGGGTAAATGCATCCCATTAAAATAATTGCACCAGTGATTAGATCCAAAAGAAAAACAATTTGAACAATTTGAGGAATTACATTCCTTCTTTAATATATAATAATTACAATGTAATAATTAGGCCATCGGTTGTCCTGTAGACACAACAAAATTTACAAATATTTACAAATTGTGCACCATTAACATCACTTGATTGACTACACATGTACAATTCAATCTCTTCATAAATATCTCTTACGAAATGTATGAAAAATAAGAAATTATAAGAAATCTTTGTTAGGTTTGTTCGTTATTGGAAAAGACACTGTCAGGTCTTGACTTGGTAACTGTCTGAGTAACAAATGGTGATACTAGGCAACTTGTGCAGGACCAACATTTGGTAAAACAGCCAGCGATAACTCCTTACAACTTAAGTCATAAGTATAGAATCTCTGGGCATGTTATACTTTACTTGTATCACACCTTTGTATAGCATGTTCATGTGCTCAACTATTTCTGAAGTTCTGAGTCTATACTTTCGACATCAGCTGTAAATCCCAGCACGAGTATCTTAAATCATGACAGTTACCAGATAACTGTCATGATTAAATCGTCTACTACTGGAACATCATTTCTTGCTGTCAAATTTGGATCATTGAATGTGTGAAATGCCAATTCATTTCTTATAAATTGTAATTGCCTATCTTGCATAGATGCTATTGCAATTGTTATATTGAATTATTGAGTGAAATTAACCAGTGTCTTCAAATTCCATGCCCTAAAGCTACCTGAATTTCATAGCTGCTTCAAAATCCATCTCCCTGATATTCCTGAATGAATGCTCATCTATCTGTCATGTTTGACCTACTATTGGCTTATGTTTATGATTTGCTTTCTGTTATCTAAATCCTCATAAAATTCTATGGTACTCAATAAATTAACTATATGTTGCATATATAATTACATATACACATTTGCAGTAATCCAGTAGTAAACAAAGTAAACAAGTATCATTGACAAACTATGAATGCATCCCCTGAACTAAAATAAGAAGTTCATGTTGACCATAAAAAGTGATAAATGTTGCAGTTAAGTTGAATCACCTAAACATGAGTTGCCTATTGACAAATGATAATCAATATTTCATGAAAGTTACTACATCCAAGTCATTTGCTGTTGAATATGGCACAAAAATATCTTGTGTTGTTTTACAAGTTAAACAAATTCTGTGCAGAGCAGATATAATCCAAAAGACACATTCAAAATTCAATATCATAATTTTTATGAAAGTTTGAAGCACCACATTAATGACGAGTCAACAAGAAGTGACTTCAGGTCCAGCCAAGTGAAGGAATCCTCCGAATCCACGTACGTTGCAGAAGTTCCCAATATTAATTCCAATATCCAGGTAATCCAACAACGAGAAGCTTCCCACCGACAGGTAAATCCAAAAGATGCAAAATGGAAAATGTCACACTTCAATTTACAACAACAAAAAACACAGAATCCTGCAGGAGAGTTTCTTCATACCTGGAGCATGCTGCGGATTGCTTTCGGCGTCGTTTCATCTTTGAGATGTTTGGTCGTATACCTGAAATAACATGGGACATGCTAATGAATGTAATCGTGAATTGTCAAAGTTGCTGGTTAAATTACATTAATATGCAATAAGTACATATGCAATAAGTCCATTAGTAAAACCATGTACACATTTACTACAATCCTTTTTCGGATGTTTTGTAAAATAATCCACACTTGAGCTTTTCAACCTTGCCAAACAAATCCAGATTGATTAATAAATAGCACACTATTAAATATTGTATGTTCAATGTGGAAAGCATCAAGCTTTGACATACATATTTTTTATTCATACTTATGTATGGAGATTCTGTATAGACAATTATTAAAGATGCATGTATTCACTGCTTACCTTAAAGCATTGAGCAAGCCCTCAACCTTCCCATCTTCTTGGTCTTTTAATACTTTTATAGAATTTTTCACCTGAAATCAAGCAACACAATTCATATTTAGGATCTATCCCTGCACAAAACACTTCAACTGAGAGCAAGACTTTGACAATGTGCTATTTCCAGCACCTCCTACAACTTAACAATTCAGCATTTCCCCAAATATAATACAATAACAGGCCATAAAATATTTTAAGGCAAAAACATTTTTAAGGCTTGCAAATTATCTCTTTAAGCTTTTCAGGTTTAACAAGGAGGTCACAACAATGGGCAGTAGCAGCTTTAATTCACATGGGAAAGAATACAAAACAAATGCACACGTCCTGAGGCTGTCCATTCACCAATAAAGACAGGTCGAAAATTCATGCAAAGACTCAATATTACTTGGTGCCCTTTTATTGAGTCCTTTTGTTAAACCTGAAGGTCACAGCTAACGGTTTGAGAGGGCCCTGGCTGAGAGATGACCTTTCTTGACACCCACTTATTGGACAGGTCCAGAGGGACTGATTGAGGACTAACTGGGGACTGTGTAGGGACTGGGTTATAAAGAACTCCCAATGTACTTCCATCAAACTCATCAAAGATGTCTACTAGTCACCTGACTTCTTTCAACTCATCACAGATCTTCCAAAGGCATTTGACAAAGTCAACATGCCAATGCAGTGCAACAGTGTCACCCCCATGGTCCACTGCATGCAAGAAATCATCAAGAATGACTTTAGCTGGGCTCTATCACCTGTAATTAAGTCATAGCCAGCCAATCAGTGTCCAATTATCAGGCATTGTGTTTCAAATTTAGTCTTTTAGTGACTATTTGGAAAATCTCCTGGAGAGACTGGAAATTAACGAAGCTCATCCTGCAAATATGACCTGCCTTGTAATTAAGGCATCTTTGAAGGTATGCTAAGTCCCAATCAAAGGTGGAATGCATAGTCCCCTCACACAAACAGAGTGGTACCCTACTGATAGGGAGGCCCCATTGTGGGGCTTAATAGGACTGGAGGGTCATCAAAACACATCCCTTTGTGTGATGGACACATTGTTCTTTCAGCATCAGAATATCTTAATTGCTCAGCAGGTCTATTTTAAAGACAAAGTAAACCTAACATCCAGATACATCTAACACAACAGTACTGACCACTTAGCAGGTTGCTCAGGTATTTCGAGCTGGTCAGTCAATGGGCCACTGTGGTCATAAACATGCACAGATAACATCTATGTTGTAAATAGTGGGAGACCACTGGAATTTTAACTAACAAATTCCTCAACTATTCAAAATTTAACCTTTTTTTCTCTTTGACCATCCAAGGCTTGACCTTTTTGACTTTGGGCTATGCTTCCTATTGTTTACAGCAAGCACATCAAGCAAAAAGAGTCATTGATTTATTTTACCAACAGGTCGGTTCTTGGAGTCAGTTACAAATTAGCAAGCTGAATTGTCCATTGTCCTGTAATTAGGCAGGTCAGGTGACGGTTGAACTGTGATGCCAAGATTTATGAGCAAAAAGGAAAAATTGGCAAAAATGGGAGGAGAACAAGTCAAAGTGGAAAGAAAAATATGCTATGGGGAGAGGAACATATGTAGCAGTTGACACTTGCTGTATATGAATGTGCATTTCCCAGGCCAGAGTGGTTAGCATGGCTGTTATCAGAAGGAGATAAGATGGTGTATTGTATATCCCAACTAACAGTGTGTCCCATACCCACGCCTGAAATGAGTTCAAAGTTTGCTTTACACAATACTCATGTTGATATCAGGAACAAACTTAAACAAACTCAAACCCAAATACAGAGGCAGTAGCAGGACCCCCTGAATGAATCACTGATAACTTCATGGCTGAGTATTGGTAAACAAAGCCTCATATATTATCTGGTTAAACATGTCTTTTGGTATTCAATGAGGCTGTCTGATCAGATTATGGTATTCATGTTACACCCCAACACCCCCTTGCCCAGGTCTCAACAAAGTGTGAAATGCATAAAAAGAATAGAGCAAAAGTAGAAAAGATCATCTCTCTATATTACAATGCAAATTCAAAGCAAATTGATAGAATGACTAAGAAGTTGTACTCACATCTATATTTGAAGATTTTACAAAGGCTCCCATTGGATGGACATGGTCAAATAGGATGATCACTCCTACCATCACCCGTAAACAAAACATTTCTGTCTCCTCATTCGTAAACCTAGATCTGTATCTCCTGAAAATAAGAAAGTTTGAAAATGAGAAAGTATTAAACATATTTAATTTCTAGTTTCCTTTGTAGATCTTTATCATCTTTTTGGTTTCCTTTTAGATCTTTATCATCTATTTTAAAGTTTTCTAGGTCAAGGACTTGTAATTTATATGATATTTTTGTAACTTACTGTAACCTCTGTAATTGGCTTAATTAACAATTTTGAAATGAGGTTAATAATTTAGTGACTTCCTACATATTTAATTGGATAAACGAGGAAAAATGTTTCGAACTTACGGATTTTCTATCATCACCCGACATATATTTGCCATTGTACTTAAGCAGTCTGTTGTGTTTTCTACCGGCAACTCTTTATTCTGAGGAGAAAAAGTAACATTAAAATGTTTACTTAAAGCATTATTACAATTATTACATTACATTTTATTTGATTAGATTTTCAATAATCGCTTTGACTTGGGAATAATTTGTTTCCTTTCCTTAAAATACAATTTTGATATAAATTAATTAATTTCCTTTTTTTGTAAGGTGATAAATCAGGGAGTAAGCCATCTATTTCTGACACTAACTTCTGAAATGCCATTTAATTGAAAATTTATCTCAAATAATTGATTGAAATGTCATGACACGGGACTCATCTATAATGACAAGTAGAGTGACTGTGAACATCAAAGGGATGAGTTACGTAATATTTGTACTGAGAGTCTTTCACAAATCCCCAGCACTCAAAATAGAAGACATAACAATCAAGTGGGCTTTTCAAATTGCAAGGTCAGTGGTGAAATTGACAAGCTTAGTAGACTAACTCAATTGGGATCCAATTAACAGGGAATTGGACTAATTAAGGCTAGGCGCCTTAAGAGACTTAAATTACGTACTTCAGAAACGAATCTTGACGTTGTGTCACTCAGTATTTTCAACATGGGGGTGGCATTGGCATAAAAAATAGCCATCCTGTCTGCAGTGTTTGAATGTACATCTAACCGGTTGGCAAACTCCTTTTCCTGAAAATCAAGCCAATTTCATAAGTCAACATTTTTCTAACATTATTTCAGAATTATTGATTACTTCTTACAGACTGGCAAAAATACATTCAAATGTAAATAGAGAAGCTTTCATGAAATGAGTCTGGTGTGGCCCAAGGCTAAGTTTGCAAGGAAAGACAAGGCCTGGTCTGCCTATTCACATAGCAGGGCACCAGACCAGTGAAGACACTGACTGGAACTAACTTCATAGGGGGCAGCATCGTATGGTCAAACCAATACTTATGCGCCCTCTTGTGAAAATCTACAGAACACTTACTCACCTGCACCTTCTAAAATTATTTTTCCAAGCATCAACCCAGCATTTAGAACTAGAAGGCAAATTGCAATTTGCATATCTGGACGCTGATAATAATTGACCTGAACATCGTAACATAATATTGGTCTGGCAGACTGGTTGGCTGAATTATAACAGAAGTAGTCAGAAGTTATCAGGGCATAATGGCCAATGGGCCTTAAGAGAGAGAAATAAATGTATTGCTACATAGCGATGCATGAAGTTTTTTGATTGATTCTTGTTAAATTTGGCCAGCATAGAATAAGTTTCCATGGGTGATGGAGTTATGTGTTTAACAACTTGACATAGTTGTGTTAAGCTGACAGAGGAGATACACACCCACAGCGCATCATTGCTTTGGACATCTTAAGCTAAGGTAGATACAGCTCATCTTCATGAAGCAGACACACTTTTCGATTTCAATAAAACCTGATATGTTTGAGAAAGAAAGCAATAAAGTAATTTAAACAAAGTTAAAGAGCCCTGAGGCTATTGCCCTACTTCATTGCACATTGGCCTAGAAAAATGGACCAAGGGCAGTGTAAATGTATTTACCCCCTTTTCACACCTCTTTCAAATGATCCAAAAATCTTGCAGTATGTGTATGTGTATATATATAGGCATATGCAGCTTACATTTACCATGAGTGTCATCATAGGCGTACGGGAAGCGCCATTTTTGGGGGGGCTAGCGACATTTGCCTGAATTTCGAGATCTAAATTTAATACCATTTCAAATGATCTGGAAATCACTAATTTAAAATAGTTTTTACCTAATCATCTGCCCAAATTTTTTATCCTTTTTGCCCGAATCTTACTGTTTCCCAAACTTTTGGGGGGGCGACCGCCCCCCCTGCCCCCCCTCCCATACGCCTATGAGTGTCATGCATTTACTAAAAGTACACTGTATAAAGTTTATAAACTTCAAATTACGTAAAACTTTTATTTGATTATGTATACTACACCTTACTTTATTAAAACATATATATATCATGGGAGAATTCTTTTTATTTTGTTTCTATACATTGTCAAACAAATGGACCAGTGTAGTATGCTTCCTCAAAAAGCCATTCTTTAGGTCAGAAGCAGGTGTGAATGAGGCCATGGTTGTAAAACAGTTCATCCTGTCTGAGCATAAGTAGGTCACAAGTTGGTCGCTTTAGGGCTCTTTAACACCCTTTTAAATTGTTTCTTTATGACACTTCCAAGATTTTGTTGAAATCGAAAAAGAGTGTTTGCTTCATGAAGATGAGCTGTACTATTCTAGAATTCTGTAATCATGTAGAAGAGGAATATGTCATTCAATAGCTTTCTAATATGTAATAGCTTTGAGAAATTAAGCATCCAATTTTATTATATAAACTGCAAGCTGCTAGGGAAAACTACAACCTGCTGGGAAAAACTCAGATCAGTGCACTACATCAGTTAGCTGGCCCTGTGTTATATAGATATTGTAGGCCTATAACCCAATAATGACTAAATAAAATTATTGCATTTTTTCATGGATCTATAACACAAGCTACACAATCATTGTGACACCCACCAGTCCCCTATATATAGGCTAATAGTTATAAATGTAGGCCTTGGGAATGGGGGTTTTTGCAGATTGTGAGGCCTGTGATCTATAAGTTAAACTCAACATTAGACCTGTATGCATGCTAGTTTCAATCTAATGATCTAGTTGTTGAACACCTGCAAATCTATATGGCTCTCTCAACCAATAGCATTAGTGCGTATTTTGCATGCTAGATGGCTACCATGTGTTGACGACGGGTGTGCGCTGAAGCATCTCAGGTTCTGGCAGACTGGTTCCCCCTCCCTGGTGTGCCATAGGGACAGTATATCAGTTATAATTCTAGTACATTGTCCTATTTAGAATCCAGTCAATTTTCCATGATTGCAACACAGATTTCCAGCTATTCTCAGTGTTAAGGACCAATTCACCAGGTGATATCTGTAGATCTATCCACTATCTGTTTGCTGCATCAGTCTGATCCACTGGGATCACGTGTGTGCAACATAAAGTAAGTTTGATGAGTTTATTGTGCACGTCACTATGTGTAATGTTCAGCCAACAGGAAACTGAAAAACACGCGAAAAGACAGGAAGTAGCGCGTTGTGCAACAGTATCTGGACGCCAGAGGCGCCCAGAGAATTATTTAGAGAACTTGGTATTTAGAATTATTAACAAGGGACAAGAACAATAATGAATACTCACATCACTAGCATCTCGCATCCGGTCAAACGACCGTCTGTAATACGTAAAATCATTCTGAATGGCAGGATTTCTCATCTGAAAAATAAAAAGAAGTTTGCTGGGTTAAAATTCAAAAGGCTCAGACTTTGTGAGACAATGACAAATTAAATAATCATGAACATAAAACAAAGTATTAATATAAATACAACTAATTAAATATTGATACACACCTTGAGATCATCAAACTTTAATGCAAAGTCGATAATTTTTGCAAATAATTTGAATAGAGCCTGTTGTGTTTCTAAGTGTTGCTTTGGCGTCATTTCATTTGAACAGAGTTTCCGTAATAATTGTGGAACTATTGTTTCTGTAAAGAAATAAACATAAGGTGTAAAATTCTGCTACTATACGATTCAGGAGATTTTCAAAAGGTCTCATATGACATATACCCAAGAATTGGGATTATATGCATGGCCAGGCCAAGGTCATTTAATCCATCATGGACCCACAATTCAATAACTAATAAATTGTCTTGAATAATTATAGAGTACAGATACAAATACTTCTAGCAATTAATAAAACTTTCATTAACTTAATTTCTCAAAGAAAAATTCTCACTTGGATTTCAGACTGCCCTCAGTCTATAATAAAACACGAGGTGGCAGCACAAAGTAGTCAAAACTTAATTCTTCCAAAGAGCAGACGACAACAGTCACAGAAGCCAAACTCACCTAATGCTATAGAGAATTCAAAATATTTGGTAAGTCTGTCGACCAGCGGACAAACGGAATGCCAAGCCTTCTGTTGAAAACCTTCGTTGTTGGGATTTGAAATTGCCTGAAAAAAAAAAAGAAAGATTCAATAATGAATAATAATTAGATTTTTTAAATCAAAAGGAATAGTTCCAGCTACCTAGTCACAAGTTTTTTTTTTTCAAAGACAAGATTCAATATACTAACATTTCTAATGTGTTCCTGGGCTCCCTGGTACTGTTGTAATTCTGATAAGATGCTGTTTGCATACCGTAGTACTGGTTCTACCTGATTCCACACTTCGATTTCATCACTCGTGGGTTGAGCATCTGGAAATCAATGATTAATATGTAAATGGCACAGCCATGAAATTCACGCAGCACTTAAAAAGTTTTTTTAGGAGTTATGGTTTTACCGTAACTTTCATTACATTTATTAAATATTCAATGTATGAAAGGCGGTTATGTTACTGTTTCAAAGAAATTGAAAGATAAATATATAGAAAAATTGAGAGAAATTTATACTAGAAACTATTAGAAAGATAAAATAGATCAAAATAGAAAATATAGATAGATAGATAGATAGATAGATAGGATAGCAAATAAATAGGATTAAGGATGAATAGAATTGATAGATAATCAGCTAAATAGTAAAAAGGAAGACAACACTGAAAGCTGCCAAATTTAAGTCTATGCTAGATTGTTGATATATGTATTATATAATAGTGATAACAAAAACAATAACATGATCTGCATGTAGATTAATTGCTCACTGTTACATAATCATCAGTTGACAAAGATTGTGTAACTTTAATTTTGTTATGTTTTCTTGTTGTCTGTTTTGAAAAGAAATGAATTACATGTTAATAATTTAATTTAGCTTGTCAAGGCTTATAATTAACTATTCCTAAAAAATTATAGATACAGGGAATATTAATGGAGAATATTGAATTTTTAAGACACTTTTGAATATGAATATGTCATGTTTTGTTAAATTCAAAACTAAATCATTGATAAGAAGCTGGTCCCACTTGACCTGGTTTCCAGCTGTCGACTAGTGATGTTGAGACCATCACTGCACAGATTTTTGAAACCTTTCTTGTGCTAAGTTTCTCTTCGGCCGTTTCGCTGCGCGAATATGATAAGTGACCCACATACGATTATACGAATATCATATAAATGGCAACATTGTAAGTCAAAGCATAGGACCATGCTTTTTAAAGGACAAAATTATCGCTGGTGGTTCAATAAATTAAATATTTTATTTCTCAAGGGATGACCAATGCACAGTTAACACTCAATTTGCTAAATTTATGCGAAAATCCTTAAAATTTCTTTTTTTCAATCCGGTAGTAAATTTATAATGGAACTGATGGTTACAACACTATCAGCCAAACTTTATAAGCCCTCTGGAGTCTGGATCAGTTTTCCAATGCCACTCTCTGTGCTATGCAATGTCCAGATTTGTATTTCAAAAGCAGTTTTGTGTACATTTCAGTCAGCCTGAGCTCTGAGTCAACTCAGTCAAGGGAGCAAATAATTAAAACAAACATGACTTAATTAAATGAGCCAATGAGACAAGAAAAATCAAATAAGAATACTTACTTTCAAAATCTACAAAGATATCTACTCTACAAGCAGCGTCATCTCTGTTGTAGAGCACACGCAGCAGGTTGCCCATGCCGCATCCACCACCCTGAAAGGAAATGGAAACTCCATTAAGATCTACATTTTCATTCACATAAATTATCAACAAAGGGGCATATATCATCAACACAGTTAGTAAATTGAATAACGTTAACACTGAGTATTTATGCCACATTGTATCCACAGATACTATTTCGTGACAATATCCTGACCATTTGCCTGTGGATGACACTGAAATTGCCAACTGTCTTTGTCTTTATCTGTCTAATAGTGCTAATGTCTATCAATCTATGTATCTATATGGCTAAGGACATATATATGGCTAAGGACATATATATCTATCCACCCTGAGGGACAAAGTCACAAGCACAAGGGAAACCAAAGCTAGCACAGAGGAGTCAGGGGCACAACAGTTGCCACAACTTGGATCTGCTGTGTGAGATTGGCCAAGGGCAATACAATCCTGATTAACACGAGAGGGCAGCAGTAGGCAGTCTGACAACACCTGCATGATCCATTGATTGTATGGGAACTGTCAGTCGTCCATTCCATGATTGTATCCTCTTTTAAAAGACTGCTTACAGTTAAATATGCTTCTGGGTCCAAGTGTCAGGTCACAGTTACACAGTTATGATTCTGTGTTTATTTACTTTGACAAGTCAATTTGAAATCAAACTACAGCTACACTGCCATTCAACTCCAAAAGTGCAACAGTTTAACTTTCCAGGCACAGATAGTAGACATAACAGGTTCAGAATAATGAATAGTATTGAATATCTGCTTTTTCCAAGTGATAATTATTCAAAATGTTCAACACATCTAGCTTGATCATATGACTTGCCTGTAGTAGGAAGAAACTTGCCTGTAGTAGGAAGAGGGTGTTTTTCCTCTTTCTATTTTTTCATGACACAATTTAATAAACACAACCAAAAGAATGTTTCTGTGGTTTTCCCCCACACAATCTACACAGCCTGATGCACATGACACACAATAAATAAATGCCATGCAGACAATTCCTAGTCAGCAAAATCGCAGAGTATTTCGTGACCCAAAATGGCATGACAGCTTACTATTCCTGTCAACTGAAAAATATATCATGGGAAATGAATTCCACTTCACTGAGATTTCAGGAAGCCTAATTGACTGGATATCCTGAATACAGTTAATGCAAGAATTATTGTCATCCTTCCCTGAAATACCAGTTATTACCAGTGTTTCAGTGTATTGGTAATATAAAGCTATCAATATGTTAAAATTATGACGCCAACTTTTGACCTTCATAATTTAGTATATATAGGCCATATTATGCAGAGGACAAGAAGTTCAGTTTTGGGTTAACCACATCAGTGATGACTCCAGGATAACAACTGGATCACAAGTACTAAACCACAAGGAAAGCAATTCATTAATAAATCATTAATACAGTCAGATTCTATAAAGATTAATAAAGAGTATAAATAATCAAGCCCAATCAGCATAGCCACATGTCAGAACAAACTGAAGTAAATGCCAATTTTCTAAAAATTTAAGATAAGTTACTCTTAAAAGTAGGTACACACCTCAGCGGCTTGCCATTGAATTCCGCTAACTTTGGATGGCAATGGTTATAACGTTCACACCACAGATATTAAACGTATCATTGATACTAGCATGGCCATTGGCCATATTACATTTGTGATTTGTATGTGATCTTCAAACGAGATACTGGTCCAAATCTTGCGTAAGTTTGTTACACCCCAAGACCAATGGAGCGGGAGCTGTACTAACTTCTGCAAGATTTATACACTCTCGGTCACTTCTCAGCCTCTCCGGACAGTTTCAAATATTGGCAATTAAAAATCATCCTCTTTTCCATTAATTAAGGGTTAACTTGTAGATCCATGCCTTTTCTAAATCAGCATCCTGGTTTACCAACCATCTGTATCCAAGCTTCAATTCAAATCTAAATTTCCTCATTCAGGTTAATATGAGGTAATCATGGAATAAGAGAATTCATGGAACTGACATCCATGCACTCTAAAAATTTTCAGACAAAATTGGTTTTTTAGATTCAAAATGGTTTTTTGAAAAACCAAATTTCAATGCAAAAAACAGACATGGATTTTTTAAAAAATCCATGTTGGTTTTGCATTGAAATTTGGTTTTTCAAAAAACCATTTTGAATCTAAAAAACCAATTTTGTCCCGAAATGTTTTAGAGTGTGGGCACATCTCTCACCAGGATACCATCACATGCTTTCAGTCAAAAATATACATTTAGTGCTTTATCAATCACCACTAAATAGCTTATCAATACTTTTTTTTCACATGCTCTCATTGATTAACATTATGATTGGCTATCAATTATCATCATTACCATCATTCATTTCATGACTTAGTCGATGTTTTAAAATTCCAACAGTTTCACAAACTACTTTCAGCAAAAGACATAATATTGTGCCCATTTCTTATTATAATGCCTGTATTATTTTGCCAGCTGTTTTCACAGGGTACCCACCGAAATTTGGAGAGAAAATTCTCTGTATTTTCCGTGATTTTTCCCTGCTTCCCCGGATGTTTTCCTTGACGTTATGTGGCTTATCGTCATGTTATCGTGGCATTATCGTCGCATATCGGAAATCAAAAACTATTACTTTTATTGATTTTTGCTAAAAATAGAGGTCTTGTTTAACGCACTAACACATGCCAAGACAAATTCCCTGTGTTTTCCCTGAATTTGAGGCCTATTCCCTGATTTTTCCCTGCAGGGATTTTTTTTTCACCATTTTCCCATTTTCCCTGTCCGTTGGGGACCATGTAATTCAGTACAAACCCGAACGTATGGTAAAATCAACCAAGATAAATCGAACCCGCAAAAAATTTCCCACAGACATATTGTACACCAAATTATAACCATTTTGGAATATTGCTGTGCTACCCAATAGACAACTTCAGACAGTTCAGTCTATTTATACAGTGTGACAAATCACAGTTTCTTCCATTTGATTACTACAAAAAAAAAAAAAAAATCTAAAACCTCCAAGATCAAATATTCCTAGGTGACCAAATGATCAACTTTAAAAGTAATATCAGTATTGTCTCAAGTTCCTGGACTACCATCCTAAGTGAGACTGAGACAGTGAGACTTCATAAACACAAACTTGCAGAAGATTGAACAAATAAAGTACCTCCTCCTCCCAAGTGCCTTGACAACCCATCCCGTTGCTTGGCAGAGGTATTTACGTTGCTATGGATGGAAGAAGCCAGTCAATGGTGAGTTAATGGTATTCCTTTATGAATGGAGATGTAATCCTGAGTGTAAAAACACCTATATAGTCAGAGACTTATGAGCCTCAGATATAGTGATAAAGTGAAAATCCAATGTGCAAAAGGGCACCAGATCACAAGTATAATGTGAAGTGTACACATAGATCCAAGAGACTGTCACCCTATACAGTCCACACTGCATTGGAACTGCCACCAGGATATGTGTTTTGGGAGATTACCAGGCCAAGCCAATGACATTCCCTGTTTCCCATAACACATGACTAACAAGGGACTGCCCCTTTCATGCTAAACTGGCAGGAAGGGGCATGTAATTGGGCAATCATATATTATGGTAATGGTATGTATTATGGTGTATATTATATAACAGCATATACTTATCACACAGCTACATCAAATACACATCCATTTATTATAGTGATTATACAGGACTCAAAACAAAAGCTCTGTACCCCTTCATTACACTAAACAAAGGTATAATTAGAGGAATATCTCAAGTAATAGAAATTACAGAATATCATGAATGAACATTGCCAAATTGAGAGTGATATATTGCTGAAAAAGCTGGTGTTTCTTATTCCTAAGCAGCTGTGGCAGACACAGCTAAAAGAACATTTATTGTGACAAAACCTCCTTTCTCTCCACATATAAATCATATCTAATCACAAACATGTGTCTATCTATCTATCTATCTATCTATCTATCTATCTATCTATCTATCTATCTATCTATCTATCTATCTATCTATCAGAATGACTTTATTTTGGTTTTGAATTCGATTCTACAGAAATAATTACAGTGTAAAGGCAACAATTATTCAAGACCAGGTCCCATTCTATCTATCTATCTATCTATCTATCTATCTATCTATCTATCTATCTATCTATCTATCTATCTATCTATCTATCTATCTATCTATCCATCTTTAAACCACATCTACCAACGTCTATAGACCACATCAATCAACTATTCAACATCTATCTAGACTACATCTATCAAATTACCTACCTACCTGCCTGCTGCTCAGCCAGTTGGGTATTAAAGTAATACTGACATAATAATTTTGCTAAGTAAGATCTGCATACAGATTTAAGCAAAATTTGACACAAATTAAACAAGGAAGTATGTCTCTCAAACAGGATATAGATAGCAGATGAAAATTATCTGATAAGTTCATTAAACTAATAATATTTCAATATGCAACGCACCTGTTTATCGTTAGATATCTGTTACACTTAAAACAGTGCTTGTACTTCCCTCCTCGGTGTTAGGATGATACTATATCCAGTAATAGATATTGATAAAATATATCCCACAGGTATACATACTATTAATGGTGCTTTATATACTGTTTATTTTTATTCCTAAGCTCCATAGATTGAATGAGTCACCAGCCACGTATACATGGCATAGTGGGCACTTTTTGTGGGCACTTTTTGTTTTGTCCTGGCCAGTTTCCAAATTCCTATTTTACCAGCAACTTGTTAAAAGGCCACCAATTATACTCAACAGCAAACTGCAATGTGAAAGGTGCCAACCTGTCTGCACCTACTAATTTCACTGCAGGTTTAGAAAAAATATGTTAAAATTTACATTACAGACAGTTTATATACAGGTGATAGAATGCTTACAGCACTGCAACAAAGTAAACGATCGATTATATTGATTTAAATTTGAGACCAACCGAAGAATTATAGACCTATAGACTCGGCTGGAGTTTAAATGATCCGTGCAGGGATCCAGACGACTACAATGCATGACTAAATGTGTATCATTAGCAAGGACCAACTGAAAGGTCTAAATTTGACATTGTTTTTCATCCAAATAAGCTTCATGACTAATCTATGACTTATTGAAATGTCACAGCAGCTTTGTTGGAAGTTGGTCACCATGCCATCAATGCTATACTTCCACAACCTAATGTTGAAGACATTATACACGAAAAACAAATATACAAGTTCTAATCAAATTTCTTTGGAAGTGTCTGCCTCACTAACATTTTGTGTTGCCCATTTATTGAGCAGGACTGGGCTGTATTGGCATCCACATCCACTGTATAAAGACTGAGCAAATGGAGCCTTGATTACTTGGCCAGTTGCTTTTCCACAATCAATCTGCCAGTTGTCTAGCAGAGAGCAGTCCAGCCTTCCTAATGTGTGCTTAATGTACTTGTACCATTGGCCCTATACTGCAGTTCTTATTGATTGAGGCCACACGACCTTCATCAATTTCTTCCACCTTTTTTCTCCCCTTTCTGTTTCCCTTTTGGTGAACAGATGGGAAAAGTCTCCGAATAGACCAGTGGAATGGATTCAACGGATCCTGTGGATAGATCTGGAGGAATGGGCAAGGGTATTTGCAAGCTCAGACCACGAATTGGCAAGAAATCACTCAGGTTCTTGTCCTTCTGAAAAGAACGTGTTGCATGACTAGAACTCCCTGCAGACAGGACGGGGTTTCTTGCACCACAGTCCATAGACCATACACGTCTTTATTACAGTCTGTCACTTTGATAGAAAAAGAGTGGACTGTTGCACTGTGAAAATGGCACTTCGTGTGTCATTATACTGAGTATTTGTCATATCCAATACTTTCAATGTTCAATCCAAAATCAGTTACACTGTATGACACGTCAAATGGCCTTCTCTTGATGATGACTAATCAAACAGCCCCTATATTTCTCGTGTTGAAAGTAGAGAAGATGACACTTCATTGGCTATCATGAGTCACAAAGAGTGAACTGGTCCTCATTTTTTCTGTATCAAAGTGACAGACTGTAAAGAGTCCCTGCCCACCATTGATCAACTGCACTACTTTCTTACACTTTTCATATTCTTTCAGTTCTAAGTTCAAACTTTACTTTCCCGGGGTGTAAGTTCACAACATCATGTACAATTCCACCACTTCTCACACTCCCACAACACAAAATTCTATGACATGAAACAAATATACTTTTAGCTTCAATGGGCATCTAAAAACACCCTCCAAATTACATCATTACCCTCAGAGAGCCCTGACATTTGAAATTTAGAAGCCATTTGTAAATTATTTTAGCTCAGACCAAAATATTTTTATTTTGAAACAAAACACATATAAATCCAACTGAAAACACTCAAAACAGCCTCAGCAGGGAAATTTGTTACAGATAAAAAGTTTCAACATATATATAGCTCATACCACCCTGGTTGAAATTAGCTGTAAAAACACGTGGAATGTTAAGAGTTTTCAACTTCACATAATCCCAACATTCTGGGTCAAACATGGGATGTAGTTATGGGAAACCTTCAAAAACTCTCTTTAAGCTCACAGCTAAATGTCAGTGTATTATTCCTTGCATTCTGAGAGCAAAAGAGTAAAAGGGAAACACTTTGCAAAATATGTTGAGAACTTGCAGGTAATTACTCATCCTGGATCCTGAGTGACTTCTCCCTTTATAGTTGGGTCATATATCACAATTCCGTGACCGTTGGGAGCGAAGTAAGGTTTTATGATGGATTTGTCATCTATAAAGGTTTATCGAAAAATTGAGCGGGGGCGACGCTCCCAAAAGTTCGGGCTAACTCCGTGAGAGGCCTAAATCCAAAATGGCCGCCACCGACAACTTCGGAAATGCTATTTTCAATGGTTTGAGCTACAGTGATGTGCAATACATCAATTTTGGGGTTTGTTTGGTCAAGGAATTCATATCTGGGGGTATTTTGGTGATTTGACCCATTTTTGGCCTAAAAATCCAAGATGGCGGCCAGTTTTCGCTAAAAATTTGATTTTTTCAATGTTTCTCATATTCCTTCAACATAAACGATTATGGATAGGTTGAACCATGCAGATTTTAGTTGCTTGAATATGTTTATGAAGTTTGGTTGATATTTTAGTAATTTTGATGGACACAAGGTTAATAATGACAGGTTAATGAGGGCATGGTTCCGGACAAACTTCGTTGAATAGGTGCTTTTCAACAGCTTGGGCTAGAATGATGTTCAATACATGGATTTTGGGGTTTTAAGGGCCAAGGAATCCATATCTGGGGTTAATTTGATGATTAGTAGGCTTGAGACTGAATAAATCACAAAGAGGTTCCTGATATTGCATGGAAGAGTGTTTTTCTTCAACTTAACAGTGCGTTTCGGGAAATTGTATCCTTCAACAAACTGATGATTGTCAGAGACAAAATATAGAATCTAAGGAATTCAGATGTTATTTCAAATGTAATCTGAGATACCAGCTCAATGTCATGAATCAATTAGTGTAGTTATGTAGAAATGGTTATAAGCCATTCATGGTTAAAATGCCCTTTGAATCATTAATTAAACAAGCTAATGTCCTGCTAGTATTTCATCAACACATGGGATAACACCTGAAACAATATGTGTAAGAGTAAAAAAAGTCTTCATGTTGGATCATCTTGGATGTTATTATTTTTTTCAAGTGGTTTCGGGAGAAGTATATGCAACAAATGACTCAATAAATTTGGATTAAAGATTTTTTCCTGAATATTATGTTGTGTAGCATGTAGCTAATGACATCATCTCATTATGGTTACAATCTCAAAGTTCATGAGTGAGTTATGTTTTTCTCTGAGAATTACATTTTATTGACGAGAGATTGTTTAAGATCCAATTCTGCATTTAAACCGTCTCTTGTCAATTATGTTCTCTAGTACTGATGGTGTAAATAACAGTGTAATGAGTTTTTTAAAGACATAGTGGCATTTAAATTATACTGAACTTGGTTGCTGGAGTTTGTGGGTGGAAAATATGGAAGGATCATGTCATATATGTCTCCCTGATTTTAACTATTAATGTGATTTGCCACTTGTTTTTCTTATTTCTTTGTGCAGCGCTTCTGAAAATTATACTCTATAATTGTAGATAGTGCTATATCAAATAAATAATTTTCAATTTTCACAGAAGTTGATAGCAATAAATGAATGATATCACAGTTCTAAGAAGATTTAAAGCCTGTGAAAGTGCGAACAATAACAGTCGAAGCAATAAAGTAACCAAAGAGTAATAGGAAAATTGACGATATGTACACAGGTTAACATTTGGTTAGAGGACGCAAAGTTACAAATTCCTTAAACAAAAGAATATAATATTGTAGTTTCTGTCACTCCAAGAAGGCCAGAAGCAGAAGAAAGGGTGGAAATTCTATGCCTTTCCAAGATTGTAATTTGCATGTGTGCACCAAGATGCTCTGACGGAGTCAACTGGTAGTATGAGTATGTACCAAAACTCAAATATTCTACTGACTGGCGGAAGTTGGAATTTGTTGTGTTGTGCATATTCAGAGCAATTGTTAGTCTCTTACTAAATCATAGGATTACAACTTTTGTTCAGGCTAGATAAATGAATAAGTGGTTTTCATATTAAATGAAGGCAATATCAAATATAATATTCATTAATGAATTATTTTATACAAAATTGAGGATTTGAGGGATGTCAGGCATTCATCAGTACTTCCATTACAGATGGACCAGTTGTTAAAAGCCACATTCAGCTACCATGTTTTACATAAAATACAGACTACAGCCAGAAATCATTATTCAATGCCTTCAGAAAGAATTTATATGCATATATTCACAGGGCTATGTTGCGTCGTTGGTAAAGATACTGGTAAAAAATGTCGAAATTGCTCTGGAAGGCACCAGGTTTAACTTGGCAATCAATTCTGTGAGACCTCCATGAGCATCATCACAGTCAAAAAATATTGATTTGATAGATGAAATTGCTGACTCTTGTAGACTTGATATTATTGTCATAAAAATGGTGACACATATGCCAGTAAAACTGTGGCCACAAATGTTCATGACTAGTCACGAACCTTTGGTGGCTATCAATTGGCAAGCCTACAAACAACTTTTTTGAAAATGGTCTGGGACTCTGACCAATAGTAAGCCAAGTTAAGAAGGCCATCTTAAAGGTTTTGAAATACAGGTTCTCAAATTAAAAACAATTATCTGAAAGGCTTCCATCGATTTTCTTCTTAGAAAAGCCGCTGAACTGAACAATAATAGCAAGCCAGAAGAATTGAGTAAGTTATTGATGTTTGCTCTAATACTGATGAACTGGAAGTAGCTCAGTAGCTCAAATAGAGGCACATTTAGTTGTTAATTTGACCACGTCATTTGGTCAACAGAGTATAACAAGCAAAGTTGCAAACTGGTAAGGGAAGAACCAGATAGAAACCTTTTCAAAGTGAGACTGTTAGCCATTTCTACACTAACTGTCTCATGCCATTGAGTTGGTATCTCAGATTACATTTGAAATAACTGAATTCCTTAGATTCTATATTTTGTCTTTGACAATCATCAGTTTGTTGAAGGATACAATTTCCCGAAATGCATTGTTCAGTTACGGAAAAACGCTCTTCCATGCAACATCAGGAACCTCTTTGTGATTTATTCAGTCACAAGCCTACCAATCATCAAATTAACCCAAGATATGGATTCCTTGGCCCATAAAACCCCAAAATCCATGTATTGAACATCATTCTAGCCCAAGCCGTT
The DNA here is from genome assembly GCA_026936325.1 of Platynereis dumerilii. Taxonomy (NCBI): domain Eukaryota; kingdom Metazoa; phylum Annelida; class Polychaeta; order Phyllodocida; family Nereididae; genus Platynereis; species Platynereis dumerilii. The sequence continues at coordinate 114,778,082 of JAPTHN010000001.1, forward strand.
GAAAAGCACATATTCAACGAAGTTTGTCCGGAACCATGCCCTCATTAACCTGTCATTATTAACCTTGTGTCCATCAAAATTACTAAAATATCAACCAAACTTCATAAACATAGTCAAGCAACAAAAATCTGCATGGTTCAACCTATCCATAATCGTTTATGTTGAAGGAATATGAGAAACATTGAAAAAATCAGATTTTTAGCGAAAACTGGCCGCCATCTTGGATTTTTAGGCCAAAAATGGGTCAAATCACCAAAATACCCCCAGATATGAATTCCTTGACCAAACAAACCCCAAAATTGATGTATTGCACATCACTGTAGCTCAAACCATTGAAAATAGCATTTCCGAAGTTGTCGGTGGCGGCCATTTTGGATTTAGGCCTCTCACGGAGTTAGCCCGCACTTTTGGGAGGGTCGCCCCCGCTCAATTTTTAGATAAACCTTTATAGATGACAAATCCATCATAAAACCTTACTTCGCTCTCAACGGTCACGGAATTGTGATATATGACCCAACTATTAAGTGTGAGGTCTGTGGACCCCAAGCTTTCACTTCAGTCACTCCAGTAACTTCAGTCACTTAGAGATAACTTGTTATGTAAGCAACAGGACTAGATGAGCTGAGTCTGCTCCAGAGATAAATGGACTCCACAATGGCTCAGAGGCACAAACAGTCCAGAGGTGCTTGTGTTTCCACAACAGTCCCTACTTCCCAACACCCACCCACCAGGCCCCAACACTGCCTCTGCCCCTCTCAGTTTCAACTCTGTTTTCCACTGATAGACGAAATCAATCTCAGTCAACAGGGAATCACTGCACAAAGAGGGCCAATAACAGCTCCCTTGATTACACCACTCCCAGTCTATCAGGAGGTCTATCAGGAGAGCACACTCTAAAAAAATTCAGACAAAATTGGTTTTTTAGATTCAAAATGGTTTTTTGAAAAACCAAATTTCAATGCAAAAAACCAACATGGATTTTTTTTAAAATCCATTTTGGTTTTGCATTGAAATTTGGTTTTTCAAAAAACCATTTTGAATCTAAAAAACCAATTTTGTCCCGACATTTTTTAGAGTGCACAAGCAAACTAAATCTGACTCTCTCTTGCTCTCCCTGACTCTCTCTTGCTCTCTCTGGTTCTCTTTGGATCTCTTAGTGACTCCTGGGACAGAACAAAGCAATCGATCACCAATACATACTGATGAGGTCCACTGGTGGCCACTGCTGCTTTGTTATTGGCCATCGGTGGTCAAATACATCTACTCCGGACTCCAATAGTCCCTATTTGCCGATGACACAAAGTGTGCATCTACTCAGTGGTCAGCCAATGGTCATCTATGTTATTCTATGGCAGGTACAAGGTTATTCTATGGCCAATTCTCATTCTATTGTAGACTTAATCACTTAGCTCATTTGGTTATGTCCAGCTTTTGCCAGCTTGACGAAATAAACCTCCCTCTGATCCTATCAGCCATTCACTGAATCAGGGAAATGAGGGCATGCAATAATGCTTTTCACAGCATGGGATTGCAAACTTTTAGCTCCTATGTGCTTTTACTCCCAGGCATCATCAGAAACCCCAGTAGTTCCAGATCCCTCTTGATCCTTGGCTTTGGATCTTTAAGGTGAATAGGGCAACTTGACCCAAAGGAACCATTACAGTTAAAGCAACCCAAGGTTATTTACCAGAGCCACAAGTTCAGAAATAGGCAAAACTCACCTAACCTTAACTGTAAAGAACACATCACACTGCCATTCTGGTTCAAATACAACCATGAACTGTTGTGACACGATGACATCATCACATTATTAAAGTACAAGACCCCCAGTTACCATGAAAGTAGTCCACATAAAATACTATGCAACATTAGATGATTAATCTTCAGCATTAATAATGCACAATATCAACCTTCATAGATTGCATCCAAAGATAGAACTAACTTGACCTTAGAATTTGAAGTAAAAACTCCTGTGAGTCAATTTCACACCTGCGTTCACATGAAACCAAGGTAGCATCAACTTGGCATCAAGGAGGGATAAAACCAGCAAAGAAGGCTGTGTGCATTCATGTCAGCCTCCCATACATCACTGGAGCAGAAGCAATTGCTGCATCTTCACATCCTTGACTGCTTCCTTCCTGTATCCTGTCTGCATCTGCAGGATATACAGGGCATATATATGTGCATGGGATGGATCTCTGTATAGCTGCATCAACATCACATCAAAGCAGCAGCAAAAGCATTAGCATCCCCGCATCAGCTCAGATTCAGCAGCTGGGGCAGCATGACATTTCACCAACACATCCATAATCACACTCTAAAAAATGTCGGGACAAAATTGGTTTTTTAGATTCAAAATGGTTTTTTGAAAAACCAAATTTCAATGCAAAACCAACATGGATTTTTAAAAAAATCCATGTTGGTTTTTCGCATTGAAATTTGGTTTTTCAAAAAACCATTTTGAATCTAAAAAACCAATTTTGTCTGAAATTTTTAGAGTGCATGACCTGGTGCAGCACTCTCTTGTTGTATACCCGGCACACGTGTTTCTCTGATATCTCCACCAACAACTTGGACAACACAATCTGCTACTAATGATCCGGGAGAGAACTTCACAACATTGCAAGACAGCTTCCAAGACAGCTGAGATTGAAGACCCCACTTCCCCAGTCCTATTGGCTATAGACCTTACCAGTATAGTTGTCAGATATTGTGAGCTTTGCCAATTTACAGAACAAAACTGACTATAGAAATACTGTTTGCTGCTATTTATGTTGCCTCAAAGTAACTATGTAAAGTATACACAAAGGAAGGTGAACTGAGTATAAAGATGGCAATGGCATACAATGCAAAAATGCATCTTCAGCAAAACCTGACGGTGACATCTCCAGGTGCCTCATAACTTGTATCAAGTATTGAAAAATGTTCTGAAGTTCTTCATTCACAAAGCACCGCTGCTGTACCAGTGATTGAAGTTAGAAACATAGGGGCTTAGAAATATATCAACAACAACACTGAACAAGAAGAGTGAGAGATGAGAGTTTCAGGTGTTCTCTCATTCTCAAAACCTAAGAAGTTAAATGCCACCAACTGGAGGCCATTAAATTCCACGTGGTAAAAATTACTTTTGGTACAACTAACACTTACCTAAGTTACCTCACAAATTACTAGAACAGGTAAAGCAACAGAAACAATTCATCACTAAGATATATAATGATTCAGCCAACAACAGGAATCTGATGATTCAATGCCTTGGTATATTTATTGGGTTGTTTGAATCCCCTTGTGACACCATAGACAACCAGTGATGGATTACTTTTAGCCATTTGTGCTTATTTATTAGTTTTTTTGAAAAACTGACTTTTGCAAGCTTCAACATATTTGTAAATATTCCATTCTTATATAATTATTGTCAATTGATATGGAATGACCCATTTGTTATGCAGTTATCCCGATACAAAGCAACACAGAACACATGTCACTAAACCCCCCACTCCATAATGTTACATCCAAAGCCATGCAGTTGTCACTGCATGCTGATACCATTTTACATTGCTCCTATCTCTCCATCTGCCCTGTGATAATTTGGGCAAAGGCCAGCCTAAAAATCCTCTCTCTCTAATATATTATGCTTCATGCTGGAGACAATTGGAGATTGATCCATATAACCTTGGATATTTTATGAATATTGAATAATATAATATAGATAGTTAGATACACAGTATTATGCATTATTGTTTGAAGATTAACCATACATGTTTAGTGAAGATGATACTAACTTGATAATTTAGCAGGTAATCAGTCACTTATGTCACAAATCACTGAAATCAGCTGTAAAGTGTATCCAACAAATGTTCTGCTATCTTAATTCCAGTATAAGCTCCAATGATCCCTTGCAGTATCTGTCAGCAACACAATTGAAGAGAGAGTGAAGAGAGAATAACACTGATAACCTTGTGGCACCAGGACCCAGTTACAACAGCTCAATAGCATGGGAAATAGTGCCAACCCAATTACACTGGCCTGTTCAGCTCCTATCTCTGACATCAGATTATTCATCATATGACACAGAAAAAGGCCACACAAATGAAAATGACTGCTTCATGATAGTTGATAACTTGATAACCAGATGCAAAGATCAAATCTAGATCACCAGATTGCATAAAAATAAACTGTACAGGGCCAAGAATAAAGTGTTGAAACTATATCATTATGGTCCAAAGTCAATGTATTCAGTACCCAAATACAATAGATAGAATAGCATATGCTTTATTGTGACCTTTATGGTGATATAGGTCCATACACAACCATAACAGCCAGCATCCTATTTCCATGGCCAAATAACAAAGGCAAATTTCAGCCTGTAGGGACCAGGCAGGATAGAGCAGCATGCCTGTATGCATTCACTTGAGGCATCTGTTGGTCCTCTATCTTCCTAATAAATTGGCTTAGCTCTTGCATCTATTGTACAGTGCATCTTGCCTTGAGGGCAAACCTTGCAAGGCTCCAAGAAGATGCAAGGCTTCTCATCTCTCCTACTAGTTCTAGGGTATTGTGTAAGGTTCTGAGGCCTGCATGCCACTGCATACCATTGCATACCATTGTGTGGTGATTTTGCCTACCCTGGTCAAATCATATAGCAGTAAGATTCAGGGTTAGTCAGTCCTCTTCAGTTTCCAATTCTGACGCAGTGTTTCCCAATTGGTGACAAAGTTTGTACCTTACGCGAATGAGTGACTCGTTGGTGTAACGGAATACACTCCTGCTTCTGGGACCAAGGTTTGAATCCAGCTCCTGGAGTTGATAGAGTATAAGAACAGTGAAGTTGGCAGATATTGTGGTCAAGCGTCATTATAAGAAGGGGAGAGTGTACTAGTTCCCGGTTGGTGGCAAGGCGTTTCGCCCACCTTCTACATGTAGGACCCAGGTTCAAGTCCCACTCCTAGAGTTGTCACCCTGACAGAGCTGAATAATATAATCCTCAGCCATACAGACAAGAGCAGAGACAATGGCCAGATGCAGTTATTGACTGACTGGATTGAGTTAGGGCTATTCAATCACTGACAAATATACAAAGCAATCAGAGAATTATTATAGACATAGCTGTGTTATCATAGCCAAAGTCACAACATGCTTATCACAGAATAAGTAACTGAGCATTACAGGTCTTACATGTCCTTCCAACATGATGTACATCATAGAACACAGCATGCAATACACAAACATGAGCACATGTGATGTACTCTATTGGTCCCAATATTTGTTTAGCAATGTCACGACCATTGTGTGGTATATGATGCCAAGGGATGTGTGCTAAACACAATGCTAATATACAATAGCTCACAGTTCATTTGCTGTACTTCTCAACACACTTTATTTAGCACATTGACTTTGTATTCAGATAAACAATAATTTGTTCATTGACCATTGTTGTCAATTTAACACTGAACAACAGAGTAATTTTATTGCTCTATCGGAAATAAGACCTGTATCTATTGAGACATAACCCCACTTAAAAGCACTTATACCACAGACACAAGGACTTCTGTTCTGTCTAATTCAAATTGGCAAATATTTGTGGTGATAAAATATATATCATATATGTCGTATTTATCACAAACTTTAGTGGCGTAAACTTGACATTACAGTCTGTCACTTTGATATGGAAAAAATGAGGACCAGTTCACTGTCAAAAATGCACTTCTTGACTCACAACAGCCGATGAAGTGTCATCTTCTCTACTTTCAACATAGGAAATGTTCATAGAGGCTGCTTGATTAGTCATGATCAAGAGAAGGTCATTTGACTTGTCATAACTGATTATAGAGTGAAAATCAGATGCATAATCCTTTCGTTTAGCTGTCTCCAACAAGCGGGATAAGTCTCCTCAAATCAAATTAACATTGAAAGTATTGGGTATGATCATGACAAATCATCAGCATGATGACACACGATGTGCCATTTTCACAGTGCAACAGTCCACTCTTTTTCTATATCCAAGTGACCGACTGTAACCTTTGCAAAATCAGTCAGTTACTGCATCGAACTTCTAAGGTGCTGCAGAGGCATAAACCACACACACACACACAAACTGCAACAAACTTCAATAGTTATCCATGCAGATCACAACTTAGCACTGGTCCTACAGTCTGCATGCTGGAGGAGGTGGTCCAACTTAGTCACAACTCTAGCTATCCATGCACTGCATGAATATGAAGGTAGATAGGTATTTCCTTATAAAAAATGCCAAATATCACATCTGGCCTCAACCATACTTTGATCCATGATCCATCACTGCTTGGAAGAAAAATATTTTCAGTTCCTTCAAATCATCAAATGCTGCTGTTTCAGAGAGATGTACATATTATCAAATCTCAGGATTCCGTACCAACAGTTCAATAGTAGCAACAACTTCCCACTCAGGGAAATATAAGGTGCAACTTCTCTGAATCCAGTTTGAAAGAAGCAAAGGAGATGTTGTGATATTGTGAAACTATGTGAGCTTAATCCTGTTGTGATATTGTGTTTCACTAAACCCCAAGATGCATGTAATCCTGTGATATAAGCCTGTAAATTGCTGTGATGCAGGATCTAATAGGAGCCTGAAGGACACACGAGATGTCAGATTAGCAGCTCCACATCATTCATGATCAACATGCAATTAAGCACCAAAGCAGAATCTTTGTCACCATCCACAGGCATTTGGTATATTTAGTGCTCACAAAGGCTAAAGACATACCAGAGATTTGCTGTAATGTAATGTAATGTAATGTAATGTAATGTAATGTAATGTAATGTAATGTAGTATCATGATACTGTTCATGTAGCAGAGGTAATAGCATTTTCCATTGCTTTACTAAGATGAAACAGCAACAGAAAGATTCCTCATCACCTGTAGCCAAAGACTTTACACATCTATATAGGGCTTCTATTCCTCTCATCTTGAATCTTGATGCCTCCAAATAAATAACAGCGCTCAGAACCCCAAGAAACACACAAGGAACTTGTCATCAAGGGTTTATGAAATACATCATCTTGAAAGAGATGAATTGTGGCAAAAAAAAAAAAAACATGATTTATCTTCTGTCACAGAGACACAGAAACCAATTCACAACCATAATCAATCTGCAAGTTGGATTCTCTAAAACTATGGACCTACCCTAGGGTCAAAACCAGATGGAAGGCATCATATTCAGGCTGAGAGCAATATCAAGGATTCATGTAGTTTACAGACTATACATATAATATGATCATAAATGCCCATAAATGTATGGGTCTACAAGGCAGGTTAAGAAAAAGCCTAAAATTGACACCAAACTAATTGACTGTTCCAGCAATCATACAATCTTCCTTTTGGAAATTCATAATTCTGAAGTTGCAACCTAAATTCATATATTGCATCCTAAATTCTGATGTTGCACCCTTGACAATGCTGAGATATCCCCAGCATGAGTCACACCAGTGACACTTACAGAGAATGTAACACCAAGTAAACCAAATAATCCCAGCAGGAAGGAGAGATCATCTTGACAGAAGGGGACATCAGGTCTTGTTAGGCATGTAAGGAAGAAGCCAAAAGAAGCTCTGCAAGGAAGTCTGGAAAAAGCTACAAATGCAAAGAAATACCAAAGACCCCATGGAAACCCTCAAAAGAAATGCAATCTGGATTACTCAACATGTGGGGTAAAAAACTGGATCCTAACAGGAATAGAACCACACCTTTCTCAGATTACACAGTTGTGATTCCTTTGCATGGAGCCATCTGGAACTATCAGCCTCTGACAAGCTCTAACTGCCTCAGCATTACATGCAAAAAGTGCAAGTCCCCAGTGAAGATTGACAAGTCCAAATGGATTTACACCAAAATCCACCAAAATTGGCAAAAATGAGACTGATGAAGGTAAACAACTAAACATTGCGGACATTTGAAGTATTTTCTTTACCAGGCAGAGACTTAGATTTAGCTATAGTCTCATCTATATTCTATACTGAATCTGTCAAACCATAAACTATCAATCAAACCATAGAGTCAACCATGTCCACTGGCTTCAACAGATACACACTCTGAATAAGTGAAATAGAATATCAAAAGAGGTACCAGATCAAGGACATGGAAAGATGCTCTTGAAGCACCACCTTAGGATGACTTACATACATGAATATGTACATCCTACCAGACCTGTGTCCTGTGTGTAGACAGATAGAAACTGTCAGCCACCAATGGAAGGTATAGACACTGAGACAGTTGACTAAAATAAGAAATTATAAGATCCATGATAACAAATCTCTTCATAATCGAGTGTGAAACAAGTGTAAGCAATGGGAAAGTTTGTGTAAGACAAAACAACTTGAGGATCAGACAGGTCCAGAAGAGAAGCAGCTGAAAAGCAACATGCCAAGTTACCTCAGAGGAGAAGTTAGAGATAAGGGACAAGGAGACAACCCTTCTCTTGTGTGTTCTATGGAGCTCAAGGGAAAAAGCAATGTAAACACAGGAGGAAAAAAAACGTGGGCATAAACCAAGCATCAAGTGACATGTTTTTGAGAACAAGTAGACATTCCATGGTTGCTACAAACCAAGCATAAGAGAGGTTTGCCAGCTCAACCTCCACAGAGATATCCACAGAGATCTGTGTATGGAACCTCTATAAAAGCACCAGAGACCTGTAAGAGGCAGCCATCTGTCTCTGTGTAATTGGTTCCAATAACAAACAATCACCTGAACAGTCCTGAGGCAGCAGTAACTAATGAAAACATACAATCCCACCATTCCATTCCTAAAGAATCTACTATAGCAACACTACTTCTTGTGCCAATGCTTATGGATTTACTATAACTCTATTTACACAAATGTGCAGCCAGTTACAATAATCAAGTCAGTTGCAAAACTCAGAAGACCATCTTATTTGCTGACACAATCACCATAAGAGAAACAGTCGATAGCAACTCAATATGTAATGGAAGAAACAGATTTCGTTTAGAGACCACTCCTACATGTAGGCCTATATTTCAGTTGATATCTTGAAAATGATTTGTTTAAGAGACTACTCCATGAGAAAAGTCTATATATATATGTAGGCCTATATTTCAGTTGATATCTTGAAACTGACTTGGTTTAGAGACCACTCCACGAGAAAAGTCATAAAAGTAGGCCTATGTTTCAGTTGATATACTGATGGAAAAAATAGTACAAGAGGAATCTGAAAAGGTATCTGAGTAATAAGTGATAGAAAACAGTTTTAAAACAGTAAAGCAGAAGGTATACACTATTTGGCCCATCTGCTATAAGTTGACTATGGTATTTACTAAGACTATTTACTAGAAAGACTGTTTGGTCTTAGTGGGCACTAATAGGAGCTAAAGATTCAGTGTTTACACAAACCAGCTCCTACGTTCTCCTTGGGGTGTGACAAACTGCCTCTTTACTCTCCATGAAAATATCCAGAGTATTTTCTTACTAACCCAAGTAACCTTTCCTTTTATCTTCAGCTTTAGTCAGTTAAGTCAACATTGACTAATACACAGGGTATATAACCTAGGGGAAAATTATACCCAGAGGAACAGCATTAAAGGTTGTGCTCTATAGTTATAGCACAGTTATTGGCAGCTTGTTTGCAGCATCAAACAAAGGCATTCGTGTACAAAACACAGCTGGTTTCTGTTGGCTAGTTCTGAACAGGACAATGCAGCAAATACTCTCAGCATTAGAAGCCATATCCTTGTTATGACTTCAACTACATAATATGAACTAGGACTTAGTTCTCCAAATCGTCCTACATAGTTAATTAATAAATTCTAAATACGATGAAATTTGCACGTGTGACATACCACATAAAAAAAGCTTTAATGAAGAACACAATTTAAAATTTATTTTTAAGGCATATAATTAATTCATAATTCAATAACCCATAATTAGTGCAGGATTCTGGGTACATATATGATGCAAATACCATTGAAGTGACGTCAAAACCAAGTTACATCTATAGGATTCAAATCAGCACCATAATTATAAGGAAATATGTTTAATTAAGCCAAAAAGATAATAAATGCATGTGGTTCTATGTTAGGCAGTGAATCATCCATTCAACGTGTGCACTTGGTAAACACTTGGTAAATTGCTGTGTACTCTTGTCTATACTCAGTGGGACTCAAGCCAAACGATTAATGTATTTCCCAGAAGCAAGTATACAGTGTACATGAAAGCACTTGTCCTATCTTAACTGGCCACTGCCTCTCCAGAGTCAAGTGGCAGTCATTTCCTGGACCCACAGGATTTGCCCCTCTCCTCAACTAATCCCCCCTGCAAACAAGTGGCCATCTATTTCGTCCTAACGACTGCCTGCTTCTAAAAGACTGACCCACAGCAGCTTCTCTGTGTTACAGCAAGACTTAGGTTAGCTTAAACCACAATGGAGATTTGGAGAGTGGCTTAGTGAATTGGGTTAGTTTCCACAGTCCAGACCAAGCATGATGTTATAGGGTCCATGCAAGAAAGCAAAGAAACTAACAATTAGGAAAGTAAAACACACAAGAACCAAAGATGAACCCTGTAACCACTGTCCAGGGCCAGATATAATAAGAATTTCCAGGCAATTGAATAAATATATGACAATATTTCCCAGGAATGGTCAGCATAAGTTGTGAATTGAGTTCCTACTTCCCAGTCAAAAATGTACACCTTTCTTAAAAAAATGTTGGTTATTATTTATTTACAATTCCCTAGTTTTTCCAGAGCTCTGATAACTCATGAATCCACATAGTTGGGATTCAAACCTGGAATATATCCATAGAATTCACATAGTTGGGATTCAAACCTGGAACATATCCATAGAATCCACATAGTTGGGATTCATACCTGGAGTCCTGGACATAACCTTTAGAAGTCCAGATCATTGACACCAACAATTTCAGTGGAGCAGCCAGTAGCTGAACTATTCCCAAAGGGCCCAAGGCTCAAACAAGGCCTGATCACAACATCAATGAAACAATAATTGTGCAGGGTGGCTGCAAATGGTGTTATTACAAGTTTTACAACATGGACAATATCAGGTCCAAGGTCATAAAGACTTGGAAGTGCAGTTGAACACTTCATTACACACAATGATCAACATTCCCCCTTCAAGCACCCAGAGAATCTTCTCAAATGCCTTCTTGGTGAGCATCATCTGATCTCCATACACTCTAAAAAATTCCAGACAAAATTGGTTTTTTAGATTCAAAATGGTTTTTTGAAAAACCAAATTTCAATGCAAAAAACCAAAATGGATTTTTTTAAAAATCCATTTTGGTTTTGCATTGAAATTTGGTTTTTCAAAAAACCATTTTGAATCTAAAAAACCAATTTTGTCCCGACATTTTTTAGAGTGTAGCATTTGACAGAGTGAATATGGACATTCTAAAGTTGACAACTGCATTAACATTCAAATTAGCAATCACATCCCCACAATTAAGCCTCAAGCAATTGTAACTAAACTTTCTGACATTTCCTTAATACATAAGCCTGCATATCATGAAATACCACAGCATCATGCTGGTATTGAGTTTCATTTATCTTTACACAACAGTCCATAATTCAAATATCAAGGTTATCACTGTTGAAATTCAAATGTCACAGCTATCATAACTCAATTTACTCACTTCACTGGAGCAGATTTGCTAGATTTCATAGCAATGGATTTCACATGACTGTTTTGTGTTATTACAAGGCTAGACCATGGATAAATGCTAATGTTGGACAAACAGAATTAACTCAGTTCTATTGTAATTGTATATAGGGAGAGCACTCTATAGAATCTGTTGGCTCAACTTGGCTGATTGGTGAAATAATCCAGTTTGTCTATAGATGGCTCTAAATGGAAACTGGAAATTTGTTTTTGAAAGAGAAACCATTTACTCTCTGGGAGGCAACCCAAGGCACAGACCATTCCCTGGCAACTGAACTGATCTGCATTCAAATGAATTCCCAATTAGAATTTGACAATTTGAAAAATCTTGTTGACATATTGCTATTCCATTCACTCTTCTAAAATGAGCTGATGAGCTAACCCAGTTGGCAGACAGCATTTAGTATTTTCCCCTATTTACAACTTGTGAGGTTGACTTCTACAACAGACCCTTGAGTTACACCTTAGTCCTCTGCAGTGCCAGTCCACCACTGCAGTGGCCCATAATGTTATGCAGGATCAGGACATAGGTGCAGCAAGGTTCAGGACATGCATGCAATGCAGGTGTAACTGGCCAGCCCACACAGCATTGGTATGCACCACCAACCCCATGCCTGACACAGGGCCTGACAGAGGACAAGCCTTCCTGGGATGGCTCAATTTATGTGGGGCTTCTCATTCCCATTTTCTGTGAAGCCACTAACTGACACTAAGTCCCTTGCTCACAGTTGCTACGTGGACCACAGCATTTATTTCAAAGGAAGCTTTCGATACAAGTTCAACCTCATCACGATGCTTTTAGCTTTCAAAGGCCAGTATCGAACCGTCAATTCTTCGTATAAACACCCGGCTACCATCAGTACTTTTACGTTTATTTAAGAACATGATTCTCAATATCTTTTTTATAAGTACTGAATAAGTATGCGAATTTGAGATCTCTCATCATATCTTAAGAATAAGTTAAGATCTTTCTCGTATACTTGAAGATCACACCTCACATTCTGAGTGAGAGACAAACCGTATTTCCTTTCTACCGGAAGCTTTTAATTTGGCTCTGGTGAAGATGTCGCATGCTGCGGGCCTATGAGAATTCCTCTTCATTTCTATAGCTCCCATATAAAGTTACGAGCAATGCTGAAGGAGAATTAGCATTTCATTTAACAGACAACAAAAGCATCCGATGAAAAAAGGATGTCTGCAAAAAAGGAAAGATTTGTTCCAGGCACCATAATCCGATAAAGAGATGGTAACCGAGTTAAGAAGAAACCTCAATTCACCAAAGCACATGACACATGTATGATGTGGAAAGTCTGGAAACCTCTTGTCAATTCTGCTGCTTTTTGGGATGATCCTTCAAGAATTATAGTAGGCATATTCACTTAAAAAGCAAAAAAATATTGTATCTTTTTTTCAATAATCTTTGTTAAAATGCAATACAGAGGATGTGACTGGTTATGAGTCATTACTTATGACAGGAAATTACCTCAGCTAATGCACTAGAATTGCTTTAAAAAAAGCTTACTTTAGATAATCAGCTTGATTTAGTCATTCTTTGTGTGCTGCATATATACTGAATTAATGAAGAAAATCTTAAGAAATCCTTATGCAAGTCACTGCAAGGCCATTAGACATTCTGGGATCCATATACACACATACAAGACACACTCTGAACAAACAGTTAATTTCCATATTCACTCCTACTTATTGTGTACACTGCAGCTCTGGAAGACCTAAGTTGGATCCAAGACAACTTTTCCAAGCTACCAAGACAGTATGAAAACACAATGAAGCACACAGCATGAACAGGCAATACCCAACCATACAACTTGGATGGACCACCATGGCTCAGCTGTGTCTGCTGTGTGGGGGAATAATTGATGATACACCAGCATCAGAGGGTCATTGAACAAAGCTAATCACAATTTATGGCATAGTTCAATGTAATATTTCCATCAAAGGGTCAAACATCATGCTCTATAAGCACATTAAGTGAACTTTCACAATTTGTTTTATAGGCATGAGCAGTCATCAAATTGACTAATTCTCCAGAAACTTATTTGCTGATTGGTGTTTGTGTGCCATCAGGGTCTACATAGAAATTATTCATTGACTTGGAAACACCACCCTGTGTACTATACATAAGAATACAATAACCATACATCAGTGTATGGGAATTCATTTGAAGCTAAATGTATTGTGTGTGAATGTTATATTTCATTGCAGTCTCTAAAATAAGTATATTGCATATTTAATGTACATGGTGCATAAGCTGGAGGCTAATCCTGTTGGATCTATAATGAGATATAAAGTTTTTGAACAGGCCAGCTTATGAGTCATGTGCATATCTCCATAGTCCATACATTAGAAGTGCATTCACAGTTGTGTACCTCCTAATTAGCTGCATTTCCAGTAATAATTTGGGTCCCAATTGAATTAAATGAATAACAGGAGAATACTACAATAATAAATTGACTTGAAATGTATTCTGGCCACATTATATTACAAATTAGAATAACTGATGAGGGTTGATCTTAGCAAGATCTTGAGTTTTGCATCAGTTCTGCTGATAAGCAACTAGAGCCCTGCGCAGGATGTCCGATGTCCCGTTCCGTGCAGGAATCCACGGGATCCCATGGGATATCGCTTCCGAAACTCTTAAAGCCACCCACAAAGGGGAATTTGAGAAAGCTAACTATTCTTGCATGTTCTGTAGTTCTCAGTTCATTCTTCAAACAAAAATGATACCCCTTAAAAGTTAAAACAAGTCGGTTACTGTTCACTAAACAATTCAGGCATTTCCTCGATGTAAGCAGAATTTTATTATTCACCAAATCCCAAATGGAGAGTGTACACTGGCTGATACGGCAGCCTCCAGCAGTGTAACGGTATTAAATGCCCACAATTTGTTCAGAATTGCAGATTGGGTGTTTACCAAGTCTTGGCTGAATGTGAATTACACTCTAAAAAATGTTGGGACAAAATTGGTTTTTTAGATTCAAAATGGTTTTTTGAAAAACCAAATTTCAATGCAAAACCAAAATGGATTTTTAAAAAAATCCATTTTGGTTTTTTGCATTGAAATTTGGTTTTTCAAAAAACCATTTTGAATCTAAAAAACCAATTTTGTCTGAATTTTTTTAGAGTGTAGCTCTGACACTGAGTCCTTCTGTTCATTGGGCCTCTCCAACTGCTCAGTATACAAGACCAGGCTGCAAGCAAGCTCATCTCTGACACAGCAGATTTGCAAAACGAGATCCAGGCATATTATTCCAAACATCAGCTTTCCATGCAGTGGATTTTTCTGGATTTCTCCTTAAGCTTGAAAGAAAACTTCCCACACACAACAAATCATGCACATGCATATTGTCATGACATCATGTTACCAATTGGTAGCACACAGTTACCATTGGTTTCAATCAATATTCAATGTTATTCATGGCAATCATCCCAAGGTTTTGAATTTCAGGAAGATAAGAAGTTTCTGCAACAAAAAGCACCAGGCACGAAGCTTTGCAATATTAATTGCTCTAAATCGTTTTACAGGTAGATGCTAAGCACCAGTCAAGAGCAATAAGGAGTTGCAGCTATCTTGTAGCTATCTTTTAGTGTTTAGCCAAGGTTAGAAGAAGATAAACTTTGGAAGGAAGAGAGATAAGTAGCCCCACGTCCTATTGCACATGAAAGATGCAAGAGTGGGAAGAATGCAGATATCAATTGAACATGGCAGCATTATGGCTCACCACCTGTGCTGTGCTCCAGGGTGAGTAGAGGAAACTAAATCTGCCACGAGTGAGACATTTACGATCAACATCATCATGCATTTCATCTATACCATTTGCAGTACCCATTTGCAGTGCAAGGTGACTGAGGACGAGAAACTGGAGAAGTGAAGACTGAAGGCAACTGCGTATACTGACATCAGAAGATATCATCAGTCGTAGTCAGGCAATATTCATCATCTTAGAACTTATTCCCTTCATTACTAGGTTATTTTTGAAGTCAAACATTTTGCAGTTTGATTACTTTGGAGCATGATCATCCGATATATTTCAAAGTAGTGTAACAGGTCTTGTGGATGAGCCACTGGCGAAAACAAGAAATGCCAATGTACCAACTGCAATATACTGCCTTTTCATTGCTTGTGCACGGAATACTGGAGGTAAAGCCCATTTGAATTATTCATACTGATATGCCACATGAGAAAGAGACAGCAGTGCATCATTACTCAAGCAAAAGTGATCCAGCATGTAAGATAATGATCTATTCAGCCCCAGCATCTGAAACATTAGTCAGCACAATAATCATAACTCATTGGAGCTGTCTTATTAGTTTTAATCAAGTCTTGAGCCATGGTCCACATTCATCACTATTAACTGCTGAGCCCTGTGAACTGCTGTCAGGACAAGAGATGTGATCAGCCACACTCTAAAAAAATTCAGACAAAATTGGTTTTTTAGATTCAAAATGGTTTTTTGAAAAACCAAATTTCAATGCAAAACCAACATGGATTTTTAAAAAAATCCATGTTGGTTTTTTGCATTGAAATTTGGTTTTTCAAAAAACCATTTTGAATCTAAAAAACCAATTTTGTCCCGACATTTTTTAGAGTGCACACGTAGTGAATCACAACAACAGATAAGAACAAATTGCTTTTCATCAGCTTGGCTGTTGGCACAAAAGAGTTTGCTCTTGCATCTTCAGATCATAATTAGCAGAAGCTGAACCTCCAAGGACTGCAAGGAGCCATCTTGACATTAATTAATCCAGTAACATCTTCATCTTCCCTGCATGCCCCCAAAGAATGCCAGGGTGAAATCGAATTTGGACGTTTGTCTTTTACATCTAGAATATCTCAAGACTAACGATGTTTTCCATAGATCTGCCACTTTTCTCCCCCTTCAGGGAAGTGATCCACATTCATCCACATCTCAAACTGGTTCAATGTATTCATGGCTACAGATGTGCCTGTGATAGGACATACCATCATTTGCATCTTGGTCAGACAGAACCTGACAGATTATGATAGATCTATATGATATTGTGCAACATGTTTGCCTTACATTGCAATAGAAGTGATGAAAAGAGTCATTGAAATGAAAATCTTACACAAAAACATGTTTCTGTAATGAAAGTGTAAAACAGGTTGACCAACCAAAAAGGTGGCCGGTACCAAAAGTAACTGTTCATGCATAATGCCTTCAATTCCACAACATCAATTTGGAATTGACGATTGCATTTACCTCAGAATGTTATCATCCCTTTCACAGCTTCACTTAGTCATTAGCAGTTGCATGTTTGCTGTATTGGACAAAAACAAATGGACATTTCAGGGCAGGTTTGGCAGCTTAAAGGTCATTCTCCTCAGTCACTGACTATCAGCAAACACAAAGCAACCCAAAAGGTCACTGGCATACGCTGCCATAGTGGCATGGTCGCTGACATGACAGCAGGAAGACCGATGGTCAATTCTCAGAGCCGCAGCCAGCGCACCAGAGATAGAGACTTGGTGACCTGGTGAGGCCACTGACATTTGAACATTTCGAGGCTATGGCCAGTCTGACTGTGGATACCCTTGACCCTGTGAGGCTAAATGGGACTACAGGACTGCATTCTGAGGTCTTAAACGGTCCTCATTTGATATAGAAGGGCTCATGCAAGCAGCATGCGCCACATCCACGCTGATAGCTGGATCATCAGCTTTCTAACAGATCATGGCAGTTGGGCGTTTGCTAGGGTTATCATTAATAATTCACACAGGACAGCCCAGTTCACTCCCACCCTCACGCATATCGTCCTTATGACAGGCAGATTAATTGCACACAACATTACGGAAGGCATGCTGGTCAATACTTGTCCATATTGTTACCATCTTATCCAATTGTCAAAACATTTCATCACGCAAAAAATCGTTTTGAAACCCAAATAATTCAATAATGCCAAAGCATTGTAATTTTAACGAAATGCAGGTGTTTAAAAGGAGTTGTGTTAATGGTCGTAAATACCACTCAGGGCACAGAGCCAAGTTATAGAATATTAACAACTTTCAATAATGGAAGATCCAAGCTCGTTAACTCTTATTGATGTTGAGGAATTTTCAAATGTTGTTTATTACAATGGTTCAGATGGAGACCAATTTCCCAAGCTTGCTCTTAATTGTAATTGCCTGGGTTCTCAGTTATCATCATTTGATCAGACCTCATTCAGGCTAAAATTGAGGGAAAGGCAACAGAGCCTGGCTGAATTTCAGGCAGATTGTGGGTGCCCACAAACAAGAGAGATCGACTTTTGTCACTAAATTATGCAGAAGAATTGTCACCAAAAAACCTGGACGAAAGTATAGCTATACACAGAGATAACAGTGATAGAGCAAGGCTACTTCCTGGTTATTTGCGCTACTCATTTGGGAATAGTCACCAGCCCATCAATTCATCCGATTGCATGAGAGGTAGACCTAACCTGACTGATGCTATCACCATGGAGACGCATCATCATGAGGTAACATGATGTAACTAGTGACTAACCACTGACTCCATGGTTGTATAACAAGCCAGTTACATTTCCCCTGGCCTGGCCTGCAGCATCAGGAGGGATCAGAAGCAGCAATAACATCCCTTCTTGGGGTCCTACCATCCGCATCCTTGCTCCTACATCCTCGTATCAGCAGCAGGACCAGACACACTGGAGCCCTCAATGCATTCCCTCTAATCCCCTGCATGTGCCTACAACACTGCACAAGGGCTGCCATCCCAGGGGAGACTATAAAATGTCACTGGAATAGCGTGAGGTGCTGATAGCTCATAGCTGCTCATTGGCCATTGCTCAATGCTTTCTGATGCACATTGTGATGCACATTGTGATGCACAGTGGCCTGCCATGTCATTCAGACATCAATCTCTCAAAATGGTGAATAATGCAGTCCACTGCACAGCAACCACACCGAGCCCAGTTAGCCCTAGAGCCTGAAGCTAGCTTACAGCCATGCATATTGCACAACACTCTGGGGTCAGGCCTGTTAAACAAAACTGACAGAACAGCCACCGAGGAATAAGAAAGGCAGGTAACTGTCAGGAAGCAGGCGAAAGGTCCAGGCATCTATAGGGATGGTCGATGTACAAGACACCAGCTTTAAGTAAAGTCAACATGAGCTGAATTTCAAGTATATCCTTCCACACATATGTAAGCCAATGGTAAAATCATTGGCCTGCACCATACCAGTGCTGTACAATACATGTTGTCGAGGTCGGGACATCCGCGGCCGAGACCGAGGCATGAGCCTCCGAGACCGAGACCATCAAAATGTGGCCTTATGGCCGGAGCTGGTTTCAAGGCTTGAAACACTGGCCCAAAGACGACCAAGCCAAGGCCATGGATGGGGCATCTGAGACTGAGACCAAGGCCGAAGCCATCAAAATATCAAAATTAGAATGAAATATGAGCAACACAACGTCCGTGTGTCCGTACGTCCTTCGGTCGGTCGGTCGGTCTGTCCGTGTGTCCGTGTGTCAGGACGTACGGATCCGTTTGTCCGTGCGTCCGTCCGTGTGTCCGTACGTCCGTGTGTCCGTACGTCCGTGTGTCCGTACGGACGCACGGACTTGTCATTCCCATCTGCATGACAAAATAAGATAACAGGCAAAATTTGAATGAAATATGAGCAACACAAAGTGAGTTATGCTTGACGAAATCCCCAGCATCCCCAGCACATTGAGGACTGCAGTACCCCGTAGGCTATTACATAGCCAGCGGGGTAAAAACCAATTTTGTTTGAATTTTTTTAGAGTGTAGCTCTGACAGTGAGTCCTTCTGTTCATTGGGCCTCTCCAACTGCTCAGTATACAAGACCAGGCTGCAACCCAGCTCATCTCTGACACAGCAGATTTGCAAAACGACATCCAGGCATATCACTCCAATCATCAGCTTTCCATGCAGTGGATTTTTCTGGATTTCTCCTTAAGCTTGAAAGAAAACTTCCCACTCACCACAAACCATGCACATGCATATTGTCATGACATCATGTTACCAGTTGGTAGCACACAGTTACCATTGGTTTCAATCAATATTCAATGTTATTCATGGCAATCATCCCAAGGTTTTGAATTCCAGGAAGAGAAGAAGTTTTTGCAACAAAAAAGCACCAGGCACGAAGCTTTGCAATATTAATTGCTCTAGATCGTTTTACAGGTAGATGTTAAGCACCAGTCAAGAGCAATAAGGACTTGTAGCTATCTTTTAGTGTTTAGCCAAGGTTAGAGGAAGATAAACTTTGGAAGGAAGAGAGATAAGTAGCCCCACGTCCTATTGCACATGAAAGATGCAAGAGTGGGAAGAATGCAGATATCAATTGAACATGGCAGCATTATGGCTCACCACCTGTGCTGTGCTCCAGGGTGAGTAGAGGAAAGTAAATCTGCCAGTGAGACATTTATGATCAACATCATCATGCATTTCATCTGCCATTTGCAGTACCCATTTGCAGTGCAAGGTGACTGAGGATGGTAAGCTGGTGAGGTGAAGACTGAAGACTACTGAGTATACTGTCTACAGAAGATATCATCAGTCGTAGTCAGGCAATATTCACCATCTTAGAACATATTACTTTCATTACTAGTTATTTTTGAAGTCAAACAGTTTGCAGTTTGATTACTTTGGAGCATGATCATCCGATATATTTCAAAGTAGTGTAACAGGTCTTGTGGATTAACCACTAGTGAAAACAAGAAATGTCAATGCACCAACTGCAATATACTGCCTCTTTGCAGCTTGTGCATGGAATACTGGAGGTAAAGCCCGTTTGAATTATTCATACTGATATGCCATATGAGAAAGAGACAGCAGTGCATCATTACTCAAGCAAAAGTGATCCACCATGTAAGACAATGATCTATTCAGCTCCAGCATCTGAAACATTAGTCAGCACAATAATCATAACTCATTAGAGCTGTCTTATTACTTTTAATCAAGTCTTGAGACATGGTCCACATTCATCACTATTAACTGCTGAGCCTTGTGAACTGCTGTCAGGACAAGAGATGTGATCAGCCACACTCTAAAAAAATTCAGACAAAATTGGTTTTTTAGATTCAAAATGGTTTTTTGAAAAACCAAATTTCAATGCAAAAAACCAACATCGATTTTTTAAAAAATCCATGTTGGTTTTGCATTGAAATTTGGTTTTTCAAAAAACCATTTTGAATCTAAAAAACCAATTTTGTCCCGACATTTTTTAGAGTGCACACGTAGTGAATCACAACAACAGATAAGAACAAATTGCTTTTCATCAGCTTGGCTGTAGGCACAAAAGAGTTTGCTCTTGCATCTTCAGCATCTTCAGATCATAATTAGCAGAAGCTGAAGCTCCAAGGACTGCAAGGAGCCATCTTGGCATTAATTAATCCAGTAACATCTTCATCTTCCCTGCATGCCCAAAAAGAATGCCAGGGCGAAATCGAATTTGGATGTTTGTCTTTGACATCTAGAATATCTCAAGAGTAACGAAGTTTTCCATAGATCTGCCACTCTTCTTTCCTCAAAGGAAGTCATCCACATCTCAAACTGGTTCAATGTATTCATGGCTACAGATGTGCCTGTGATAGGACATACCATCATTTGCATCCTGGTCAGACAGAACCTGACAGATAATGATAGATCTATATGATATTGTGTTTGTCTTACATTGCAATAGAAGTGATGACAAAAGCCGTCGAGATGTAAATGTTACATAACATGTTTCAGTAAAGGCAGGAAAATATAATTTTAACAGTTAAACGTAGAAGCTGTCAGGTCCCAAAGGTAACTGTGAATTCACACAAAGGAGTTCATGCCACAACATTAATTTTGAATTGACGATTGCATTTAGGCCTGCCTCAGAATGTTATCACCCCTTTCACAGCTTCACTTAGTCATTAGCAGTTGCATGTTTGCTGTATTGGGTAAAAACAAACGGACATTTCAGGTCAGGTTTGGCAGCTCAAAGGTCATTCTCCTCAGTCACTGACTGTCAGCAAACACAAAGCAGTCCAAAGGTCACTGACATACGCTGCCATAGTGGCATGGTCGCTGACATGACAGCAGGAAGACCGATGGTCAATTCTCAGAGCCGCAGCCAGCGCACCAGGGATAGAGACGTCGTGACCTGGCGAGGCCACTGACATTTTGAACATTTCGAGGCTATGGTCAGTTTGACAGAGGATACCCTTGACCCCGTGAGGCTAAATGGGACTACAGGACTGCATTCTGAGGTCTTAAACGGTCCTCATTTGATATATAGAAGGGCTCACACTTGTAAGCAGCATGCAGCATGCACCACATTGATACTGATAGCTGGATCATCAGCTTGCCAGCAGATCACGGCAGTTGGGTGTGCGTTGGGGTTATCATTAATAATTCACACGGGACAGCCCAGTTCACTCCCACCCTCACGCATATCGTCCTTATGACAGGCAGATTAATTGCACACAACATTACGGAAGGCATGCTGGTCAATACTAGTCCATATTGTTACCATCTTATCCAATTGTCAAAACATTTCATCACGCAAAAAATCGTTTTGAAACCCAAATAATTCAATAATGCCAAAGCATTGTAATATTAGCGAAATGCAGGTGTTCAAAAGGAGTTGTGTTAATGGTAGTAAATACCACTCAGGGCACACAGCCAAGTTATATATATATATAGATTATATTAACAACCTTCAATAATGGGAGATCCAAGCTCGTTAACTCTTATTGATGTTGAGGAATTTTCAAATGTTGTTTATTACAATGGTTCAGATGGAGACCAATTTCCCAAGCTTGCTTAATTGTAATTGCCTGGGTACTCAGTTATCATCATTTGATCAGATCTCATCCAGGCTAAAATTGAGGGAAAGGCAACAGAGCCTGGCTGAATTTCAGGCAGATTGTGGGTGCCCACAAACAAGAGAGATCGACTAAATTATGCAGAAGAATTGTCACCAAAAAACCTGGACGAAAGTATAGCTGCTATACCCAGAGATAACAGTGATAGAGCAAGGCTACTTCCTGGTTATTTGGACTTTTCATTTGGGAATAGTCACCAGCCCATCAATCCAATGAATCCAGCCTGATTGCATGAGAGACAAACCAACATGTATAACCTGACTGATGCTATCACCATGGAGACGCATCATCATGATGTAACATTATGTAACCACTGACTACATGGTTGTAACAAGCCAGTTACATTTCCCCTGGCCTGGCCTGCAGCATCAGAAGGGATGAGAAGTAGCAATGACATCCCTTCCTGGGGTCCTACCATCCGCATCCTTGCTCCTACATCCTTGCATCAGCATCAGCCTGATCAGGACCAGACAAACTGGAGCCCTCAATGCATTCCCTCTAATCCCCAGCATGTGCCCACAACACTGCACAAGGGCTGCCATCCCGGGGGAGACTATAAAATGTCACTGGAATAGCGTGAGGTGCTGATAGCTCATAGCTGCTCATTGGCCATTGCTCAATGCTTTCTGATGCACATTGTGCTGCACACTGGCCTGCCATGTCATTCAGACATCAATCTCTCAAAATGGTGAATAATGCAGTCCACTGCACAGCAACCACACCGAGCCCAGTTAGCCCTAGAGCCTGAAGCTAGCTTACAGCCATGCATATTGCACAACACTCTGGGGTCAGGCCTGTTAAACAAAACTGACAGAACAGCCACCGAGGAATAAGAAACGCAGGCAACTGTCAGGAAGCAGGCGAAAGGTCCAGGCATCTAAAATATAAAGGGATGGTCGATGTACAAGACACATGCTTTAAGTAAAGTCAACATGAGCTGAATTTCAAGTGTATCCTTCAAAACATATGTAAGCCAATGGTAAAATCATTGGCCTGCACCATACCAGTGTTGTACAATACATGTTGTCGAGGTCGGGACATCCGCGGCCGAGACCGAGGCATGAGCCTCCGAGACCGAGGCCATCAAAATGTGGCCTTATGGCCGGAGCTGGTTTCAAGGCTTGAAACACTGGCCCAAAGACGACCGAGCCAAGGCCATGGATGGGGCATCTGAGACTGAGACCAAGGCCGAAGCCATCAAAATATGAGGCAAGCCTCGAGACCTACAATGCTATGCAGGGACAAAACTGGTCCTCAATTATGTAGGTGATGCGACTGAAGCTGGAAATAGAACACAGGACCTGTCGAAAGAAGCCTGAAGCGCTGTTAAGTGATAACGGAGTATGCCGATGCACTGCACCGCACACTGCACCGCACACTGCACCGCACACTGCACCGCACACTGCACCGCACACTGCACCGCACACTGCACCGCACACTGCACCGCACACTGCACCGCACACTGCACCGCACACCACACCGCACACCGCACCGCACACCACACCGTACACTGCACCGCACACTGCACCGCACACTGCTACGAACACTGCACATTGTAAATGCTATTTCCTTCTTTATCGAATAAACCAATGGTTGTTTTTGCAAAAGAGTGTGACATTTTGTGTCCAGTGTAATAATCATTGTAATCAACATGCAATGAAAAAAATTAATTTCTTCATATTCCTATCAATCACAACAAAGTGACAATGCAAGCCGGAAGTTCTGAAGCATTAGAAGAGGAGCCCAGACTGTAACCATCATCCAGTGTTTACCTCAGTGACCTGAAGAGTCAACCAAACAGATGAACCAGACTTGCCTGAGCCAACAACACCCAAGCACTGGCAAGCAGACTGAGCCAGTCATGGGACTAGTCATTGATGGCTCTCATTTTGGCTGACAGAGGCAGAGCAGCAGAAATCAGAACCGGATGCAAACAGTGAGTCAGCCTGGGATACTCAGAGATGGCTGAGGAGATCAAAAGTGACCACACACTGCCTCAGTCTGCCTCCATCAACCTCTGTAGGTCCTTTGCCTCTACTATGGCTTCAGGAGGAAATCCTGTACCATTCAGAACGTCACCTGCAGCAAAAGGAGCAATGTTGGTCAACCTCAAAGGCTGTGGTCACAATGGTCATGCCATTCATTAGGGCATCTTAGTGTCCCCGAGGAAATAGTCTGTAAGCC
Source organism: Platynereis dumerilii (assembly GCA_026936325.1). NCBI lineage: Eukaryota > Metazoa > Annelida > Polychaeta > Phyllodocida > Nereididae > Platynereis > Platynereis dumerilii. The sequence goes on from JAPTHN010000001.1 coordinate 114,802,785, forward strand.
TTTTAGCAAATATGATCAACTGATAGAATTTCTGAAGAACTAAAGGAAAATGTGAGAATATGGCAATCAAGATGAATGGAACGGCAGTTACATGGTTAGACAACTTCACCACATCCACTCTTGAGTAGTTGCAGCATGCGTGACCATAAATTGCTTGAAACAAAGGTCCGGGGGATGGCTGTAAACCAATCCAGCCTTCCTCTTTATTGATGGCCCTTTGATCGTCTCCAAGTGATGGCCAAGGACTGTAACAAAGCTCTGCTGCTGACTGCAGGCTGAGTCAGGGACTTGGGGACACTCCAGGACACAAACCATATCCCTGGCTCTCCCCTGCCTCCCCAGCATAGGCTCCCCTGCAGCGAACCCTCGGTACAAAACTGAGTTGACACTGAGCGTGACAAGACAGGAGGGTGTGATCAACTAATGAGACAAATGCTCAAGGACTGACTCATTGCAACTCAAGGCAACTGACGGCCATATTAAGCAGCACACTGACACACATTTCTCCAGCTCTTGTAGCTCTTGCCTTGATTTAATCTCCCATGCTGGGCCATTGCTGGGCCATTATATATATATCTTTATTCATACACATGAATTGAATATCATGGTATACATTTAAAAAAATACAGATTAGTACAAGAAATACATTTAAAAGAACTATCAAAAATGTTGTAATACTAATGATAATTGTACAAAAATATTGCTGGGCCATGCAGCATTGAGCAGCCATTCTCTCAATGTCTGTTCCCAGGCAGAAAACCACAAGTGACACATCACTCCAACAATGAGCTAATGAATCCTGCCATTGTCACAGCCTTTCAGGAGCATCCCCAATAAAACACCAGGTACTCTATGGTCTGTGGATGCGCAAACTTCGCAATGTTGGCAGTACTTATAAGCACTGTCCTCCAAATTCCATTGAATTCAGCAGCTGTCGATATTCTATACTATACGTTTATATATACCTTTAATACTTAACGTCTTACTTTTTTAAGGAAACTAAGCCAATAAAAGGCTTTAAAAGCTCTTCCTTTTCTTCTAGATATGTTAGCTTGTGTTATTGCAAGCAATTACAGCAGGTAACAGAACCTGCCATTGAGCTGAGCTGAGCAGAGCTAACCAGATTCCCTTCAGGTCCAATTCATTGGTGAGTGTTTATCACACCATCTGCAAGGGATCAAGACAGGAATTGGGCAGATTTATTATGCAAGACTTGGCCCAAATTAGATCCTCCTTTTTTCTTGAGGAAGCATGAGCCCAGGGTGATCCAGGGGGTGGGAGGCTGCAGGCCTGCATTGCCCTGTGCAGCACAAGCAAAGGGGTATCTGATTCCTCTGATACCTTTCCCCTCAACCCTTCCTTATAGAATCCAATAACAGACATCCCCCAACAGACATGCACCCTATATTTTGTATAACAGACAGCAACATACCTTCCCAATCCCCATCTGCCAGCTGAGCTGAGCTTACCTGCCTGGCTCTGCCTCCAGCAGGTCATGTCACATAAAAAGTGCACAAACAGGTTTTTCACTTTTTTCTCTTTGCTGGAGAGGATTCACCTGGCACACATAACTGATGCTAAATCTATAGCTCAGGCAATAGCTTGTCATATATGCACTGATTCAAAAACATCTTTCCTGGTGTACTTTTACAGCTGTCAGAATTTAGGTTTACAAACGTGGGTTGGATGTATAGAATATGCATCAGTGAAGATAGAAGACCCCAGAAATGATCTAAAGCTAGAAATGGTTGAACATGGAACTTGACATTTATTGTTATCATTTCAGGCTGAAACATTATAAAGAATCTAACCAAAATGTAGCAGATCCAATTGGGAACATGGTATTGTGTTATTTTCTTGTCTTGGTTGTGTGACTTTTGTCTGATATCGATAGATAAACAGGGGATAAACATTGATAGGAATGGTAACACAACTCCCCTAGTTTTTGCAAGCAGTGTGGTACTAAGTGATACCAGGGGAGCAAAGCATGCTGATGGACCAATGGTATTTTGGATGTTTGGCTTTCCCTGATTCTCCCACAGTTGTTCTCACAAGTTATCCTCACAAGTCAGTCACTACTGAGAGAACAACACACAACAGTAGACAACACTAGGAGAGTGTAAACAAGAGAACAAGAGTATTTATAACAAGAAAATAATCAGCACCACAGTTTTGGCACAAGATCATGGGCTATATGCAGGATGCATCATTACCCAATACAATTGACAGTAGCCAGTGGCTAAATATAATGGGTTCAGTGTTACACAATGACTTTGTAGGTTGTAGTGTAACTATCAATGACCTCAACAATGGCAAAAAGTTACACACTTGACTCAGTTGGCACTCTGCAAGTGATGCCATAAAATGACCAGCATGACAACTGACCAGTACAAAACTATTGAAAACTATTAAAACAAATTCAAACAAATTCAAACAATTAAGTAACATTAAGTTAATGGCCATGACCTACCTCCTCTTGATCATCCAGGGCAGGATTGTACCTCCTCACATCATAAGTAGCCATGATGTTATTCCTTTGAGTAACTGCAGGATCTCTCCCCACTCCTATTCTCTTACTCCTTGGAGAGAGTGTGTGTGTGTGTGTGTAAGTATAGTTTTAGTGTGATGCTGTTTACCCAGCTCCCAACAACACTGCACAGATGTTGTTGTGTTGACTACCTGCAGCTGAATGACTGCACCAGAGATGCCAGCAAAGGATGCTAGCAAAAGATGCTGCAAGCAAAAGATGCCAGCTTCAGCAGCAAAACTGCATCAGCAGCACTTCAAAGTGTCCTTATGGGTCCAATGGGTTCAGAGCAGCCACCAACAACCCTTCTTGACTGCCCTGCTGCAGGTGACGTTCTGCTGCTGATACTGGTCCTGCAGGTCCTGCAGCTGGTCTGCATCTGAGGCTGCTGCAGTTCATGCAGTTGATGGTGCTGATACTGCTGCTGATACTGCTGTTGTGGAAACCTCAGTGACTAACCCCATCAGCATGCTAATCAAACCCTGTTAGCCAACCCTTCTCTCTACCCAATGGTACCCATGATTCACAGCTCTCACTTCTTTGTTTCCTCATTGGCTGCCATAGCTGGGGCCTGTAACCCTCAAGAGAGCAGCAAGCACAGTAAGCAGGGTGATTTTAGGGTGAACACAGGGTGAACAACTACATCAACCATTTACCCTAGCAATAATGTAGCCATTTACCCCCAGAGTACAAGGATAGAGCCCTACCTGATTAGGCCAGCATTTAATGGGACTTGAGGGACTCCTCAGCCCTGAATCAAGATGACATGCACCCTAAACAATTTCAGACAAAATTGGTTTTTTAGATTCAAAATGTTTTTTTGAAAAACCAAATTTCAATGCAAAAAACCAAAATGGAATTTTTTTTAAAATCCATTTTGGTTTTGCATTGAAATTTGGTTTTTCAAAAAACCATTTTGAATCTAAAAAACCAATTTTGTCCCGACATTTTTTAGAGTGTGCACCAATCAAGGATTGTCAGTAAGCTTCTTATTTTGGATCATCTGGATCCCAGATTGGTGCTTGAGATCTGCTTCTCAGGCCTCAATGAGCAGCACTGAGGCCAACTGTCTATTAGATCAAGCAACACCTGGGGAATCAATCAGAATTTCCAGGCAAACCATAAACAAGCATCCTCGGATACAATGGCTGGTTAATCCTATGGGAAAGTAGAAGGTGTGATTTGCAGCATGGGAGAGCGTCTGAGGCAAAAAATATGAGTGTAGGAACAGTGGAACTGGAGCTTGAGGTATAGTACGGTGATGTCTGCGCGAACTAGATTCTCTTGACGTGAGGGTATAGCAATGAAGTATAGGTGCAACTTGCTGCAGTGAGCATTGCGCAAGTGTTCGAGTAGAAGGTGACAGCAGACACTAGTGTCTAACAGAGTCGTTGCCCATATAGAGTTATAGGCCGACAAATTCATAATGTGGAATACTTGTACCAAATTTAATAACTCTAAAATAAGCGGAATATTAAGGTCACAAAAGGACAGTTCAAGAATGACGAAAGATGGCTGCCAAAATGGCCTACATCTTGAATTTATTGTCATGTTCCAAATCAGTACCTACAGGCGTAGACATCTATCTATACAAAGGCGCTATTCTGGACGCTTCGGTCCCTCTTACGAGGGGTCTGGGCGATCCACAACTGCCAAATTCGCACAGTGTACTAATAGTGATATCCTGCAAAAAGTGCGCAACTTTTTTTTTAGAAAAAAAATTATTTTTTTTCAAACTTTTTTTCATTTTCACAAATTTTTTTTTTCTTTTCAAAAAAAGAAGACATTGGCCTAATTTTTCTGTCTCTGCACAGTGTCAACATTTTAACCTGAGGGGAATGGGCGGTTCAAGTCCAATAGAAGGACCAAATAGTTCCATGGTGTAACAATAAGGGTGTTATTTAGTTGTGACGTCATCATCACAAATGTTTCAGCCAATGAGCGGGGGTGTGGCGAAAGCAGCCCCCAAGTGACGCCATGACAATGGTTGTGATGCAATAATTTTAAAGAGTAAAGAGTCTCACTGGAACTACTTAACCGGATATTGGACTTGAGGTGAAAGGGCTACCCTTTTTCCCACAGTGCACTTACATTGTTGTCCTGAGGGGATTGGGCTACACAGCCTCACTTAAAGAGAATTTGGTAGCTATAACTACACAGCAACTTTTAAATACTCTATTTTGCCACAATGGGCATTTCTAGTGACTACTATATATATAGTTCGGAAAGGTCAAAGGGGGACCAGGGTACTTTAGTACTTTAGTGACATGAACCAAATTTTATAACTCTTTAGTGAAATATTAAGGTCACATTTGGCTGTCCAGGAATGAAGAAATTAAGATGGCTGCTAAAATGCCCGCTATCTCAGTTGTCTCGACAGGTAGGCTACTGAATAAAATGTTTTTTTTACTAGTTACAGCAGGTGCACACCTAACCGGTCATTCTTCTGCCTTCACCCATAGCATATAACTAGCAAAAAAATTTTTTTTTGCGAGGACACCCCCCCAGATGACCCCCCCCCAGGACTTGTAAAATCTAAAATTTTAAAATTACCCCCTTCCGAGGTGACCCCCAGCCTAGAAATATAACTAGCAAAAATAAAAATTTCTGCAAGTACCCCCCCCCAGATGTGACCCCCCGGGCCTTGTATAGAATATAAAATTTAATATCTCCCCCCAGGTGACCCAAGCCTATCTAGCAGAAATTTAAAAAAACATTTTATGCGAGTACCCCCCCTGAGGTGACCCCCTCGGGACTTGTAAAATCCATAATTTTAAAATAAAAATTGCCTCCCTCCGAGGTAAATATAACTAGCAAAAATAAAAAATTTCTGCAAGCTCCCCCAGGATGTGACCCCCCCCCCCCCGGGCCTTGTATAGAATATACAAGAATCCATGGATTCAAAACCGGCCTTTGGCAATTGTATATTCGGGGTTGAAATCATGAAGAGGGTGATTTATATATTATTACATGGATTGTTTTGTATTGAGCAGTGACAGCCAGACTGATAGTGTTTGCTGCATGCCATTAAAATTTGAGGGGAACCCCTTAGCAAATGCATATACCAAATTTCAGAACTGCAAGTGAAATACTAAAGTCACAGTGGGGAATTTAAAACATGGTGGCCATTTTAGCAGCCATATTGGATTTTTCCAAAAATTTCTGAGGGGAATCCCTAGGTGAATCCCTATACCAAATTTCATAAATCTAAGTGAAATAATAAAGTCACAGTGGGAAATTCAAAATATAGTGGCCATTTTGGCAGCCATCTTGGATTTTTCAAAAAAAAATTGAGGGGAACCCTTAAGTGAATCCCTGCATCAAATTTCATAAATTTAAATGAAATACTATAGTCAAAGTGGGTATTTCAAAATATGGCGGCCATATTGGCAGCCATCTTGGATTTTTCAAAAATTTCTGAGGGGAACCCCTAAATGAATCCCTATACCAAATTTCATAAATCTAGGTGAAATACTATAGTCCCAGTGGGCAATTTAAAACATGGTGGCCATTTCGGCAGCCATCTTGGATTTTTCCAAAAAAGTTTGAGGGGAACCTCCAAGTGAATCCCTGTACTAAATTTCATAAATCTAAGTGAAATACTAAGGTCACAATGGGCAATTCAAAATATGGCGGCCATTTTGAGAGCCATCTTGGATTTTTCCAAAAATTTCTGAGGGGAACCCCCAAGTGAATCCCCTATACCAAATTTCATAAATCTAAGTGAAATAGTAAAGTCACAAAGGGCAATTCAAAATATGGCGGCCATTTTGGCAGCCATCTTGGATTTTTCCAAAAATTTTTGAGGGGAATCCCTAAGTGAATCCCTGTACCAAATTTCATAAATCTAAATGAAATACTAAGGTCACAGCGGGCAATTCAAAGTATGGCGGCCATTTTGGCAGCCATCTTGGATTTTTTCAAAAATTATTTTTGAGGGGAACCCCTAAGTGATTCCCTTTACCAAATTTCATAAATCTAAGTGAAATAGTAAAGTCACAGTGGGCAATTCAAAATAAGGTGGCCATTTTGGCAGCCATCTTGGATTTTTCCAAAAATTTTTGAGGGAGACCCCAAAGTGAATCCCTATACCAAATTTCATAAATCCAAGTGAAATACTAAAGTTGCAATGGGCAAGTCAAATTGTGTTGACAAGAAAAGTGGTCAAGTGGACAAGTTGACAAATAGACAAGTGGACAAGTGGACAAGAGTCCCATTTCACCTTAAGCCCTCCTCTATTAACTGGCCTTTGGCCGGTTAAAAATTAAAAACTCCCCCGAGGTGACCCCAGCCTAGCAATATAACACTAGCAAAAACAAAATTTCTGCAAGCACCCCCCTGGATGTGACCCCCCCCGGGCCTTGTATAGAATATCAAATTAATACTTCCCCCGAGGTGACCCCAGCCTAGCAATATAACTAGCAGAAAAAACTATCTTTTTTTTTGCGAGTACCCCCCCTGAGGTGACCCCCTCGGGACTTGTAAAATCTAAAATTTTAAAATTACCTCTCTCCGAGGTGACCCCTAGAAATATAACCAAAGAAAATATAACACAAGAAGGGACGCCACCATAGCCCCAATGGTAAACCTAAAATCAAGACGCCATCTGACGGTCAGCCCCAAAACTATTGTGACGCTAGAATGACATCAAGTTGCATGGTTTTTCAGACAAAAATGGACCTGCAGACTTTAATATTGGTCCGATATGCAAAATGTAAAAAGCATCATGGAGGAAACAATATTACCCAACACCTAGACTCATCAATATTGTTGCTTCGCCAAAAGCTTTCATGCATTCAGTGACTGAACTTCGTATTAGTATTTTTTTACTTTGGTAAAACATACAGAGCTCTGGAATTATTCAGGTTAAAAATATGGTTGTTATGTCAAAAGTTTCCTATATCAAAGGAAAACTTTGGGTAAACTATTCATGCTCCTAACTGAATTGGTTTTTTCAATATTAAACATAAACTCCCCCAAAAATGCTAATTTTCAAGATTTTTTGAGACATTTTTGTTTTCAGAGGTTATAAGTCTGCTATAAAGTTTCAGAAAAAAATTGTAAAAAAAAACTATCATCTAGGACAATACCTGCACATTCTAAAAAATCTAAAAATTATTTTTTTCACTCCAATAAATGCTGATTTATGATGAGATACGTTAGTTCATGCACAAACTGATTTGTGACGCCAGAATGCCAGTTTTTGACACTTTTTTGAGACATTCTTGTTTTCAAAGGTTATAAGTCTGCTATAAAGTTTCAGAAAAAAATTGTAAAAAAAAACTATCATCTAGGACAATACCTGCACATTCTAAAAATCTAAAGATTATTTTTTTCACTCCAATAAATGCTGATTTATGATGAGATACGTTACTTCATGCACAAAATGATTTGTGATGCAATAATGCCAATTTTTGACACATTCTTGTTTTCAGAGGTTATAAGTCTGCTATAAAGTTTCAGAAAAAAATTTTTAAAAAAAACTATCATGTAGAACAGTACCTGCGCATTCTAAAAAATGTAAAAGTTATTTTTTTCACTCCAATAAATGCTGATTTATGATGAGATACCTTAGTTCATGCACAAACTGAGTTGTGACGCCAGAATGCCAATTTTTGACACTTTTTTGAGACACTCTTGTTTTCAGAGGTTATAAGTCTTCTATAAAGTTTCAGAAAACATTTAAAAGAAAACCTATCATTTAGGGAAATACCTGCACATTCTAATAAATCTAAAAATTATTTTTTTCACCCCGATAAATGCTGATTTATATTGAGATACGTTAGTTCATGCACAAACTGATTTGTGACGCCAGAATGCCAGTTTTTGACACTTTTTTGAGACATTCTTGTTTTCAGAGGATATAAGTCTGCTATAAAGTTTGAGAAAAAAATAAAATAAACAAACTATCATCAAGGATACCTGCACAATCCAAAAACTATAAAAAATTATTTTTTTTCACTTCAATAAATGCTGATTTATGATGAGATACCTTACAACATGCACAAACTGATTTGTGACATCAGAACGCCAATCTTTGATATTTTTTTTAGGAAAATTCATGATATCAGAGGTTATTAGTCTGCTATAAAGTTTGAGAAAATTAAAAAAAAAACTATTATCAAGGACAATACCTGCACATTCTAAAAAGTATAAAAATTATTTTTTCAATAAATGCTGATTTATGATGAGATTTTTGATATTTTTTCAGGAAAATTCATGAGTTCAGAGGTTATAAGTCTGCTATGAAGTTTGAGAAAATTTTTTTTAAACAAATACTATTGAGGACAATACCTGTGCACACATTCTAAAAAGTATAAAAATTAATATTTTTTTCACTCCAATAAATGTAGGCACAAACTGAATTGTGATGTCAGAACGCCAATTTTTGACAATTTTTTTAGGAAAATTCATGAGTTCAGAGTTCTGAAGTTTGCTATGAAGTTTGAGAAAACGTTTCAAACCAAATCAATCATCAAGGGCAATACCGTGAAATATATGCAATAAATGATGAAAATGTCTGCAATAATTTTGAAAATGAGCTTAAATAGCCAAACAGTTCTCACAGTCAGGGAAATTCAGGGAAAGTAAGTTAAAACATTGTGGTCATAACTTATTCTGGGCCATCGCCATCTTTTCTTGGGTGAAATAACAGAATCTTTGGGGCATGGTTTTGATTTGAATTATGGCTTTGAAAAATCTGAAAAAAATAGAGGTATCTAGATTTTAGCACTAGAAAACATGTTGAATACTTGAAATATTTTTATCAGGCCGATTTTTTGAGAAATGACAGGAAAAAGAACATGTCAACAAAACTTCGGACATAAACCTCGAGTGCTTCGGACGCACTTTTGACATAGAAAGAATGGTTGTACAAAGCCCAAACTTAGCTTAAAATGCAGGAAATTAAATTTCATAAACACTGGTACCAGTTAGAAGGTGCTGCGCCCAGTATTAATGACGCGACAGCCCCAAAACTTGAAACAAACAGGCTTCCAAGATAAAACCAATTGAATGAAAGACAGAAAGTGTCAGATAGATAGATAGATAGATAGATAGATAGATAGATAGATAGATAGATAGATAGATAGATTAATTGATCAATAGATCTATAGGACCCTAAATGAGCTTAAATGGATAAATAGATCTACAGGCAGATGGAGATAGGATAGATCTTATCTAAATCAAATTTTAAAAAAATTAGTTATAGTCGGCTCATGCATCAGACAAAAAATAATAAATCGTAACTGGTAACTTAAAAAACGGACAGAAGTTATATATAAATCTTAAAAAGATATGAAGCCGCCAGCTGTAGGCCTTAGTCTAATAAGCAGAAACCAATTTGCCATTTTGCCTACACCTTCTAACAAGACCGATTTTTAAGAGAAATGACAGGAAAAGAACATGTCAACAAAAGTTCGGACATTGACTTCGAGTGCTTCGGACGCACTTTTCACATAGAAAGAATGATCGTACAGAGCCCAAACTTAGCTCAAAATGTAGGATATTAAATTTCCAAGACGATGCCACCAGTTAGAAAATTCTGCAACCGATATTAACGGCGCTACGCCGTGCGTCATTGGCGCAATTGCACAAGAGACATACTGAGCTCTGCTCTGCTGATCTAACAAACAGGACGATGTCTCCTGACAGATGACGCCACTGGCTAGCCTGCTGACTGGTGGCGCTCCTATGTTTTATTTTTATTTTTCGTGACGTCACCATTAGTTCCGGGGCGTACCACCGGAGGGCCGAGAAAATGCGGTTTCCAAAAAACACGCTTGGTGATTCATCTTCCCCTATACCATATTTGATATAACTAGCAAAAAAAAAAAATTTCTGCAAGTACCCCCCTGGAAATGTCCTCCCCCTCCTCGGGCCTTACATAGAATATAAAATTTAATACCTCCCCCGAGGTGACCCAAGCCTGGCATTACAACTAGCAGAAAAAACTTTTTTTTTGCGAGTACCCCCCCCGAGATGACCTCCCTCAGAGGTGACCCCTAGCCTAGAATAACTAACAAAAAAAATAATTTACCCCCGGCAATGTCCTCCCCCCTCGGACCTAGCATAGAATATAAAATTTAATAACGCCCCCGAGGTGACCCAAGCCTGGCAATATATAACTAGCAGAAAAAAACTAATTTTTTTTTGCGAGTACCCCCCCTGAGGTGACACCCCTCGGGACTTGTGAAATTTAAAATTTTAAAATTACCTCCCTCAGAGGTGGCCTCTAGCCTAGAATAACTAGCAAAAAAAAATAATTCCTGCAAGTACCCCCCCCAGAAATGTCCTCCCCTCCCCCCGGAAATGTCCTCCCCCCTCGGGCCTAGCATGGAATATATAAAATTTAATACCTCCCCCGAGGTGACTCCAGCCTGACAATATAACTAGCAGAAATTTTTTTTTTTTTTTGCGAGTACCCCCCCTGAGGTGACCCCCCTCGGGACTTGTAAAATCTAAAATTTTAAACTTACCTCCCTCCGAGGTGACCCCCAGCCTAGAAATATAACTAGCAAAAATAAAAATTTCTGCAAGTGCCCCCCCGGCTATGACCCCCCCCCCCCGCGCCTTGCATAGAATATAAAATTTAATACCTCCCCAGGTGACCTAAGCCTAGCAATATGCCTAGCAGAAAAAAACTATTTAATTTCTGCAAGTACCCCCCTGGATATGTCCTCCCCCCTCCCAGGCCTTGCATACTACATGTCTCCCTATTGGCTGAAATGGCCAATCCCACCAAGTCCCTCATTCTCATTGGCTCTAAATGGCCACACCCCCAAAAATTAAAAATTTTTAAGTAATGCCACAGTTTCAACCGAACAACTGTCAACCCATTACACCTTGCCTAATGCTGTCAAATTAGCCAACTTAGATTGCTTCTAACCAGCAATTACCACAAACACAAACTCAACGCATGATGGCCAAAAATGCATACCTGTCATTATGCGCCACACCTCCAAATATCGACCACACCCCAAAAACCCATTATTAAAAAGGCTGGAGAATTCTCCAGCCAAAAAAGTCGAATCTCTCAGCTGTGCAAGCTGTATCATATCACATCATAAATTTATGATGAAATGACTCAAACGAGTTAACGGTTGTAGACAGAAAATCAACAACTTGTCAACTGATATTTAAATGTTTTTTTATCCTATAATTCCTATACATCAACCACATCATACCCAGTATTACCCCAGTAATCTAATAGGTCTATGCAGGGTTCTCCTTCAGCACCTCCCAAATTTCAGCATAGATCACTCTGTCTCATAAACTTTCAGAGAACACTCACTTCTACACAAGCAGAAAATTACATGTATAAGCAAGCAGAGCAAGCATTGCCAAGCAATAAAGACCCATGTCCTTCTGAGGCCATTACCTTGGCCATATTTCACAGGTCAGCCAAAGCTGGGTCAAGCTGCATTGACCTCAATATGACCTCAAAGCACACATCTTGGTGACCTTTGACCCCAAGTCACTTCCAATTTCTGACCTTTGCCTTGAAGACTTCCTGGAAGCAGATCCCCTTTCAACTCCTTTGTAGCTGCAGCTTCTTCAGTCATCTCCAGTCTCAACACTCACATCTCAGCACTCAACTTGATTCAAGTCTCAGCACCCATGTTCTACATCAAGATTCAAGAGCATCCAAATGAGAACATCACTAATTTGCCAGATGACATTGCAATATAAGCAGATCAGCTGTTGACAGTGGCAATTTCTTCTGAATCAAAGAAGGGCATGATGTCCCAAAACCAACACAGAATCTTGATCCAGCAACATTAGGTCCATTATAAATCAAAAATTTGAAAATCATTCCAAAAGCAAATGAAATACTGAAGTTCACTAAACCAATGATCATAGCAAAAACACCCAACTACTTAGGAGTATTTTCAGAGGAAATGAAAAGCACTTTTTCAGCTGATATTTTCCAATATTGACACCTTGCACTTTACCTTTATGCTTTGGCTTTTTACGAAATCCTTTGAAGTGTTACATGACACACGTTTGTCATTTGCAAGCAGACATTAGCACCAGCTCTGCAAGTAACAATTGCAAGAGCCAAGGCCACATTTTTTTCCTTTGAACCCTTATTCCTTTATTGAAAAGGCTATAAACACAGCATGCTGCACCTTCCTCAACATGCTCAAGTTTAACCACAAAATGCAAATCCATTGAAGTGATGGTGAACACGTGCACCCGATAAACAACTTTCTATCAACCCCCTCCAAATATAAACAACAACCCCCCCCTCTTCCCCAGGAAATTCAAAGCTAACTTCACAGCATAAAGGCATTATGCAAAATCAACAAAATGGCCTGTGCATTATGAAACCCAAGCCTATTTATAGTTTCCACTCAATTGCCCCAGATTGCATTGTGAGGATGCTCATGGAGGAATTGGAGAAAGCTGCTGCAAAAGAGAATGTGTAGAATGGAAAGGGACACAGGACAAAGCAGAGTGAATTACACGTCTCAGTGCTCCTCTGATGTCTCTCTGATGTCTCTGGCTGCTGATGCAGAGATGATGCAGACTGATGCTGAGACCTCATCCCATGTCAACAGACTCAACACAAGCATTCATATCCAGGCCAGTCATCAGGACAATCATCAGCTCAGTCATTGATCATGCCTCTAGTCTCAGTAGTCTGAGAGTCTGTGACTGGGACACCCTCTCTAAATTCCTGAAACCCCTCTCAAAGTCCCATGCTAATACTTCCATATGGCTAATGACTATCCCCCTCAAAGTCCCCTCAGTACTTCATGAATTCCATGTGCATGTACTTCCAGCTCTAGTCTCCAATTAATCTAGGCAATGAGTCAATGGCAGGATCAAGAGATTACACTCAAGATGAAGGATCATACTTGTGCTGCAGGAAAATTAAAGGAAGTTGTGAAAATGCACTCCTGAGCATGTTAGGATGATCAAAGAGGTTTACCTACACCATAAATATGATCAAAAGCATGTCAAAGCTTTCATGAGAGATGATGGACAGGTCTTAAGCCTAGCTGCACCTAGTAGATGTAGTACACTGGATTGAGATACCTTGGGGAACAACAGCATCATAGAACCACAGGACTAATAGAAGTTACAGAACCATGACATAAATTAGGAGGCCAAATTCAATTCCCTGGATTTTTGCAACAAATGAACCAATGAGGAAACCTAATCCAGTGAAGGTCATGGCTAACACCATAATGCAGGGACTAATACAAGTAATGGCTGTAATAACAGTGTAGTAATCAGTATAAATTAAATCATGCTAGCAAAGCAATGTTTGCCTCTAGGCTGGGGTGTTATTAATGGCCTTGGCCTGTCAACCAACTTGAACCAACCACTGCTGTTGCCCATTGCAATGGACAATACTGTCACAATAGTGAACAATGAAGCCAGCCCACTCAGAGGTCATTGACCTAGCAACGCCTTGCTCTGGTTAATGAGATGACCTTGAGGTCAGTGTGACCTTGTGCAATCTCCCAAGGTCCTTTGTCAGTCCCCACCTCCATCCTCAAGTATTGTCAGTGTTGTTGTGAGGCTAAATAGAACTGAGAGAAGAAATCTGTCTCTCAGGGGCTAGGGCATCAGGCCATCAATGGCAGGCTTATTCACACTCCTACATGGCTCAATTGAAAAGTTTCAGTTGACAACACCAGATTTGCAACCATGTCAACTAATCATGTCATCCAATATCAGCTCAATTCACTTTCATGCAGTTCAAGAGTTTATAAAAGCTTTGTTTTGCAACTACAAGAACTGACAGACCATGCATTATCTGTCTCCATCCAGACTAATAAGAGACAACTATAACCGAAAGAACCTGGGTAGAAGTCTGACACTGAAAGCTTAGTCCATCAAGCACTTCCATCTGATTTAAGCCACAGAAACCGAAGAAAGGCTCATGCAAGTTTTCAATTTATTTAACAGAAAACCACTGAGGAACTCCCGGAGCCCATTACACTGAGACATTCAACCAGAGCTGATGATTGAGTCTTGGTCTTCAAATCTATTCACAACCAAAAGAAATCCATCAAGATCATCCTTGAAAAAACATCAATAATAGGTCAATTATCAAGAGTATCAAAGACATATGTCCTTTTTCAAGACAAATCTCTTGTGACCTCAAAAATTATATATCAGTAGGCCTATCAGAAGTTGGCATTATTTTTTCATTTTTGGTTGCATCAGCGAAACTTGTTTTTATAATCTGGGGATTATTGATCATTACATCTATATTATGCAATGAATTTTGCCCAGAGATTAGTGCTTGAGATTACCAAACCTTTCGGGCTTTTTGATGTTGTTGCAGACAGGAAGAAATCAAGAATGGTTCGATAAAAGCGATTCCAGTGGAGCCAGACGCAAAGGGCCGAATGGAAATGCTGACGAAAACTTAGCGTTGTTTTTTGTCACGCTTCCACAAATTAACAATCGGCAGCTAAAATACAATACAAAAGCTTTAGCAAAACATATGACAGTTTTAAATTTAATACTGAATTTCTTTAAAATTCACTTGATTTAAGCTCTGCATCTCCTGCACCAATCTGGATCCGACACAAGGATTTTTTTTAAGTTAATTTCTTTTGTCACAAAATAATATTGTTAACTTTGCAATCACACACAAAAGCATTAATCAGTGCGGCATCATTGTTATCACGTTACTGGTGTTATCACGTAAATATCAGAAAGCGGAGAAAAATGTGAATCGATCAAAAATTAACAGAACTGTCCTGTGTCTTGCTGTATAGTGCTATATATCATGAATATTTGATGCATGCCAAGCAGACTAGGAGCCAATTTCAGAGCATATATTTTTATGCATCCAGGGATCGCTTAATGCATAAAAAGCCGAAGCAGCACTGAGCGCTGAAGAAATACAAGGAAATGCCTTTTGCCTTTTTATATCACCTCCTTTTATCATGCAAACCTCTTTTATCATCTAAATCTCTTTCATCAAGCAAAATGGTGCAACAGCCATCTGCATGACTCTCAGCAAAGCAAGGGCTGCAAAGCAAGTTACTGAACTGGTGCCTTGTACATTGCTGGAGCTCACATTAGATCAATATAGATGGAAACCAAAGAAATTGAGTCAGAGAATGGCCCAGAGCATAAGATTGGGCAATGTGGCTGCACAAGGATATCATCTATGAATGATCTATTACATCAAGAGGACACTGATCACACACATGTATGGAGAATTGGACATTGGTATGGAGAATTGGACATTGGACAATGATCATTGATCACAGAAAAACATGAGAGCATGTATATGGTGTTTGGTGTTCCAACCCTGGATGTCTCTCTCATTTATACAGAGCTGCAGCCAATGTGCAGATCACCATATGATCAAAGCAAGTCAGCTGTAAACATCACTGCTAAATCAGGCTCTTCTGACAGATATTGATGTGGCCCATTAGAGATTAAGCACCAGCATCTATATGTACATAAATACATGGAAGTTTGGAACTGCTCAATGCAGATAATTAAGATTCATGCAGCCATGCCTCCACTTCTGTGAATATAGTCAAGAATGTCCATAGAGATGCATGAGAGTAAAAGCATCAGATGGACACAACTCTTGATACTTCACCCAATGGAAACCCATCAATGTCATATCTGTCATTCAATGATGAGACTAGATACAGTTGACACTTACAGCTGACCTACTCACCAGGTCAAATATATGTCAACTGGAAAGTTTCACATTCCAAATATTGACAGGCATGTCATGACTTCATGATCCATACACCCAACAGGACAGCATGAAACAATCTTGTATTTGTAACTAACACATAAATAACAACTTGAACTATGAAAATATTTTTTAAGCTGAAGTTTAAGATTGATTTTGTGAAATATCTCATATCAAGAGCATTAAAGCTTCAGAATTACGAAGAACAACGGCCCTGTCCTGACTGATCGAAGAAATGTTTTGCTGCCCTAACCGCCCAATATTGACCGATGGACACATTTCGAAGCCCAAAATCCAAAATTTAACTTGCATAATGCCACAGCATTATCATAGATCATCATTAGGGCTGGCCCTTTTTCAACTTTTTTTGAAAAGTCCTGCTCCCTCATTCTAATATGAGGCCTTTAGGTCTTAGAAACCACCTAATTCCAAAATTTTGCAAATTTGATGAAAAAAACCCAGGCCCCTGGGCCATTTTAGAAATTACGTTTTAGACAATAAGAAAAAACGCAAAAAATACCTCTATCTTGAGAACTAAAGCAGATAGAGACATGATATTGACACTAAAATCTCCGGAATACCCACATTTATATTCATCTTCAATACATTTTAGGGCCCTTAACCCAATACTTTTAGAGTTATTGGCAAAAAACCATATTTTTGCCTTTATTTTCATGAAAATCGTCAGCAAAAATACAATTAATTGTGTAAATAATTGAAGATAGGTACCTGCTGTGCCTGTGTTTACCTCCAGTGTATATAATGTAATATGAACATTTATTTTTGTTGTTATTAACACAAAAATCCTATCAATTAGTTATTGTGAATGAGTATTACATGCATTATTTACATCAAACCACTGCTTCGTTCAACCAAGTTGCTCAAAAAGTAAGAGGAGTTGCATTCTTACAGAAGTTACAAAAGGATCTGCTCTTACTGTAATTTGTGTCCAATATGCTGCTAAAGCAGCTCTAGCTGTTATCAGAAATTATGTGTGTAAGTGTCTGTTAAATAATTGGTTATTTTAGGGAGGTATGCTTAGTGGATGGTTTACTCAGGACTCAGGAGTCTGCCTTCATCTGCAGTGAACAACAAGAACTGGCACATTTTGTGGACCTGCAACAATGAGATGGAACTTGAGAAGGGTAAATTAGTGCAATACAAAATCAAACATTTATGCCATTAGTCTTTTGAAGTTGTTCTTGTGGTTCATTAATAATGATTAACTTCTGCTTGTGAAAACTAAGGAATGAACTGACCAACCGTAAATATTTAGAAAATGTTTTATTTAAGATCCTGAGACATGTCAAGAAATATGAAGCCAATGAACCCATAATGAATGAGAATAAAACAAATTGTTATCTGTTGTGGATAATATAGTGAATGCCATTAGATATTTTAGTATAGACTACAAACTCAGAGCCATTTAACAGGGGTCAATGACAAATAAATCCAGAGAGACTAAAAGCATGAGTATGGTGATGGCATAACTGAAGATAATTGATTATAGATCAAGAGGGTCCCAATGAATGGTATATAATTTTAAAAAGGGTGCACTCAGCCATGAGACACTGACAGTCAGTGATAAAAGCAATTATTATATCACAGATGTTCATAAGAAGAGAGAATTAAAAATTTGCCAATGAAAGAAATATTTAACAATCCAGCCAAAAAGTGGCTTGTGACTGTGAATCAGCTCTCTGTTTATCAATTCTTGGCATTGTTTTGTAATATAATTCAAAAGCTTTAAATACTGAATGAAAAATATCCTAACCAGAGTGGGCAATCAGCATTATACCATACATGTAGACTGCAAAGTCAGTGCAGAAACTCACTAGTTAGAATATTATTATGCATGCAAATTCTATCCCTGGAAAGATATAGATTATTCATTTTATTAGGAATAATTCAAACATTAAAAATTAAAATGTGAATGTTACAACTGCATTAAGTTACTCTATTCAAGTCCTATATCAATTTGCAGGCCATCAAAATGTGTCAATTTTAGTTTTTCACTGCCGATGGTGGCAGACTCCTGAGTAAACCATCCACTAAGCATACCTCCTTCAAATAACCAATTATTTTACAGAAACTTCATACACAATATCTGAAAACAGCTAGAGCTGCTTTAGCAGCATATTGGACACAAATTACAGTAAGGGCAGATCCTTTTGTAACTTTTGTAAGAATGCAACTCCTCTTACTTTTTGTGCCACTTCGTTGAACGACGCAGTGGTTTGATGTAAATAATGCATGTAATACTCATTCACAATAACTAATTGATAGGATTTTTGTGTTAATAACAACAAAAATAAATGTTCATATTACATTATATATACTGGAGGTAAACACAGGCACAGCAGGTACCTATCTTCAATGATTTACACAATTAATTGTATTTTTGCTGATGATTTTCATGAAAATAAAGGCAAAAATAAGGTTTTTTGCCAATAACTCGAAAAGTATTTGGTTAAGGGCCCTAAAATGTATTGAAGATGAATATAAATGTGGGTATTCCGGAGATTTTGGTGTCAATATCATGTCTCTATCTGCTTTAGTTCTCAAGATAGAGGTATTTTTTGCGTTTTTTCTTATTGTCTAAAACATAATTTCTAAAATGGCCCAGGGGCCTGGGTTTTTTTCATCAAATTTGCAAAATTTTGGAATTAGGTGGTTTCTAAGACCTAAAGGCCTCATATTAGAATGAGGGAGCAGGACTTTTCAAAAAAAGTTGAAAAAGGGCCAGCCCTAATCATCATAGATCATATTTTCCGAACAATGCCGATGGTGTAAAAGATGACAGAAGCAGAGTCATGAGGCAGTTCACTTATAGATTCATGTAAAGCGGACTTAGTATCATCTTTTTGTACTGATATGGCAGGTTTGCATCTTAGTAATCCATTCGTAAGCAGATTTCGCAGCGCACTTCTGGCAAACGAGTCGAAACGACCATCAAGTATTTTCCTAGCATCTTTCGCCAAGAAGTGCACCAGGTGACCACCGGCTAAGCTCATAAAGTTAAGCACTTCCTCAGATCATTGGGCTATCCCAGACACCTAGGCTCATAAAGTGTGTGAACTTAGCTACCTCCTGTGAACAACACTCTAAAAAATGTCGGGACAAAATTGGTTTTTTAGATTCAAAATGGTTTTTTGAAAAACCAAATTTCAATGCAAAAAACCAACATGGATTTTGTCTGAATTTTTTAGAGTGAAGCCCTTGAGTAACTTCTAGTAACCTGTTCAGGCATTTGATGCATGTTGATGCATGGTGCATGGCATTGAATGATCAAACAGAAAGAAGCAAACCATTTGAAAAAGCTAACAAAAAGCTGTAGACCTTGGTTGGCAATGGTTGCACAAGGACATTAGCACCTTAGTGACCAACTGGCATACCATTGAGAGATAATCGAAGGACCTTCATGACAAAAAAAGAAAGTTCTAACAGTTTTCTTTACACAAAACATACAAGGCTCTTGCTACATCTACTGCTACATGGTGTTTTTAGATACCATATATTATAAATACCACTTGGCAATATTGTATGTCGAATCACTATGTCTCCAGCGGCATACACATATCCTTTGCACATATTTTAAACACTATTCGACAAACAAAGAACTCCTTTTGGTTGTTGTGAGAACAGAGTATTGTCTTACATATTAAGTCACATTTTTAAAATTATTAACTTAATTTTACAAGACCAATGTATACTGTTCCTTTATATTGATTGCATGATACAATTTTGTTGAGTGTGTATGCTTTTACAAAAGTGCCATTAAGTGCATCCGAGAAAACACAATGTCAAGTTAATATATAAATTATGCAGTATCTTTCTGTAGTTTTCAGACAGTGTACTTCCTGAGTCTGCCAGTCTCATAATGCACATTGTATAGATCTATATCATTAGAGACAGCATTGGTAAAGATATACATTATGACATACACTTGCAGAATCATTTGCCCAGCAATGACTGGTTATTGATTGTTGAGTCCATGTCAGACCTGCCTGGAACCAGCCAGGAACCAGCTACCCTCTCTTGATCCCTTGGCCTGACCAGTGATCTGCAAATGATCTGCCAGTGATCTGTCCTGGCTTGATAACACTGACCAGCACCAGGCCAGTGACCTTGTCAGGGCCAAGCAGTGGCAAGCAAGAGGAAATGGTCCCAGGATGCCGCCACAAATATACACTGTTGGATTCCACATTGCTTGCTTTCTACTTTCTAGTATCATTCTACCCGGCCAGGATTTGGTGGTAGAAATGTGTAGCAATACTGCTATTGCGGGGGTAGTGCAGTCATAAATCATCATATTGATATAGGAAATGAATAGGTCTTGGGAGAAAAAAGAAATGCAGTGGGTCCACAGAAGTCCTGCCGGGTATAAATGACCAGTCACTGAGTAACAAGTACAGCAACTGATCCTGCTGTAATGTGTTAGTATAATGTTACCAATTCCCTTGACCCGCTAATGCAATACAATGCTGCCAATGCAATGTCAAAAGCAGGGAGAAAAAAGACAAAAATATAGGAGTAGAATATAACTCAGTTAATTGAATATAACTCAGTTCATACATACTATGTAACTTTATATGATTTAGAATATCAACCTGAGACCACAACATAATACACATGCATGAGGACGGATGGATGGATGGTTGGGGCTTTACGTCCTGTATTTATGCACTTGGTAGGCTAACTAGGACAGGAGGGGGACACGGCAATGAGGTGATGAAGCATGATAGAAACAGCCGTCCAACATAGGCCTAGGTGACCCGGCAAGAGCTGGATTCGAACCCTGGACCCAGCGATTGGCAGTCCAGCACGCTACCACTAGACCAACCCTCCCCCCATACAAATGAAGACATACATCCACAATATAACCCATATACACAAGTACATGTAGAATCACAGGAGCTATGACCAGATTGTGAAATGTGACAGAGTAACTGATACACAACACTGTGCTCACATGAGATAACAAAGAAAGGGCCCAGGCCTCAACACACAAACACTACAGGGTGGCACTGAATCTGACCTGATCAACTTTCTCAAGAGATATACAGAGGCCTGGAATGCTTTCTTCACCACAGTCTTCATAAGAACCTAAGGACCTGCTGAGGGTGAAACAAGAACAGAAGAAAATACTGCTCTGTGGTGCAAAAAAGTCAAACCTTTTGTAATCCCAATCAAAGCTTGTTCTATGTTAATGTTGTCATGGTTGTAACTTGTAGCAGTAAAATCCCAGTTCGCCTACCACTTACAGTAAGCATTTTGGGTCACAAAACAAATTTACAGCCACTTACTTCCTATCTTGACGACTCTGAACTGCAAAACAATTCCAAGTCAAACAAAACATGGGAATTCTAATCATTTAATTGCACAAATCACTGAAATCAGCTTCCTGATAGTTCCAGATACCAGTGTTTACCTGAGCAGGAACTTATGGGAGTCTAGGAGTGGAAGTTTAAAATTGTAAATACTCTAAAAAGATTTTGCAAAATTATATTTCTCCCACATCACTTTGATATTGCTTGGGTCAGTGACACATGAGGAGAAATGGTAAGAAAGAAGGACACATAACTGTACTTGTCTCAGCCACTTAGCAAGAAATGGCCCAATTACCATTATGCCTCACTAAACACATTATACTCCTTACAATAGAACCCCTGAGGGTGAAACAACTTTCAATAAAACACCAAAATGCACAACAGCTGACAACAATTCCTTCAGAGCTTTTCTGCTACATTAAGCCTTGACAATTTAAATCTGTTCTGAATTGAGAGTCTCACACCTTACATAAGTTGCCATAAGTTGCAAGGAACTGTTAGGAACAAGTGGAACTAATATCATTGTTAATATTTACACAATGTACTTAAGTAATTGAACATAATAACACGTGTCACACATGTCACAAGAGTTATTTAAGCAAATTCTCCCAATATTTACCATGTCACTGGTCAGGCACATCAGCATCAAATGCAGAATGTTAAATAGCTCAGCCCATGGAGAGTGTCAACATGTGGTCAAAAAGTGACCAGGTGGCCATATGTTATTTATAAATTATATGGTACTTGACTGGGGATCATGGCATGGTCATATATACTCCCAACATGTTGCATTATGACATATTACATTCAAGCTGCAAATCATAACATGTACATTTCATATATTTCATCTAACCTGTGCATTTTCACTAAACCATATATATTGATTTGACAGTCAGGCTATTGTATGCTAATTCAAAACTTTAAAAGTGAAAGCACTGCTGGGAGGTAACCGGATCATCATATAATGAGTGCTTCAAAATCAATTTCCTCCATTGATACAACTTCCAGGCATTTGATAGGAAAAGTTGCATTAATAATCCAAATTTGCCCCTTTAGCACAGTAATTTTTTGCATAATAATCAGGCCTAAATCCACAAAAATATTCTTAAAGCGAAAGTAAGAAATAAGGAAGACACATACTACGCCGTCATTTCCAAAAGCGAGACACCGACCCCAGGCGCTGACCGCCCCTTGCTCCTCTCCGACTTCACTCATCTCGCCCGACGGAATGACCTCTGGGGTCACGGGATGACCTCAGTCCAGGATGAAGACTTAATCCAGAGTTGCAGGATGTCCCTTGCTCCAGGGCACTAGCTTAAGCACTGGCTTCAGAAGATGAGTACTTCCAAAAGAGTCCTGACTTGGTAACTTTACTATATCTTCCTTAGTGCTTAGTCCTTATGCAAGTAAAACTAAAGTGTCCTCTTGGGTTAGTCTTGGGAGGAGTTCTCCCAAACACACTCCTCAGGGTAAAGTTCACTGTGCAATATAAAATGTCAAATGACTCCACTCTTTCAACACACACTGTCATCCAATACTTGAACACTGTTGAAACATGTGAAATGTGCACTGCAACTGGATGCTGGAGGCAGCCAAACTTGTTATCAATGATTATTGTGTTGCAATCATCCAGTTGGTGACTGTTGGTCCAGTGTGAAAAACAATAGCCCCAGTGCAACCACAGCAGTGTCACTGCAGTGATACTTTGGCACTTCAACTATTCATGTAACTGATAACATGAGGAGTCATTGGAGTCAGTTTGCATCAGAGTTGCATCAAGCACAGACAACTTGTGCAAGCAGCATCAGTTCAATGATGAGGGGCAAGGATCAGCTGCAGAGGCAGAGTCTCTGACAGTACATGATGGTGCTGCATTGGTGCTGACAATAAAGCTGAAGATGATGCTCCAGTGATGTAGAGGATGAGGCAGAGGATGGAGACTGCTACTCTGCATGCATGACATACACAGCCAGTTGGAGTTGAGATGGTCCTGCTGCAGCTTGCAATGATGCTACCAATGATGCCAGCAATGATGCCAGCAATGTCTTGCAATGATGCCTGCAATGATGCCTGCAATGATGCTCCTATTGCCTGACTAGAGGCATCCTTGGTGCAGCAATCTGCCAACTGTCTCCAGGTCCAGCATCCTCTGTGTTATCTGTTTAAAGTCCTTGGTCTGAATCAGTGGCACTGCTGGTTAAAATAGCTCAGAAATAGCCCAGTATCTCCACTTTCCACAGCACAAGGATTGCCACAAGCAGCAGCCAAGATAGTTTGAAAGTAGCTGGAGGCCCACTCTGCTGCCTGTGTGTCACTTTGTTGGTGTCCCAGACTGTTTTGCACTGCTCCCTGGCTCCCCTCCTCAATTGAGCTCAATGCAATGATGATATCCAATACCAGAAAGTCCACAATCCCAGCAGGGCCAGCTGCAGCTGAGTAAAGCTACTCCCCTCCTATTGCCTCCTATGCAGAATACCAGAATGCCAGCTAGCTCTTACTACAATGACATGAGCACTACATCAACTGGGATTCAACTGGCCTGCTGCTGCAGCAATGACATTTCATATCTGGGTTGTGTCCTCAACTGTCCCACTGGTCTCAGCAGGTCATGTGTCCAAAACAAGCATGACCTCTGCTCCTGCAAAAGCTGCAATGCTGGTCAATGATCTCTCATGCAATGCTTTGGGCAAATGTATGTAACATCAGCCATTGAGTCTATGTGGTTCATTCGATAGATGGGATATCTACTGCTGGATACAGTCCGCCTGAAACAAATTTATAAAAATTCCTGATTTCGTCGTGTTCAGCCGTGACGAGTAGTCATAACTTTGTTTAACTTTTCGCAAGTCCCACGGACCATCAATAATCATCCATCTTTTGCATTTCCAGACCGGTCAGTCCTGTGGCACATCCAATAGGACTAGCAGTGTTCGGTGTCAGACTGTGTCAGACTGTGTGCTGCTGCATTAATACCAACACCTGCCTTTTCCAGTGTTGCAGGTCCCCGGGGTTCACCAGAGCAATGCCTCCACATCCATAACCACGCAATGCATGATGCATCACTTCTAACAGAAGCAGAACCTGCAGAGTTAGCAGCACTGCAGCAGTAGCCTGCAATAACTGACGTGCCTGTCAACAGCTATATGACTCTCCAGTCGAAAAAACTCATTTCCAAAAGTAGCTATTCCAAACAGTTATTACAAGCTACAACAGTTTACACAAGCAACCTTTCCAAATCAGCAGCGTTTTTATCCAACGCGATTCCCTTGATTCCAAAATGAATAAAAAAACCAACGATGCCACTTTTCGAAGCCGCAACAACAGCATGTAGCGAATAATATCCAAATTTGAACATCCCAAATGAACGTCGCAAATTATCTACTCATTTCGCAGCCAATATATGTTCATAACCCTCGATGCAGCATCGTCTAAACAGGATGCAAATGAAACAAGCTGTGGATTATCAGTCTATTCAGGATATCAGTGTTAGTTAACTGGTCACAAATGAACATTCCTGAACTGGTGATGAGTGTTTCACATGTTGGGTGTTTCTCTCAACACTGTTGACAATTAGCTTCATCCTGTATTCAACGTACATCTGTGGAAAATGTTCATTATAATCAGAATTTATCAATATTATTCACTGATTGGGTTTAAATGTAATCGATTTTCAATCCGTTTCCAATTGAATTCATCAGGAGTCAAAGGGTGGATGATGTGCGATCAAAAATCAAACCAAAATTTATCATAGAGCAAATGAAAATAAATTTACTCCAATCGACAAACGAGAGTCAAAGTACTATGCATAATCAATGCGAAAAGAATATGAAATCGCAGTGAAAGACTTCGAACACAATATTACCGGTAGTCCTCACGCAAGAGTACTGTCCGATTTAATTGAAGCGAATCCTAATGAATGCTAAATTAAGTAAATCGTCCTTTGTAAAAATGTAATCCACAGAGAAGGAAGTTGAAAGGATTGCCAGTGGTTTCCCAGAGATTGTTTAACTTGCTCATGAACACACACAATGTAAACTGTGAGAAGTTGTGCACCTGTCCCGCAGAGCATGCTACAATGTAAGAGCTAGCTTGTGAAGTTGTGAACTGGTGGTCCTCCATCCAAGTTGGTTGTTGTGCATCCAACACATGTATGTTGAAAACTGCAGCCAAACAACCTGTGTGTTATGTACATCACAACATCCAACTCTTCTACCTGCCCAGAAGGGCCAGGACAAAAAAACACCAGTGGCTATTAGCACCCTAGCAGTACCTGCCTGGTGATATACCTTGTAGGAAAGACAACCCACATTGATGCCCTGTGGGCTCCCCTCCTCTAAACATGCAAAAAAACATGCTAAATCTGAAGAGAATAAAACTGATTCGCTTAAAAATGAAGCAGACATTTGATTGCACACAACAAGGCACCTGCTGCTTTCCTGCACATTTCACGATTTCAATATTTTTCCCCATTTTTTTTTTCACCAGATGTGGAAGTGATTCACTTTTTACTGAAACTGTGAAAAACACATCTGTAGAGAGCCCTTCAGCAAGAGATATTTATAAGACTCTTCCCGAGATTGCAGAGAACATAACTTATCATTTTTCTTTTACCAGAGAAGCTACTGAGTGAACAGACCATGGCAGGCCATGATGCTTTTAAAACTTCATCTTATTATTATCACCTTATACCTACAAGGTCAAATCACTCAGGGAAATATAAGGTGGGTCAAATGTGCTCTTCAATTCAACATTAATAGAGTTAAATTCTGGCATTGAAGAAATAATCTAACCGATCACAATCAAATTTTCACACACGAGGGCGTTATCTGTTACTTACTGGTCACAGGATCACACAAAAACTTCTGAAATGCACCAAGAGTGACCAGCCAGGCAGATGACCATCTTGTCCCCAAAACACCTCTTAATGGTGATTAGTTTAAGCATGGAAGCTAAAAATTATTTGGCCAAGGCTTCAGAGACATTGAGACTTTGAAAGTTTGAAACAGAGTCAGTTATTTTTATGCTGTCAGTCTGAAGAAATTTACATATTTTCGGTCAAAACAGTTGGCATAAGGGACTGTGGTTAATGATATTTTGTACTTTAACTGGCAGGCACTGGCACCAAACATATGATACCTGTTGCACCTCAGTGGCCAGTGCAGTTTAGTGTTTAGGCAACAGGCCAGGTGAAACAGATTAGTTGCACAAAACAGAGAGGCGATCAACATCACGCAAACGAGGTCTGTCGGGTGTGTGTCTGTATGCCTTTCACTTCACACAATTCACAATACCAACCATGTGCCACCTTTTACCTGCTTTCAGCTACACTATGCAACAGACTCCAATCTGCATTCTCAGCATTCAAAGTGATTGTGTAGTAATTATGGCAGATGCTGCTATGCTTTGTGGTTGTAGGAAACAACATTTCATCTCTTCAGTGAAATCTGACAAAAAAGACTTTTTATAACTATTATTTTTTCCAGGAAGTTTACAGTTTGTCAGTAAAGTTCTAACCACAATACTTCCCAAGTCATAAAATTGAAGACCTGTAATAAGCTCAGTTTTCAGCCATGGCCAGGTCGAAGGCTTACATTGGTTTTGTAAAATTTAGATATCCGTACACTATATCAAAATTAAGTTTTACAAATTGCTTTGTCATTGCAGCATCGACCAATTTTGTGATGCAAAAAATAGTGACACCACAAATTCTCCTCGAAATAGCTAGGACAAGGCTACACAATTTTAGCAAATCTATAACACATTTTTGTAGAACTATAACCTAGTATATTTTGAGGTCATTATAGGCATACGTTTTAATTAACCATTAACCATGTTGTCCATCAGTTCATGTCCATAGTACTAGGCTGCCTAGTGATAACTGTGTAAATTGATCCATCAAAAACAATATTGAGCTGACCTAGCTAGGCCTGGTAAACTGAGGGGGTCAAATTCCTCAGCACAGTGAGAAATAAGACAAGAAATCAATACAGGGTCAGTGTGGGGGCACAGTCATCAATAGTTATACAGTGATACACACCATAATACACACTAGGCCTATTAGTTTTGCTAAGTACCTGGTAGCCCAATTGACTTACACTGAATTACATACAATAAAGGCTGAATGGATAAATAGACTGACTGGGCAGTTGTGTTCACTGTTCATGCCAACAGAGGAGTTGCAAACACTGAGTTACACTTGTGAATTAGGTCCCTCAGCAGTGACTCATCCTGCACTGTGACACCAGTCTGCCATGACAGCAACAAGTGCCAAATTCGCGTGGCACCAAAACTTCACAAGCTGCAATCGGCCAGGGTATCTAACCCTGCCACTCCAAAACCACACAGAAAAATGGCCAGGCCGGGTACTTACGTTCCAGCAATTTACGATAAAATCCGGCTGAAGGTTTTCGGCCCCGGTGACTTGAAATGCTGATACCCGGAAAACTCTTGCAGCGAAATGGACCAAGTTGTTTTTGCTTTTCACAAAGTTGACCTATTTCCGGAGAAGCGCGATCCGCCAGGTGGCAGCACTTGTAAGTATTTCAGCATGGGACTGATACAGCAAGACTTCTTTCAGAGAAGAGAGAACCAGGGACGGACGCAGGGGGGGGGGGGGGGGATGGGGGGGATACATCCCCCCCCTTACCAGGCCAAAATTTATATATTTTTACATGTTAATTTTCAGTGCTGGGCAACGCAAACAAAATTGGACTTCCACAAATGCAAATCTGCAAACCATGATCGCAACTTCCACAAACGCAAATCTGCAAACTTTTTTGAAATTTTACCACAGCTTGTGCAAACGCAAACGCAAACATAAACGCAAACCATAATCGCGATAAATATGCCCAACTGTTGCTATGAATATAATAAAATTATATAAAATTAAGAATATTTTTGGTGCCTTTTGACAGATAGACTAATATGTTTTTTATCTATCTATCTCTCACAGACCCCACATTGGCCCACAATCATTGTGACACCCATCAGTCTTAAATACTCCCCATGTGTAATATAAGCTTGGTTTGGGAATGGGGGCATGGGCAGAAATTGAGAATGATTGTGAGGCCTGTGATCTATCTATCTATCTATCTATCTATCTATCTATCTATCTATCTATCTATCTATCTATCTATCTATCTATCTATCTATCTAGCAGTGATCCAGATGTGATCCAGGTGCTTTTGCTTTATGTTGCCACAAGTGGCGCCATCTATACCATACCTTAACATGACCTTTCAATAAAGTCCTTTAAATGTTTTATCTAAATGAAATATGTAACCCCAAGTGAACTAGATTGAGATCTCTCTGGACTTAACCAATTTCTAACTGCAAATTATGATTTCAAGCTTGTATATAACTGTTATAACAGATGAAAGTTGGGGCAAAAAATAACCAAAATGTTTGATTTGTGGTTGCTATATATCTCTTTGTCCATCTCAAGGCAGCAATTTGTTTGACAGTTTGCATTTGCGCAAGTTGGTTATGTTTTAGATCGCAAACGCAAAGCGCAAATTTAATTGCCAATCAGTGCAAATTGCAAACTGCAAACAAAATAGCACCTCCGCAAATTGCGGAATTTGCGGTTTGCGGAGGTGTTTTCGGAAGTGCCCAGCACTGTTAATTTTATCAGCGCGCAGTCGCATCATGTCGCGAGCCATGCGTTCCGCGACGCGATAGCCCGATAGACCCCCCCACCGGAATTTTCTGGATCCCCCCCTGGAGAGAACTCATGTAAACTATAGTCTATAGGCCTCAGTGACAACTAGGCCCAACTCTATAAATGCGAAAAAAAAAAAAAAATCCAAAACTAGACACTAATTAGGCTTAAGGTAAAAAATAAGTTCCAGCCCTAGACTACCGTAGACAGGCTAAGGCAGGTCTAATTGTTTAAATTCAAAATAATTCAAATTTCAATTTATATACTTTAGACATCAATTGACATTTTTAATAAACAGAAAATAAAATTTACAACAGTAAAAATATGAAAAACGGACACGTTGGCACGTAAAATATGTAATATTGATCAATCACAGTTTGCTCAGTAAAATCAAAGAATTATTTTGCTTCCACAGTCGGCAACACAACCACATGAGACTTGGTTGATGAAGTTTTAACAGATTCTTGGTCTTCTGGCACAAGGTTCTCGGTCCGACTGAAATAAGAATGAAATTTTTAGCAATTCACGACATACAATAATTATTTTAAAATTGATAAAGTATCATTTCATTAGGCCAACTTTAAACACAGATATTTTTTTAATAATTTAATAAAGGTGAATGAAATTATCTCAACATTTTTTTGTGATCTGGCAATTGAACCCACCTTCCCTCAGTTGGAATTGGCACAATGTCATCTGGTAATTCTGCTTCATCGTCAGACATCACTTGATTTTCTGAAACCAATTAGGCCTATTAGTAGAAAACGAGCAAGGAACAATGACAGAAGTCTAATTTTCTTAGAATTCATTTGCTTTGAAAGATTATAGCATTGATTCAAGTTTTGTATCCTAATTCCTAAAGCATGTTAAGTCAGAGCCACTTTATATAGACCGATTCGCTGATGCTGCCCAATTTAATTAACAAAATTCTTGTATAACAATCAATAATTTGTTGTGGTAGTAAGAATATACTACAAAGGAAAGGAAAAGTCTATAGATAGACAATAAATCTATGAAAAACTGTGTTTATTAATATTTGACAAAGAAGATTTACCATCCACAGTAAATAGAGCTGTTGCCCGACCACTAGGAGCTGAAGCGGTGTAAGATATGTAGTCTGGAATTGACTTGGAATTGCCACTGATGTTTGGCTGTAAAAAGAAGAAATAATTGTCTTTTTAGAAAAGGACAGTTCTACTTATTCTGTAGGATATTTTCTTGCTGAATACCAATATTATAAAGTATGTAACACTACAAATAATAAGAAACTTACCAATGGTTTCTTGGCATAATTTTGTGGCGTTACTTTTGTAGTGATGCCCATTGGACTGTCATACTAAAAAGCAAGAGTACAACACTACAATTATCATCACTACATAACTTCACTGCATTAAAGCATTTGACATAGGCCCCCAGAATAAGTACAAAAATCTGAAAAACCATGCTTTCTGAACATAATCTTTTACTTGCGTTAAGAGTTGAGCAATCAATAATTTGCATTATCAAAACTAAAACATGTTTATAAATTAATTAAGTACACAGGTTTGTTATTTTCATTTATGATGATGGATGAAATATAATTTGGTAAATCACTAAAAATTGACACTGACCGCATAGCTTATTGCTGCAGTGTGGAGAGTAGCTGCCTGTTTTTGAAGTGTCTGTCTGATATAACTTTCATCCTTCAAGGCATGTAAACTGTAAAGAAAGCCATATTCCAAATTAAACAATGTACAGAAAGTTCTCCATCTGTATTTATAAAACAACTTGCAAAAATAGTTTTATTTTACCTCTGCTGCAATATGTGGAACTTCTTCTCCCAAACTGCATGAACTTTTTCAAGTTCTCTTCTCAATCTGCAAAAAAAGAGATTGAACAAGAGACTTAAAAAGATTAAAAAGTTTAAAACAATTACTCGATCTTGATTTTCAACAATATTTATCTTTTGGCAAGACAGTTCTATTATTCAATGTTATTAAAGAAAATAAAAGTACACATTTGTTGTCACTTTTCAATTAAAAAAAGAAAGAAAAGATTTAACCTACTTGCTGATATCATACAACAACTTGGCCTCATTTCTCTTCATTTTCTCAAGATCTGTCGCCTCTTTTGGCTTTTCCTTTGCCTTTTCTTTTTCCTGCAATGAGAAATGTTGAAATTAATTCTATTGGTATTCTATTTTTTTAATGTAGGTTCTCTATCTTCGGATTCATATATTGATCGATGAATGGAGATTGGACGAAATTCAGTGCAAGAATTTGTCCAATCTCCAGAAGGTAAATTCATCTGAGTTAGGCAGAGTGATATCAATTTCTCCTTACCCCAGCCAGAAGTGTCTCCAAGTGCTTCTTCTCCAGCAGAAGTTTGTTGTATCTCTCCAATTCTTGCTCCTGTTGGTTCATCGTACTCTGCATCTCCTTCTCCTGAGCAGCTTCTTGCATTTTCTTCACTTTTTCGTCAGCCTCTTTCTTCAATCTGAGTCTTTGTTTCTCAAGCTGATGTAAAAAAATTATAAGAAATACATTTCGAGTACTACGCAGTTGGGAGTTTTAAAGGCAATTAATTGGCCTAACAACTAGAAATTTCAAACAAAGGATCACTTTAAATAGCTTTACATATACTAATTAAATTATTGAACTCTGATGATTTAATTAATAGAAGAAACATTTTATGACTAGGAGGTAAAGCTAGAGTTGAATCTTGTAAAAATCTACATTAAATGCAAAATTATTTTTAAACTAAGTGCTTCATAGTTCATACTCTGTACAATGTGTTCAGAGTACATGGTGTTAGACAAAATATATATGCAGATCTAAGGATGTGAGCTCTTTAAAGATATATCAGTTAAAAATTCCAGTGGAACCATCACAAGATTTTGAGGGAAATCTGCCTCAAAAGAACCACCTAAATTCAGAGATATTCATGCCAGAAAATTTGAAAATGATTACCTGCAAAACTTCTGATATGCATTGCAAACAATAAGTTAGTATTAATTGTTATCATCAATTAATATTTAATAGTTAAATTGCTTAACCGTACGTCCCACCCTCATTTGTTAGCCTGGCTCTGCGTATCAAAGACTAATACTGGTTCAGACTTGCAATTAATATTTTTGTTAGCTGAGACTAATAATTAGCATAAACCGATAATATTTCATCACTGCATTTCATACCAATACCAGTTCACTCACCTCCATTTCAGCCTGTAACAATATTACCAGCTTGATCAAAATCAATCTAAAATCTAAGCTGTTTCATTTTAAAGACTTAAATACACTTAAATTCCAAAACAATTAAATCATGAATATGATGTCCTATACCACCTACTGATAATCATGATGAACTGATTCTGCTAAAAGGGTTGAGATTCCATATTTATATGATAATGAATTAATGATATAATATAACATATACATCTTCTTTTTTCAGTAACTTTCGATTACGAAGAAAATAAAATGCTTGTAATCAATATGATCATGACTGTCTTTGTAACATGATGCACAGAAATTAGGATCATTATCCCAAATTCCCAATTCTCACAAAAAGCTTCAAGAACTTGAACATTATTTTATAACAATACTAATTGTCCATACCTCTCGCTGGGTTGCTGCAGCATCTTTTCTGGCATTGTTTATAAGATCCTCCTTCTCACTTATAAGCTGTGAAATACAAGATTTATAAATATAAATTAAATGAGTATATAAGGCTGCATCAAATTTCAAGTTTAAATGTTAATAGAAAGTAAACAACAAAAGAAGTGTAACAAGAATCTGAGGATTCAAATTCACAAACTGCTTTAGTCAAATGAAGGAGTCCTATGCAGGTTTGCACACCAACTAGGGTAGGCTATACCACCAATCTACATTACTACCTGTTGGTTCACTGTCCTTTCACTTTCAAGCTCTTGTTTCACAGATTTTACTTCTTTCTCTGAATAAGAAAAGATGTAATAAAATTAACTGCAGGACTCTGGATAATGTGTAAGTGTTCATACTTCATAGGCCTGAAAAAAAAAAGGTTACATATTTTTTCATTTACAGATGACATGTTCCAATATTTGATATTTCTGTTTGTCAATAAAATTTTACAATATATATTTTTAAAACAAAACATGGGTGGCACAGTGAGACATAAGTAACTTCCATCTTCTTGTCGTATTTTATCAATTTTTTTACAGCACTATACTAAAGCATGAGGAAATCAATAAAATTGCAGTCTGCATGTCATGGCAAAACTTTGATTTGGCTTCAGATATGATAAAACATTTTTATTTCGTCAAGATGGAAACATTTTCTTATGTTACCGTACAGTGGATTTCTGAGGAGTAAAATAAATCAACACTCACTTAACTCCTCATTCACATCCTCCCAACCTCTGATCTCCCTCTCTTTCCGCTTGACCGCCTTTTGCAAGGTATCAACCTGATCCTGTAAGTCGTCAATTTCTCGGAGCACACTTTCACTTCTTGAGGGAGGCCGATTGTGACTGTGATTGGACTGTTCAAAATCAGATCAAATCATATTAATTTAAGTCAGTTTTTACAAAGATTAACACTAGGTGGAACAACTAATTTCACCGACGACAAGTGACAGCAGAGTAAATTCAAACTTGACAAGAAATCAAAACTTTACAGCAATGGAAATGGATCAGAAATCATAGTACTTTGCAATTTGCATTGATTTTTTCATATTTCTGAAAAATGTTACTTTTCATGAAAATACACTTTAATATATAATAGGCCTACATATTTTTTAAGGATCATTCATGAAGCATATATTGTCTTATTCCAGTATTTCTACCATGCAGAGAAAATGATCTCTTGGACTGAAATCAAAGATTCAGCATCAAAAAAGAATACACATGACTTCCACCATTTGAAGCATGAATTAGTGGTTAGTCAAAAAATCTAGTGATGACAGTGATGAGAACACACACATTATAAATAGCAATATTAAATTGCAATACTATAGTAATTAGGCAGCTCAGTACTAAACTGAGTAAACTTGTAGAAAGTAGTTAATAGGATTTCAATTAGAAGCGATTAATTAGTGAGTTGCATGAGTCCTCGGTTAGTTTACCCAAATACCAATTAACAACAGATCAATTGGACCAATTATTTGTCAGATTTGCCAACTTGGCTGTTAGCAGGTTAGTGAGCTAGGCACAGGGATAATCTGGTCTTAATTATGCATTACAATAGGATATATAGCATGGATGCTTCAATTGCTGCCATTTTAAAATACAAGGGAACAACTAATGGTCAGCAGAACACAATAATCTCATGTCTGCCTTTTCGCAGAGCGGGTTAGATTAAAGTTAAAGCATAATAAAAATATCCATAATTTCATCTGTTTTTTTCGTGAATCACTGCTTTTTGGCCAATTGTTTTGATTATTGAAACTTGGAAGTTCATGACCTGTTGGACCATTTTATGAAAAATATAATATTGTCAGTAATACTTTTTTTTGTTCAGTTTAACCTTAACCCCTGCTTAGTAGAAATGGTATAGAGTTAGAAATCACACACAAGCAAATCACACTACTGCCAGGTCACCATAATACCGGTGGCTCAGGTTCCGGCTCCGGTTCCGGCTCAGGAGACACT
Source organism: Platynereis dumerilii (assembly GCA_026936325.1). Taxonomy (NCBI): domain Eukaryota; kingdom Metazoa; phylum Annelida; class Polychaeta; order Phyllodocida; family Nereididae; genus Platynereis; species Platynereis dumerilii. The sequence continues at coordinate 114,837,592 of JAPTHN010000001.1, forward strand.
GCTTCCGGGGTTGGATCCAGGTCCACAACCTTAACTTCCTACATAGTATCATAGGTGGTAAAAGAAGTATGTGTAAGATCATAATGCTGGGGATATTGATGTATTGCTAAGTTTTGTTTCAAAAGTTTCTTGTAATCCTCATCTTCCATGCACTATTCTGGGTACAAATCAGGCCCTGGATTTTAAATCTGAATCTCAACCGGAGTGCACCTCACACAGAAGCCAATAAGTTTTCAACTATATGGTCGAGGTTTTACAAATGACAAATAGTAAAATACTAAAGGAATTTAAACGTTTCAAAAAATTCCAAACATGTATATCCAGAATAAATTCACTAGCATAACAGTAGTAGTATTTCTATACATGTACATTGTACAATATTGTACATGTTTGGCAAATGATATAATAAGGTCTTATTTACCTCCTCAGGAGCGAATGCAACTCTTTCTGCCAGCTGTCCCTCCATCATAGTGAGAAGTGCTTGCTGTCTTTGAATCGTCGCTTGTAAGCCTTGCATCTTCACATTCATCTTCTCTGTGTTGACTTTCCTACTCTCCTCGTCATTGTTCATGTGCATATTTATAGATATCTGAACAAAAAAAAAACCCAAAAAAAACAATGAAGAATCAAATTTTGAGAAAATAAAATAGGCACAAAGCAAAATAAGAAAAATTTCAAAAACCTACATTGTGATAATTATGAAGCCGAGTGATAGCATCTGCCAGTTGCTGCTTGAAAGCCCTTCGGATCGTTCCAACTTTCTGAAGAGAAAGATAAGCCAAGTTGATTCAAATAATCATAAGTAGTACCATTGAAATATAGATCATCAGTAACACAATAAATAAATAATAATTTTAATATTCCTTTATGGCTAGTTTGTCAGCAAATGCCAGCAGAAAGTAAAAAGGTAAATGTTTCAATGATTTAATGATTTTAACAACAAAGCTTTCTTGGCTCATATGAACTAGTTACCAAAGGCACACATAAATTACACATAATGATGAGATGATAAAGTTGTCTATGCACGCTTTTGAAGTTTTGATAACTCGGTAGCATCTTACATCTTTGTGCATGCGTTCCACCTCTTCAAGTTTATCATTGACACTGCAGTACCTGAAGTTTGGAGTAAATAAAGTTAGTGAATGATATACTGTGATGATAAATGTATAATAGCCAACTTCAACAAACAAATCACAAATTTGTGATTTGTTTGTTGAATTTTTAAATGTTGGACTCCTACAACTTAATAATCTTCACAACAAGAAATCAGGTAAAATCAGGATGAAATAGGCCTAATCTAATGTGTACTTGTTCAGTGTTCAAATCCACTGGATAAAATACTTTTTACAGGACCAAGCAAAATTTAAGACCAGAAAACCATTTAAAAATTTGGTATTGATACTCTGGCATTAAGTTATTCAACATTGCTCAACAATAACTAACTTAGGGTCTTAGGCACTTACATATCCGTTGCTTTGTCTTGCAATTTCAGCTCAAAATTTGCTTGAAGGACATGTTTTGTGAAATTTATGTCTCGCTTCATCTCCTGAGCTTCCTGGGAAAAAAATGAAGGAAAATAGATCGGTATCATCATAACATAATGTTTTGGATGTGCAGTAAAACAAAACCTTCCAACTATTACTAGTAGGCCTCGTAGTATTAGCCAAACTTTGAGTACACTTAATTATTAAAAATCTTATTAGTGTTTTAAATAGCAGTTTCAAGTAAGCTTATGGTCATGGACGCAAATTTAAAGTTAATTTCAATTCTTTCCGGGAAACTGCATCTCCCCCCCCCCCAGTTTCAGCGCCTATTAATTCCTGCAATCCTGGTGTTGGAAAATGGAAAATGGAAAATTTCACCTGCAAAAGCTGGGCTATGACAGTGGTCATCTCTTTCAAATTGACCACCTCTGATTCCTCTGTCTGTGTAGCTCTGTCTGATGTGTAAAATCCCACCATTTGTGTATCAGAGTATAAAGGCCTGAAACGAAAAATTAAAATTGAATAGGAGTTACGAACTTGGCATTTAGGGAAATAGACTCAGGCAAGACTGTAAGGAATAAAATATTTCATAATCTACGGGAAAATTTGAAATCAACACATTTTGATTGGATGACCTGAAATCAGTCACTTTTGAGACATTCAGACAGGAGGAGTTATCTCTGAACAAAAGAACATACTACTGGTTCAAGGGAAACAACCGGGCATCATAGTCTCGAAGTCCAGTCTCTTCTGTTTTCTAATTACCATACTCAGCATCTAGGACATGGCCATTCTCAACAAATGCGATGAGGTCTTTTTTCATAAGGTGCAACTTGGCCAAGTTTAGAAGTTTAGTCACACAGCCACACTTTGCTTTAAATTTTAATGAAGGTTTAGGGAAGTGACAGCACTTTACCTGAACATAGACCGGTTCTCTTCATATTCAGGCGTTTTTGTAAAATATTGGGCGAGGAATTTGTCATTTTCTTCATCATCTAACTCCCTAAAGTTGTTGACAGATGCCTCACTGAACACGTCCACGTCCGCCATATTGCTGTTGCTATCAACAATCACAGGGAGCAATCATTGTGATAGATAAAATATTTTCTAAATTTTTCACATAGCGGGTCTAGATATATTTCGTCTTCTAGATAATCATGTAAACTCTGGGGTGTGAGTTTCATAGGCTGACTAAGTTAGTGTTAAATCAACGGTTTTAATAATAATTTTACTGAATAAAATTACTTTTTACAATTTCTCAAATTTTCCGCAAGATGGACTTTTTTCACGTTTTGCCGCTAGGGTAACATGTGCTTGAAAAAAATGTAAACATCTTGGTCTTGAAACATCAATCACAGCAGCAACATCATCATGTATCACATTCAGCAGTAGTTGTCACGGATCGAGTGAATGACAGGTGAACACTAAGATTAATAGTGAAGAAAACTCAGACTGAGGGTAGGATAGAGATGGCTGAGCTGAGCAGCCTCAGCCTGGGCTGTAGAGGAGTGAGCTGCAGAGGACATCTGAATTGCTAAGCCAGGGTTTTATCAGTGGCATGGCCAGACCTGACTGGGTCCCCAGCACTCACTTTTTCAGAACCCCAACAGAAACCCTGTACCCCAATTCAATAATAAACTTTGGAGTACCACTGCAGGTATCTTGAACAGTGGGGACGCGGGTAGGGCCGCGGGAGGGGGGGGGGGCAGGGGCGGATCCAGAATATGCCGGATGGGAGGGGGATTTTCAAAGGGAAATGTACTAAAAAAATATCGCTGTTTAATTCACTTTTATGTACACTAAAATATATACAGGCCCAAAGGGGGGGTTAAACCCCCCCCTCGATCCGCTATGGGGGGAGGGCGGGGTAGGTTCTTCACCGACTTTTACATGAGATATGATATCATATGGCTGTACCAAATATGTTGGGGTTGCAAGAAAACGAGAACAAAGCTAATCAGAATTTCTGTAATGCCAATACCATTTTACTACACACAGCAAGCCCAAACCAAATTTGGGGTTAAAAAAATGCCCCAGCATAACGATAGGCACCGTTACGAAGCTGAAGATGAGACGAACAAGCAGATGTAAAAAAAAAAAAAATCTGTTGAAAACTTTTTGAGATATTGCAATTTTTCCATTTCTGGTTTGTCACATTCCTTTGTTTGGGTGATATTCCATCTAACTGGGGTGCAAGTTACAAATTCATGTGAGCAAACTTCAAAACAATATTTTTGTGTGTTTTAAATGATATTTTAAAATTAAACAGAATGTTATCTTTATTGGGAAAAGTCCCATATTGACGTAGTGTGTGACAAACTTCTTTTTGTGTATTTATAAGAATTTTGTCACAAGAAATGGAGAATTATTTGCTGTCTTTACCAAGGAATTACCACAATTTCTTGATTATTGACACAAAACAAATTTTATAATAGTTTTTGTTTAATAATATCGAAAATTAGAGTAATAAAAAGATATGGCTATTCTGGAAAGGTATAATTCTTCATGAAATGTATGGTTATAAATACTTAGATGTCTGCCTGTGTGCTTGCCTTTGGCAGTTTGGTATTTAAAAGAAAGAAGAAGTGTGCAATTGGTTTTATGAACTTTGGTATCTTAATTTTAATCAGTTGGCTTCACATTCATTTTAAAAATAAAATCACAGAACTACGAAATAGGGTGAATGGATTGGATGTCAGGCAGTGCACATGTTTGGAAACTCAAATAGACATTTAATATACAGTGTTTTAGCTATTCATAACGCTACATATGGTTTATCAATTTGTTATTTCATTCCTGAAATGAGTTGAAGTTAATGACAGAAGACCAAGGATGTTCTTCTACTGAAAAACATTTTATCATTCAATTGGATTGTAGTCAAACAGTATTAAACAGGTCAAGTAATGTTAGATTATTCAGCTAACATTGTAGTTTGTTTCATAGAATCAAAATAAAGTGAAGTGTTTTCTCCTTACTCTCCCTAATTGATAGGATAAGAATATATCAGTACAAAAGCTCTGTCAAATATGTATGCACATATGTTTCATAATACTACTTGCTTATGCCCGGGGAATAGTTGAGCATGTAAATTTTGCAATTCTTATGAAAAATGTACACTTTACTTGGAAATTATGCATGCATGAGTTTGTCACACCATTTTTGCATTAAATGCAACAACACAATTTAAAAAAAAAAGAAAAAAGATTAATATGTCTTTTGAATGATATTTTGTATCATTGAAATTTGTTTTGCAAAGGCGGTGCTCATTTAACAGACTCTCCACATGACTTGTAATGTTAATATTGGGGTGTGATAAATCAGAAAGTGAAAAAATTTAATATCTCAAAAAGTTTTCAACAGATTTTTTTGTTTTTTACATCTGCTTGTTCGTCTCATCTTCAGCTTCGTAACGGTGCCTATCATTATGCTGGGGCATTTTTTTAACCCCAAATTTGGTTCGGGCTCGCTGTGTACAAGAAGGCCAAAACATAGGCTGCGCGGCAGCATACCCTCGGCTACTCAGCGGCTATTCTCCAGACAGTGGGATACATTGAGGCAGGACCCCACTGGGTACTCTAATATCCTCATGAACATGAAATTCCCATTGAAAAACTTTCATTGAATGGCCAAGAGCAGTGAGCAAAATAATATAAATGTTTCCCGTCTGCCATTTTGTATTGGCAGGAATTCAAAATCCACATGCAATCAGCTTGCAGGATGGGTCCCCCCCAGAAAAAGAGGGGGAACAGTTAAAATTTGGGCAAGGAGTCAAAAAGTGTGGCACAAGATCAAATGAACTGAAAATCAATGGTTAGCAATTAGCAAGACATTACTGTAGAAGTGGTATAATTTGGTATAATCTGGATAATGAAATTCAGGCAAGTATTCCACTGTGCGTATTGGTGGCCTTTGGCAAAATCTGTGCCTTTTTGTGAACAAGCAATTTGAGAAATAAAATTTTTAAAAAAATGAAGTCAAGAAGATGACTGGTTTCGGTGACAATATTAAGAACAATATTATCCGGCATAGATTACCCACAGTAATTCATCCCCTCTTCCACTACCATTTTAGAAAGTTGGTTTTTTATCAAACTTGTTTTTGTCTGAATGTAATATACAGTGGTGACAGACAGGAAAATAAAGCAATGCAGTGCACAATAGACAGGTAATGACCATTAAAAAGACAGCTAGAAATGGACAACAATTGAGATAAAGACAGTCAGAAAACGATCAGGAAATGTAGGGGACTGTTTAGATAGATAGATAGATAGATAGATAGATTGATAGATTGATAGATTGATAGATAGATAGATAGATAGATAGACTTTTGGTAGTTTGATCAATCCAATTATCAGTTTTTCTATTAAGATGTGTCATAATTCCTGCAGAAAAGATAAAATTACAATTTCATTTAAACTGCATAAAACTGAATTGCAATAAGGGTAGCTATTGTTTGAACAAAAATTAGATATCTATCAGTTCAATAAATGTCTGTCTGTAAATCTTATATCTAATCAAACAGTGTCATTGACTTCAGTTCTACATCATCTTGATCCTGGATCCATTTTAGAATGTAGCCATGTAAATTGTTGGATGTTGTAACTATTTCAGTTAAATTACATTATCCTTGCAGACATTCCCCTTAAAGGGGTTAAAGGGGCTTCCTTAGTCCCCCTCCTCAGCTGCTTAACACCCATATCAATTGGCTATTGTCTGCTGTACCCCAATATTTTAATCACCTTATGCAATGCCATTATGTAACCTGACAATAGAATGGAGGGTGGCATACTTCACACACCTCAGAAGTGTGCCACTGTGATGAGGGGGGGGGGGTCCAATGAAACATCACTGAAAATCAATGGTTACCAAGAGATTAAACTTGAAATGATATATCTACTAGTCAAAATGAAATCTGGATCATGTGATTCAGGCAAGTAGGCCTATGGCTGATTTTGTGCTTTTTGTAAAAAGAATAATTTGAGAAAAAAGAATAATTCCTGTTGATGATTGGATTTTGTGATATATCCATGTATAGGAATCTTGAATCATTGTAAAGCTTTAGAAATTGTACAGGATTAAAATTGCTCTAATAATCTATCCATCTATGTATGCATCTATCAATCTATCTATCTATATATATATCTATCTATCTACATGTGTCTATCTATCTATCTATCTATCTTTCTATCTATCTATCCATCTATCTATCTCCATCTTTCTATCTTTCTATCTATCTATCTATCTATCTATCTATCTATCTATCTATCTATCTATCTATCCATCTATCTAGTCTATCTAGTCTTAGCTATTCTTATCATAAATTACAAATATGGAATATGGGTCTAAAAACATAAATTATAGATAAGATGTCTCCAACCAAAACCATTGTAAATAGTAACACTAAAACAAGGTTTATGCCAGTATATATATATATCTTTTAAGACTAAATTATAAGCAAGTTGCTAGTTAATACAAAGGTTAAATGCTGGTCAAACTTTGGAGAATAACAATAGCTGTAAAGAAAAACAAAACAAGAGAAACATGTCCCAACTCTGTGTACAGCCTGTATGGGCTACAAAAAGTCATATCTCAGCTTCTAGTTGGCCTAAATCTTTTATTCAAATTGGAAATTTCTTTATTTGTTCAATATAAGACTACAAAGTTGGTATCAATGCAGTTTGGACATATTTCTAAGAAAAAAGAAAATTTGTTAAAAAGTTGAGGGTGCTGTGCACTGCTTTTGTGCTCCTTTGTTCCTAGCTTTGGTCACTGGACAGGATTAGTGACACAATGTTACATAACATGAATGGCTGGAGGGGAGGGGTACAATGAAGCACAGACATAGTGTCTCCAGGCCCATTCACAAAAAAACTGGACCCCTTCCAATGATGACACTTTTACCCCCTAAACAATATTTCTTTAAAATGCTAAAAATACAATTGGAGTGAGTTTTAAAATGAATTAAAAGACAGATTTATCCAATAATATCTTGAAATGTAAAATTGCACACTGAAATTTGCAGAAATTGGGTTTGCATCCCAAGTAATTTTCTTTGATAACCCTCTATATATACATAGCGGTCTTATTGCCAGTCTGTCTTACATGTTTTTCATTAAAGACCAAAATAAAAGTAAGCTGACAGTACTTCATATGTTAAAATGTATATAACTGATGTTAGATTTAAACCATTAAGTTACAATTGAGATTTAAGATTTCTTGTCAAACGATTGGCAGGGAAGATAATTACCCTGTGACATAACATTACATAATCAAGACTTCTCCAGTGCTCCATTCAACAAAAGCCAGTCTGTCTGATTCAATCACATTTAATTTTCATGCAAACAACTAAATAAAAGGGGCTGAAATTTATTCATCTTCTAAAAATTTACATCACTGAGTTTAGATATTAACCATAAAGTTATAATAATTGGGAGTTTTAAAAAGATTTAGTGTCAACATTTTAAAATATTAACACACAAATGCATGTTTTTGAATATACTTAACTAGAATTACCCAGTGATAAATGAATGATGGAGGGGGACAATTGCAATTTTTTTTTTGGAGAGGGGAAGATGTGGTAATGTGGGTGAGACATACAACAATGTGACCAGGACATGCGGTGACATGACTGCAGTCCTTTGTATAGACAGTACTATGCAGAGCGCTGCCATAATTTGCACTTGACATGGTGACACATTAGTGAAAGTGGCATGCAGTCAGTATATATAGCGGATTATGATAGAATAAGATATATGGCCAATTGTTCATAAGATGATAATTGACAGGTCTGGGCACCAGTGCGCGCAAAAACCGTCGGACAATCGGCTTTTGCCGATCGTTTTTACGATTGTCCGACCTGTCTCTGGCTCTGGTCAGACAAAAAATCCGACAGGAGACTGCTGTAGGTATTACAAGAAATCCACTTGACAATTAGCAAGCTTTTCATATCATCGCAGATGGCAATTTGCCTCAAGTAAGTCAATCAAAGTGAATTGCAATTTTGATGTCTTTCTTCCATTTTTGACACCTTTTGCATGAATTGCAATTCAAGTCCTGACAGAGAGAGGTGTTGAAAATGACCATTGACCAATCAGGTATTTTAATTTCAATCAACTCAGCAGTAGTATTATTTCCTTATTTATTAATCTAAGCTAAGGTTATGGAAAATACTAACATCAAACTATGGATCAACATGATAAAGTGCATCATCAATTCAGAAGAAATCTATAATGCCTCCAATATGGGGGCGGAATTAAGAAACAATAGGCCTATATATATATTAGTCAAGTTTGGACACATGAAAAAAAAAATTAAGGACTCTCCAGCAGTGCATACCTCCACCAGCCGTTTTGAAAAATGCATCCTAAAAAAGTACAGCAGCATGAGAAAAGTGACTTCTAAACACACAAATCATTTCGCAGCAAAAACACTCACTGGAATCGATAACACAAGACATTGTAAATGTCATTGTATTGACAAAATTTTGCTGGGTGCATCAAGTAGAGACCGTTTAATAAAACCTGGAAGAGATTGGTTTGTCTGACCAAGATGAAAATTGTCTGACCAGAGCTCCAAATCTGTCAGACAAAATGTCTGACCATATTCGATTTGCTTTCGCGTGCACTGCTGGGCACGGCCATATTTTGTGAGCAAACCAAGAAAATGATGGCACTGTGGTAGGAGTGGCAGTAATTATTTATTTGAAGCACCATAAGGCCTCGACCATTCATTCGTAAATGAAGCAACAGCTTGTTGAAAACACCCCATGGGAAGTTATTTATTTGAAGACTGGCCAGAGAAAACTGAGCACGAAATTATTGATGAAAAAAAAAGCTAGGAAGGATATCAAATGGTGTCCTTCTAAGGGCTACTGTGCTGATGTACTGGTGTACGCTGCATAAAGTGCAGTAGGGCTATTTATGTTATTTTGAATTGAAAATACCTATGTATTGGCTGCAATATTGAAGTTGGGAGGAATTCTGTAAGTTTATTTATGCTTTGCTGAGGATGGGGAAGAAGTACAAAACAGATCTGTGTTTTAGGGTGTAGTGTGGGAAATATCCTGAAGGTGGCAGATAGGTTAACTGGAGGCAGAGGCGGCCCCTGGTGTAAGGAATTGCAGGAGGCGAAACTCATGCAACTCTAGTGGCGAAATGGATTTAGGGTGGATTAGGTAAATAAAGGAGAGGTAACAGGGCTGTCGGGGTGCATCTGAAGTAAGGAGATGCCAAGGAAGGATAGGTCAAGTGTTTAGGTAAATGGGATGCATGAGGAAGGTGCTGTCTTTGCACAACATGACAGTGAGGTTTAGTTTAAATGTTAAGAAGATTAATGCTTTGAAAGTCCACATAATTATATATATAAATTTATATATTTCTTATTGATAATATTTCATGAGGAGAGGTAGAAAAAGTCAAATTTAGACATTATTGTGGCAAATTTGATTGACCAGGGCCAATATTTACTGATATATATGATTATCTGAAAATCCTTAATATTTATCTAATTTTGTTAATATTGACCTATGCTGTGCATAAAAGTTTTCATATTGTTCAAAATCAGCATGATGATGATGTGAAACATGTCAGGTTTATTTTGACAAAAAAATGTCAACGACTGGTATGACATCAGAAGGAAATGGAGAGTAAATAGACATTTTAATGATTTTTTGCCTTTTTTCAATCATACATTTCAATGGAAAAAATTGCAACAACTCATGCAATGGCTGTGAATATTAGTCAACAGTGTGTCTAACTACAATAAGACCTAAAGTTAAGGTGACTCAAGCGTGGTACACTGCACATACTTCTGAGCAGCCTGGTTGCCTAGCAACATAGCGTCACAACTGCTGCAGGCCCTGAAAAAGTTGTGACGTCACCATTTTCTGTTCTCTTTTTTTTAACAGCATGGCAGCCAGTAATTTGCTATTTAAATTAGATCTAATGCAGCTAGAAGCATAATTATTTTTTTATTGAATGCAGTAACATCTATTCTATGCTAGTTTGAAGTTTCAGCTTCTCAGCTTTGTCCAAAAAATTTTCTCGGTTAATTTCAGTCAACTGTGTCTAAAATTGTCTTTATTTATTTAAATTGACATAGGCACAGTCATGGTACTGCAGTAAAAAATTGACTCGGTGAATTTTTTTTATTTTTTGCCATTTGTTTGACAAAAACTTGTTTATGATATGTGCAAATTTAAAAAAAAATCTGTATGATCGTTTTCCTAAAATTTGATTACTACCAAAATTGATGCATGCAAAATCTGAAATTAATTAGCGTGTTGGTGCCCTTTGAGCTCTTACAGAAAAAAGTTTTTTAACCTTTTTCTTCAAATTTATGGCAAATGTATTGGTGTAAATCCTTGGGAAGACATTTCTGACATTTCTGTGTGACAAATGCATGTAATGCTTTATTCTGTGGTACATAACCAAAAACTCAACTTATGACTTTTAAGCAGTCATCAGGCAAAACATGCCGTTACCATGGCAACCAAACGAGTCGGCGAACTTTTTTTGTTTTTCATTTTTGAAATGTATGGGTCCCATAGAGTACCTGTGCAAAATTTTAGAAAAATCTGTATGATCAAACCACCATGGGTGAGTCACCTTAACTAACTTACCTATTACCATTTGGCTTTTCAGGCAGAAATGTTGAATATTGGCATTTTTTCGATTTTTTGGGTTTTTATAAAAATTCATAGGACCAACATTCCAACTGATTAGAGATGTTTAAAGAGGCATAAGTTAGACACCTAAGTGGAAAATTTCATAGATTTAACTTCAAAATTGACTGAATCATACAAGTTTAAAATAACAGTATTTTTTCATATTTTTGGTAAATTGTCGTCCGTTCAACTTTCTCAGAGCATTTAGACCCACAAAAAACACATCTTGGGTATTTAATATATACAATATGCCAATTTCAGTGTCAAAAGTACTGCAGTTTTTCAGCTGTCACAGAAACAAAAAAAAAACAATTTTTCACATTTTTCAATGATTGTGAGAAAAGTATTAATGTCATGGGGATTAGACGTACGAAAGGCTCAACTGGGATAAAAGATACCATATTTACCCAAAAATGATGAATATGCATGCCATAGTTTTGGCTTGACACCCAATAAACAAAAAAATATTTTTTCACATTTTTCAATAATTGTGAGAAAAGTATTAATCTCATGTGGATTAAACCCCTAAAAGGCACAACTAGGATAAAAGATATAATAATGTCCCAAAAATAAAAAGTATACATTCCATAGTTTTAGCATTACTCCCAATACACAAGTGGGACGCCCGTTATCCGGACGCCCGCCCGCCCGCCCGCCGGACGGACAAATTTTCCCAAAGTAACTACAATACCCGTCGGCAATGTATACATTGCCGAGGGTAAAAAAAACCTAAAGCATCCAGCGGCGCCTCGAGCTCTTCACACTTTTTCTCAGTACCCCAGGCCAACAGGACAGAGAAATATTTCTCTGATTTGAATTATTCTTTAGAAGCTTTTAGAGGATTGAGATTGAAAGTGTCCATTGTTCAAGGCAGTCCAATCTGCGTGACTCATTTAAAATTAATTTCATTAATACAATTTAATTTCAACATTTTCAGTTTTCAGAAATGAGTGTGAAACGCTTGGCCAAAGCTGTCTTGATTGACCTGAGTGGAACACTGCATATTGAAGATGCCGTAATTAATGGGTCACAGGCTGCATTAAAACGGTATTTACATTTCTGAAATAATTCCGTATGATATGAAAGTTTCAAGATTGTCAGAAATCTTTATCAATTTATTGAACTATGTTAATTTGGCATTTGAAAAAAATTGTTAGGCCCCTGTACACTGCTGTACTAGATGAGCAATGCCCATTGGAAAGAAGCTAGACTACGCATATTCAGCATATTGTGAGTTATATATGACAGGCAGGGAAATACAGAATGAGGTCAATATGCAATTTTTTTGCGCTGTTTCAGCTTGAGAAAGTCCGGGTTGAAAGTGAAGTTTGTGACAAATACAACTAAAGAACCAATTCGCACTTTACATGAACGCCTCGTGAAGCTAGGGTTTGATATTGAAAAGGAAGAGATCTTTACCTCCCTCTCGGCTGCCAGGAAATTTGTCAGTGAGAAAAACTTGAGACCTCTGCTCTACTTGGAAGAGTCTGCTAAAGAAGATTTCCATGGTAAAGTACCAATTATCTTGAAATATACCTTTCGTAGAGGAGCTTTTAGGGAAAGAAACAATAATTTTAATGCTGTTGTTATACTTATAAACTTTAACAGAACAGTCTTGTCATAAATGTCATGGCTTCCACTCTTAAAATATATAATAAGCGACTGATAAACCACTCATAAAATTTTAAACTTTACTAATAATACTTAAAGCCTCTATCTTAGAGTTCTGAAGTAAAATTCTGCAATTCGAATATATATCTTTTCAGCCTTAATTAATTTAATATGTGTATGTTAAAATGATAAAATGTGCATGGTTAAGAATGTCTAAACCAACTGAAATATAAAATCAAGAACGTTATTTCAGGTATTTCAACTGATAATCCTAACAGCGTGGTCATTGGACTAGCTCCTGAAACTTTCAACTACAATCCAATGAACGATGCATTTCGGTAAGCAGTTTATATTTGCCCCTTATCCAGTAGGCTCTATGCCAGCATGAGTAATTTAAGCAGAAATATTTGATGCATGGGTTCATACATAATACTACTAGGTTAATTTTCAATTATAATTAATTTATAACTTATTTGGCTTATTATTTGCTTCAGATTATTGTTGGATGGAGCTCCACTAATTGCTATCCACAAAGCCAGGTATTTCAAGAAGAAGGATGGACTCTATCTCGGGCCAGGTCTGTTTGGCACATTTCTTAACTAAAATCAAATATATTGTGCAGAATTTACAATTTTACCAAAAATTGAGTCATTTTTAGCTTCGACCGCCCGCCAGGGGCGCTCGAAGCTAATCAGGTCACTCGCTATAACGGATTTATGTAGGTCATGCTGGTCGCCAGATTGCGTTGTGGCCCATAACAGGGTCAGACGTAAAGAGCAGCCTTTTATTTTGACAGGCGGTTGTTCTCAGTTATATATGGTTGTTCCGCCATACAATTCATTTGTGTGCATGTTGGCATTAGGATAGACATTTGTTGGAACCTGCCTTCGCTCCTGCAGACGACAAAAGTCAGGCCCTATTCACGTGACACTAGCCTGCTAGCTGACCTAGTTTCGTTGTCTGTTGTTGAGATGTCAACATGGTGCTATGATGCTACAGCTGTTCTCCGTGGAATTAGTGAAATTTGGCATTGCACCTGGGCCTGGATTACCACATGAAAGTTATCATAAGCCATAGAAACAATTTGATGACGAAGTGCATTTGGATCTAAATTAATTGAGCCTACTTTTGTGCTTGGACTACTTTGACAAAGTTGGATTGCAAGTTGCAACATGATGTGGGATGATGCACTGACAGTAGCTGTGGTTCATGCAAAATAGTAGCAGGTGAGTTGATTTCTGTAATTTATTTCATAGATCATGGTGTAGTTGTCTGATTAACTAAACTGTAATTCATCCTGTCAGCTAAGTGTCACGCTTGCTATTGTGTGTCATTTTGTCATTGACTCACCTCAGCTCACTCTGAGCTGTGTGTGCGATCAAGTAGAACCAGTAGGCATTTTGATTTGATTTGATTTATTCGGGAAGATGATTATAAGGATCTATACGAATTAAGTATTTACAAAGATAGAGCATGCTGACAATACTATGATGTTGTTGATCATAATAGTTGAGTATTAGTTTGACTAGAATATATAAATACTATTACTAGTACTTAATTGGACTTCGTGGACCCACACAAGCATTTACATTACATGTGGTTTGACTCATAAAGTGCTTTGGATGTACACGATATAGTCACACTCACATGCAGACTTGCCTGAAACAGGTGCACTGAATGCAAAACTCAACCATGTCAACAGCATCCTGCAGCCTGGCAGCAGCAGCACTGCAGTCTGCAAGCCATGTGACTTCAGGAAAAGTTCAATGACTTTTAAGTCATGGAAGATGTCACAAATGTGTAGGAAAAACTTGGCCTGGGCTCACAAATTTAAGATTGACCAAAAAAGCATACATGTCACATGTGACAAATGCTCAATGCCCCACCTGCATGCTGCTGGTGTGCTACCCCAGAGCTCTGGCATGACAGTTCAGGGGGACCTGGCACAACTGTATGGGATTGATTGGATAGCATGGCAGAATTGGGATTGAATGGATGGGGATTGATTGGAATGGGTGGGATTGAATTGATTGATTGGATGCCATTGATTGGATTTCGATCAGGGGCGTATCTAGAAATGGCCTTGGGGGGGGGGGCTGCAATAAACAACCAAGGTGTCAGCAATGACAGATGCACTCAAATGAGAGCTCCTGTGAACACTACAAAGTCATGCATGTTGTGTAGAAAACTGAAGACTGAGAGACAACCTCAGTGTGTGAATTGCTGCAGCTGCCTTCCAACCAAAAACATTCAGCTAAATTAAGTTAAATTCATGTATAATAAATCTGAATCAATCCATCTCATACATTCCAAACCAGTCCTTGACTGTCCTTCCATTCCAGTCGATCCAATGCCAGTGGCGTCTCTAGGGGGGGCTGAGCCCCCCCAAATGGAGCATTCAGCCCCCCAATAATCATGGGCAAAAAAAAAATAAATTTTCCTTGTTTGATTGAATAACCAGAGCCAATGAAAAGACAATGTATACAGTATGTTGTGCACCATGTGCCATCAATTTTGCAGTTTATTCGGTGAGGACTTTGGGGCTTCAACCCCCCCCCCCAGACTTGCATTTCTAGTAGTGACACCACTGTCCATCGCAATCAGTAAACCAATCCCATGTGACCCATCCAATCCTAGCAATCTCAAACAGTGGCGTATTTAGTCCCCCCCCCCCGCCCCCCCTCCCCCCCGGCCTAAAATTACCATGGAAAAAATAGGAAATTATTATTTTCTGATACATATAATGTGTAAATGATGACACATTAATTTTCTTTCTTTTTCTTTTTTCCAGATTGCTACATCTCGTAAGTTTGGCATCCTTTGGTCAACCATTTAAAGAAGAAGGCTGGTGGTCCAAAATTTGTACAAACCTAATTAGGCTCTATAAAACAGGTAAGTTGAAAAATAAAATTGATATTTATTTAGATTGGCCGAGGCTTATCTAGAAATTGCTTGAGATGGGGCAGGATATCATACATGTAGCGAATGGATGGAATTATAAATTCTCCTGTTTTATTCTGTCTTTCATGGTTCTTTTTTTTTTATAGTGGTACGATGGCGTGGAAAAATAAATTTTCATTTTTATGTCAATCCTTCAGGCCTAAACTGTAGTTTAAATGTTTAAATGAAAAGAAATTCCAAAAACATAGGAGCTTGGTCTGTATTTTGAAACTGTAATGTCTTACACTTCACGGAATTATGTATCCTTTTCATTCAGTTTAACATTGTTGACCAAACACAACTTCATATATTCCTTATTTTCCAGGTGCTGCATTGGGGCCATCTTGGTCTTGATCACATCAATACTATCATGGAAGACTCAACTGGAAGTTGGCAAGCTTCAAATAATCAACATGCGGCATGATCATTACATTATTAATCAGACATTGTGAAATTGTCAAGTCTTTCAAAGCTGGACTATGAACGAGGAAATCCACTTCCCACGACAGTCTCATAATCACATCACATTTCTCGATTAGACAGCTCGATTTTAACACACATATAGTGTAGATAGTTCTGAAGTTGTTATTGCTGTGATAGTTTTTTATTTTAAAATTTTATGCACTCGCGACTTCTAAACAGTATCGGTATAATCCAGTAAGTGACATCTAAAAATGAAAATCTATGGCTAAATACTGGTCTTTCAAGTTCAAGTATTCTCTAATCACTACAAGAATCAGTTTGTTCAATTTTATTTACCAAATCATAAATTGTGTGTACAACAGAATAACTGACATTAAATTATGTCAAAAAATGAAACTGTTAAGTGTATATATGTATATTTTGTAATTCATGCAACAGTATTAAAAATATAGACTCATAGCATCTGATATGTGATTGTGTACTTTTTAAATAGTTCTCATGAATTTCATATGTTTCCCGTTGATTGAATGAAGTTAAAACTTGGAAGGTCATTTCCAACCTTGGTACTTTGACCTCTGTCACCAACCTTCTCATTACGATTACATTATACATCCATGCTGTTTTTTAATGCAGGTGCACATGCGCAACTGCATTATACCAGTCACTTATGACCATATAATGGGTTTTGTGGATTGGAACGTGCACCCCCATATTGCTATCAAATAATGCATTTTCGTTTTTGAAAATCAGATTTTCCGTTAGTGGAGAACCCCTTGTTTTGTACGCAGAAGCATTTTGGATTATGTATGGGTTATCTTTAGAAAGAAAATCGTATTGGTCAAAATATGAGGTAAAATTATTAATTTCTGGTGACCAAAAAAGTAAGATTTAACTTTTTCTGATCGTCATATTTTTCTTTTTTGAAAGTCGGATTTTCGCTTATGGAGAACATGTACAGTGGTGTGTAGGAGCATTTCAGATTATGCATAGGGTATTAAGAGACTGGTATTCTCATTTATAACCAAAATTACACAAATGTTTTTATGATGGCTGGGAAAAATAAGATTTCTTTTTCCTATAAGAAAAATGCATCTGAAATGTACTTCAGGCATTCTATTTTCCCTTACAAACGTGTTCTGTGCTCCATGTCCGATTACAGATTGTTTTCGTAGATTGGTTTTTGTGGATTGGACGGAGCACCTTGATCTTGCCATTTGAATGTCGTTTTCAGATTTTCACTAATGGAGAACATCTGCAATGGTTTGTAGGAGCATTATGGGTTATATGTGAAGGGTATTAAGAGACAGAATATTCTCATTTATATTAACAAAATTATTCCCTTCTGACAGCCGAAAAAATAAGAAATAGCATTTAATTTTTCCATTTGTAATAAATGGAAAAAAGGCATTTGCAGCAGATATATTTGACATTCTATACACCCATTTTTGGCTTTCAAAAGTCAAGTGTTTGTCACACCCGAAGTATAATCAAAGACAGTCTTGATCTAACCCACACTGATTTTTGGAACTGGGATTTTTGACCAAATCCTGAGGACAGTATGCATAACCGTAGACTTTCACATCAACTGTCAGATTTGACCTTGGCTTATTCAAGGTCATTTGCTTAAATATACAATATTAACGTTTTTTTAATAGACTTCCTTTTTCTTGTGTATTTCAATAGAAATTGAAAAAGTTAAATGCATAATTTGATTGATTTTAAATAACATCAAATGACATTTTTTTAATCTGGTGTGCATGGAAAGCTGCTACTTTGTGTATTAAAGAGAAAAAGACAAAAATGGTTATTTTTTGCTATTGGAAGTTTCAGAACTCATAAGCATATATGAAAATATTTTGTCAAACACAACCCGATATTAGAATATTCCACCTGCATTATGCAACCCGCGGGTTCTTGTTATAGTAGACGTCTATATGATGAGCATTGAGCTATCAGACCTGGGACCCTTAACATGGTTATGAATGTTGCACTGTCTGGTCTGGCTGTATAGGTTAATAGCTCTCTGTCTAGCCTTTGCGTATTGATCACCATTATTGCTCAGTGGTTAGAGCAACCTAAAAAGTTGGTGTTCCGCATGTCGAATTCAACTCACTTTACATGACCACTAGTCGAAGCTTTGAATCCATGGATTCTTGTAAATTAAAGCTTCATTTATTTTCACAAGTCAGCAGCATTTTACTGCAAGCTTCTGATGACATTTTTGAAGGACATAAATCTGTCATTGAATGCAGTGGCACCAATTCCTATGGGGCTGGTGGGGCAGATGCGGCTGAGATGCCCAACCACCTTTTTTCCAAAAAAGGGGTAAAAAATTCAGAGCTTCCGTAATTTTGCTGTACCCATGCAAGAAAATAAAAAAAGTTGTCAATGCCTCACCACTTTATTTTAAAAAATGACGCCACTGATTGAATGTGATGGATTACCTCATGTATATGTCAGGTTCAACAAATACATCTACACATACATCTACTCTTGTGAATGTACATTTTTGCAGGGCCTTTTGTCAGTGCGCTCGAGTACGCGACCAGCAGTGAAGCTCATGTGGTGGGCAAACCGGAAGGGAAGTTTTTTCTCAGCGCTTTGAACGACTTGAAATGTGAACCTGCAAATACTGTAATGATAGGAGATGTGAGTGATATATAATACATAATAAATTTTATCAGAATTTTAATCCTTAACTTGCACCAACTGCAAATTTCATGCAACAAGGTCAAATGCATGATAATTTAAAGCTTGATTAAGTCATATATATATCATTACAGATTTCAACAAATAAGACCTTAGTAAGATTTTTTTCCTTGCAAATTTCAGGATGTGCGGGATGATGTTGGTGGTGCCATGAAAACAGGAATGATGGGCATTTTGGTGAAAACCGGTCAGTATCGATTAATGTTTATGGGTATTTTCTTGATCAATTAGAGAAGTGATTAATCTAGCCATTAATTTACAGCATTTGTGCACCTCAAAGTATGCATTATGGACTCAATGGCAGATAATTTCTCTCGGCACAATCATTATTATCTTGTTTCGCTTTTCACAATTTCGTCAGAGGCAAATAAAATGAATTGTTACATCTGCAATTCTGCTTCTAAAATCAATATGTATACATATATATATAACTTATTTTTTCAAAATTGCATTTCAGGAAAATACAGAAATGGCGATGAAGAAAAAATATCTCCTCGACCAACAGCTGTAGTGAAAGACTTTCCTGAAGCTGTAGATTACATCTTGTCTAATTTGACGTGACACTGAATTTGTTATAATTTAATTAAGGTGTGCAATTGATGTAACAGTTATTATCAGGGGGGTAATTATTTTACTTCTTGCAAGTAATTTATTTTTTAGTCAATAAGACTTCCGTTGAAGTGAACCTGCTCAGGAATTTGTGGATAAGGTTAATTCTGAAACTTAGCAGAAGATAAACTATCTTGGGTTTTAGCTAGTAGGACAAAATCTGACTCAAAACAAAATCTTGAAGATCCAGCAAATTTCGGTCTAGGTTTTAGCAATATTTACACTCAAGTGTGGATCACCCAACATGATGTGATTATTTTACATAATGTTAATGTATCAATGCAGTATTCAATATTTATCAAATAAATTGTTTTGAATACAATGTCCTGTGGTTTATGGTTAATAAGCATTAATGATTGGAAATGTTTGGTTTTAAAGATATTTATGTTGTATTTAAGTGTCGGCCTATTTATTACTTTGCCAACGAGCCTGTGAGCAATGACAACATCATCATTCAATTACATTGCTGCAGATAATAGTTAGCTGCTGAAAACTTAACCACCAAAAAGAGGTTTATCAGCTGCAGCTTGGTCATTCTCTGAACATGCTGAAGTACATGGATTGAGCAGCAGATTTGGCCCTCAAGTCAGTTTAAGCAGGCTAACTGCAGTGAGACTCAGACTGGCGAAATTGCAAGTCTAAACAGACCTGTATTGAATTGCCTTCTAGGGCAGTAGGACAGTTGCTTGTCATGTTCGTGCTCTGAAGAATTGGGCAAAAGACAGCCAGAAATTAATGTAGCTTAAAGCGAAGACTTGGAATAGAGCGCCTCTAGTGAAATATAGGAATCTGCTATGATTGACAAAATTGAGGCGCCAATTAAGAGCAAAACTCTTAAATATTCAGCAAAGGGGACAAGGGCTCTAACCATTAGGCCACTGCAGCATATCGACAGAACAGCTCACAAATACACTCAACCATTGACTACTAAATGGATAGTCATGACTCGTGAGGTCATTAAATACTTTGTAATAGGCCTATAATATAAGGCCTATAGTTTGTCTCATCCAAAATGCAAACTGATGTTTGGCCTGATTGCTCAGTATCTAAAATTCGCACAGTAGATCTACACATACTCACAGTCCATTTCAACAAGTTTGTTGACATTTGTGATGCAAATAGTGACACAATTGGCCGTGACGTCACAAAAACGCACTGCAGCGTCACTCCTGGATTAGTTTCTGACAACTTAGTGCCAGTGCCACCCCTCCAAGTCCATGGATTGGTTTTATGCAGGCTGTCAGACCAGTGCTATATTTCAGTTCGCATGCTACATGAGACACACTGTAAGCGCATCACCAGCCTGAATTCACAGGAAGTCAATTTAGGTTCCAGAATACCCCCTTAAATGGTTTAACCTCAATGTAAATGTTTTCACAAAATATTCAGATTCAGGTACCCTTTGGAAAATCTTATTTAATATAATACACAGATTTATATAACTGTACAAAATTTTATTCAGTTTCACTGAACATGATTAACTTATGTCATTAGACCTAGAATATCCTAATGTAACTTTACACTATGTACAATATACAAATACAATATTAGCATCAAATAGAAATAATTTAAACTTCGCGACTAGTCATCTTCATCATCATCACTTTCTATCCGAGCAGCTTTTTTTACTGGCTCTCCTTCGTCATCATCATCACCGTCACCATCAGCATCATCATGGTCCTCGCCTGATCCTGATCCTCCTCCACCTCCGCCCCCAGATTCCTGAATCAAAAATAAATAAGCATTATATCACTTATATTCCAAATCCCAGATAAAACTGGACCTTCGTTTTGTGCTTTGAGTTGGGTGTCCATTCACTGATCGATGGTAAATGTCCAGTGTCCACTTACTGTATGGGTAATGTAACATGGCGAATATCCACTTGCTAAAATATAGTAGGGCCTATCTATTATGGGCCAGGCACCAGTGGCTGTCTCTTAAAGAGATTGATTATGTAATTTGCTTTAGGGATCGCATTTGAAATCTTTTCATCTCTTTTATATAAAAACAAAATAATGTGGAATACCGGTAGTGTTTGTTTTCAGTTAGACCTGCGTAGTATTCAAAACAAAGGCTATAATAATATATCCAAGGAGATGAATCCAGCTCTGCCGGAAACTTGCTCTACAAAGCATGACACATCATGAAACATACCTCATCATCTGAGTCGTGCAGTTGTTTGGCTTTCGTGAGTCGTTTCTGGGCTCGGACTTCTTTCTCTTCGTCGAAGGAGTCTTCATCACTTGAACTGTAAATGTGGGCGCTGGGACGAGGCTCTGCAAGCAAACGCCAACCACTGTCAATATTTCATACGGCGCTAGAGTCACAACTCAACTGCGTTTTATTCCAATAAGCAATACAGGGTTCAAATTATCCAGGATTCACGGTGTTGAAACTCTGAAGATTTTTGCAGACTCCCATTTTTGGGAGTAAATCATTAATTTCGTTCAAGAATTAAAATTGTTAATTTTTGACTGTCGGACTTGAGAAACTTAGGGGTTGATGGTGATAATTTTTCTTCAAAGTGCCCATGTGATTGTACCCATTGGGCACAAAGCAGCATCAATGTTTTTTTACGAACACCAACCTTTATATCAAGATCAATAACAGTCACGTTTTAGAAGAGGTAGAATTTAGGTTTTCTGAGGTTTACAACTCCTCCTGCTCAATTATTTTCCATCGACTTACCCGAGCATTCGGAATTCTAATTTTAGGCAAACAGGTTGCCATGACGTGGCGCTAGAAGGTGGCCACAAAGTATTGATGCACGGATAGTGAAAATAGCCGGATACCGGATATCCGGCAACCCAACTGCCGGATACCGGATAGCAACCGGATAGTTCGAACCGGATAATAAACATACGAAAAAGGAAATTTTTCAGCATTTCTCGTTCATTATATATATATTTTTTTTTTCTGAGAGCCGAGAGATATCTGTCCGGCAGGGGGACTGTTCCTCTAATGGAACGTTTTCGGTACCGTAGAACGGGGTAAAGTTGGAAATCCAGGGTAAAGTTGGCATGCTATTTTGACCCACTTAATGGAAGAAATGCCAAATTTCCTCACTGACACAGGTATCTTTGGCAAAGTTGCCATATGTATCAGTGAGAAAAAGTTGGCATTTCTGCCATTAAGTGGGTCAAAATGGCCTGCCAACTTTACCCCGGATTGCCAAATTTACCCCATTTTACGGTATGTTCTGTAACTGAATTTAAATTTTGAAGATGGTTACGTCATGTTTTTAACTGCGTTCTTGCAACATTCTATGTTTGTTTAGCTTTTCACTTATATTTGAGCATCCCAGATATCCGGTTCTGACACCCTAATTCTGCCGAATACCGGATATCCCGCAAATTCCAATATCCGGTCGGATACCGGATACCTTGCCATCCGTGCATCCCTACCACCAAGCATAATAATAACAGTACCTTTCTGGTTGACCTGTTGCTTGTACTTCTGCTTGAGGGCTGCAATGGAGTCCTCCTCGTCTTCATCTTCCTCCAAATACGCTCGGTCCATTCCTCGATGGTGGGCCCTCTCTTTCATCCTCCGCTGCTGGCTCTCTCGTCTGATAGACGCCTTTAACCTCTCCTCCTCTTTCTGAAAGGAGCACATTTGACTTACTAACAGCTGATATCAATATTACCAATGTTGCTTGAAAACTAGGGCTCTATATCGTTGCCGACATTCGATACACCAGCAGCATTGATACACTTAATCAATACACGATTCGTATCATCAGTCCACAAATTTGGGACGATAACTATTTTAGAGAAATCAGGTTGCCGAAAACCTAATTTTTGGCCCGGAAAGTTGATCTCGCCCTAGAGCGGACGTCAAGATGACGACGTGCTCGAGTTCAGTTCATGATTTTGTGGACATTTTCTGTCAAATCTCGGCAATAAAACAACCTTTTTAGCTGGATATAGCATTATTGAACCGAAAGTGCTGCTTTGAAAACCTGTACCGGTACGGCCGGTATTTATCGGACCGGTGTAGACCCCTATTGAAAACGTAACATATGTACAGCTCCTATTTCAGTTCAGAACTCCTCATGTGAGTAGCGATAGGAGGTTTCTAGGAAAATCATTAGATTATCATAACATTATGAACACAGGGTGCAAAAACCCCTATAATTATGAAGACATCAGATTGCTTGACCTTCTAATGTAATTTCTCTAAGTAATCGGAACGAAGGAAGAATCTGAGAAGGGCGTAGGATACAAGTTCACAAGAATGTCATATAAACTGAAACTCACAAATTACCAATAAATAACTTCGGCTGGGACAATCAGCACAAAACAATTCAAAAAGAGTTTAAAAGACCTTGAGCATACCTTGATCATTTCATTACGATGAGCATCAGGATCCTTGCCCACCATAGGCAGAACTCGGATAGTTTGAGTTTTCTTAGTTCGGTCGGCAAGAGACATCGTCATCTTTCTATGTGTGAAGGAATCTGTCGAATGAGGCCTGAAAAAAATGAAGCAGTGTAAAAAACCTCCGTCTATTGTTATAACAAGATTTTGTAACCCTACATGGTAGCCTATGGTGTTTTTGGCAGGGTGTGACCCATGAACCCCCATTTGTAGTCTCACATGTTCTCACCTTGCATTTTCTATTAACACTAAATAGCCTCAATTTTACGGATACTGACTCAATAAAAAAATAACTAAAGAAGTACCTGAATGTCAGTTTAGTCTTGAAAACAGCCTGTCCTTGTAGACCAGTTCCTTGTCGGACGAACAAATGGTTGTAGTCGCCTTGAAGGAGCATAGTGTGGATGTCGAAGACCTCACCTCCGAGATGGAGAGACAGGCTACAGAAGAAAATAATCAGTGATAAGTGAAGTTTCCATCACAGAAGTGTTCAGAGAATGTCTTATCACATGAATTTGGATGAATCTGATGACTTTTTAAGAGGCATAATACAGCTAAAACAACTTATTCTTCAAACATGCCACTGATGTTGAATTCAAAAAGGTTAATAAGTTTTAAATTTGCACTACATCATTTTAGGCTTAGTACTGACATTGCCATTTACAACAGAGGAGCAGCACTGCAGCAGGTCAGTAATTTCTGGTCCATAAATATTAAATTAACAAGACATTCTGAGCAAAGTTTCAATGGCTGAAGACTGCCAAGTTTCTGATAAATTCCTAAATTTATGTAAATACTAATCTCAAACATTTTCAAAAATACGCACCTGCCATCGGACCACCTGACTACTCTGGCATTGCTGATTCTTGATGGATTGCCAAATTCATCCTTCATCTCATTCCCTTCTTCATCTTTAAGAGTCTTCCACCGGATTGTATTTTCCACCTTGACAATGAGACATTTGTGAAATTTTTATTAATCATCATAAGCAATTCAGTAACAGTTTTATAAGTTGAAAGACACCATCCATTTTCTTTTTAAGATGGATAAAATATACTATGAGTTTCCACGGAAAAAGCAATGACTGCAAGAGAAAGAGCAAAATATATCGGGAAAGTGATTGAGAATCAGCCCATCTTCACTCTTCTTCTTTATCAACATAAGACTAAATGTCTGCAAGCACTGATGAGGCTGAAACTTCATCAGTTTTAAATTGGGTGTTTGTTATAGTACCTTCAGTTTCATCCTAGTTCTTCCTTCTTCATCAAGCATTTCATCCTCATCAATTTCATCTTCATAAGTCAAAGGATCAAAAGGCCTGAAAAAAAAAAATTGTATTGAACGATTCACCACTTTAACCAAGTTTTAATTCAAATACTGAAAGAGAAAGTATTTTTCATAATAGGCCAAAAGAGCTCTTTTTTGTGCAAATTTTTGTAACAATGACTACTAACCTGGTTTCCACACTGAGGAAATTGGGAAGCTTCACAAAGTGGAGATTTCTTCCCAGGTTGGTTTTGATTTTCGGAATTTCCACTTCGATTCGGGTCTCAGGAATTTCCTGCTCTTCCTCCTCATCACCTATCACAGGTTGCTGAAGCAAAAATATAATTAATTTAAATTAATGCAAAGTAAGTGTATTACAGATAAATTTAAGAAATACACAGAGGCACCAGGGAAAGTAAATTGGTTCTCAGAGTGCAGCCATCAGACGTGTCCTCAGTTTCAAATTATTTTTACTTTTTACAAGTATCTTCAGGATTCTCCTCCTATTCACTTACCCTGTCACCGTCTTCCCCTCCCTCTACATCCTCTGGCTTGGGAGGCGGCTCCACCCCTTCGTCAGAACTGATGTCACTGGCATCTCCAAATAAGGCATCTGCTGTTGCTGACACTTCCTCTGCAAAAGAGGGTTTCCAATTTCAGATTATTCAACTCAATTCTGCAAAGTCTCAATAGATAGGAGAGTTGAAATTGCACACAAAAGAAAAGAATTGAAATGCTAATCATTTTTTTACCTTTATCAGATCCATCTTCATCATCACTGCCAATAACTGTCTTTTTCTTCTTTCTGCCAATGTCATCGTCAGAGTCACTTCCTGAAATGAAAGAAATTTTCCAAACGGTTATTATCAGTTGCCAGTAGAGTGTACTAAAAGCAATACTAATGCATCAGAAAGTGAGAAGTCAAACTAACTTAGTTGATAACAGTGACTAACCTGAACCTTTGCCAGAACCTTTTGCGCTTCCAGCAGGAGACCCACTCCGTCTACTTCTGGGGCTACCCGACCGACTGCGCGATCTTGACCTGCTTCCAGAACGACTTCTCGACCGTGCCCGTGATGCTGACCTGCTCCTTGACCCAGACCTGCTTCTACTCCTAGCTCTACTCCCCGACCTGTGAGACCCAGCTGGACTGCCCGATCTACTCCTTGCTGGAGAACCAGAACCACTTCTACTTCTGTGTGAACCACTTTTATGAGAACCAGCTGGACTTCCAGACCGACTTCTGTGTGACCCAGCTGGTGTTCCTGATCTGCTTCTGTGCGACCCAGCTGGTGTTCCTGATCTGCTTCTGTGCGACCCAGCTGGTGATCCTGACCTACTTCTATGTGAACCAACTGGAGTCCCTGATCTACTTCTGTGTGATCCAGCTGGTGTTCCTGATCTACTTCTGTGTGAACCAGCTGGAGTTGCTGACCTACTTCGGTGTGATCCAGCAGGGCTACCAGATCCACTTCTATGAGAAGCAGCAACAGGAGATCTTGAACCACTCCTTCGTGAACCGGCAGGTGAGGCGGACCCACTCCTGTGGGAACCAGCTGCCGAACCAGCAGGCGACCCTGAACGACTGCGGTGTGACCCAGCTGGGGAACCAGAACCACTTCTACGTGAACCAGCAGGTGATCCTGATGCACTTCTGTGAGAGCCACTCCTGTGTGAACCAGCTGGTGAAGCTGAACCGCTGCGACGTGAACCAGCTGGTGAACCACCTGGTGATCCAGCTGGGGAACCTACTGGCGATCCAGCTGGCGAACCCGATCGACTGCGTCCAGATTGGGGAGTCCCACTTCCAGGAGTGCCTGGAACAGACCCACTACCTCCTGGACTTCTCACTGGACTGCCTGAGGGAGACCTCGATCCTCTGCTGCCTGGACTACCTCCTCCACTTCTTGGACTGCCGGAACCACTTCTTGGACTGGCTGATCCATGGACACTCCCTGAGAAGAAAGAAAACATTTTTGTGTGTTACTGACCTGTTACTTAGCCGTGAATGCCTGCTCCGGCTGCTGTGACTGCGAGTTGAAAAGTACTTTGACACTACTGCTGTTTACAATGTCAGTAGTCTCAAAGAGTTTGTTTACCAATTTAGCAGTGTTTTTCATTCTGAAACACACTCATCGACATGACATTGTTTACCTGGCTATATACTATCAATCTTTCAGCACTGAACAATGTTCAGAGCATTGTATGAATATGATTGGAAATTAAAAACATGATAAAAGGTAGGTACAATTAGGGCCGATTCACAAGCTAGGGGAGGAACATACACAATTGTAGGACCAACAGTTCAATACACTAGAGTTCTGGGCTTACTCTTTAGCCTGTGAGACAATCCACACCCACACAAAAATGAAATACAAACCATTTTCACTCCCAGCATCGCTTCCAAACAGATCATCCATCGTGCCGGTAACTGCATCCGGTCCTACTGCGCACGCCTGAAAATAGTGTGAAAAATAAACGCCAGGCGGACTGTCAAAAAATGTAAACTTCCGGGCCATGTGCTTTTGACATTTCATGATGTGTGGCATTTGTTTTGCTCTGTCTCTTGACGCTCAACCTCATTTTAAGGTATTTGAATGTACTTTTACCAGTTTTGAAAGTCGACACAACTTCCCGGGTTAACCATGGTGGTTGTCACAAATTGGCTGACTGGCTGGCAGCCCAATATTTATAGTAAATACACATGGCATGCACAATGCATTTCCATTTGATTTTGGAGCCTCTGGATGGGGTTTTGTGTCCCTGTTCCCATATAAATCCCCCCCTCCCATCCAGAACCTCATTGGGTGACAGTTTTGCAGTAGCAGAGTAGGAGAGAGTGGGATACATACCCGGATACATTGTTTGTTTGTTTGTTTGTGTTTTACGCCTCTGCAGCACCTTAGTGGGCTATATCGAGGCAGGCGATCACCGTATGATGATGAGATGAGAAGACTGTGAGTCTGGTACATACCCTATTAATTCAGGGATGCCCAGGGTCTTTCAGTTGCCCCAGCATAGAACACTGGATACAACCCGCCTCCATTTAACGTCCCATGGGCTCGGACTAAATTGAGTTCCGGGGTGGGATTCGAACCCACGCCCTCAGAGCCAGTGGTTGTGCAAACAAGCACTCTTAACCATTAGGCCACGGAGGAACTCTTATACCCGGATACATAATTGCTCCCCATGTGTCATATTCCATCCTATTAAATAATTTCACAACAAATTAAGTCCTTCTCTGGTCTGATGAAAACATCTATGTGTAATGGTAGGCCTATAGTCCTTCCTGAAAATGGCAGAGCTTATATTTCAGATATCAAAAGCCGGTGTGTGCACTCGTTTGTATTGCCCGGCTATGCAGACCGGTGCCGACTGACCACGTGGTCAGTTGACGGGTCAATCGAGGATGGCAGATCGCCCGGTCATTGCATGTGCCAGACTGAGGTAATTGTTTACATATGGCCGCCATCACAGAAAATGTAATCAATCAGTCCAAGCAGCATTTGAAGACGTCATAAATAATTTATTGATATATATATCGATTGGCACCAATCTCTTCCACGACAATCCACACCCCAGAACTAAGAATACAGATGCAAAATAGCTCAAAATTTCCGCTCGTCATGCCCTCCGATAATTCAAATTGAGGACCAAACACTTGGTCTTCAACATGGGGTCCTCTATCACATCTAATGACAAGAAAATCACAAAAATGTCAAATAGTGATTGATCAGAGCGCCAGAATCAATGCAAATGTTTATAAAATGAAAGAATTTGTGATGCCATGGCATCAGACAAAATACTTTGAGGCAAAATCATCTTCCAACAAGGTGGAGCACCTGTTCACACTGCATAGAAGACTCAGGAGTGCCTCAAAGCAAACCTGCTGAGCAAGGTGGAGTGCCACCCCTTGTCTCCTGAGCTGGACCCAGTGAATTACTTGGTACACCCGGGCAACTTTGAAGACAGAATGAAGCAAGTTATTCCAACCCTCGCAGTAAAGTTAAAGGCCTCCATCATGTCTGCATGGGGCAAAATGTTGTGGAGTGCATCAAACATTTACATTCCTTTGCATCATTTCATTCTCATCTGCAGTAGGCTAAGTTACCACAGCAAGGGATGCCAATAATGGGTAATTTGACTGTTCTCAGGTTCTGATGATACTGTTCATAGAAAAATCATGTTTTGTTAAATAATATATATATATATATATAAACTTTTAATGACAACAGAAATATCAAATACAGATACATGTGTCAATCAAGAATTGAAAATCGAAAAATAAAAAAATTCAAATCTACATCTACAGTATTCTATGTTACCAAACATAATCTAGTGTCATATCATAATAAATGACAGGTTTCACAGTTCATGTAGAATTGTCTTTCATAGTTCATAAAATATGCACATTGGTCCCAGTTTCATATGTGTTATTGCACAAAAGTCAATAAAAGCAAAGTGAGGATACATATCTCGACATAGACAGCAGCACCGGTGAAAGTAAAGTGCAAGGAGGCACAGAAGTTTTAGATTTTATTCACATTATTTTATTGAGAAAAGAACCCACAGCAAGTATTATGTCAGGGCTTTTATTTGACATGAGTATTTTAAACTGTTGTATGCTATCAAGATCACAGAAATTAGGGATTAAGCTGCTTGCTTTATTTACAAGTTCTATTCTCTGAGCAGTGTTATTGTTGCACACTAAAAGGCAATGTATTTCATCTTCAATGTCACCTGTGTCACATTTGTCACATTTTCTAAGCTCTACCGGGGTCTTGGGTATATTATGTCTTCCTGTCTCAATTTTAAGATTGTGAGAACTTAATCTGAATCTTGCAATATTAGTGTATGTTTTCTTTGGGAGATTCAAATTTAGATATGGTTCCAGGCAGTAGCTTGTCTTAAAGAGTTTATATGTGCGAAGTTTAGGAAGCTTTTCAGAGTCAGTGAGTTCATTAAGAATTCTGTTCTGTTCTTTTGCGTATAGTTTTAGTTTCACTTCCTTTAATACTGAAGTGGGATCAGCTGTAAGCCAATTTGAGATGTCAGCCTCTGTCGTAGTTTTCTCTACCTTACTGTACCAGTTATTATGACCTGTGTAAATGTAAAACTTCCTGAATTTTAAGACATTTACTAAGGACATCATGACTTGGGAGATCTTTTAATTTGGCCCAATAGGTTATTGTGCTAAGTTGTTGCCTCAATCGAAGGGGGAATCTACCTGTTTCTGCATACACTGCTAAATAATGATGCTTGGCACAAAATAAACTAGAAACAAATTAAATTGTTTTGACTGTCCTTTTTTTCTGTAGACACCCTGTATTCTAATAATTTCTTGATTGACTTTATATCAAATTAGTTCTGTAGCTGATTGAACCTGTACATGTACGTATTCCAGTATTACTTTATTATCAAGTTTAATCATTAAGTATTCGGCCCTAGTGTTCTCAGACTCAGACAGGTTTATTTTGCCATAGGTTAAACAAAATGTATCAAACAATTTTTGTAAAAAATACATTGCATGGATGACCTCTATCTAAATAAATATTGATAATTTTATAATGTATTATTCTACTTCAGTCGCTCGGATGTCCGTTATAACCATGTGACAATACTGTGCTATTCGCTTATCTCAAACCCAAGGCAGCATGAGCAGCCTCATCAGTCACAAAGGATTATTATAATGTCTAAAGACATTTGTCGCATGCACTTTATGGCTATTGGATGGTCACAATCTGAACATAGAGGTCACTAGACCTGCGTTCAGTAAATTACATACTTATTACTTATTCAAAAAAGTCACATTTCTGCTTGAGTAGACTGTGTCTATTTCCCTGACTGCCCGGGCTAGAAAAAATATCTGAATCACAGAAAGAAATTCCTGTCATCCGAAATGTTTTTCATCCAGTTTTCTGATCATAATGGTCCTACTAATATTGCTAAATGTGGTCTTGTCTATGCAAAGGGTTTCTGAAAGTAGATTGTTTTCATTTTAGGATATTGTGGCTGATAGCAGATTGCTTAACAGAGGTCCAGATCATGTGAAATACTCATCTCATGGCCTTGGCAAATTCCATGGTCATTTCTGTGGATGCACACTGCATTTTCGGGGCAGCATAACTTCCCAACCACTGATGGACTCAAGTGGAAATCTCCTTTTGTGGAATGGAGAGATATTTGGAGGACTACCGGTGAGTTATCTATAGAGTAATAATCTCATAGAGTATATAGATATGTGGAGTATTTCGCAAACTTGTATGTGGAATATTTATTAACTGATGTGAAATAAAATGTTCATAAAGACAATTTTTACACTTTCATTAGGTGGCAACCATAACATGGTTTTGTAATGTCATTTAATTAACAGACTTATGATGAAGATTCTTTGGGGGGGATGGCTTGTTCTTTTCATGGCCGGAAAATTATATATTTCACAGAAACGCAAGATGTAAAATTTTGTCTATCTCGAACATGCAATATCATAAAATTTTTGTTTCTAAATCAAACAATAACAATACAAGTTTAGAACTACTTCCACCAGGAATTATTTATTTCAACACTGCCAGAAAAAAATTGTATTTAATTTCACCAAAACCGGGCAAGAAATTACCCCTCTCCCTGGCGATGGAATGGTCGCCCTCTAAAACACATAGATTTTTGTGCAAATAACTTCATAATATATATTATAAAATAAATGTATGACTCCAGCACCCAGGCAACTTCTTGTAATGTCAAGGTCATTGAACTTTCACAGGTGAAACAGGATGAAAATGATGGGGAAGTGTTACTCAACCATCTTCAGAAATGTCATGATGAAAAAAGCTTATTACAAGTTTTCCAGACCCTTGAAGGTCCATGGTCTGTGGTATATTGGCAGGTATGAATTTCAAAAGATTTTATTGAAATTCCTTTTTAATTGTAAATTTAAGATTTAAGGTTTTATGTGTGATTGGATTTGGATAATGTAATTTTATTTCAAAAATGTGTTTCTTTTATTGTTAAGGAAAAGTCTCAGAAACTTTGGTTTGGGCGTGATGTGTTTGGAAGGAGAAGTCTGCTGATCCATTATGATGAAAATATTCCTTTTCTGATGCTGTCATCTGTCAGAACAGAATCTAAGGTAGGTTTAATTACTCTGAAGATTTATTATCCAATTCTCTCTTTTAATTTCCCAACTTCCTTTGATTGCAACACCCACCATTTTTAAAATTATAGTTCTTGAACTGTGAACACCCAAATTATGATTAAAATCCTTTGGCAGTGTCTTTTCTAAATTCTAAGTTTTTGTG
Organism: Platynereis dumerilii; assembly: GCA_026936325.1. Classification (NCBI taxonomy): domain Eukaryota; kingdom Metazoa; phylum Annelida; class Polychaeta; order Phyllodocida; family Nereididae; genus Platynereis; species Platynereis dumerilii. The sequence continues at coordinate 114,869,971 of JAPTHN010000001.1, forward strand.
TGAGAGAGAGGTCTGTGTCAAACATTGCCAAACATAGAAGTTGGATCAGGTCAGTTTGGTTGCAAGAGTTCTTCAGGCTCAATGAGGGAAGCCTTGGCAAACTGTAGTTGGTTCATGGTGTCAAAGCTTTTATAACCAGCCTCTGCATTTCAAGGCTAGTCTTCTGTCTGCCATTATTCGGAGTATGGTATGTGGAGTAGCATTGTTGTTCTAGCAATTTGCTCAAGGTGAACAAATGCAATCATCAGCACCTGCTGCTTAGGCTGAGATACAAGCAGTGAAATTGTCAGTATTTAGATCTAAGACTTGGAATTTTGAGAAGCTTTTTAAGTTAGCCCAGTTAGCTCAGTCAGTAGAGCACTCGCCTCACAAGCGAGGGACCCGGGTTCAATCCCTAGGCTGGCCATCATGTCATTCCACGGCATTGTCATTCGCATCAGACATTAATTGGAGGTGCCGTGGGCCCAGCTGTAAATAAAGTCTCTGACTTAGTCTGGTTACCCACGTTAAATAACGTCTACCTTTACCTTTAAAGTTTTTTTAAAACTATTTTCAGGAGAACTGGACTGAAGTGCCTGCATGTGGCATGTTTTGTCTAAACCTGGAGGGTCGAGATTCACTGAAGTTGGACTTGCTCAACGATCTAACCGTTTTTCCTTGGTTGCAAAGTTTGCCTGGTAGGAATGGCATCCTTGATATTAATGATGCTGAATGTGCAAGAAGACATTATTATGGCGACGCGGACAGTCAGGAGTTAGTTAACGTACAACAAGGGCAGTACGGGATACTTCCTAGGTGTGGCCAGTTGAATACATCTATCCCTGAAGAACTTCCTCCTCCTGATGCCCGGTTAAGCCAGGACATCGATGGACAAGATGTTGATTTAATCAGTTCAGCCTCTGATGAAATGTTGGGACTGGTCCAGAAGCTTATTAACATTCTCGGAGAGGCTGTCCGAATAAGAGTGCAGGCTCAATCAAATATGTGTTCCAATTGCATACAAGAACATCTACCCCAGGCTCATAAACCACAAGATTTAGGCTCTGTCAGCAACCAATCAGCAGACACACTTTTATCTCAAGATGCCGAAAGCAGATTGACTTTAAAAGAAGACCAATCTCCGATTGACAATGTCAAATCACCTTGTGGTCATTCTCGAGTTGCTGTGCTTTATTCTGGTGGCATAGATTCCCTTGTAATTGCTGCTCTTGCAGACAGGTCGGTAGTATTTTTTTCAGTCACTTTATGTAATGTATTACTAGTCAGTGATTAAAATTCAGACAATGGATGATGCAACATCGGCGACAAACATCTTAAAATAAGCTTGAAATAACCGTTTCCCATTCTCAGCTTGTAGTATTTGCAATATACAGAAAAACTAATTATTGTAATGATAGTCCTGTAGAAGCAGTTATATTACATATAAAATTACAAGAGAAAAAATAAATTGTCTGGTACATTACAAATGTTGAGATCCCAGAACCTGACTTGGCAAAGGGCAGAGGATTCCTGGAAGTAAGCCAAAACAAACCAGAGTCAGGTGTAAGGAGGTGTGAGACTTAGGACTCACATGTGATGTTAAGGCCTTTAATGACGTCCAACCTTCTGTATACAGACCTGATTGTCACAAAACGAGTACGACATGCCATCACCGGAAGAGGAATCTCTTCTTTAATATCTTCGATGGATAGTTATATTTACCTGGCTTAATGTTTCAGATTTGTGGACAAGGATGAACCAATAGATCTACTAAATGTTGCCTTTGAACAAATTAGCAAAAAACCTACAACCAAACATAAACAGAAAGGACAAGATAGGTGAGTGAAGTGTAGAGATTATTATTTTTCAAGAATCTTTATTTTCTAGACAATCAATTGGAAGTGAGGTATTTTTTAGCTGGCAACAATGGTTGCTAATTTTAATCATATATGTTTTCTTTGTCAGTGCATGTAAGGATCCTTATGATGTTCCTGACAGAAAAACTGGAAGAATGGGACTGAAGGTTCTCAATCCTCAACGCAAGTGGAATTTTGTTGAGGTCAGTGGTCTGTCTATTTCTTGTGAAATTATGAATTGGAACTTTACATGTATTGCCCTGCAGAAGAATGTCTAACATCCACCTAAAATGTGTACATTCCATGAAATCAGAATTGTTGAATTTTTTTCTTTATTTTTTGCAGATTAATGTGACTCTAGAACAACTGAAAGAAACACGGTAAGCTGAATTGGTATTCTTTGATTTAGCAAGATTCAAGTTTGGAAATCAATAGAGCGTTTGTGAGATATTATGAAATTATATTTGTGCATGCACAATCAGGGTGTCAGCAATATGATTGACATCCTATTTCAGATATATATATGCATTACTTTTTGAAGTATTGATTAAGTTCCGTTCATATGAATTGTCACCTGCCTATATCAGACGCACTTAGTCTCTGGACATGCTAATAATTTTTTTTGTAAGAATAAGTTTGTTTTCCACACATAGCAAAAATACTATTTTCCTTTTTTTTTTAATTGGAGATTATTCACCTGTTTGCTGTTTGTCTTACCAGGAGCAGGCATATATCTGAGCTGGTGTATCCTTTGAATACAGTTCTGGATGACAGTATTGGTTGTGCAATTTGGTTCGCCGCTCGAGGGGAAGGAAATATTGTTACAACATCAGGAGAATCCCAGCTTTACAGAACCACTGCTCGGGTAAGTTGCTAGATTAAGTACACACCAAATAGAAATCCCATTTACACTTACAGCCTTCCACTTTGATATAGACACAATGAGGATCAGCTCACTGTGAAAATGCATTTCTTGACTAATTGCTAATGATAGCTGATGAAGTGTCATCATCTCTACTTCAACATGGGAAGCATAGAGGCTGTTTGATTAGTCATGATCAATAGAAGGCCATTTGACTTGTCAAAACTGATTTCAGTGTGAAAATCAGATACATAATCCTTTCGTTTGGCTGTCACCAACAAGCGGGATTAGTCTCCTTAAATCAAATTAACATTGATAGTATTGGGTACGATCATGACAAATCATCAGCATGATGACACACCAAGTGCCATTTTCACAGTGCAACAGTCCACTCTTTTTCTTTATCAAAGTGGAAGGCTGTAATGCCAGATTTGTTAATTTCTCTTGCAGAAAGAAAGAACCTATCAATTCAGAATAATTCCAGGCACTCTAAATTTGAGTGTTTTGTCTTTCAGGTGATCTTGGTGGGGATGGGAGCGGATGAACAACTCGCAGGGTACTCAAGACACAGAGTCCGATTTAGGTAAGTGAAATTCTATGTGGTGCATATAATATTGTTTACTGTAATGGTCATGTTTGATATTTGCAATATATAAAGAAACTTTTTTAAAGCCAATTTCTGAAATATTGAGCTATATAGTCATTTGGTGTAGCCTACTCATGCTATTTTTACCCCGCTGGCTATGTAATAGCCTACGGGGTACTGCAGTCCTCAATGCCTGAATGTGCTGGGGATTTCGTCAAGCATAACTCACTTTGTGTTGCTCATATTTCATTCAAATTTTGCCTGTTATCTTATTTTGTCATGCAGATGGGAATGACAAGTCCGTGCGTCCGTACGGACACACGGACGGACAAACGGACACACGGACAGAAGGATGGACGCACGGACGGACGTACGGACGCACGGACACACGGACGTACGGACGGACACACGGACACACGGACACACGGACGGACGGACGGACACACGTACGGACACACGGACACACGTACGGACACACGGACACACGGACGGACACACGGACGGACACACGGACGGACACACGGACGGACGGACGCACGGACGGCCGGACACATGGACACACGGACGCACGGACGGACACACGGACGCACGGACGGACAGACACACGGACACACGGACGGACACATGGACGGAAGGACACACAGACGGACACACGGACACACGGACGGACACACGGACACATGGATGCACGGACACACGGACGGCCACATGGACACACGGACGGGGGACGGACACACGGACGGACGGACACACAGACGGACGGACACATGGACGCACGGACACATGGACGCACGGACGGACGGACGGACACACAGACACACGGACGGACACATGGATCCGAATGGTCTCAATGGCTTCACATAGAGCCAGCGGGGTTTATGTGCTTGCACGGTATTTTTGTCTTTAGCTCTGGAGGATGGAAGGGCTTAATGGATGAAATACAGATGGAAGTAGACCGAATTTCAGCCAGAAATTTAGGAAGGGATGATCGGTATGTTGTGACTTCAGATATTTCAACTTTTAATATTATCTTCTTGCTGGAAAATGTTGGACCTACCTCATGTCTGAAATCCATGTTTTGTCTTGCAGGATAATTTCAGATCATGGCCGAGAATCCAGGTTGCCTTTCCTGGACGAGAATGTTGTCAACTTCTTGAATTCCATCCCCATAAATTTAAAGGTAAGGAAGATTCACCTTTCATTTGATCTGTGCTCTTTGCATAATTCTATGAAACTTGTGCCTATGGCAAAGAAGAGATTGAAAAAAGTTTATAAGCAGTTATTGGTAATTCTGGTTCTTTTTAGTTTCTGTTCCCATCTTTGCTCTGGGCATTATCTAACCAAGTCTTCGTTGGAAAGATTCAAGTTTAGCTGCAGGTCCTGCTGGAAATTTAAAGTACAGACAGTGCAGTGCAGACCACTTTACTGAAGCCACACCTGTAAAAAAAGTGTTATGTGCAGACATTTGCTTTCAGTACTTGCTCAGCTTGCTGATGTTTTATGTTTTAAAAATCCATGAGGAGAGGCTGCTCTTGGCATACTTATGGAAAAGAGCCTTCAATATGGTTGAAACAATTTTTCAGCAGTTTATAAATTTGCGTTTTCCAAAGAGAAATTTTGACTCAACATTGCTGTGCTGACCAAAAATGACACAGTTTCATTATATAAGTTTATTTACTATTATTATTTATTCAGTGTATAAAATCAGCAGATTAAAAAAAAAAAATCTTTAAAAGTCTCTTTTCGGAAAACTTAATAAACTTTTATTAGTCACCTGCCTGTACCTATATAGTGTGTGTTTTCCCATGTGATCACTTTGCATGTTTACGTTGAGATAAGAAAACACATTTTACATTCACATTAAAATGCAGACTAATAATCTTCCCCATCAGTCATCTGATGAAACTTTTTTTCTGAAAATCAGAAATTTCCTTGGGTTATCTGCAGCTGACACAAACTGTAGGGTAGCAGCGATAAAGCCCCAAAGATACACCGAGGCAAAATTGTGGCACATAATAATAGGAGTTGATACAGAGTTTGTTTGCCTCTAAATAGCCCACACCGGTGCTGATGGGGCGTATAACACAAACTCACTCACTCACTGATACAGAGTTTGAATTTGACAGACAGATGAACTAAAAACAAGCTGTATCCTCATTCAAAATATGCAATAAACCTTCAGATCTTACAGCCAATTTCATAACAGCAAGACACTAAGCCTGAATGTGATTTTTTTTCTGGGACATCTTGTTCTGTGGGGCAGAGTGGTGTCATGAGTTTTTTAATGCCACTTTTCCCTGCACAGTGTACAATACATGTTTAGAGTGTGCCTTGTATGATTTAAAATAAATAAGACTTCATGTACATCACCTATTCCTGCTATTCATTTGAATTAACTGGAGCCTCAACTTGTCACATCTAGAAATGTATACAATAGGCCCAAATACGGATTTCTATTTTTAAGTGATTAATCCGACAGAGCTTACCACCTAAGTGGCTATCAAATGCTGGCAACCAATTAGGTAATGGTGATAACACAGTTTGCAATGTGATGGCCTGGTTTTTGATAAGCTGCTCCAGTCTGGTTCAATTGTAAAATTCCAATATCTTGGCGCGTTTACACTTTCTCTTGCTTTTATGTTAAATATAAACCCCTGGTCTAGTTTACGCATTTATTTCGATACACTAAGTTTCAAATCCATGATGTCCACAGAGAATGGTTTCACTCTTCTCAACGTAATGGTTGTGGTAACTTTTTTTAAAAACCTTTTTGTAAGAAGAGCGAAATTCATCCTGACGTACTTTAGATTTGTCGCTTTGAAGTCATTCTGTCATGAGAACAAATGGAAGAGGCCTTCGAGGAAAAGTATTTAAAAAAACATATAAAATTCATATACATTATAAAGGGATATAATGCATAATATTTCATGTCTTGCAGGCTGATTTGAGGCTTGGCAGGGGAATCGGTGAGAAGTTGCTCCTCAGAATCGCAGCCCAGCAGCTTGGACTTGGAGCATCATCTACCCTTCCCAAGAGAGCAATCCAGTTTGGATCTAGAATTGCAAAATTAGAAAACTCCAAGGAAAAGGCCAGTGACTCTTGTTCCAGACTTGCCACTAGCTGATAGTACTAAGGAATTATTACTAACTCTTCATTCTTGTTTGCATGTTAAATTAAGTTTGTATGATATTGCTGGTTATGTTATGGTAATTATGTTTCCTAATAAATATGTTTGTTGAAAGGTTCTAAAAAGGAATTGTTTCAGTTTCACTCATCACTAAATATGTTTACATGCTTCGAGTTGAAAGTATAGTTCTTTGAAAATGTTTCAAATCAAACCTTCAGCCCCATTTTGTATTGGCAAAGGAGGGTTTTCCAGCAAACAGTAAAAATTTGAGCGAACGCTGCAGAATAAAATGACTACCGAGTGAACATGTTCCACTTTGTTACTTGGAAAGTCTATTAGGTCAAAAGAAAATAATATATCACTCCAACGACCTTTGCAATTTGTTTTCATCTTGGACATGTGCAACACTGTGAGATCAACTTGAAAATCATTCAGTTGATGAATGTGTAATATTGATTGAGCTGCCAGTAGAAGAGCATTATGATAGTTGATAAGTGCATAGTTGAGTATGTTCTCAGGAGCTCGGTGACCTAGGTGATGGTGGTCACCCGGAGAATGAGTTACTTGAGGCTGGTTGATTAATTCATTTCCATCGATGGAAGAGGCTGTAAGTGGAAGCACCTGTCCAACTGGAGTTCCTCAAGGTCCTGTAATCAGTATATTGATATCCAGTATCTGTAACTATATCTTCCAATTTATTCGTCTAAACTTTCTCACGCGTGTTCACTTCCTTGCTTCTCATCCAATGGTCCACTTCTTGTCGAAAATGGCTTCAGATTAAGCTTGGATTTATATTAATTAACAGGTCCTTGCAGATACTTTCAAAAGGAGCAGGTTTTGTTTTACAATGATTACTGAAAATGGTCTTGACAACACTTCCTCATATGTGCACTTTTATACGACTGACAGTGGAGTTTGTCATGATGTGCAGCATCCTAGGGAATTTTTGTCAAGGACATCCAGAGATATAACTGCCATTATTTCACCATTTGTGTTGCTATTGGGATTCATTGGGAATGCTCTGACATTGGTAGTGATGAGCCGCCCTTCAGTGCGAGACAGCAGCACGACTATTTACCTTCGTTGCAATGCTGTTTTGGATACCATAGTTCTGCTAGTTGGAATGCTTCCTCAATGGATAAAAAGCATCAGTGATTTTGACTTGAAAGTTGTTTCTGACTGGACATGTAAATTTCTTACTTTTATCGTTTACTGGGGAGCCTACAGTTCAATCTGGATTCTTGTCTTATGCTCCTTGGATCGGTGTTTATTAGTTGTCGGACCAATGGGCTTTAGTTCCAATCGCACCAAGAAGTTCACAGGATTAATCATAAGCTTGGCCTGCTTGGCCAGTCTTTCTCTTAATCTGGTGTTCTTAATTGGAGTGGATGTTGTCAAGGAAGTTGGCAGTGATATGGTGTGCAGGCTGCATTGCAAGATGCCTAAGAAGTATGATTTGTTCTGGGTAACAATATGGCCTTGGATTGAGCTGATCATTAAGTGCCTCATTCCTTTCACATTGTTGCTGGTCAGTCATTGCGCAATTATCATCCGCGTTGCTTGGAGGAACCATTTGCGTAAAACCAGGCCAACTTCAGAAGGAAATGACTCTGGAACATGGAATGACCTGGTTGCCAGTTTGACTGTCACTCTTGTTGCAGTTAGTGCTGCTTTCCTCATTTGCACCATTCCTCTTACTGCCTATTACCTTTGGTCCAACTTCATCCATGTGGACCTTCCTCCATCAATGTATGCTGAAAGGGAGCTCTTCTTTTCTATCGCCAGTTTGTTCCACTACCTGCATTTCGCTTGCAACTTTCCTGTGTACGTTTTCACTGCTCCGGGTTTCCGTCGAGAATTTATCCAGATGATGAGTTGCAAGAACAAAGTCCATCCCGCAATAAGGCCGTCTGTGTCGCCCAGTGTGTCTTGAGTATTGAACTTGAGATTAAACAGATTATGCGTGCAACGATGATGTAACTTCCTCTTTCGTAGTTGTATACATTATGTACTTTACTTGTACTGTCTAATGGAATAGATATGATGTGAGCTACTTAATAGTACTTAATAATAATATGCTTCTCTTCTTCCAATGAACATCAATTTTTACACTTTAATCAAATAAAAATGTGTATTTATATTCATTTCTTGATAAGGGCAGGTGGTAACTTTTAACTAATACGGTATATGCAGTTCTTATTAAATTTTCTCTGTTGCATATCTTTCATTAATAAAAATAAATCATTAAAAAGTCAGTGCATTTATTAGTTTTTGTCTCTTACATAATACGTCTTTTTTGATTTCTGATTATTCAATCCATCTTATCGGGATCCGATGAGGGAAATGCTATATTTGGCTGATTTAAAAGACCGCTTCACAAGATTGACTACTACGTAAACACCGCTCATGACAACACTTTATAGAACTGTCCAAAAAAAGCTTCTATCATGTTTTTTGGTAATGCCTACTTACTACAATGGCAAATTTGGCAGGACCAAACCTAGAAACCATTGAAACCAGTTTGGGTTTTTATCGCGAGTGTCTTGAGCTTTTGTGACGTATTTATTGGGATTAGTTACTCTGTCCGACACTGACCGACATTGAAATTTTGCCACTTCTGAGTCTCTCAGAAGGTCCCAAGATCAGAGACAACAAGCCTGAGATTATCTCTGGGTCTCAGGGCTCTCTTTATTTGGCAAGTGGCAATGTCCTGTGTCAAGTGCAATGTCCACTCTGAAACTTTCTCTCTCATCTGGTTTATTAGGTCTTTGGCTGGAGAGTTAGCAATAGTATTTCTTACACTTTATGGCTTAATCACTGCCATCACCATATTTATCCATCTGCAGCCCTCTGAATAGGTTTGTTAAATCACTACTGTGTGAAAGAACGTTGGCTGACCACCTGTTTCAGCAAAACATGACGTTGAGACGACACTATCTGGGAAGCCACATTGAACCTGCCAAAGCGAAGGACTCTCAGTCAAAGGAAAAGCTGAAGTGTGCATTACAATGCACTGATGGAAAATAACAGAACATTCGCCATGGCTAATAACCAAACAACAGCAAATTATGAAAGTTCCTCACCTGCTGTCATTGACCTTACAGTATTTTGGCAGGAACGGGTAGCAAGAGCAATTTGGATATACGTTTCGCCTCTTGTCTTGTTCTTCGGATTAGCATGGAATATGTTGACATTTGTGGTAATGCGAAGACCAAGACTGAGAAAATCAGTGACTACGGTGTATTTCAGATGCTTAGCTCTTATGGATAATCTTGTGTTATTGACAGGATTGTTGAGACAGTGGATTATATACCTGGCCAATTATGACATCCGGAATGCCCACGTCTTTATTTGCAAGGTTCACACTTACTTATTATACTGTTTTATGTCAGTGTCAGTGTGGTCTTTGGTAGCGGTGTCTTTTGAGAGATGTACCGTTGTTATATGGCCTTTAGAAGCCCGTCGTGTACAAACCATGAGGATTACGTTTTTGGTAATTTTCTTGATAAGCCTCTTTTCGGCCATTTTTTACTTGTGGCTACCAATTCTTCTGGAAATTTGGGAACATGAAGGCATCGTGTTTTGCACTATTACGGAAGATCATTCCATCTGGTGGAATCAAGTGTGGCCATGGCTTAATTTAACATTTGGGACCCTTGCGCCTTTCTTGATGGTTTTCTCCAGCACCTCCGCCATCTTGGGTCGCATTCTCTACCTGCGACATGGACGCAAGAGCGTGTTCAATGGAGATGAGATGCAGACCTTGACCGTCATGATGGTGGCCGTTGCTCTAGCTTTCATCATTGGAACTGCACCAATTGCTATTTACTACTTAATACCATGGCGTTTTGATGATCCCCATGAAATGGCAAAGCACAACTTATTCTGGGCCATTGCGAACATGACGAACTATATCCAATTCTCATCCAACTTTCCTTTGTACGTCATTACGGCTCCTCGCTTTCGAAGGGAGTTCTTTGCAATGGTGGGATGCAAACAAACCAATAAAATTTCTCCAGACTTACAAGTGATGACCATTTCAAGAACACCACAGTATGACTATGAGGCAACAACTTGACATAGTATTAACTGTCATATCAATAATTATGTGTGAATTACGCTGAAATTGATCACCATTAGGCCCTATGAGCAGTGTATGAGTACGACAATGTTCCTTGCGGCTGGTGATGCCACTGATCAAACACCCTGAGATATATTAAATGTACATAAGTTTCTCCCCACACTGTAAATTCTGAAATTCTGAGTTAGCTCAAATGATTGAGTGAAATGGTTGCACAATTTGTTTGAGCCATGATAGCTTGCTGTTTTGAGTTATGATAATCTGTATGTTGTTATAACTTGCAAACAACAAGCTATCTTGGCTCAAAGGAATTGTGCAACCATCTCACTCAATCAATTAAGCTAACTCAAAATTAAAAATTTACTGTGCAAGTTTTTGGCAGAAAGCTGATCCTCATGTCATGATGACACTTTGAGAAGTGCCGTTATGTGGCTGCAATTGCCATGGATTGTCGTTTATAAAGTGACATATGGTTATTGTTTTTCTTAATATCATCTTTGAATCTGGCAAGCTATAGCGACAAGGAGCCATTAACTGTACGGAGCCAGCGCTTTTCTTCTTAAAGTTTAAATGAATGATAAAGCCAACACTTTTTGAAATCACATTAGATTTTTTTGTTTATTATTCATTTTTTTCTTGGATATTTATTATGTACACATACACAAATTTTGAACATTTATTTGTATGATAAAAATTGTATTGTATAATATTGATGTACACAAGTGAATTAATTTTTTATTGTTATATATATAATATGTGACCTGCTCCACCAAAATGGGTTCAAAGTCGGCCTGCTATCATATTCAGCTGTGAAAATGGCTTTGTTCTAATTGAATTTGGCATTGAAGTGATGTTTCATATGTCTTGATATCTCCACCCAATCAAAAGATATGGCACCTCAAACATTGATGATACGGAACATGGAACTTTGCAAAAATGGCATTTGAATTTCCCAACATTACAATAAAACAACTAGAAAAAATTGGTTAAGACGGTCATAAATAATCAAAGCAAATTATTTTTGCTAAAACATGGTACCAACAGCTAAAAATCATCAAAATGTGACCTTTTGACACATTTTGCTAATTTCTGGAAAATACAGATTGCCTACTTTGAACTCATTTTGGTGGAGCAGGTCACATATTATATATATATTATGCATTTATAACAGAACATCAATGTAGCAAGCTATGACCAGCATAACCTTTGTGTATTTATTTGATTAAAGAATACTTAAACGACAGGATAACTTGCATAGGTTGCAATAGCACACATGTTGTCATATCCTCTTGCCATCATGATGTAGCCATCCATGCCCCAGCTTGTTCCCCAGCTGAAAAATAAATGAAACAGGAGAATGAAGGAAATTATAATTTAGAGTGTAGATTCTCGATCTTCGGATCCATATAGTAGATGAATTTACCTAGAGAAGATCTAGTAGATTTTTGCCCGAATTTTTGGCGACGTCTTGGCGTCTTTATCAGTGGCAACTCTCTCCTGTCACATGACTCTCGCGAGTCATGTAACACCTCAGCCCAACAACAACGCCACTGATGAAGACGACGAGACGTCGGAGAAAATTCCGGCTGAAATCTACTGGATCTTCTGAAGGTAAATTCTTCTACGAAATGATAATTATTAGTCCTAGTGGATTATCTAGAGATTACATCTGAAGACTGAAGACTTTGGAAAATGTGGGGGTAATGAAGACTGATTCTTCTTTGGAAGCAAACACTGGTAATAATTACTTCAATAGTTGGCTAACTAAACAGTTCAACAAAAATAAGTCCCCCTTTATGAAAACATGAATATCAAAGACTTCTTTTTTAGTTCTCTAAGAGTTTACCAATTTGACCAAAAAGTGCTCCACTCAAATTATTTCTAATGTCAGCCAAGGAACCTTAACTGTAAAAATGTTGCAAAAGAAGTCCTCAATTGTCTCCCAAAAACCTAGGCCCAAAAAAAGCTGCAGACTTTTGGAAACGATGGTATACATAGGCTGACTCAAAGGCTGCTGGCTCAGCCAGAAATAATGCCACTAAACTACAGATACACACATTTAAGGTCGATATACATACAAGCCGATAATTCAGCCACTTTTCATAAAAATCAGAGAATTGATCGTTGTGACATTCAAGTTTCTTTAAAAGGGGACTTATTTAGTTGAACTGTTCATGTGTGTCATTCACTCACCTGTTCTTGACCAACCAGTAATGATAGTTGTCAGCAGTGATCCCATAGCCAACAACAAGGACAGCATGGTCAGATTGTGTGGGGCTGCAGGAATCTTCGAAGTACACTCCAGACCTGCCGAGATAATTTTTTACAAGATTATTCATGGGACAAAATTACAAATGCATTTTTCACATGGTCTTTAAAGTTAAGTCTTTTGCAAACATACTTTTCAGCGAAATATACCTGAGGCACCAAAGGTAAAAATAGGTGATTAATTTGTTTCTGTCGTATAAACTACACTTCAATCATGGATTTTAAATTTGGATATTTGAAGCCATTATAATTATAATCTTTTAAGGGTAAAGTGAGAAAACCCTGTATGATCGGACAGAAAATATTGAAAATGCTGCTACACATCGGCAAACCCTCAACAAAATGCTCACTACCTCCACTTCCGTGTTTGAGGGCTACCATTTAATCTCAAGGGGCGCGGCTTGGAGTTTTTAAAAGTAAATATTTTTTGGCTCAGTTTTGGTTAAGTAATAAATTCTTTTTGGGCATTCTTGAAATAAGTAATTTCAGTTGGGTTATTTCTTAACACGTTGTTGCTTGATTTACAAAGGAATATTTGGAGATGTCACACACCCGAAATAATTACTGTCACTGCGTTATTGTAAAATAACTAATTTCCAGGAAATGGTTGCCTTTTGGTATTTATTTCAACATTTCCAACTTGTCACTTACCTGTAGAGTTGGAAGGACTGATGAGCAGCGTCGATTGCTACAGAGACAGGTCCCACTGATGCCACAGCAGCTTTGAGGGCATCTTCACTCTGGCTTGGCTTGACATCTACAAACTTGGTCAAATTGGACCCCTTGTAGTAGTCCATGTAGCGACAAGTGTCATCCTAAAAGAAACGGTGTATTGTCATCAAGCAAAAGAAGAAATTACAACAATTGTCTGGCAGCCAAATGTTTATAAAATGTTGAATCAAAGTAATAACAATGGGTTTAAACACCAAATTAACGTTATTAAATTGTATATATATTAAATTAAATTATTGAGTGTTTGCTGGGTTAATCAATGAAATGTGTATACTGCTATTGAAAAAATCTAACAATTTCTAATAGCAGCTGATAATATAAATACACTGCAGTGTTCAGCTAGAAGTCTAGAAGAAAGAAATTATTAAAAAGTGAAACTTTCTGGTGACTCATTGAAGTTGATTTATTTACTTGTCCGAGAAATATTAACAGTCTCGTATTAATCAACATACAACAAATTTACTACAAAATGTTGATAAATTAATTGCACCCACCTGGGCCTCATAGGGATAAGCTTGTTCCAAATCGATTCCTCCGTTGTCCTCCACATATTTGAAAGCATTGTCCATCCATCCTCCATTGCAACCGGCATTGCCTGAGAAAATTAATTAGGAATTTGTAAGAATATATTATTTTCAATGTTAATTATTATATCACAAACTATCTGCCTTTATTAATTGTTTCGCAATATTGTAAAGAATTCCAAACTACACCCTTTCATGTCCAAATTGATGAAGGATGAAACGCGTCACCTGAGGTTCGTCTCTTGTCAGAAGGAATGTGAATGTCTTTCTAAGAAATAATTTTCTCAAGATGTTACATTGAGACATATTATATTTTTGCTTTGGTTTTATTGCCTACCATATTTAGCTGTGCAGTCCACAAGGTTCTGTTCTGACAATTCACTGAGAATTCCGGTCTTCTTGAAATGAGCGCCTTCCAAGGATCCGGTTGTGGAGAAAGCCCAACAAGAACCGCACTGACCCTGGATAACACAGTCATTTTTTATTAAATTGGTCTGTCATTGCTAAATTAATACTTCATAATGTTTCATATTACCTTCTGATTGTATCCAATATCTGATAAGACTAATTTGATACCATAACCTGATACATCATGCTGAATGACTGATAACATATTAAAATAGTTCATTTGGTTACATATTATTTTCTTTTATAATGTTTTATGCGTATTATATTTCCAGTTCAGTGGATTTCAAGGTCTACAAATTCTTCATCTAATCTGTATTTCCACTTGGGACAAATTTGGCATTTTTCTTGAGGTCATTACCTGGTTCTTGATTGGTGTCACAAAGCCCTTTTGACGCCAGTCAACCTGATCAGGGAGGTCATTGCTCCTGACCCCAGAGAGGTCAATCTGGCTGGCATTTGACCTTGACCCAGGAGGGGGAGGACGAGCTCCCAAAAGGAATCTCTTGTATTCATCCCAGGTCTAGAAAGAAAGTATTAGCAGATCATAAAAATAAGTGCACCAATTGTGATTTTGCATTTATAATACTGACATTCCTTCACCTGGCTTAACTTCTGCTGTGAGTCTAGAGGGAATAAGGAGGTAAAATGAATGTGAAGGCCTATATAGTATATGGGTAATACAGTATGTACAGTTCTATATCTAATATCTGAAACGAATTTTGATACTGTTTGGGGTATGTCCCAGATCTATACATGTATCAATACATTTCACTTTATCCGCTTAGAATTATGGCAAAGTTTTCATTGCAAGGTGCTTTACTCAACCTGTTGATTGTTCAACAACATTTAAATTATTATTACAAAAAATAATAACATGCAGATGGCAAAAATAGAACAACAAAGACCAGACATATTGAAGTGTTTTCTTCAATTATTGCTTGACTTTTTCTACTGCTGAGTGCAGCATGTCCACTCAGGGAAATAGACTCAGGCCAGACTGTAAAGAATAACATATTTTCATAATCCATGGGAAAATTTGAAATCAAAAAATTTTGATTGGATGGCCAGTAATCAGTCACTTTTGAGACATTCCCACGGGAGGAGTTATCTCTGAACAAAAGAACCTACTGGCTTAGGGGAGACAATAGGGCAGTCACAGACTCTCAAAGACCAGCCTCTTCTGATTTCTAATTACCATACTCACCAACTAACTTGCATCTGATTGGTCTAGGGCAGGGCCATTCTCAACAAATGTGATAAGGTCTTTTTTTATAAGGTGAGCATGTCAAGAGGATTCTCTTTTCCACATCTGCAGGTTTGACTTATCTACTGAAGTAACTGACTTTTTAAAAAATTGACTCGTCCGCTTGAACACCTTTTTTACAGTCAAAATTAATCCAGTCACTCACCAGATCAGCATATTCATTTATTCCTAAAGTGTATGTGTGTTTTCCTAGGTCATACTCCAGGTTGTGACGCCTCACTTTTTCGACATTTGTATCCCAAATTTGACGCCTGAGGAAAAGACACGGAAGATATGAAAGCAACTCAGAAGTACATTATGGCAAAGACACGGTGACTGAGCATGACTTTTAATAAATGTTTTGAAAATGCATTTCTCTTTTTTTCTCATCTTTTGCACTGGCTGCACCTGTATATTTTTATATTTTTATGTTCTGACTCACCTCAAAATTTCCTCTTTGTGAGAGTACTTCTTTTTGTGGGTCTCCTTGTAAGATTGCCAGACGTCATCCAGCTGCTGATTGTGTAAGTAATTGCTCTTCACTTCTTTTCCTGTTGCCAGTGATGCAACTGAGGCAAAAAGACACAAGACCACTGCTTGCCAAATCTGCAATTTTATTTCATTTTCATAGAAATGCCTATTAAATTAACATGTTGCGTAATGCATAATTTAGTCTTTTTTATTTATTCATTTTGGCGAAATACTCTAGATGTGTTCTACATTTGAAAGTTTTATAAGTGTTTGAGGCTCTTTGTGTACATAACTCTTGCTGACACAAATTAAACATAATTATATATAATAAAAAGAACATATTTTAGGAAGAAAAACAAACATTCTGCACTACAATAAAAAGTCATTAAGATTTAAAAAACAAAACAAAAAATTCTGTACAATTAACAGACCATAATCACATGACATAGTCTTAAACGTTATAAAACTGCACATAACCTATAGACCTAATAGACTAAGATGTGAGTAAAAAATCAATTAATACATGCAGGGACATACCATTGTGATCCTTCAGCTTCAATGTTTTGGTGTTGAATGCAAAAAGGTTCCAGAGTGACCCACTAAACCCCTGGACCTTGTCTCTTGCCTTAAATAGCAATTCACCCTTTGTTGTTTGTCTCTGCATGATTTCACATCTCATGAGGAAGTTTCGAATAGCACGTGATCCATGAGCCTGGATGACCTCAAAACAAGTCAAAAGTTGTCAAAGGTCAGTGGCAGACAGATGATCCTCAGATCCATAAGCTTTGCTTTGTCTGATTATTCTATTTATTGTGCTGATACGTCCTCAGTGACTCAGTCAGCTTAACAGTGGTCTCTGTCTAATTATAAATGCAACAACATGGATGCCTTCCTTTTTTTTTGTACCAAGTAGTATTTTCAAACTTTAGTGCATGCATGGTTCAGTCCAACCGTATATTTATAATACATCTTATTTTATATAACTATAGGCCTATACCACTAACATTTGAGCTAAAACTCAGGTCACGTAATCAACCCAGTTGCCAGCTGTATACGCTTCCCACACACATGTCACTCAACCAAACTATCCACCTATCCTTCTTTTTTGGTCTCATACTTCAGATGGGACCCTGCAATGGAGCAACTCCCCTCTCATTTCTGTTTCCCTACTCTACCACTGATCTCCCACCAGGAGTGCATGAAACTGCATATTCTCATATTTAACTCCTCCACAGAGGGAGCAACTTCTTATAACCATTTCCCCACGGGTAGCAGCACCTTACGCAACAGGCAGATTGTCCCTATGTCATTGATCCGCTAACCTGCCAACCTGGCTATAATACATATCTGATTCCCCTGCATGATCCAGCAAACATCTCCCTGCCATCTACAGGAGCATGTCAACATTTACCCATTTACAATTTTACAGCCTTTTCAGCTTTAAACACCTACAACTCACTCTAAATACCAGGTGTCCTTTAAATATTTCCCTACTTTAACGACAGCGTCAACAGCATCACTTCACGATGATGCATTGCCAAACTTATTTATTTCACAAATGGGCATTTTCTAGTATAAAACAGTCCTAGGAGAAAAAACCCAGAGTGCACTGGTAAAGTGAATAATATTAAATTTCTTACATTAGAATTATTCATTGAAAAACAAATTCATTCAGAATTTTTATTTTTTCATAGAATTAAAAAATAGTTATTTTAACAATAGATAATCACCCAGAGAATCTACCCTAGACGAATCTCTCAGGAACTCTACATTATGATAGATTTGCGTCACAAGCGTCTCATCCAATCAGCGGGCAGCATTTCTCTCCACTTCGAAAGTTTACCGGCAATTTGCGAGGCAACCGTTAACTTCTCAGAGACGTACCATTGTAAAGGTCTCAGAGAGATCTATCTACCCATATAAGAATGGTACCTGTAACCCTGACGGAAGTGTGCGAAATAGCGAAATCAGCCTCATTTGCATAACATGTGTGAAGCCATGTCCATTGGTCAGCTTTGTGGGCGTGTCTGACTTAATCACTGAAGGCTTTGCTGAGGTGTAGATAATAGACATTTTTATTTCTTTTCGGTTTTACAAAACATATAAACTTTAACCTTAGGCTAGTGTCACAGAAATTAAAAACAATTTAAAAATAAGATTATGTAAAAGGTTTAGACAAATTAATTAAAAAATTAAAAATATAAGTAAATAAAATAAGGACAAGTAAAAATCAAATCTAAACAACATAGGATGGAAAAATCAAAACAATTATAACAAATAAATTGAAAAAACAATAGAAGACTTATACAAACTCTCCAGTTTTAAAATGTCAATTTTCGAGACAGCTTTTTTAAAGAGGTTAGCATCCTCACTGTCTTTTACATCTTTTGGTAGCCTATTCCACAAGGTGGCTCCCAAGTGAGTCAAGCTATTCAGTCCATATAGAGTAGTTCTCTTTGAGACTACTTCAATTTGATGCTTGTTGACAAGACAAGATCATAACTGGTTGTTTTTCTTTTAAACAATCGAGCCGATACAAGTTTCCAAAGCTGTCTCGTGCTCTGCACTCTGCGCAGTTTGATGGGATGCCTCTTTTTGGGCTTGAAGGCTCCAGACAAGACTCTCAGGTGTCTTTACAAAAATGAATTAAAGCAAAAATACAACTTGAAGAATATAAATTTGGTTGAGGGTCATATTGCCTTGTACACGACAGCAAATACCCGTATGATGTTTTTCCATGGAAAAGTGTGTCAAAGTGGCAAGTTTTTTTTTTTTTAATCACATTCTCGTTATGTTTTGGTTCTAAAGGCAAAAACATTTGGGCAGATAATCAAATAATCATTTCTTAAAATGGTTTGCAAGCAATTTCATTAGAAGTGGATATGTGCATAAAATCTCGATCATAAAATTAAGGCTAATTTTTAATGGTGGTGTAAGTAAGTAAGTAAGTAAGTAAGTAAGTAAGTAAGTAAGTAAGTAAGTAAGTAAAACTTTATTTCATGTCGGGTTATAAAAACAAGCAACACAAGCGCAGAGGCTTTTGACCGACTAAAAACAAATAACAAAACAAATAAAAACAAGATAAATAATAAAAACAATAAAAGCATAATTGTCATAAAAGTTACATAGTACATAAAATACACGTCCCACAGCTGCAACTGGGTTCCCATGACATTATTTTAGTTTTAAAATCTTGTAAATTCATCAGTCTAAAATCATTGGGCAAGAGATTATACAACATAGCACCAGAGTATCGCATTGATTTGTAACCAAAATTGAAGGTGTCATACCTCGGCTGCATCATAGTGTATTTTCTAATGTTATAATTACATGACTTCATTTTACAAAAATCTTCTTCAAAAGGTGGTAACATGCCATATCTAATTTTGTGAACATTTGTAAGTAAATCTCTTAACATGGTAACTCTGAGTGGAACCATTTTGGCTTTACAAAGCAACACTCTGTAGGTTGAATTGAAATCATTAAAGACATATCTCAGAGCCCTTTCTACTACATTTTCCATTTTTCTAACATCACTGACACTGGTGTGATATAAAATTGAGTTACAGTATTTGAAATTTGATAGAATAAAGGACTTAACAATTTTTAGTTTAGACTCAGTACACAGCATATTTCGCAGCCTGTGTACACATCTCCATTTATGCAGTCACAGTGACAAATGGACCGTTTTAGCGGGAAATTTGAAATTTGAGCATTTTTAGAATGTCTTTTTGGCCCTGTCTTGGCTATTTTGTTGTAGATGTTTGGGTCAAGAAATATGTATAACTTGATTATAGAGCATGCATCTGGCATAGGAATAGATACCAGGCATGTTGAAATTATTACTATGTTTTCCTTTTATATCGTGCTTGGATCCACTGGGGCGGCTGCACACATTGTGTATTGGCCGCTGTGCCTAATCTATTGCACTTAGGTATATGATATTTGGCACATGAATGGGTCTTACAGCATATATGTGCATTTTGGTGTTCATATTTAAGCAATTGGTAGAGTTTTTATAAAATATTAAAAATTAAAACTTTTCGTTTCCAGAGCAGAACTCTGAAACTGTTATACCTATCAGCATGAAATTCTACCATCATATGCATTGAATACCCTTAATGTTCCTTTTGGGGGTCTAAATGCTCTTACAAAAATTGGGGGTGTACATGGGTCCCTAAAAACTGATGGAGTGTCAAATGTCGGGATTTAAAGGGAAAAACAAATGGCTCGTGTCCCTTTTTATCTAAGCCTAAACGATAAAGAAATATTTCAAATGTCGTTTGTCACTTTTTATCAGTGAACCCCATCAGTGTCTCTCGATTTTTAGGAGGGCCAGTGTCCCTGTGTCACTTATTAAGAAGGGCAGTGTCGCAATGTCGATTTTTACCCTTGTACACCCCCAAAATTGATAACAGTAAATTCAGCAAAAATGTTATTTTTTCAATGGTTCATGATTCCGTCAATTTTGGAGTAACACTGTGGAAATTTTGCATTTAGATGTCTAAATTATACCTCTTTAAATGACTAAACTCATTTGAAGGGCCAATTTTATGAAATTTTCATAAAACCAAAAAACTGGGAAAAAGGAAGATTTTAGGTTTCTCAAAAATTAATGGTAGAGTAGCGCGGGGCATGCAGCCCCCCTTAACTTCGAGGTACAATTTGACCTACTTTTTGGGGTCGATTATTTGAATGCTTATGCTGTCAGGAAGGGATCACTTGACTCTACTTATAACTAGTGAAACAAATGTCTACCAATTTTAATAAAGGAGTTACGGCCCTTCTTGTAAAAAAATTAAAATGGCCTTCTTACCCCACCCATCGGGCAAGAAGCCCCCCTATTATAATCCTATGGCATTTTTTTTTGCGAGCACATTCAGCTTGAAAGTTATTTCTTGGGTTTTTAAGGCATTCTATTCACTTTTTCTGAATTTCAGAATTTTTCTGTTCATGCATTTATTTTTAAATATTTTTTGCCCTTTTTCAATTTCGGCCAAAATTTTTTCTATTTCAAGTAGCTATTCTATCAATATTTAAGGTAAAGTAAACATTATGAAATGGTTCCAGAAGCAGCTTCGAGGCCTCAGTGAAGGGGGCCCCATGCCCCATACCATGTGGTGCCTCTTGCCCCAAACCCATATATATATTTTAATTTGACCTCTATATTTTGAACTAAAATGCAAAAAAAATGATCCAAATCATATTTATGTGATTGTCATAAAGTGAAGCAATACAGATATCCATTATACTTTTAAAAATTTCCAAAGTTATTTCTGACAACCACTTTCAAAGAATTAATCAAAGTTACAAAAACCATGCACCTTTTTTTGTTTCTTTAATTACGACTATGGTTTGTGCTGAATGCCTTGAAAATTTGTGACGTCACCTAAAAAGCCTCTAGCTTCAATCCTATCAATAAGAAAAAGCACCAAAAATGTAAGTTTAGATATAACCCTGGGGGGGGGGGCTTCTCACCTAACCCGGGCTTCTTGCCCCGACCCACTCTAAGCAATAAATCGGTGAACTTCAACAAATATTTGCTTAATCATATTAGGAAGTTACTTTTGTATCCATATACCTATACAGTTTAGTGTACAATTTTGCTTGAAATGGATTATTTTTAAAATTCTGAAATTTAGCACACAATATGAACAGCACCTGGTTCTTGCCACTCAGGGATTAAGTCTTTCTCAGGGGATATAAGTAAGACACTACACCACCTCCATTTTGAAAAACCTCCACAGAAATTTCTGAATACCCTATGGGTATTTTGAGATAACCAATTAAAGTACCATTTTTTCTTTGAGTGTTGACACAAGAGATTGTTTTATGACACAGGGGCAGTCTTATGATGCAAAATCAATTTTACGTATTAGGCGTAATGTAGTCACCTTATAAAAAAAGACCTTATCACATTTATTGAGAATGGCCATGTCCCACCTTATAAAAAAAGACCTTATCACATTTGTTGAGAATGGCCCTGCCCTAGACCAATCAGATGCAAGTTAGTTGGTGAGTATGGTAATTAGAAATCAGAAGAGGCTGGTCTTTGAGAGTCTGTGACTGCCCTATTGTCTCCCCTAAGCAAATAGGTTCTTTTGTTCAGAGATAACTCCTCCCGTGGGAATGTCTCAAAAGTGACTGATTACTGGCCATCCAATCAAAATTTTTTGATTTCAAATTTTCCCATGGATTATGAAAATATGTTATTCTTTACAGTCTGGTCTGAGTCTATTTCCCTGAGTGCCATGTCCTAGACCAATCAGATAAAGTAAGTTGCTGAGTATAGTAGCCTAATTACAAAAGAGAAGAGGCTGGTCTTTGAGACTCCGTGACTGCCCAATTGTCTCCCCTAAGCCAGTAGGTTCTTTTGTTCAAAGATAACTCCAACCATGGGAATGTCAAAAGTGACTAATTACAGGCCATCCAATCAAAATTTGTTGATTTCAAATTTCCCGTGGATTATGAAAATATGTTATTCTTTACAGTCTTGCCTGAGTCTATTTCCCTGAGTGACTGTAGTCTGCATACAATAATACCCGTGTTGCTTGCTTTTCGCCCAAATCGGCATTTCATATTTCGTTTGACGTATGAAAATTGACACAAATTGGACCATTCTTATGTTGTTAAACACTCAACTTTTGAAGATGACACTGTTTTGATATATATGTGACTATAGGCCTAACTGGCATATAAATGTAGGCCAATATAGCCCACAGCTACAATGTGAGCTAATGGGCGTTTTCGAAAAGATCGCACTAGTAACACTAGTAACTCGGGCGACTCTGGAGTGACTGGTGTTTGTTTCCGAACATGCACGGGGGTAGCCCGGAACCAGAAGAGGAGAGCTTCACTGGAGCAGGAACCAGTTTGTCACGTGGTACAAACTCTTGAGACCCCAGTACTCTCCGATATCGGGGAGTAACCGGAAACACTACACTCGAGGATCGACGTTGGCACCTCCCGGAAACACGAGGGTCGAGTTTTGCTTGTTCGGAAAGAAACCCTCGTGACTCGTGTCACTCGAGTTACTCGTGTAACCTTTCCGAAAACGCCCTACGTGTTAGTCTGAAACAGGAAGAATAGAAGGCAGAGATTAGGCCAATCCACAATTAACTTCATGATTGTTTGTTTCTGTAACATCCTTCTAAAATACATAGGTTCCTTATCAGTAATGACATATCTAATATACAGTATATGAACACAACGTAGGCCTATATATCAATAAAGTCTTGCAATTAATAACTGCTACAGAACTAATAGGGTAATAATCACGAAACAATGATTTTAGAAAATTCTATGGAGAGATCGGAGTCACCGGATCCCTAATGCTCCTGCCTCAAGACCACTGAATTAAGGTGGGTAGACTTTTAAATAGGGGAATTTACAAATATACAATAAATTATAGTGGGTGTTAACTTGGTGAAGGGTAAATTAGGTGATCAAAAACATGAGGAAGATTTATTTCCACATAAAATGCACTGTCATATATATATCATCATGTGCCATACAGGGATGGTTTTTGGCTATTTACAACCAAGATAACTATGCCATGTGTGTATTAAAAGTCATTGATATGGGGATTAAGGGTACAAGGTTCCATGGTAAAGTAACATCTCTACCATAAACCTTAACACTCCCTAACATTATTTCATAGATAGGCCTACTAATAATATTATTGGTACAATGGATAATCAAGTTGATAAGACTAGGGTAACAAAATAATACTGAGATTAAGTACATGTACATGTATGTGTGTGCATGTTCACAAATCTGCAAAGGATAAACTTGCCCACATGGTTCTATCAACCATGCTCTCTAATTACGGTCTCCCCTATCCGCTCCAGGGGCCATGCGCCCTCTTTGCTGCACCATATTAAATTAATTTTCCCTGTATGACACATGATGCATGATTATATATATGACAGTGCATTTTATGTGGAAATAAATCTTCCTCATGTTTTTGATCACATAATTTACCCTTCAACAAGTTAACACCCACTATAATTTATTATGAAAGTATTAGAATTGTTTTAGTACTAGTTGGACAAAAATTTGGAGGGGGTTCTAACGTGCACATAACGGACAAAAATGTAAGTTAGAACCGATAATGCGGTGTCTAACTTAGTAACTAAATTACACATCATACACTTCCTCTATTTTACCTTTTAACTTGTAATTTTTGCAAAATAATCAATAACCAGATCGTTTGTTTGCTCTTGTTAACAACTTGTAAATCCTTAGAAGGGCACTAACAGGAAAAATAGTCATATAATTAAGATAATCTCAGAAATTTTCCATTTTTAAAATAGATTTTCACAAGAAACATTCTGCTTACAAATATCTGCGATTCACCCATAAATCTCTTCCATTTTCTTTGAAATTTCTAAGAGCACAATCATGTTATTTTTGCTCCGTACTATAGCTTCAGTACTCATGTTTCACTTGGACTGAATTACACTGTTGTATTGATCCTTGTGGCTATATAATATTATATATGGACTGTATTGCAATATTAAAAGATAAAACTTATCTTATCTGACTTCATGTTGGCCTATGTTATGTGTTGTTGAGTGCCGCTGTAAGCCTGTGACCCATTTATGCCACTGACATGCAGTTCAACAGTCATTTTATGCACTTTTCAAAAAAGGAATTAAGGGAATGACTCCACGGTGAACCACAGGTATGTACAGGGATGATTAGTTTATCTCACACCAAATCTTAGCTGATTAATTTGCTAAATTTAGGGTAATCTTCAAAATCAGAATATCATACTGAACAGGAAGTTTAAATGCATAATATTATAACATACATGACATTTTGCATGTATACAATTTTGTACAGCTGCCCGGTATCCTTGTAGACTTTTATGGGTTGTATAAACTGTACATTGTACATAAATGTAGGCTATGTAAATTAATATTCACTGGGTCTTCTTGAAAACACAGTTCTTTCGGTATTTTGTGGTAAGCCACATGTTTTGTGCTGACTGTCTCAACTTTCATGTGCTTGAGAAAGTTGAACTATTTAGAGGTGCAATGCATTTAATTATTTTGCCCCATATCATGACTGAGACCACAGGCTAGGGGAAACAACTTGGTCAATAGTTCAGGAATCAATTCACTCCATTTAAATTCTTTTATAAGTTTCAGTTTGGAACTTCACTTGTAAAAGTGTGCTGGCTTCATCTAAAAGAGCTGTATATCAGATATTATCAGGTATACTGATTATATTCATACAGTTTATCAGACGCACATTAACCCATAACCCTTTTCATGTATTGTTGGTAGATTTTCCTAAGAAGTAAAATAGACAAGAAACACATCTGGGGTCATGAGAAAAAGGTTATTTGGTCAATAGTTATAGGGCTCTTTATATTGTTTCATAAATTCCTTTATGACGCTTCCAAGATTTTGTTGAAGTTATAAAAGTGTGCCAGCTTCATCTAAAAGAGCTGTAAGTTATGCCGTAAGTTATGCCGTACACTCTAAAAAATGTCGGGACAAAATTGGTTTTTTAGATTCAAAATGGTTTTTTGAAAAACCAAATTTCAATGCAAAACCAAAATGGATTTTTAAAAAAATCCATTTTGGTTTTTTGCATTGAAATTTGGTTTTTCAAAAAACCATTTTGAATCTAAAAAACCAATTTTGTCTGGAATTTTTTAGAGTGTACCAGCCAAGAAGCTACAACTGCAGAATCTAACCAACTTTACTAAAATGGCTCTGTGGAGCATAAATTGAAATAGCTTCCATTTTGTCATGTTATATCTGACTTGTAAACATTATTAGATACACTTACATGATATCAAACATGTATTTTAAAAGTTGTCCCAGATTTGTAATTGCCTTTTTATATGTCAATGATTTAAAGTTAAAATTCCTCTGAGAAACCAGGTGCGGATCCAGAATTTTTCGAAAGGGGGCCCCGGGGGGCGCAGCAATATTTATAACATTGGAGTCTCTAAAAAATTTTTTTTTCCAAATAGCAATTTGAAGGATTTATCTGACAAAAGGGGGGGGGGCGCACCCCATGTGCCCCTCCCCCTGGATCCGCCTATGGAAACTGGAGTCTATATAATATGTGCCCCATCCATGACTCGTTTATTGTTTGCTTCATTTGTTTTTCTTATTATAGGTATGTTGACCATGAGTCTACGAAACCCAGAAACATTGGACTTCAGATGATATCCACAGCAGGTATAGTCTATGCTTGGATTTCTTAGTGAGCCTATTTGGTGTCTGTTGGCCTGGGGCCTCAGGGGACGACCATTTATTTAATTTCCAGGGGGACTTGGCGTTTTCTTGGCGGGAAAGTATTTATTTCACGGTGACAGTGGCAGTATTTATTTATTCAAATGCGCGAAGTCCCCGATTATTCATTCCAAAGTCAAGCATCGCCTTATTATGAAACACACCTGGCGGAAATTATTTATTTCAAGACTGCCTAAGAAAAATTTATTGATTTCACCTAAACTGAGCAAGAAATTATTTATTTTAAAAAACTCCAAGCCCCTCCCCCTTTTCCTCTGGATATTAAATTGTTTCCCCCTAACTCTCTCTTGTAGCGTACTGGGCTGCTATAAACATAGAAGTATACTTTCCTGCAAGTGTTTTCTTTCGTAGTTTGTCACTGATCAATGATTAGGATCATGGACATGAAAGAGTTCACGCACAAGCTGATAGATAGATAGATAGATATGGTAAGTGCGGCCCTCTAAGCCCGGTTCTGGGCGCTAGCGAGGGTTGATTGATGAGATGGGAGAGAGAGCGGGAGTCCTCAACATGCTACACATTTACCCCATGTGAGGGATCTTTTACTTGCCTAGCATAGACACTGATACAAGGGGCCGCCAATTGAACATCTCATCCGAATGACATCCAGCTGGGATTTTGCTCATGAAGGTTCACTGAAAATTTCGGGTCTCCCACCCGGGGTTCGAACCCATGCAGGCAAAGACCTTCAGCAGAGCAGGCGGGCACCTAAGCCACTTGGCCACCCAGCTGCTGGGTATCAGAAAGATTATGAAAATAAGGAGAGTGTGCGAAACTCTGATTTGGAGCCTGCCAAAGCATATTAGTATTGCAATTTGCAACAACTCGAGATGATATTAGAATGCGTGCAACAATGGACATTGTACATTTGACATCCCGGGTCTTTATGATTTGCAAAAATTCCCGGATCCATGCAATGTTTGCATTCGTTTACAGAATAAACTTGTACTGATAGCCCACTCAACTTATTTTGACACAATCCCATTAATACAGAAAAAAAGCAATAAAGATGATCACAAAATTTTCTGCAGTTTGGCGTAAGCTATTGATGCTGAAAACAGAGAAGGATGATCACGTTTTAGCTCTGCGCATGCATGAGTGGTATATTCTTCATTTGGTCTGGAGACAACTCTGAAAGACACCTGTTCTCTGTGCATATCTTGATGGCAGATGCTTGAGGAACGCTCCCTGCCTCTTGAGATGATATATGCGACAGTCCTATGATTTTCTGATTCTGTATATCGTAACCCTTTGTAATTATTCATACATGGATACATTTCTAAATCAAATTCATTAGCTTTTTTAAAAAATGTGTCTCATATGGATATATATCAATTAATCATGAACTGGCACAGATCAGCTTGGTGATTTTGACTTATCGGTGGCCCAAGGTAAGTGTTTCCCGGAACGCTCAGGACAATCCACTTTCAGGCAATTGTGTGTTATCAGACCAACTTAGTGATTTAATCACTCAGATAAGTCCAGATAAATTATAAAACTTAGTTCAAGTCTCTTGTCGCACAAAATGGTGCTATTTAAAGTTTTTATCAGATTTGAAGTAAAACGATTTACTATATTTTTACAGAGAGCAAATTTGCTTTTGTGTTAAAGTCCCTTGTTTAGATGGCATTTGTAAAATCAGTTTGTAGATTGCAATAGAAGCTGAAAATAATCAAAATACTGGAATTGGGAAGGTTTTTCATAAAAAAAAAAAACATTAGACAAATGCACATATAGGCATACGCTTACAAAGTATTATATCACGAGGGGTAGGGTTGGGACGTTAACCGGTATTCATACCGTACCACGGTATTATTCGGGCTAAATATCGTACCGTCAGGGCCAACAGTACTTACGGTATTACGGTTTTGCTTCATATCATCATTGACCAGCATAAATAAGAAGAAATAGCAAGAAATCCATTGAATTCACGTTGTTTTCGTCCCTCGGGCGCCATGACACTTCGTTCTCGGGCTGCTCGAGATTACAAAATGGTGGACGAGTGTAGCGCAAAATTCAGAATTTCTGATTTTTCGCCGATTTGAGACGTTTTATAGCATTAAATGGCTGATTAACCCTGAGATCGATATATCGTGTTATAGCGGTATCACAGTCAATCGATATCGTGATATCAAAATACCCATATCGTCCCAACCCTAACGAGGGGTGTCCCAAAAGTTCAGACCAATTTTTCTGGCAGACCGTTCTATTTAAAGTAGCCGAATGACATTTTCACAGAAATCATTTCAGGTATTTTATGAAGTATTTTCGAAAATATGGTTTATCTTGGAAGTGCTAAAAAAAATTGGTCATAACTTTTGGGACCCCCCCATATCACCAGTCAGATGTAGGGGCGACCGGGGTGAGTTGTGCCACAGGGTAAGTTGTGAAATGAAGAACTGAGTAAAGAAGGCAATGCCTCCCATATATACCCACTTGGTCAACATCATTAGGCACCAAGAAAAAAACGACCAAATATAATGGTATGAAAAGCTACACTCATAAATTTAATTTTGTTGCCGAAAACTTGAAGTGCCGAGGACTGACATTCTTGTTTTTCAGTCATTTGGTATTTGTAATAAGATAATGTCCCTCTGGTAGGATGGAGTTAGGAGGTATATCTAGACATTTGTCTTATTAGATTTCATGTCACATTATTTGGGGTAAGTTGTGCCGTTTGGATTGGGGTGAGTTGCACCAGTGGTATGATATAGGATTTAATTTTTTATTCATCTTTTTTTGTCTTCATTTTACGTAAGGTCTGTGAATATGTTGTGAAATAACTTGCACTGAAAAGAACATGTGCTAAAAGTGTTATACCCCCCTCTCAACAATAAATAATTCTAGTTTTTGCAGCATTTTTAATTTTTGCATAAAATGGCTCATAATTGTTTGATCAGTTTCATGTGACATGTCAGCCATAAGTTGAAAAAAATCATACAACATTTAATGATCTATCTGAATAAACGGGTGATATATACAGTTTTTTGGTAATAAATTAAGCGGAACAACTTACCCAGTCATGCGGCACAACTTACTCCGGCACCGGGGCAAGTTGTGCCGCTTGACCTACTTTTTTCAAATGCCTACCATGATCTTCCCAATGGTCGGACTGCCCTGAAACTTTGGTCGATTTTGGCCGATGTATTCTATTTTGATGTCTGATTTTCACATTACATGATTAAGCTTTGGTTTTTCTGAATATCAGCCTGACGCAAAAATTGGCACAACTATTCCGGTCTCCCCTACATTGAATATTGTGCCCTTTTTTCAGTAGGTCTATGTCTGTGCCTTGGCAGGTTCCAAATTAAATCAGAGTTTTATAATTATGCTCCTCTTCTAAGCACAAAGTCTTTTTTGATATACTCAGGTTTATGCACATGCATCAGTAATGATATAAATTAAAATTTTAATAAAGGTCAGGTGAATTGTGTTTTGCATTGCATTCATTTGGAGAAAAAAAAAAGGACGTTTAAAAAAAATGGTTTGCTACACATTCAGTCACAAATGACAATTATGTTATCAATTATGATAATGATTGCATATATTGTTTGTTCGTTGGTTTAAACATATTTATTAATTACTTTACCAACAAGCCAAAGCCTCAATCACAGGCTCAGTGGGTTAGTAGGGAAAAGAAAAGAAAAAAAAGTAGTACCTTGTAGTTGTCATTCAGAATTTGGATGCATTCATATAATTTAAAGTACTCATTATTATATCTGTACGTATATTACTATTAGATTCAAGTTCGTTACTACCATATATAACAATAGTTAAGTGGAAATTACGTTTTCATGAAGCAAATCTCTTAATTCAGTCTTAAGGATTACTCTGACAACTCGATACCTTGGGCACACAAAAAAGTAGTTAATTAATGATGAATTGCTTCATAATTTTGCTGACAACTGCACCATGCTGAGGTAATACAACCTTTCTTGAACAAGTGAGAGTTTAAGTTGGAAAAGCGGAGTCGAATTTGTGCTAATATAACTTCATCTTTTCTGGACAGCCCATTCGGAAAAAACTTGTGTGCTGCCTTTCCATTATGTCGGAGCTTCACTAGGGGGCTTCAACTCGAGCATATACTTACAAAAAATCTTGCTTTAGGAAAAGAATTTTTTTTTTCCACATACAGATATGCCACTCTCAAGATGATCAGGAAGAAGTACATGTGGCATTTTGTGACTGTAGCTCTCAGTCTGTTTGTCGTCTGTCTTTCCACAGGTAACTATCTATAATTATTATATTACAGTTGGTAGTATAATTATTGAACCACCTTGTTGTTTTGCAATAGGCTGATGTAGTGTAAGTCCTACAAAGTGAATGATGACTATTGAATATTCCACCAGATTATTACTTTCTTGACTGCTTGATGGCTATCCAGCAAAACTTTGGGTCTTCATTAAGGTTCAGGCCATTGTTCAGAACTTTTCTGATTATTATTATTATAATAATTAAATTCAAAATTTATATAGCGCCAGTAATAGCTTTAAAAAAGTTCTCTATGGCACTTTACAAAAGAGATTCTCTATGGCACTTTGCAAAAGTGATCTAAAAATATAAATAGAATGTATATATATTGAAATCAATTGAAAAAAAAAGATTAAAATCATCTTATAAATAGTCCATAAAAGTGTCTTTAAAAAGGTAAGCTTTAAGTTGTTTCTTAAATTGATCCAGACTCAATTTCCTTCAAATGCTCAGGAAAACTGTTCCACAAAGTAGCTGCTGCATGCCTGAAAGACCAGGGACCGTAAGTTGCTGTGCGAACTTTAGGGACAATAAATAATGACTGGTCACTTGATCGTAGATTTCGCGGAGACTGGCGGACATCAATCAAATCAGAAATGTAAGACGGTGCACTGCCCTTCATAGCTTTATGGGTGTAAGGCAAAATTTTGTATTGCAGCCTCTGCTTTACGGGTTGCCAATGAAGTCTGACCAGCACTAGTGTAATGTGCTCTTTGCGTGGCGCTCGTGTGATGATGCGGGCTGACCTATTTTGTACCCTCTGCAATTTGCTGATCAATGTGTTTGGTAGTCCAAAAAGTAGGGAATTTGCATAGGCTAAACGTGATGTTACTGTTGCATGAACCAATGTTCTGCAACGGCTGTATTGATGTTGTTCCTAATTTTGCCTATATTTCTGATTAGATAGTAGTAGGTGTGTGTCACATTATTGATGTGTTTTTCCATAGTGAGGCAGCTGTCGGATAACCATGTGTAACACAGATTTCAATGTGTTTGGGCCCAATTTAATAAAAATTGTCCTAACTGTGGTTGGTTTGTGTTTTACCAATGCATACAGCCTGCTCTAAGTGCCTTTTGCATATTGCATGAACCTCCTGATTTTGTGGTCATGTTTAAAGGACTTGTAAGTGGGATTTTAGAAATTTTCAAAAATTTGGTCGGCACTATTAAAATGCAGCCAAACTAAGACAAAGTCTTCAAAATCCATAAAACTAATGAACGTGAGAGTAGCATTACTCTCTGACTTTAGCTTTAAAAAACGTCTTGGCAAAAAGTTTTGTGCATATTTTGTGGCGCCACACTGCATATTTGTAATGTCATTGCTACCAATTGAGTTGACTGAATATGAAAAAAAAATGGACATTACATTAGAAGAATTGATCTGGAATATTAATTCATCTACCCAATGCTTGCAAATTTGTGTTTATATATAATATTCCTGATGGACTCTGTTCTGGTATTTTCAAAATCTGATAGAAGTATGACAACAGGACAGGTGATGACAACTGCATTAATGATCTATACATATATATATATATATTCGAAATGCTGGGGCCACTATTTTAGTTTCCCTATTTAAATGCAATTTGAATGATGAAGTACCATGTCACATCAGTACTACATTCAGTAGTTGCCTACTAGTTGGTCCAAATACATCTCTTGGTTTGGTCCAAGGGAGTCACTCTGCTGAGGTCCTGAGACTCTTTGATAACCATGAAAAGGATTTGGGAAAACTCAACAATTGACAACAAATATAAATGCACATAATTTTTCGATATTATGTTTTGGATTCTTCATTGTTGTTTCATTTTACAGGTAAAATAGAAGAATGCAAGTGTACTAACTACAACAACGAATACATGTACTGCAATTGCTGTCCGGACGACGTAGTAGGATATTTATTTCGGTTTGACTACACATTCTCTCATATGTAAGGAAAAGTTTGGTGTTTTAAAAATACAATTTATGTTCTATAACTTATTTGGATATAATGTCAAATCAGATTACTTCTGCCATTGTAGAGGAAAAGATTCAGTGTCCTATGCTTAAAAAACCATTAGATATATAATATCATGAGTTATTTTAGCATCTTCTAGTTCTAATCATTTGTTGTTGTTTATAAAAAATGTTTGTAAATGTTTTTTCTTTGTGGTGGCTATTAAGGGATGATAATAATAGGGTCACAGAATTAAAAAAATTAATGCTTTGGGTTCTTTAAAACAGCAGTGAGAGTTCCAACCAAACTGCAGTAACAGGGTGAGTTTGCCTACTGACCATCATGCATGCTACATACTAAGAAATTCTCACTTGATTTCAATGACCTTAAGTGCATGGTAGGTTACAGTGGGCCGAGATAGGTCTAATATCAAGATACCCCTGTCTCATCTCAACACTCTTCTGCCACCTACTGTATGGACATGGGTGCTGCACGGAATTTGATAAATATAATTGCTCTGAGTTCAGGATCATGACATAAAAATAAAAAGAGGTCACATGTTGCCAGTGGTTGTTGGGGGACAACGGGGTAAAGACAAGCCTCCGTTGTGTGGGCCAGGTATAAGCATATTGTCCTCTTGCATGAATAATTCTAGTATTCTGTTATTATAAGCTTGATTAGTTTGGTATGCAGTAAGTTCATTATCCATTTGCAGAGGTAATACCTTTACTCGACTATGTGAAGCCAACTGTGACTGTGTGATTTGTGGGTTTATTTCTGATCCATCTAACCCATTCTTCGTCACTTGCTTGGAGGCAAAGGAAAAGGACTTCCAAGTTGACAGGACTTACGACTTGCACATCAACTATACGGCAGCTGATTTGTCAGATCAAGGATCATTTTACCACTCCGTAACCACCAATGACAGCATTTGTAAGTGATACTATAATTATGTCTTTCGATTGTTATATATTTTTTGTTACCGATTTTGTGATGTTCGTCTTCGTTGACTTTGTAGCATAAACAGAACATACCGCACGATGTGGGAGCATACTTGCATAATAAACAGTTATTGAACAGTAAAGATTATTTCCCATATCATGCATAGGCGTAGGAGATGTGATCTACAGTTCTGCTTGAAAGTTTCTGAACCCCTGGCATCTCTTACCTTATTTGTGCACATCTGTTGAAGATGTAATCAGAATGTGTTGGATAACTCTTACATCTAAAAAAGTTTGGATTTTGTCCTGCAAAATTTCAGAAGCTGCGCGACGAAATGTATAGGCGTTGTCCTGTAAAAAGGTATTAGCTTTCCAACTATTGTGGAAGGGAACCATCTTGAAATTTGACAGTGTGCATGTATCTTGATGATTACCTTCAGCGAACTCATTCGCAGAAGGTATTGTAATCATTATGGTAAAATGTTGTCCCTCCGCCGGTCGGGCGGGCGCCGGACGCCGGGCAGATAGATCGTTTCCGGGCCACAACAATCGGCTCCTATTGCATGTATATGGATGAAATTTGATATATGTAGCCTATATGGTCTAGTTGTGCCTATTTATAAATTGATAGTCTGATTAATGGACATTTGGGACTTTTTGAAATATTGAGAAAAAATAGATCTATTTAAAAAATATTTTTTTCGTTTCCGGGCTAGAACTCAGCCACTGTTGCATATACATGGATGAAATTTGGTCCACATATAGCCTATATGGTCTAGTTGTTCCTTTTGATAGTCTGATTGATGTTTCTATATTTTTTTTAAATATTGAGAAAATAAATAATTTTTTTTTGGTTTCTGGCCCAACGCTCATCCACCATTGCATTTACATCAATGAAATTATGTACATACATCGTCTAGGTTGTAATTTGTTGTAAATGTACACACATGTCACTCAAATAAAATAATACCATACCATACCATAAAAAACTGAATGAGACAATTCCATCGTAAAAAGTCTTGTTTTTCTATCACCTATGCTCCCAATGAAAGAATAGCCCATTCACTGTTGTGAAGTTCTTCGCTGAAGGTTCACTGCTTTGCAGCCTATGTTTTAATGTGCCTGTCATTTTAAAGGCATTATACATAATTATGAAGGATGAAGTGGAAGATGCTTGATCCCGAAGCTTGCATGGATGTGTGTTGGTTTCTCAATGCCCTGCAACATTTTGGAACTTTTTGACACAGTGTGAAACTTCTATATATGCCAACCCTTGATGTTGCAGTTGAGGTGTATTTGTTAAACTTACCATTCGACACCTCTGTCAACCAATCAGATGCAGGTATTGCAGGGAAATAATTCCGATATTCTTTGTTGTCCAGTTATCCTCTCATGTTTGACTGTTTGAGTGTTTGTCTCATGGTATAAGCCGGTTATTCACCATGGGATCAGGAATATGTGTTTATCACACCTCGAGCTAAAGCCCTCGGGTGATAAATCACATATTCCCTCTCCCGTGGTGAATAACCCATCAATCTCAAAATTATAAGATAGCTGAATTTTATTCCACTCCAGACAACATCATGCCATCGTTTATGGGTGTTCAAATGACTGTAGGCCTACTATATTTATATTTTTTCGTATCATTCTTCCACATTCCCAGCCTTTATCACGTGTCATATCATCACATCTCATCTGGGGTGCCCAAAAACAAACTCTTGGGGAAATTCTTAGAATCCCTCCAAACATCTCTTTGTCCACTTATCAGCGGGGATTATTGCCGTGTAACTATAGGTCTATTATCATGTTGGACAAAAAATTATATATCTACATGTTAGGGTGCATCAGCCGCCCCAACATTAACCGATCAAGCTGTACCTTGGTCCATAGTTGGGTTTTACCACACAAAATAAGATGCTAAAATTTCAGCTTGATCGATGGATATTTAGGGGTGCCTCCGAGAGCATACTTCTTGTGAATTTTTCAGGAAAAGTTACGTTTCCATAGGATCGCGGTTTGCGATAACTTGAGTAATATAAAAGATAGAAAAAAACTAATGACATATTTGGAATCTGCAGAAAATTTCCTTCAAAATGAATACCTGGAACCTATGTTTCCATCAACATTATGGTGATGATGTACTGCAAGGTATGCGTTTTCCTAAATATTATGTATGACGTCACTGATATACACATGTTCCTGTTTATGTCACTGCATGGTACTTAGTCTTTGCTTTCCTCTTAAAAGAAATTGTGTTTCATACATATCAGCAGTGATTTACTCAGTATTCCCTGTTATCTCTCAAAGCTATTTCAATTATTCGTGATGATCTCAATAAACATTTTTTGACTATGAAGAAAGAAAAAGCAAGCTTGCTATGCTATGTGTTGATAAGTCCCACTTTATTTTAACCTTATGAAATACTAGCCCTAATACTTATTGTGCATAAGGAGATGGGTCCATTTACAATGTGCAGGTTCATCACCTGTCCTATGAATAACAAAAATAGAGCCAGGAAGGTGCACCATGGCTTGAGTTTGTGTTATGGTAGTTAGAGGAACATAAGTACTACTTTTCTTTCTTTTTTTTTGCATTTGAAATTATAGTCGATTTCTTCATTATTAATCTACTATAATATCTTAAACTTGAAATGACCATTCTTAACACCTGCAGGATGATTGGTTTTAAACTGATTTAATTTATATTATGAAAATATCCTTTTGCAGTAGACGAACATCAAGTGCTTACAGAATTGGACCAAAATATTCCTTGTGAGGTCACTGCCCTATCCGTGCCATGTTAAACTGTATGACGTGTAAGCAATCAGTGACATCATAGCCTATACTTGCAATGTTGTTGTGGCAAGCCATCTGATGTGCCACTCCACACTCCTATGAGGTCACAAGTTGCCTAATGACAAATTGACACCTCATTTCAATGTATTTGATAGGACTTGTTGTGAAGTCATTGAGGCCCAATTGCAGCAGAATGTAAGTACTCGTCGTTCGTCTACTGTAAAAGGCCTATTCACCTTTGCCTAAAAGACTTTTCTTGAAGGTCACACAGTATACCATCTAAAGCATTTATCATTCATGCAGATATCACACATTCCTAATATAATATAATTTAAGTAGACTAATGTGCCATCCATTTAATGTAGGATACACAGATGATGGATACTGACAGTCTCAGTTAACATGGTACCTGATATAGGCCTACTCTATAAATTTTGGTTTGAAGCTTAATGTGGCCTCAGAAAAGTACTTCCAGAAAATATACATAGTTCTGACAATATTAGTATTTCATTAATTTGCAGAATATGAATGGTTAATTATCATATTATGTGCAATTGTACATTGACCAATCTTCTTGTGCACTATAATATCAGGCAAGTTTTTCTTAGTGTTAAAACAGATAATGACTTATCAATGCATAGCATATTAGTAAGATTGTTTCTTTATTGTCATATGGCCGTAAAACATTAATCAAGATCATTGAATCCTTGAATAATAGAAATAGCTTTGAGAGCCAAAAAGAAATACTGAGTAAATCATTACTCATATG
Organism: Platynereis dumerilii; assembly: GCA_026936325.1. Lineage (NCBI taxonomy): Eukaryota > Metazoa > Annelida > Polychaeta > Phyllodocida > Nereididae > Platynereis > Platynereis dumerilii. The sequence continues at coordinate 114,907,077 of JAPTHN010000001.1, forward strand.
TATCAAACATAATAAATAATGAAAGGAACAATTAAAGACAAAGTATCTTGCAGTCATTTAAAGAAAAAATTTTGTATATCAGTGAAGTCGTATAAAATATTCAAAGTAAAAACACATTCTGCAGTATGACATCAACATTATTTCAACGAAAGTATAGGTTCCAGGTATTCATTTTGAAGGAAATTTTCTGCAGAATCCAAATATGTCATTATTTTTATTCTATCTTTTATATTACTCAAGTAATCAAAAACCGCGATCCTACGGAAACGTAACTTTTCCTGAAAATGTCTTAGGAAATATGCTTCCGGAGGCACCCCTGAATATTATTTGATCAGGCTGATTTTTTAGTATGTTCATCTGGCTACCAAAACACAACTTCATGCCAAGGTACAGCTATCTTCCTCCATTTTTTTTTTCATGGGGCGGCTGATGCACCCTACTACATGTAGATGGATCTATTAATGATGGCACAATCTGGTGTCCACATTGAATGTGAAGATGCCTTACACAACAAACTTTCCAGGTCATTTCTTGACAGGCGCTGAGTGAAATTTATTGGCTGAAACCTCAAATCACCTGCAACATTTATTTGTGAAGGTTGTAAAAATTTCAAAATCCTTACAAACAGTTTGTAACATTTTCTTGGGCAAAGAAGTGGGATAGGATGCCAACAAGCCATTTTTACTTGTCAGGCAAGTATCTTTGAATGGAGGCCAAGTTGACCAACACGGAAATGTCACATCTTATATAAGAGATTTTCAATGCCCCGAATACAACGATGTTACCAAGGGTCAATGACAATTTTGTAACTGTTTTGTGGGTGCAAGAAATGACTTGTTTCAATGCTTTTTGCTTATGCTGCAGTGCTACCTCCACCTCCATCAATAGACGAATGGGACAGTTACCTGCTGCCTGATCAATCAGTTGCTATGGACATATCTTGGTCACCAAGTCGAAACCTGAGAAAGACAGAGCTCAATTACACAGTGAGATGGAGAGTTCTTGGGGATACCTTTTCTGAGGCAAGTGTGTTTCTTTCTCTTTTTTCTGTTGCAGTCTGTCACTTTGATATAGAAAAATGAGGACCAGTTCACTGTGAAAAATGTACTTCTTGACTCTTGATAGCCATTATTTTTGGAGTGTCATCTTCTCTACTTTCAACATGGGAAACATAGAGGCTGTTTGATTAGTCATGTCACCAACAAGCAGGATAAGTCTCCTGAAATCAAATTAATATTGAAAGTATTACATATGATCATGACAAATCATCAGAATGATGACACACTAAGTGCCATTTTCACAGTGCAACAGTCCTATCTTTTTCTAATAGTCAGGTCACATTTCCAGAAAAAGGGCTTATTTAAGGTGGCCAAGGCATTTTTTAGTAGAAGCAGGCAACAAGTTGATTCTTATGTAAAATTTTCTGTAGATTTCAAATTTTGCTGTTGCCAAGCTGAAATATGACTCCTTCACCCCCTAATTAGCATAAAACAAGATGGCCGCCAATTTCCTTTGTTTAGTGATAATTTGGCTTCCACTTGCACTAGGACAACAAGTAAAAGGTGTATTTTGATGTTTTTTGACCTGCTGAGTTCAAATTTGATGACTGCAAAGTGAAATTGTGACTCCTTAACCCCCTAATTAGCATAAAACAAGATGGCTGCCAATTTCCTTTGTTTAGTGATAATTTGGCTTCTACTTGCACTAGGACAACAAGTAAAAGGTGTATTTTGATGTTTTTTGACCTGCTGAGTTCGAATTTGATGACTACAAAGTTGAATTATGACTCCTTAACCCCTAATTAGCATAAACAAAATGGCCGCCAATTACCTTTGTTTAGTGATAATTTGGCTTCTACTTAGCTCTACTTGCACTAGGACAACAAGTAGAAGGTGTATTTTGATGTTTTTACATCCAATGAACACAAATGTGACAACTACATAGTTGAATTATGACTACTTCAACCCTTAGCATACAGTATACAATTCAGACAAGTTATTGTGGTGTGGCCTCAAAATGGGTTCTTTCCAGTACAGAATGAGTCAATTTAGCGTTTTGGAGCAAATTTCGAGAGCAACATTTACTTAGCTTTGGAGGGTTGACAATTGTATGTATAGTAACATGAAACTTGAAAGCTGACATGAAGGGATATCCATCCACATCCATTTGGGTTGGTTAAAATTAGTTTTCTAGTGATACGGATAGGTGAAATTGAAAAAAAATGGGAGAATTTTGTGTTTCTAAGGAGATTATCTGCACTGACGGTAATATTTATATAACTTTTGGAGTGTGGACAGTTATAGTAGCATGGATATAAAGCTGCCAAATGAGAGTTGACATCAAGGGCTATCCATCCACATCCCATTGGGTAGGTTAAAAATGAGTTTTCTAGTGATTAAGATAGGTGAAATTGAAAATACAAGGGAGGATTTAGGGTTTCGGATGATATTTTCGACACTGACACCTACATTTATTTAGCTTTTGGAGGATTGACAATTGTGATAACAAAGAAATCAAGATGCCAAATGATAGCTGACATCAAGGGCTATCAATCCACATCCATTTGGGTTGGTCAAAATGAGTTTTATAGTGATGAGGATAGGTGAAATAAAAAATACAAGGGAGGATTTTGTGTTTCTTTGGAGATTATCGACACTGATAGTAATGTTTATTTAGCTTTTGGACGGTTGATAGTTGCAGTAACAAGGAAAGAAGGTGCCAAATGAAAGCTGACATCAAGGGCTATCCATCCACATCCACTTTGACTGGTTAAAGGTGACTTATCTAGTGATTAAGTTAGGTGAAATTGAAAATGCAAGGGACGATTTTGTGTTTCAGAAGAGATTTTTGAAACTGATAGCTACATTTATTTAGATTTTGGAGAGTTGACATTTGCAGTAACAAGGAAACCAAAGAGCCAGATGAAAGCTGACATCAAGGGCTATCCATCCACATCCATTTTGACTGGTTAAATTGAATTTTCCAGTAATTAGGATAGGTGAAATTGAAAATACATCATAGGATTTTGTGTTTCTTGGGAGATTATCGATACTGGCGGTAATATTTATATAGCTTTGGGAGGATTGATAGTTGCAGTAGGAAGGAAACAAAGGTGCCAAATGAAAGCTGACATCTATGGCTATCCATTTACATCCATTTTACTGGTTAAAAATCAGTTTTATAGTGATTCGGATAGGGGAAATTGTAAATACATCGGAGGATTTTGTGTTTCGGATGAAATTTTTGACACTGACAGGAACATTTATTTAGCTTTTGGAGGCTTGAAACTTGTTGTGACAAGGATACAAAGATGCCAAATGAAAGCTGACATCAAGGCCTATCCATTCACATCCATTTTGACTGGTTCAAAATGACTTACTTAGTGATTAGAATAGGAGAAACTGAAAATAGCATTTAGTGTTTCAGAGGATATTTTCGACACTGACAGCAACATTTATTTAGCTTTCGGAGGGTTGACAGTTTTAGCAAAAATGAAACCATGCCGAATGAAAGCCCCGCCCCCCCATAGCCCACTTCTAGCATGGCTACCAAGTATAAACAGGAAATGCCAGGAAAAAAGATTCTAGAGGCTTTTTTGAATTTGTGTCCTATTGCAGTCAAAAGACAAATTACTGCAAAGCAAGGGTTATTTTTGGCCACCTTGTTTACGCTAATTGTGGGTGAAGGGGTCAAAATTCTATTTTGTAGTCGCCCAATTTCTATTCAAGATGTCAAAAACCATCAAAATACACTCCTAACATCAAGTGACTCACTTGATGTCCTGGTGCAATCAAAAGCAAAATTATCGCAAAACAACGGAAATTGGCGGCCATTTTGTTTGATGCTAATTATGAGTGAATAATTCATAATTCAGCTTTTTAGTGTCAAAATTTGAATTCAGTAGGTCAAAAACCTCAAAATGCACCTTCTGCTTGTTGCTCCAGTGCAATTAGAAGTCAAAATATTGCTAACAAGGGAAAATTAGGAAAAAATTGGTGGCCATCTTGTTTTATGCTAATTAGGGGGTTAAGGAGTCATAATTCAACTTTGCAGGCACCAAATATGAACTCAGTAGGACAAAAAATATCAAAATACACCTTTTACTTGTTGTCCTAGTGCAAGTAGAATCCTAATTATCACTAAACAAAGGAAATTGGCGGCCATCTTGTTCTATGCTAATTAGGGGGTGAAGGAGTCATATTTCAGCTTGGCAACAGTGAAATTTGAAATCTACGGAAAATTTTACATAAGAATCAATTTGTTGCCTGCTTCTACTAAAAAATGCCTTGGGGTGTTCACTTTTTTGAAAATGTGACCTGACTATAACACATTGTGCGCTTCTCAAAATTAATATAAAAGCTGAAATGCAACAATTGTTCTATACTTTGCAGATGGTCAGGTATACCACAAGGCAGAACATAACCCTGACTGATCTCCTACCCAACAGAATGTATGGCATCAACATCAGCTGTCAGTCCCCTGCATCTCCCTATGAAAGTGACAGTGTGGAGCTATTTGCCAGGTCTATGGAAAGACGTAAGTTTTCTTGGTTTACAATGAATTTTTTAGTTTGATCTTAATTACCGACCATGCTATGGATAGGGCGGTAATGCAACTGTCCTGAACGGATGTGAGGCAGAGGCCTACTGGCCAAACCAGGCCATTCCAAAGGTTCATTTTCTCAATATCACTCATTTATGCATCGTAGATTAGACCAATTGTGTTTTTTTGAAAGTTAAATTCAATATTGCAAGAGTTATTAACATCCTCTCATTGCATAGCGCAGGGCAGGTCAGACTTATTTCTTAAATGTTAGCTACCAGTTGCTTGGCCATTCATATTACAGCAAAAGTCATTGGCATAGATTCAGAGCTGCTGAGTACATAGTGCTTTACAGTCTGTCACTTTGATATGCAAGAAGGGTGGACTGTCGCACTGTGAAAATGGCACTTCGTCAGTCATCATACTGATGATTTGTCACCATCATACCAATACTTTCAATGTTTATTTGATTTAAGGCCCATTGCAGATAAGAGAGTGACAAAGAGGTGAAAAATAAAAGTGTTGTTTATGCACCTAAACTTGCTGCAAAAGGTAGCTAGCTATGTAGTGATTAAAATCCAACAAACTCAGCATTAAGGTGTGACTACAATTACGTCTTCTCCTACATTTTCATCAAGGGCTCAGACTTCTCCCGATTCCCTGTCTCTATTGAGATAATTATTTTCAGTCTAAAAACTGAACAAACACATCAAAGGCTATTTTTGAGTAGCTGGCGGCAAAACTGCATCACTGGTTTAGGCCAGAAAGCTGCACGGGGCAAGCAGAAGTGCTAGACAGAAGATGTTAGGGTCGGGACAATCAACAGTTTTTGGCATCAACTGTAAATACAAAAGTGCAGGGGCATTTTTTCTTGTGACAATGAACTGAGTCACGCTAAAGTAAAGATATTGTAATGACAAATTGTTAGCTTGCTTTTCTCAGAGTGATCTGAGTGTGACTGGGTGAAAAAGAAACTGTGCGTTAGGGTTGGGACAACTTTTTGGTATCAATTGCGACTTGGCGGACTGATTGCCACTCCTTGATGTGTACACAAAGTATCAAAGATAAATTGCTAGCCGCTATTACAGAACTTCCATGGCTGTAATTTAGCACCCCGGCCTTTGACAAAATGTTGCATATCATTATCAAAACTAAGGGTTTTGCATCAGCAAAATTTTGCTCATCATGCTAAAATGCCAAAAAATGATCATTTTCTGGCTGTTCAAGAGTTCATATATTTTGAACTGGTGATCTGATTTTGCTGAAATGTAAAACATTTATTGACATGGCTACTCACAACAAAATATGGTACTATAGGCTGATACACTCTTAATTTTGTGTGGTTTATAGCAGATAGATACCTGGCTTCACCTGAAATACGCAAAAAATTGCACAAGGCCTTAAGAAGACTAATCCCGCTTGTTTGTGGCAGGCAAAAGAAAGGATTATGCATTTAATTTTTACTCCAATATATGTTGTGACGAACCAAATGGCCTTCTTTTGATCATGACTAATCAAACAGCCTCTATGTTACCTATATTGAATGTACAGAGAAGATGACACTTCATCGGCTATCATGTGTCACAAGGTGCATTTTTCAGTGAACTTTTCCTCTCTTTTTGCATAACTACTGGATAGGCTAGAAGCCTGGTCCATCGGTGTGAAAGTATGATGTAGTCAGCCACTTCTCAGTCTATGCTTCTGACTTCTGCAATAAGAAGATTAAGATAAAATTTGTTTAAAATTGGTTTATCTCTATAAGGAGTCCTCTTTGTAAATTTCAATAGGGAAGCCGATGATTTGACTTAACAAAATGTCTGCCAACAGTGTTCAACTTCTGATGTTTCTGATATTCCTGCTCATGAAATTTAACGAAACATTTGATGCAAATATCATTGACAATTAAAGCTCCTTTTTTTTGTCTTCCTCACAATATAGAACCTAATCAGTCTCCAGATTTGCTAAATTTCCAAGTGGACAGAACTTGCATAGGAGAGGAAGAATGTGGTGTCACCTTATTTTGGAAGGTAAAATATCTAAAAAAACATCTATTATTATTTCATGACTAAACGAAAGTAGAACACAGATGCCAGAAAATTACCAAAATAGGTGATTAACAATAATTATTATTATGTCACATATCTTATCTATGTTATCATCTCAATTGGCTATTACAGGCTTTCCCCATGGAACACCAGTCTTCTAATTGTACAAGATATTTGCTTTCCACAAGCCTAGTTAACCATTCGGCAAGTTGTAATGAGGTAAAGGCAGAGCTTCAGTTATCCACATTAAAGAAACACCGAATCGAACTGCAATATGACAGTCAAGCGGGCCTCTCTCCTGGTAGTCATCTGGAAATTCCTGTATTAGAAGAAGGTACTTTACCATTACGACCTCTTTTTCTTTTACCGCTGTTATCTCTTAAGTATATCCCCATTTGGAGGAGTAAAACTTTTCGCCCTTCTCTCCAGATATCCACAGAAAGTTTTGGCTGTTAAAAAGCCATTACCACGAGCACAGTGTACTTGGATTACCCCTTAGATGTTTGTCTCACTTGCCTGAGAATATAGGGCAAATTACGGTTTTTTGGTTCAAATTTCTTCAATATTACCTATATATATGGTTGGGACGACAACCGGTATTCATACCATACCGAGGTATTTTTCGGGCCAAATATCGTATCGTCAGGGGCCACAGTACTCACGGTATTACCGGTGTTGCTTCATACCGTCATTAACCGGCACAAATAAGAAGAAATTGCAAGAAATCCACTCGAATCCACATTGTTTTGGTCCCTCCGCCGGTTCTCGGGCTGCATGAGATTCTCGGGGGAAGCGTCTGCTTAAAAAATGGCGGACGAGGGTAGAAGCAAGATTTAGAATTTCAGATTTTTCGCCGATTTCAGACGTTTGATGACATCAAATAGCTGACTAACCCCGAGATTGATATATCATGTTACCACGGTATCACAATCAATCGATATCGTGATATCAAAATACCAATATCGTCCCAACCCTAGGTACCTATAAACAGCATAAATGTAAATAATTTACCATGATCTAATTAACAGTTTTGAGTCAGAAGTCACCGAATGCCATCATTGACCGTAACAAGTCTCATGTAGCCATTGACGTCAGATGGAACCACGAGGGGTCAATACCAACTCAATATGCACTCATGTACTGCTGGGGAACGGCTACGGACAAGTGCCAGGTGAGAGGTCTTTCTCTTTCATTTCTTATCAGTTGAGGTGAGATAACATGATGTAATATTGTAGGCCTATTATAACAAGATTTTGTTAGAATAAGAATAATATGACCAATATGATGCCGTTCCTGCCATTGGATCTATTATTTTTCATTTAAAATATATTCCAATCCTCATAACTTTTTGATTGGTACATAAATGTCTTACAACAGCACCTTTTGTTTAATTAAAGACAATATTTTTTTACAACACAGTCATGTTTTATGTAATTATTATGCTTAGAATTATTTGGCTGGTCATTGTAATAATCTTCAGTAAAATATATGTAAATCATCATCTAAAATGTTTAAAGATATTGTGATAGCACGTCATGTTGATGAAACTAAAATCTTTAAACGTTAATGAAAATCTGTGTCTGCAATCCTTCGTCGTTTGTACATAAGACCATTAATCTCATTCATATATGGCGTAATGGTTCTGTGTGATGCTTATATAGCAACATTTGCCATTGCAGAGAGATGTGGAGCAAGAAATTCTGACTCCAAATAGCAATGGTGGGGGCACCTGGTGGCTAAAGAACCCCGGAGATGATTTCCTATACAACATTGCCACCTACTGGCAAGAGCAGAATTTTGGGTTACAGGAATCATGGTTGTGTGTTTTTGACACCTGTGGAGGCAAGTTGTTTTAAAAGAAAAATGAACTAATTTGACTTGATGCGCTAAAAGGCATAAGGCCAAGACTGTGTCCTCAAGACTCATGCATGAGGAGAATGTAATGGCATGGGCACTTTAGCCAATATTCTCCCTAGTCTCCATTTATGGGCAGAATTCCCAACCACAAAACCACATAAATGTAGTAGGAATCCTTCAACATCTTATTATGAATTAGTCTACTTTGTTATGTGCGATGTGTCTTTCAACATTGATATTGAAAACACTACAAACAGATTACTCTGCTCTTGCTCCTTCTATGGCTGCCCTAAGCAGACTGAGCTCTCGCGTTGTGAAAGGTTCACCGGAAGGCTTACCAGTCGCAATGAATTTCATTGCTGTGTCACTGTGCAGACAATAAGTATACTTATACAATGCAATACAATACAATGTGGAATTGAATGAATATGTATTGAATTCTATTCTATTCAGAGCTGGACCCCCCTCCAGTGGTTGTCAGTCTTCCTGAAGAACAGCAGGCGGAGAGTCTTGCATTGGTGATAAAAGAAGCAGCATGCAGCGCCCCCCAGAAGGACAGGGGAAGACCCGAGTACTACCGCGTAGATTGGAATGAAGAAGGCTCTACTCAAGGTGTGATAAATTTGCGATTAAATACTTAATATGCATCCATCTGAAATTACTAGTATGATTGGGATTACAGTTACCGGGGCAGTGGGTATACCCATGGAGTTAGAAGTCATAAGCTGAAGATGTATCATGTTCAGCTTCTAAATGCTTTGGTCTCAATTTCTGCTTCTGGTCATATAATCATCTGCCTCTTCTTAAGAAATTGACAACATCACTTGGTGCATAAAGGGTCTAACCCAATTTGTGCTGCTACCATTAACTACCATTTTGGAGAACTTATCACAGTTAAAACAGCATAAATCTCAGGTGCAACAACATCAGGTTGAACAATGAAAATTATAGAGTCTTTATAATGATGGGCATAGCAAGCCTATCTGGGTAATTTCTTCTGGACTGGCAGTTGAGTCTTTAAAAGAGCTAAAAAGGGAGCATAAGTAGGCCATGTAAACTACAGCGTTACCTTAAATACAAACTCCCCAAATGTGCAATTTTACGCTGCTTTTAAGTAGATATCAGAAACAATAAGACACAAGACTGTGACTGTGATATTCCCCTCTTCTGTTCTTCGTGAGATGAAAATACACTGTGCACTTCTTGTAGTCCATGGATTCAAAAATATTATTTGATATAACACTTTATCAACGTCCTTTGGAAAAGGAGTGTCTGTGCATGATGTCTGTGGTCCAAAGGTAAAACAATGTATATGAATATAAGCCTCACATCTCAAGTCTTGCCTGCTGGATTATCACTTAATGTTCCATATATATGTAGGTCCACCATATATTATAGCCCCTATGGCATGTCACAGCGGAGAGCTCAAGTGAGATTTGGACACCAGCCCATCCGTGATTCTGATGCGGTGCGGACACATTAGCAAATAGGAGCCTGTGCGGTATGTCACAGATATCCCTAGGGCTAATATCTAAAAAGAGTGTAACATAGTTATTGGATTGATATATGTATGGAAACTCATGTCTGATTTTGTTTATGTCAGCTCACATTCCTTCTTGTTGCCTCTAGTTCACCGGGAACCTCTAATAGAGGCGAATGGTCCTGGGACTTTAATTCTTGAAGGGCTGAAGCCAGACCAGTTCTATGAGGTGAGAGTCCGGTCAGAAGGCTGCAACAAGTTCAGTCTAACTACTGATGATCGCTTCAAAACTCTCGGTAAGACTAAAGACTAACTTTATCTTGTTTAATTGTCTATCAAACCAATACTCACTAACACTAGTAATGTAATTATAGTTTCTCTTAAACATGTCTCTTGTGAATTTCGCAGCCAGATCTACTATATCAATCAATATTACAACTGCTGTGACAAAAAACCACAAAACTGACTAAAGTACCTAACAAACTACGGTTCCACCACTACTTCTAATCTAACTTAAACTTTTGTTTATTTATTTTTTCTATAAGCCTAGTTGCATAAAAGTATTAAAAAAAATATGCTTTAGTTTGACTGTTTGTAAATTGTTTGAAATTTATTTATCACATTGTGCATATATATAAGATTGAAAACAATTCTAAAAATTGATGCAGTGATTGCTCTGTATTTTTCGACAGAAGAGTCCAGCTTCCTGTTTCCAGACTGGGCCATTGCTGTTATCGTTTTATCGATACTCCTTTTTGTGACAGCCACTATGGGTTCTGTATTTTGGTATTACCGCAGGTAAATGTGATTAATGATTGTTCAGAACTCATTTGCAGCGCATCTTACAGATCTGTAGAATGAAATTGTTTACCAGCTACTTTATATTCAGTTTTGGTAACATTATTCTTTTGTAGACGCCAACAGAACTTGAAGAAGAATCTGGCGCTACACAATGCTGAACAAAAGAGTGTAATTTGATATTGATAAATTCTCAGATTTCTTTGAGATTGACTCTTTTGAATGTGTGGGATTTTTAGTTCTTTTGTGTTCTTGCATTATGAATCATTTAATATGTTTCTTTTTTAGGGAGTTTTATCTTGGTTGGAGAAAGAGGGAAATGATTTTGCCAGTGTGAATGGTGATGACTACTCGCAAGTGGATCCGGCATTTTATTCTAATAAGGTTCTATTTATTTGTTAGACATCACCAAGACACTAATACCATTAGAAAAGCTGGTATCTAAGTGACAGTTTTGCATGTTAGCGCCCAGCTAAGGATTTTAAAACACTATTAATAACAGCAAACAAACAATCAGATTATTGTTTATTTTGCAAAAATTTAAAGTTAAAAGGTATAATAGAAGAAGCATATGATGTCTAAGTCAGTTAGATATCTCATTGTCGGGTTCTTACATGCATTTTTGTCTTTCCCTGACAAAAATGCATGTTAGAACCCTCCAAATCGGTATCTAACTAATACACAGTCAAATATGTTTGTCCTTTGTTTAGCATCCTCTGAACTAGGCTAGGCAACCATCTTGTTATATGACAACTCATCTCTTCTCCCTGATTTATATTTTAAGTGTTGAAAAATGACCCTAACAAACGACCAATGAAATAACATTGGGCTTGTGTTTCATTTACTTATCAAAGACTTTGACCCATACCTAACTCACAAGTACAGCAAAGGAAATTGGCAGCTATTGTTATCCCGTATGCCTCAAATATCGGCCTTTATGACCAATATGTTTTCCTGTCGTCAGTTGAGAATTCATGATTCTACAAGCAGTTTGGTTTAGGATGTTTTGCATTGCTGCAATGGCAAGATACCACCCGTTTCCCTAACTTTCAGTCGGTACTGTATATGCACTGGCCAAGTGGTCCCTAATGACTCCTATGCTATAAGACCCCTTGTTATGCATATGAGACTGACTTGGCGTATATGCCTGCCTCTCTTCTGTATACATAGACCTCAGCCCACAAGAAGTATGATGACCATATTAAGGTGGTCTTATGATGAGGGACCACTGTATTGATTATTTTATAATTGGTGATTGAGCTAACCACAAATCTAATTTTTTTTGGGGAATTTTTCAGAACAAGAGCGCAGACTCAGACAGTGGTATAGAAAATGAAGAAGAGGATGCCAATAAAGTCTGTGTCTGTTGTTCACGCACCAAAAGTAAACATCCAAGAGGCGAGACTGAGCAAGTAGAGACACAGGAAGTTCAGATTGCAATGGACCTCAAGGCAGGAAGCAGCTTTCCCTCCCTGTCGTCGCATGACAGTGGTCAGGGAGATGATAGTGGGTCACCGGCACCAGCCACAGATCAAGAAATAGTGCTTAATGCGAGTGAGTGGCTTGGCAAGCAGGGAGATGCTACTGTAGATGATTCTCTGTCCACCAGGCCTTCACCTGCTGATAGTAATCTGCTGGAGTCTGGGATCACGTCATATGCCTGCCAGGCATCGCCGATGAGCTCCGTGAATGGGCCCGCAGCCAGCCTTTCCGATGGGAGGCAACCCACAGGGCAAGGCACAATACAGCAGCAGGACTCAAACAGCACAACAGCCAAAGCTAATAGCGATGCTAATGCGGTTGTGCCTGGCAATAACCATGAATTTGAATTGAAGGATTTCGACGACAACCCTGCAGAATTTGTTCCCAGAGAAGTGGTTGTCTCATGCATAGACGCTTTTGGCGAAACAAGTGAGGAGGACAGTTTCAGTGGCGGTGGCCAAAAACATCAGAGCCGACCAAATTCCGATTATCTTGCCATGTTAAATGATGATAGTTCAAGGTTGCAAGAAACCTCAAACGACTCACAGAGTAGTTTTGAAGACAGTGATGGTGACACTGACCCTGACCTAACATTTTCTGTCATTCCCACTGTCAATGCCGGTATTATAAATTCTGCTTTTCAAAGCAAAGGGGAAATAGCAGGAGAAATTGGTGCTGTGATTGATGACATTAGTGGAGACAAGAATTCAATTATTGCGGAAAGCGAAAGACGCCATTCATTGCTCTCGTGCCAAGATGATCCACAAAGTCAAACTAATTGCAGTCATGAGGTGAATTTAAATTTTAAAGGAACACAACAGGGGAGTGACTGCTCGGCTGAAAATAGCAACTCATTATCTGAGACAGAGGTTCCTGAGGGAGTTGATTGTCATGCTGTATGTGATGGGGAGACAACAGGTTGTTCAACTGACAACAGTGGCGAGTCTTCGAATGACGGAGAGGACAATGAAAAATATTCCCCTCAAGTTATTGTTGTCAAATTGCCCTCTGAAAGTACGTCTTGAGTGACCGATTCAAAGTGTATGCTCACGAGCCTCACATTATTGAAAATTGATATCCGTTACCAAACTAGTTGTCACGTATTCTTGTGATTGCTTTCGTCAGTTATGCATATAATAGTACATGTATTATAGCCAAGGTTTTGTGAGTCTTATGGCTTTTCGAGGATGTCAGACATTGTCAGTGATGTAACTGGAGGTCCCATTGTTTACATGGAACTCAATGGTGAAGTTTTCATTGAGAACATGTGACATCACTGGTGAGTGGCAATTAAAAAATTCAATTACATAATAATAGCTTACAACATGCTTAGTAGGCCTATAGATTAGGCCTATGACCTACAGGATGATCAAATGTTATTAGTTGTACAGATACAATGTGTTTATGGGGATAATGTAACTCATGAGCATTGAACATTTATGTTATCACTCGTATTTTCTTTGCTGTATATGTTTAAAAATGATACCTCATATCATAATAATATATATGATATATTTGTAAATGTTGAGTGTCAACTAGATGTATTTTTCTATTATAGTTTTCCTTTTTCTTGAAACTAAGCACGCCACTCAATGATATAACCTTGAATTCAATGCCAAACGTAATTCGTGTAATGACTGTAAAAGGACTGAATTCGACTGATATTAGTCATATTACCTACTGTACATTATTGATATACATTAGAATCAAACTTAATATTCAATAGGGTTTTCTACTACAATTTCATATACTAGCATCACCATTTAAATTGTATTAGCGGCTTTATTTAGCTGGATATGGATCCAAATGATGCAATATTTTGTTCACCCTATGCTCCATTTGAATAGCATTGGGTTTTTGGTGTACAAACTAGTACTATAGTCATAGTGCAAGTTTTGGACTCCTGTATCTGCTTTAAGACCCCTGATACAAGTTGGGGTCGAATGCAAAGAGTTGCCTTTTCTTAAGCGGAAGTGTTCATTGTGCAAATTTCAGCATTGTAAAGAGCCAAAAGCAAGGCCAAGATCCTCATTTGTATGTTTTCATTATGAGCAAGAATCACCAACATTTGAATTTTTTTTATTTCATATTACATGACATAATAAATACACATCTCTTCTCATATATATGTCATAACAATATTCAATATCACAACATCATCTTATGGCTTTGGCAAAGTCTACGTACAATTTTAGTAATAATATATTGTTAAGTCACAGTCGACAATTGTAACATGAAATGTCTAATAAAATAATCACCATATGAAACAATTTTTTTTTGGTTGACAAATCATACATAGGAACGAATGAAACAGACTTTGTGTCCTCAACAACGATCTGAGCAACTTCTATAAGGGACCATTCAGAATTTATGACTGGGGGGGGGGGGGGGTGGGAGTTTTGGGGGAGAGGGTACTAACTTTTCACACTTGTTTCAAGGGGGAGGGGTAATAATTTTTGACAAGACGTCAAAGGGAGTAAGGAAATGTTACAAAACAGCATACACTCTGTTTATTCACGCTTTTTTATATGCAAAAATCCGTGAATCTGTGCGAGTGACTGTCCAAGTGGCACATCTGTGACATTATATGCGTGTATTTCTTTGTATGTCGAGGGGGGGTACTAAAAATCTGCATGAATCTCAAGCGGGGGTATCAATTTTTGACGGGAAGTTCTGACGAAACTCCCACCCCCCCCAATCATAAATTCTGAATGGTCCCTAACAATGTGATGTGAAATCATGACTAATATACAGTGAGGAAAGTAAGTATTTGACCCCCCACCATATTTTCTGGTTCGGGCAATTGCGCTTGCTCCAGAACTCTGGTCCAACATTAGAAGACAGGTAATGCACAAAAAATTAAGTGAAAGAAGCATTATGTAATATATTTGCATAAGAATCCCAATAGTCTTGAGAAAAAAGTATTAGACCCCCTCGTTCGCAAAGGGTTTATCACCAGACTTACAAAACAAACACTTGGAAAACTACTATGACTAAAAATTATTGCAATTAAAGCATATTTCCATTGTTTTCCCCAATTTTATTTAGTTTTGAATGCCTTCAATAACACCTCCTATAATTTTTTGGTAATTTCTTCATTTTGAAGATGGATGGTACAAAAAAATGTATCCCTAGGCAATAGAGACATGATTTTTGACTAACACTAGTCTGGTGTTGGTACACAGACCCTATATAATGATCTACAGATGAAAATTGCAATAATTGATGCTATTTTATGTAAGTAAACAAAGGAAGAAATCACAACTGCAACATGTTGGTCTGCTGTGCCAAGGCAATCTCACCTTCACAGGTGTCCATGAGTGCAAAAAGCATCTTAGAAAGTCCTAGACTAACCAACGATGAGTGAGCGAAAGCTCTGAAAGCACTTTGTAACATTGCCGGCATGAGATAATGACCAGTAATATGTGTCAGTAGGCCGAAATGATGCACTGCTGTCATAGTGTCTCTGTTGCAGAAGAATCATGCCAAAGCTTGTTTAGAATTTTCGCCAATCATCAGCAAAATAGTTTCACATGATCAACTATAAATTATAAGCAAGCTTTGGTATTACTCTTCTGCAACAGAGGCACTAAGGCCGACTGCATCATCTCTGCCTACTGACACATATTGCACTGATCATTTCCTCTTATTGGAAGAATTGCAAACTGCTTTCAGAGGTTTTGCTAAATCATCGTTGGTTAGTCTAGGACTTTCTAAAATGGTTCTTGCACTTATGGACGCCTGTGTAGGTGAGATTGCAGTGGCACTGCAAATTGGTATCGCCCAATAGTAAGTTTGTCCTTTGTTTATTTGCACACAATGTCGTGAATTATTGCAATTTTCATCAATAGATGAGTACATGGGGTCTGTGTACCAACACCAGACTAATGTTAGTCAAAAATCAATTCTCTAGTGTCTTGTGATATTTTTTTTTCAACCGCTCCTCTTCAAAATGAAGACATTACCAAAAAATTATAGGAGATATAATTGAGGGCATGAAAAGCTAAATGAAATTTGGGAAAAACAATTGAAAATGGTTTTGATTGCAATAAATTTCAGCTATGATAGTTTTCCAAGTGTTTGTTTTGTAAAGTGTGGTGATAAACCCCTTGCAAACGAAGGGGTCAAATAGTTATATCTGAAAGACTATTGGGATTCTTATGCAAATATATTACATAACGCTTCTTTAACAAAATTTTTGTGCGTTACCTGTAGGGATGGACACCGGTTCATGGCATATCGATCGTACCGGTTCTTTCCGGCAGCTTGATAACCGAAATCGATGTAATACACTTTCGGTTCGATTCAATCTTACCCTCCACAAGCTTAATTTGCATGTAAACAGGTCAAAAACGACTTTATTTAGCGAAGAAATCTGAAAAATCGCGGAAAAAACATTAACGTACCTTTGCCCAGGTTGCAGCCGCCAGAGGACATCTGGACCAAATATTGGTTTTGGTAGTTGCGTGTGTTGCCGAAAATGCACTAAATTGCGGCTCCGGGCCGAATTTGCCGATCGCGATACGAACCGAAAACCGAAAAAAAAGTATCGACGGTACGTATCGTATCGAACTTGGCAAACGGTGTCCATCCCTAATTACCTGTCTTCTAATGTTGGATCAGATCTATCTGAGAAATTTCAGAGTTTTGGAACAAGAGCAACTGCCCAAACCAGAAAATATGGTAGGGGGTCAAATACTTATTTTCCTCACTGTACAATGAAGTACAGTTAGTTTACTGGTAAAATGTGTTAATAGTGATTAGTGAACACATAGAAAGTCTTGGACTTACACAGCAAGTTTTAAGCACTCAACACATTTAGCCTAAATGGACACATAGGGGGAACTGGGACACAGTGAATCAGCAATTTTTATTTCCTTAATATCTCAAAAAGTTTTTTATCCACATACTCAATGTAAGGCTCAAATGAAAGTGTAATGTGCCCCCTATACGCATATAGTATCAAAGTATTTGCAGAGCTTCACCATTTTCTGTTGTAATCCAAAATTGTAAAAAAAAATTTTGATTCACTGTGGCAACATACGGGGACACAGTGAATCAGCACCCGGAGCACAGTGAATCAGTATTATAAAAATAACAATCTGGTGCAAAGAAAATAAATAATACAAACTAGATAGTGTCTCTAACAAAAGTTTATTTTGTCACTAAAATTTCCTGATGTTTAACAGCCATTAACTGACTTATTACATTACTCCAAAACAAAACAGCATTTTCGTAAATTTGTTAACAATTAGAATAAATCGACTAACAGAAGGGTAAGGTCTAATTTTCTGTATATTTGACAGTTGGTTATTTACATAGTCATTTGTTGTTGCTTAAAAACAATTACAGCTATAAACTATTCATTATCCTTACCTGGGTTGTACTGAATCACTGAATGCAGTGATTCACTGTGCCCCGTAGCAGCCCCGAATCACTGTGACAAATGTTATTAATTTAACGAAAATCTTAATAGCATGATAATTGCAACCATGTGCTTCTTAAATACCAATGCATTACTTTCATTATATGTTCCTTTCACATATATTCCAAGTATGCCAGTCAATCCCGGATAAGTATAGGTTATACAACAAATTTGAGGTGTGTAACTAACATTTCAGGTGGTTATTTACACAGAAAATGAGTTGTATAAGCGACTTATACTCCATATGTGACTCCTGAAAGATATTTAACTGAATTTAGGTGCGTTGTTTGCAGAAAAAACAGTACAACAGGCTAACTTAATCCCCAACAGTGGTACATGTATAACTAACAAATCCGTTGGTTATACCACAGCAAAAGACAATAGAAAACTGTCTAGGTGGAGTATAACCTGTACTATATTACAAAAGTTCATAGTCCAAAATATCAGGATTTAGCGCTCAAAATCATATTTTACCCCAGAACTCCAGGACAACATTAGAAATTTTGGATGTGATGCTTGAATAAGTACGCTGCACCAGAGGCTATCTGTGGCTGCACTAAATACCCACCTAACCCTGGAGATGGCACATTCAGCATCCAGAAATAGCCACTGATTCACTGTGTCCAGCGACTCACTGTGTCCCCGTTCCCCCTACTTGATTTCAACATAATGTATGAAAACGGCAAAATTAACATTAGTGCTCCCACCTCTCAATACTTCATATATCCAACCACTGCTTTGTAAAGTGTGTTTATCAACATCGAGAGACCTCCAGTAGTAAACAAGTCAATAACATACAGAAGGATTAAAGACATCTCCGTGTTAAGTTATCCACTATATACATGCAGCATCACCTCTACTCTGTGTTGTATTTAGCATCTTTCTTGTGCTTTGTTAGAATGGTAAGGTAACAACTGGACAGGCAACATAAAATTGATCTAAATGTCACAATTGCTAGATCTATATAGAATGGATGTTTTGATTAATTTATATTAGTCTGTCCCTTACCGAATGATATGAATGCACAGACTGCACCTGTCCCTCTGATTAAAAGCCTCCACATCGTGGAGGGACAGTCAGAAATGGGAGGTCAGCTGAAACAAAATTGAAATCAGTGTGCCTGCCCAAGCCAAATCAAAACTGATGGCATGAGTCTGATTTCTACACAAGAGAGGCTTGGCATGTCTTATCAAAATCACACATCATACTTTTTGACATAAAATGGCTCTCTTAAAATCGTTGTAAACAGGCTTTTGATATGTCAAAAAATTCAAAGTAATGATATGAAATTGTGTATCTGGTATGTATCCCCCATGTGGCATGACAAAATTTGATGTATTGCTTATAATAGATGAAAGGTGGTGACTTTATTAAAGCCTGTGTAGAGGTACAGGTATAGATGGCGCCACATGTGTCACAAATGAAACAAATAACTGTCATTTGTTGTCTGCTAATATTCAAACTTATAACTGCCTCATATAAGTGGCTACAGTTTGTTTGTCCAAATAGAATGAATAGTTGGATACTATGTATCATTATGAAGTGTTCCAGTGGACTCACTTTCTATCTCCCCCCCTAGGATTCTAATTCATGCTGAATTCTTCCAGACTGCAAGCGGTGCTTGCAACTCATCATAGGGAGCATTCTGTGTTTCATTAGAGGGATCATCCAATTAATCTAATAATTTTTAATTGTTGTGAAATAAATAAGCGGATGGGGAAAGATCTTACCCTAGGGAGCGTACTTTATTTCATAAAAGGGAGCATTCAGTTATTTAAATAATTTTAAATAAGGGGATGGGGAAAGAAGCAGTCTGGTTCCAGACTGATGAATGCATGTGTTGAAATCTGTCGTTTTGTTTATTTGTTTTGACAACAACAAAAATGAAATGTAAATGGTTTACATAATGTCATATATATTTAGAATTGTGGAAAATAGTTCTGTATATCAAAATATATCATATCAAGCATTCCTGATTAATATCTAGTTGATAATTTGAATACTGGGTGGAAATAAAGATTTTTTCGGAATGAATCTGTGACCGATAATGAGAAAAAAAATCCTTTATTTTGGTTTTATCAATTAAAAAATAAAAACTGAACAGGTTGCTGGATTGTCAACAAACATTTTAAAGTTCCTCAGAGTGTCTGCTTTCAGATTTTGGCAGTGGCTTGCTTTCACCACAAAAGGCCCACGGGATTTGCAGATATAATGTTATAGACTAATGCAATATTAGATAACGTATCTTATCTGCCTTTCATGTTGGCCTAGCCTTTGTTATATGTGTTGTTGAGTGCCACTGTAAGCCTGTGACTCATTTATGCCACCGACATGCCGTTCAACAGTCATATTATGCACTTTTCAAAAATGGAATTAAGGGAGTGACTCCACCGTGAACCAAAGGTATGTACAGGAATTGTTGGTTTATCTTACACCAAATCTTAGCTGATAAATTTGCTAAATTTAGGGTAATCTTCAAAATCATGATATCATTCTGAACAGGAAGTTTAAATGCATAATATTAAAACATACATGACATTTTGCATGTATACAATTTTGTGCAGGTGCCCAGCCAAGAAGCTACATTTAACTGCAGAATCAACCAACTTCACTGAAATGGCTCTGTGGAGCATCAATTAAAATACCTTCCTTTTTGTCACGCTATATCTGACTTGTCAACATTATTAGCTTTATTATATCAAACATGAAGTTGTCCCAGATTTATAAATGCCTTTTTTGATGTCATTGAGTTTAAATTAAAATTCCTCTAAAAACTGGAGTTTATAAATAGTGTGCCCCATCCACGACTCGTTTCAGGATGCGTGTAGCAGATTTGGCACACCAGAGGAGGTTTGTTATGTAATAAGACAAGGTGCCTTATCAATTATTTTAGTGACTTTTATAACTCTTGTCATTAACAGACCAAAAAATACTGTTTTAAGACTACGCATCAAAGAAACCACATAGTCACATAGGCCTACCCAAATGCATAATTATTTTATATGTTGTCCGAGTAATTCTAAAAACAGAGTAAATTCGCATGTAGGCATAATTGCTTTTCTTTCGTCAAAATGCTGTTTCTAGCCATGTGAACATGTATTTTCTACTTGTTAAAACCCCCACGTGCCACCCCTGACTCAGCAGCCAATGGATTGGCATTCTTTCAAAACCACAATCCCACTGAACCTATTTTGTGCCAGTGGTGGAATACCATGTATAGCTGCTGGGCTGGTATATGGGCAAGAGCACAGAGCTGCCACCCTTTTGTGGAAATCCATGTCGCACTTTTTCCAGGGCCTATAACCTACCCTTGGATGAATGAAATTATTTTCTTTTATTCACAAGTTATGAAATATATTCATGGGTATCAGTAACTGAGCTTTTGAAAATTCTGTTGATTATTACAGAAATACTGTCATTTTACGCTAAGAAAACAGGCAAATTTCTAGGAAATTTGACTCATTTTCCAACATTTAAACTTCTACCCTACGTATAATTTTATAAGCAAATAATGTCTAATGTAACTTTTATATTATGTTTTAAGAAACATTGAGACATTTAAAATATCAGTATTTCAAAGTTCTGTTGGATTTAGTAAAGTGCCCAGACCATGGCTAAGACCGTGTAACATTTCACCTTCAAAATGTTACACGTACACCAACAACATTTCAGCACCTTAAAATTTTGAATATTCTTCACAAAAAACGTTATTTTGCTGCATCTTTATGAATGAAATTGTGTGGTATGCCTCATGATAGCAAGGTGTACATTTTAGTTTTTAAAAAATAGCATGCCATGCATGCACCGTGTCCTCGGGCCTTTGAATCAATGTGTTCCTCGGCGTGGTAGGTGGCAGGGCAGTCTGGAGTTTGTTTATGTCCCTCTTCGGAGTCCAGGGAGAACTGAACTACTATTACTACTCTTATCCAGTTTTTGCAAACAAAGGTGTGTTGGATGTCAAATGCTGGATGCAATCTGAGATAATGTTGGCCAAGTACAATCTTATATTCAAGAGGAGAGACTTGAAATTCCAGGTAGGGTATCATTACGACTAGTGTAACACTAGCAAGCATTACTTCGAGTTGTCATTTCGTCTGTGAAATGTTTTAGTGATCATAAAAATGTTCCTACTCAGGGGGGGATCCAGAAAATTCCGGTGGGGGGGGTCTATCGGGCTATCACGTCGCGGAATGCATAATTCGCAACATGACGCGACTGCGCGCTGATAAAATTAACATGTAAAAATATATAAATTTTGGTCTGGTGGGGGGGGATGTATCCCCCCCATCCCCCCCCCCTGCGTCCGTCCCTGTTCCTACTCTCATTGTTTAAATTTGACGAAGCAGCATCATGACAAAAGGCCCGAAGCCGCCTCGGACACAAAAACTGAGTTACATGGCTCGGTCACATTTTTGCCTGTTACACGGTAAATTTTCAACCCCATGTCACACATAGGTTATATTTCATTAAATTTAATGATATTTCACCAAGCATTAATCTGGGTTACCAACTTCAAATATTCAAAAATTCATCAGCGCTGCATGAATACAATAGGAACTGGAGGCCCTTAAATGTAACAAGTCACAGTGAGTCACACTGCTACTCTTAGCCATTATTATAAACCATACCAAATATTATTATTTCTACATGTATGCATTTGTATCCACAATCAACTAAGAAATAATAAAGCATCAGACCAAAATTAAATTGTTAACCTGAATATTTGGCCTATTTGAAAGCCTGAGGTGTAACATGTTACACAACCAACTTCTGTATTTAAGTTTAATAACTTTGATATTCTGCTTAATTGCCTTACATTTGTTTCAAGATGAAAGTTGAGCATGATCCAATGTTACTTTTTGTTCGGGGCATAAGGATAATGCTGGTGTGGCTATCCTGACAATGTCACTGTTCCTTTAATTGAATAGGTAATATGTTTATGAATTCCTGCACAGGTGATTTATATTTGCTCCAAAATAAACTAAAAGAGTAATATTACCAAGATTCATGGCCATTGATGCAGAATTTATCTATTATGGCAGGAAAAGTTCATGTGTAACCGTGACATCTAACAGTTATATTTTTGCTACGTTGAACTAGAAAAAGTTTGACTTTCCATTCATTTTGGAAAATAACTGCAAATTTGGCCTGCTATTGGTTTTTAACTCTACAAACTTTAGATTTACTGTCCTTGAAGATATTGCAAATATGTTAAATAGGCTTCTTTCTTCCTCATTCGGTCACTGTTACACAAAAAAAAGTAAAATAGTCACACTGAATACACAAAGAAAAACATGAATATCTGCAATCATCATAAATTGCAGTTTATGTAACATGTGAATAATTGTTTTTAACTTTAAAATTGAAAGAAGGCTTTTTCACTTCCAGAAAATCTTTTGAACAGACGTCACAAACAAGCTCAACATGTAACGTGACATACTTCGGTCACAGTTACCAAGAAAAATTTTCAAAACTTAAATCAACTCACAACTTTTTACAAAAAGTGATATACCATGGCTTATGCTTCCTTGCATCCTGTTTTTGAACCATAAGAAAGTAAGGGTTACTTTCCAGTTATTCTGAGTGCTGCACTCTTGTCAAAGTTACTCACAAAATATCTGAAATTCGATTTTGTGACTGAAATATTTTCATTTTTTATGAATTGTATTAACAGTACCTTATAAAAATTACAATAAGAATGAAACTGAACCATATTCCAGAAAAAACAATTTTCATGGAGTTCAAGATGCACAAGTCTTTAAAGTCTGATAGATCATAACATGTCACTGTTACACCTTGAGAAAGTGCCATAGATCAAGCAAATATTATTGGAAATGTTCAAAAATCTTCTTCATACTCAAAGGAAACTACCAGCTTGTTGAAAAATATAATTAAAAAAAATTTATAGCAGACTTTTTAACGAAAATGCCTTGCAGTCACAGTTACACGTCAATTTCCACATTTTCCTCTGGAAAGGAAAATTTCTAGACACGAGTGCTAATTATTCAAAAACCTGGATTTTTATGTCAAATATCTAAATATCGCCAAAAAAAAGTTTCACTAAATGAAAAAAAAAAACAAGGAAACTTCACTTTTAAAAATCTGTTACACTTCAGGGGTAAAATGTTAAATGGCCATTCTTACACACAAATCATTAAGAAAAAAAATTCTTTCACTGTGTTAGGGCCCCAGTGACTCACTTTTCAAAATTCATTGAAAAGAACAATTTTCAATCGACTTGAAATTTTAGTCCTCCAGGATCAAAACTGGTGCGAGCTCTGTGCTCATGCCCATATGCTTAATTATCCCCCATGCTATGGCATGGAGGATATGGTTTCAGTCTCCATGTCATGGTTCATGTATATATTTTTCATTATTTGGCATGTTCACGAATTCGTGGAGGTGTAAAAACGAGCATGTACGAATTTGTGGACATGAAAAAACGAGCATAGGTGCTCGTGTATGTGTAATAACTAACACTCGTGTATGTGCTTTATTATTCATTCGTGTATCTGCTAACACTAACATTCGTGGAAGTGCTATATCATTAGGGTTTAGTGTTAAAATTAGGTTTAGAGTTAGTTTTAGCCAAGTTTAAGGTTGCAATGTTCGTTTTTGCACCTACACAAATTCGTGAATTGTAATATTTCACACTTACACGAATGCCAAATTCGTGTATATGTTCGTTTTTGCAGGTATACAAATTCGTGTAGATGGCAAATAGTGAAAAATATATACCTCCATGGTTTCCATCAAAAATCTCCAATACCTGATCATGCACAATGTTCATACTTTCTTATAATTCCATTAACTTGCCAAATCGACAATTAAATCATACGAATTTAGGAAGCTAACTTATTTGCATGGCAGGGACTGCCACCATTTCTAAATTTGGTAAGTCAGGCCATTCATAGGTGTCGCCACATGCAGGTTTGCACTATTGTGCCCCTAGTGGTGTTCATGGAACTACACATTAATGAAAACTGTGGGAATGCACTACTGTTGTTGAGTTTGATGTAGATTGTGCAGGGCATGGAGGATGTGGAGCCAGTTCCTGCTCTTGTTGCTTATGTGGTACTGATATAACTAGAGTTCATTTCGCAAGCAAAACGCAAGAAGATGCGCTGGTGCGGCGTAAGTAGATACTAGGGCTATCAATGCTACCTATGGGGCAATAATGATGCTATCTCCTTCTGTTTTCTTTATATTTTTTTAGCTTGGTCTTTTTTGTTTATGTGGACTTGTTCATATGAATTCAGTATAAGCAAAGGTTTATTCTAGTTTTGCCAATTTCTAAGCAAAATTACCATGACATTATAGAATTCTTTAGTTAGGCCTACACAACATATTTTCCCTTTATGAATAATCTGTCTTTTCTAAGAGATATTCAATGAGTACAATGTGTGTCTAAAAGTGTGAATATGGCCTTAGTGTTACTGGCCTAATCAAAGTCAAATTTCTTGGCAATACTTCGATTTAAGATCACCAGAAAAAGCGACAGAAACTTAGCCCGTTGGGAATGGAATATTGTGATTCTGTGAAATTCACAGCATGTCAAGTTTAGAAAAAATTGGGTCCAAAAGACAAGTGACACCTCAAACTGAGCAAAATTGAAAATGAAATCAGGCTATTTAAACCTTAGAACTCTTTTCACAGCTACAATACATAACAAATTATAATCTACAGTTAGATCCAAATAATTAGGTAAATTGGGTAGTGTCTTGTTTCAATTAACTGAACAGCAAATAAAGATTAAAATGAAATTCACATTATGTTGAAACAACATGATTATCTAATTCAATTTACCACACACCAAATTCGCATTACATGTAGGACGAAATTCACATGTTATGCCGAAGAAACATTTTCTAATTCAATTGACAAAACACCAAATTCGCATTACCGTTACCAAACGCCAAATTCGCATTAGGATCAGATTCACATGTTATGCCAAAGGAACATTTTCTAATTCAATTCACCTATCACCAAATTCGCATTACGATAAAATTCACATTTCAAGCTGAAGGAACATTTTTTAATTCAATATACCAAACACCAACTTCGGATGAAATTCACATGTTATGCCAAAAGAACATTTTCTAATCCAATTCACCAAACACCAAATTCACATTTTATGCCAAAGGAACATTTTCTAATTCAATTTACCAAACACCAAATATGCATTACAATGAAATTCAAATGTTATGCCGAAGGAACATTTTCTAATTCAATTCACCACGCCAAATTCGCATTGCGATGAAATTCACATTTTATGCTGAAGGAACATTAATTTTCTAACATATCTTGCTGGCTGCAGCTTAGCCATCACCTTTGGGGGCTGCGACTGGCTTGAATTAGTGGTGGCTGGCTGCTCAGCTAGCTGCGGCTTAGCTTATACTTTAGGGTCTTAAAATATGATATCATACGGAGAATAATACCAGAAAAAAATTAAAAACAGCATTTCTTGCTGTCACCTATGTTACAATGACAATTTTTAGAGCATCTCATTGAAAAAGAGGCCTTGAAAGTTTCATCATAGGCTACCGCTGGACACAGACTGTTGAATCTGGCATTGTTTGTTATGACTCCTCCGCTTCATAGTTTGTAATCGTGCACTATTTGTGAAAAATAGAATTTTCACAGTTTAAATAAATTGCAGTTTGTGAATGATGATTGCTGATGATGTGTCATGATTAATATGTCATGATTAATATCCAGGAGCCCTGCTCTTAACATCTTCTTGCATCAAGGTACAATGGAAGATTAGTTCATAGTGAACAGGTTTACCCTAAATGAATTAATACATATACTTTTTTCCATCTGGTAACCACTGAGACTGATTGGTAGGAATCTTGAGCAGCACTTTTGTTGTGTCACAGCTAATTTGATAAGAATCATGCAGATGAACCTTAGTTTTTTAAGTAACAACTCATGATTAATCGCATCAAAGAATTTAGCGATATCTAGAAAGGCAATGCCTGTACATAATTTGTCATCAATATTTTGTAACCAATCATCAATAGTAGAATGTAGACAATTAGATGTTGAATGGAATATTCTATACTCATTCGTCTTGCAACTTCTTGCATTCATCTTGAAGTAGCAGATTATGTCATCTTTCTGATGAATTACAATTTTCATTTTAAGGGACCGTTCAGAATTTATGACTTGGGGGGGGTGGGAGTTTTGGCGGAGGGGGTACTAACTTTTCACACGTGTTTCAAGGGGGGGTATTAATTTTTGAAAACACTTTCAAGGGGGGTAAGAAAAAAAGAAAAAATGTTAAAAAACACGCATAAACTCATTTTATTTGGACTTTTTTACGGGCAAAAGTCCGCGAATCTGTACGCGTGGCCATGTATAACAGTATATATGTGTGTATGGCTTTGTATGTCGAGGGGGGGGGTACTAAAAATACGCGTGAAACCTAGGGGTGGGGTACTAAAAATCCGCATGAAACTCAAGGGGGGTATCAATTTTTGACGGGAAGTTCCAGCTAAACTCCCACCCCCAGTCATAAATTCTGAACGGTCCCTTATTTTAAATTTTTGAAGCTTATTATGGTGGATATCAGCAAATCCTAAATTAGCAAATCAAATCCTTTTTTGCAAGCTACATACATGTATAATCATGAATATATCTATGTGTCTTCAGCTGATCTATAAATATCGCACATCACAGTGCTGCAAATAATGTTGTTAAGTAGATTTGTTGGTCTCCCACTCGAAAATCCTTAAAAAATGCTCTGTCAAGATGATATTAGAATGCTTGCAACAATGGACATTGTACATTTGACATACCAGGTCTTTATGATTTAAAAAAATTCCCGGATCCATGCAATGTTTGCATTCGTTTACAGAATAAACTTGTACTGATAGCCCACTCAACTTATTTAACAAAATCCCATTAATATAGAAAAAAAAAGCAATAAAGATGATCACAAAATGCTGTAGCCTCTATAGATATGTGATTTTCTGCAGTTTGACGCATAAATACTAATTATGCTGAAAATAGAGAAGGATTATCACGTTTTAGCTCTGCACATGAGTGGTAGGCCTACTCTTCATTTGGTCTAGAGACAACTCTGAAAGACCCCTGTTCTCTGTGCATATCTTGATGACAGGTGCTTGAGGAACACTCCCTGCCTCTTGATATGATATATTCGACAGTCCTATGATTTTCTGATTCTGTATATCGTAACCCTTACCCATTTTCTCAATAGGGCATGTAATTATTCATACATGGATACTTTTCTAAATCAAATTTATATTAACTTTTTTTAATAATGTGTCTCATATGGATATATATCAATTAATTATGAACTGGCAAAAATCAGCTTGGTGATTCTGACTTATCAGTGGCCCAAGGCAAGTGTTTCCCGGAACGCTCAGGACAATCCACTTACAGGCAATTGTGTGTTATCAGACCAACTTAGTGATTTAATCACTCAGATAAATCAAAAAACTTAGTTTAAGTCTCTTGCCGCACAAAGTGGTGGACTTTACCATGCTATTTAAAGTTTTTATCAGATTTGAAGTATAACGATTTACTTGTTTAGATGGAATTTGTAAAATCAGTTTGGAGTTGGCCACCATTAGATTGCAATAGAAGCTGAAAATAATCAAAATACTGGAATTGGGAAAGGTTTTTCATCATATATACAAGATTAGACAAATGCACATATAGGCCTACAAAGTATTATATCACGAGGGGTGTCCCAAAAGTTCAGAACAATTTTTCTGGCAGACCATTCTATTTACAGCGAAACACTTTGATATAGAATTAAAGTGGACTGTGGCACTGTGAAAATAGCACTTTGTGTGTCATCATGCTGATGATTTGTCATGATCAAACCCAATGCTTTCAATGTTAATTTGATTGAAGGAGACTTATCCCACGTGTTGGTGAAAGGCAAACGAAAGGATTATGCATCTGATTTTCACACTAAAATTGGTTATGAGAAGTCAAATGGCTTACTCTTGATCATGACTAATAAAAGAGCCTCTATGTTTCCCATGTTGAAAGTAGTGAAGATGACTCTTCATTGGCTATCATGAGTCACAAAGTGCCATTTTCATAGTGCCACAGTCCACTTTATTCTATATCAAAGTGTTTCGCTGTAAAGTAGCCGAATGATATTTTCACAGAAATAATTTCAGGTATTTTACGAAGTATTTTAGAAAATATGGTACATCTTGGAAGTGCTAAAAAAAATTGGTCATAACTTTTGGGACCCCCCTCGTATCACCAGTCAGATGTAGGGGAGACCGGAGTGAGTTGTGCCACAGGGTAAGTTGTGCTACCCACTGTTGGGGTGAAATGAAGAACTGAGTAAAGAAGGCAATATCACCCATATAATACCCACTTGGTCAACATCATTAGGCACCAAGAAAAAAACGACCAAATATAAAGGTATGAAAAGCTACACTCATATATTTAATTTTGTTGCTGAAAACTTGAAGTGTCAAGGACTGACATTCTTGTTTCTCAGTCATTTGGTATTTGTAATAAGATGATGTCCCTCTTGCTAGGATGGAGTTAGGAGGTATACGAGGGGTTTTCCATAAGTTCTGTCCAACTGGTCATAACTTTGGCCAGATTTGATATAGAAATGTGATATTTGGGTCAGGTAATATTGACGTAATTTGCAAATGACTCCTAAGATATCAGATTGTAAAATTAAAACTAAATGCTTAATCTGTTGCTATGGAAACCAGAAGTCATGAAATGCGGCCCAGACTTTGTAGTGCTCACTAAAAATGAACTGAACACCTGCTTGCATTATCTGTGTCTTGACATATTGAATTGAAGTATATTCATAATTTTTTTAATGAAATATTATCAGTTAATTGTGAAATCATTAATAACAATGGAAACTGGTATTTTTGTTTCATCTCAGTTACTTTACCATCACTCATGCAGTTTCTCGGTTTTTGACGAGATGAGCAATTTTATGGATATGGATGACATCATATGTACCTGTTACATGTTTTCATTTTAATTGGATAAAACTAGCAGAAAGTGTATGAACCTTTTATCACACATACAAGGAAGATAGTATGAGTGACAGAACCAAATGAAGATTGTACAAACTTTTTCTGAATGAAGAGAAGACACAATGGAAAACCTAAGAAAAGAAGACTGGAAAATGCCAAAAGTGACCTTAACATGAAGACTGAGGTATCATACACAGAAATGGATAGAAAGTATGAGAAAACATATTTACAAGGTCCCAGTCATTATTTTTGGAAGTTGTGAAATGACTATGAATGTTTTGGAAAAATTCTGTTCTATATCTCTTGTAATAATTACGTATTTTACAAGATATGTCAAGTATGTGTCTGTTCACAAGCTCTCGGTCACATTTCATGACTTTTGGTTTCCATAGCAACAAATTAACAATTAATTTTTACTTCTGAGATCAGATTTTTTTGGGATCATTTGCAAATTATGTCAATATTAACCTACCCAAATATCATTTTTATATTAGAAATCTAGCGAAATTTGTGACAGGCTGGACAGAACTTATGGAAAACCCATCGTAAAGAACAAAAAGTCTGCGAAACACCAACTGTGATCTTAATACAAGGACTATGAGGCATTGATTTTTTAAGGAATATAAGGTTATACGAAATTCACTCAGTGTCAAGTTCATGATTACAAGAATTTATGAAATGTTAGGGATTATTTTTAATGTGTTTCTTGTCCTGTAACCCTGGTAAAAATTTAATTTGTTGACAAGATATAATGAATATGTGTCCCTAGTAGTGCCCTGGGCCGCATTTCATGACTTTTGGTTTCCATGGCAACAAATTAACCATTTATTTTTGTTTCTATGATCTGATTTTTTCAGGATCTTTTGCTAATTACTTCAATGTTATCTGACCCAAATATCATGATTCTGTATTAAATATTGCAAAAGTTATGGCAAGTTGGACAGAACTTTTGGAAAACCCCTCGTATCTAGACATTAGTGTTATTAGATTTCATGTCGCATTATTTGTTTATTTGTGACAACCAGTGCCGTTTGAATTGGGGTGAGTTGCGCTAATGGTATGATATAGGATTTAATTTTTTATTCATCTTTTTTTGTCTACATTTTATCCATGGCCTGTGAATATGTTGTGAAATAACTTGCACTAACTGGAACATGTGCTAAAAGTGTTATACCCCCCTCTCAACAATAAATAATTCTAGTTTTTGCAGCATTTTTAATTTTTGCATAAAATGGCTCATAAATGTTTGATTAGTTTCATGTAACATGTCAGCCATAAGTTAAAAAACATGATACAAATGATCTATATGAAGAAACGGGTGAAATATACGGTTTTTTGGTAATAAATCAAGCGGAACAACTTACCCAGTCATGCGGCACAACTTACTCCGGCACTGGGGCAAGTTGTGTCACTTGAACTACTTTTTTCAAATGCCTAACATGATCTTCCCAATGGTTGGACTGCCCTGAAACTTTGGTCTGATTTTCACATTACATGATTAAGCTTCGGTTTTTCTGAATATCAGCCTGACGCAAAAATTGGCACAACTATTCTGGTCTCCCCTACATTGAATATTGTGTCCTTTTTGCAGTAGGCCTAACTCTGTGCCTTGGCAGGCTCCAAATCAAATCAGAGTTTCATAATTATGCTCTTCTTCATATTTATTAATTACTTTACCAACGAGCCAAAGGCGCAATTACAGGCTCAGTGGGTTAGTAGAGAAAAGAAAAAAATAGTACCTTGCAGTTATCATTCAGAGTTTGGATGCATTCATATAATTTAAAGTACTCATTATTATATCTGTATTACTATTAGGTTCAAGTTCATTGCTACTATATATAACAATAAATAGTTCAATGGAAATTACATTTTCATGAAGCAAATCTCTTAATTCAGTCTTAAAGATTACTCTGACAACTCGATATCTTGGGCACACAAAAAAAGTAGCTAATTAATGATGAAATGTTTCATCATTTTGCTGACAACTGCACCATGCTGAGGTAGTACAATCTTTGTTAAACAAGTGAGAGTTTAAGTTGGAAAAGCTGAGTCGAAGTTGTGCTAATATAACTTCATCTTTTCTTGACAGCCCAGGTGGAAAAAACTTGTTTGTTTGCTGCCTTTCCATATATATATCAGAGCTTCACCAGGGAGATTCACAGTCTCCATGAGACTGCTTTATGTGTTAGGCAGTGCAAGCATTGCACTGCAGTCTCCAGGAATTGGCCATGCAAATGAGCGCAAGCAGCATGCAAATGAGCATGATATGGCAGAATGAACTTCAAACAAAATTGTTTTCTTTAAAGTGTGGGAATTTTTTAATTATTGGATAACAATGTAATTGTTTATAATTTTAAGTTATCAATCCCAACTGCAAGTCCTTTTGTGACAATAGGAGAAACCAAACAAAGTGACATAACAAGTTTTTATAATTAATTGCAGAAGGTGTTTTAGGACATAAAACCCAAAACAATAACTACTGCTTATGAAAAGTTATGTAAGCAGTCAGTTAAGATTTTGGAAAATAACCAGTGACAATTAAAAGTTATGTAACCAAACAGTAAACATTTTTGGACAATCCAATTTCTGGAGTCCCTCTGACACGGCATGTCATCGGAAAAAGATACTAGAGGGACTCATGGAGTCTGGGGGATTCAACTCATGCCCATACTTACAAAAAATCTTGCTTTAGGAAAAGATTTTTTTTTCCACATACAGATATGCTACTCTCAAGATGATCAGGAAGAAGTACCTGTGGCATTTTGTGACTGTAGCTCTCAGTCTGCTTGTCGTCTGTCTTTCCACAGGTAACTATATAATTATTATATTACAGTTGGCAGTATAGGCCTAATTTAAGCTTTTAAAAACGTCTTGGCAAAAAGTTTCGTGCAAATTTTGTGGCGCCACCCTGTATATTTGTAATGTCATTGCTACCAATTGAGTTGACTAAATATGAAAAAATTGGCATTACATTAGAAGAATTGATCTGGAATCTTAATTTATCTACCGCAATACTTACAAATTCGTGTTTAAATCTTAATATTCCTGATGGACTCTATTCAGGGCCTGATTTAAATATAGGCAATTCGGACATTGCCCAGGGCTCGGAGGATTGGGGGGCCCGGAGAAACCAAAAAAGACGTCACACGGAACATTTTAGCACTCGCGGCATTGTCATGTTTGAGGACAAACTATATCCAAGAGCAATGCCAATACCAAAAGTGAACAATCTGCTTAATGAAGATAATGACTCTGTGCCCCCATTGTACTATAGTATTTCCATAACTATGCAAGTAAAGGGCACTTCAACAGAAATATAGCCATAGCCAGCCATTGAGAGAGGCCCAATAAAATGATAAAAATTATTGTAGGCCCCTAAATAACATGCGATCGGCCGATCGCATTTTCCTGTTGTGCCGGGCCTCTGTTCAGAGTACGACAGAGTGAAATCTTAAAATGTGAAATGAACATAATTTTGGGCCTCGTGGGGGCCAATAAAAGAATAATTGTGGGCCCCTAAATACCAGGCAATCTCATTTTCCAGTTGTGCCGGGCCCCTGTCCAGAGTACAACAGTTTGAAATTTTCATTTGTGAGATAAACATGATTGGGGGCTCCTAAATAACATGGCAATGCAATTTTCAGTTTGCGGGGCCCCTACCCAAAGTATGACAACGTGAAATTTTCATTTGTGAGATGTAAAATTGCAGGCCTCTGCATAATATGTTACCAATTTTTCATTGTTTGCCGGGCCCCTTCCCATTGCAGGGCAGTTTCAACATTCATTTAGGAAGTATACATAAATATACAGGGTGGTAAAAAAAAAAAATTACAGTTGATATTTCATTTTCCAGACTGCCATGATTGAGTCAGTGCCAGGGTACTTATTTTGTATACAAGCCAAGTATACTAGATCTTTGGAAAATTGGTTGCTGATTAAAATAGGTCATTACTTTTTTGATAGTAGACAACATTGAAGCCAGGAATGCTCCTGCGTTTTCACTAATCTGGGTTGATTATGACTCATCAGCAAATTGGAAGCAACTGAGCTGCACAAGACAAATAGATATGACCTAAAATGAAAATGAAAATACAGAGGCACAATTCAGCGCAAGCCAGAAGGTTCTAGACCAAGTTCAGCCTCCACTATGGCCATTATAAGATTGACGATCAGGGTGTTAAAAATCTCGGGAAAAGTACATATTAACATCTTAAAAGAGCATCTGGAGCACTGGATAGATAAGATATACAATGCTACAGATAATTTGATCTTCAAACAAGATGGGGCATGAGTCATTCTCCCATGGAAAGCCCAGAACTGGATCAAGGTTCGCTCTGACAAGTTTCTCGGCAGGACAATAGGGCCCCTATTATCGCAAGATCTTAATCAATGTGATTATTCTGGGTTGGCAAATTTAGAGGCAGACCCCTGCAAGACACCACAGACTTTAGTTGCCAAATGAAGGCTTCCGTTAAGTTTTTATGGGAAAAACACACACAAAGTTACATTGTTGACACCTCTGCATCATTTAGGCCCACGGTAGAAAATTCATCAGTCCAAAAGGACCTCCAAACGAATTAATTATCTCTAGAAAGGTTGTTCTTTGCTATACAAGTTGTTTTGTATTGAAAAATAAGTAATTGTTACAATGAGCGTTACCCAAAAAATAATTCATAAGTGTAAAGTTTTTTTTTTGACCACCCTGTACATAACGCCAACCTGAGAGAGCCCCAAATGAATTATTTGACAAGTGATGACAAGTTGACAACTGCATTAATGATCTATACATATTATATATTCAAAATGCTGCGGCCACTATTTTAGTCTCCCTATTTAAATGCCATTTGAATGATGAAGTACCATGTGACAACAGTAGTTGGTCCAAATACATCTCTTGGTTGGGTCCCAGCTAGGGAGTCACTCTGCTGAGGTCCGGAGACTCTTTGATAACCATGAAAAGGATTTGGGAAAACTCAACAAATATAAATGCGCATAATTTTTCAATATTATGTTTTGGATTCTTCTCTGTTGTTTCATTTTACAGGTATAATAGAAGAATGCAAGTGTACTAACTACAACGACGAATACATGTACTGCAATTGCTGCCCGAACGTAACAGGATATACTTTTTGGTTTGACTACACATACACTCATATGTAAGGATAAGTTTGGTGTTTTAAAAATACTATTTATGTTCGATAACTTATTTGGATATAATGTCAAATCAGATTACTTCTGCCATTGTAGAGGAAAAGATTCAGTGTCCTATGCTTAAAAAACCATTAGATATATAATATCATGAAAGTTCTTTGAGCATCTTCTAATCATTTGTTGTTGTTTATAAAAAAAAATGCATAACTATTTTTTTTCTTTGTGGTGGCTATTTAGGGATGATAATAGTAGGGTCACAGAAATAAGAAAAATCAATGCTTTGGGTTCTTTAAAACAGCAGTGAGAGTTCCAACCAAACTGCAGTAACAGGGTGAGTTTGCCTACTGACCATCATGCATGCTACATACTAAGAAATTCTCACTTGATTTCAATGACGTGCATGGTAGGTTACAGTGGGCCGAGATAATATCACAGACAACATACAGACTGTTCACTCCAGTTTCCCGCCATTTGGCTGACAGGTGCTGCCCTCTTCAGTGTGGAGTGGACTGGGCTGGGCAGCCCAATGCTAGAATGCTATAAGGAGTGTTGAAAACACTCTAATGTGATAATATATGTGTGTAAAACTTAAATATTTCCACATGGCCCTGTTAGCTTATAATTCTCAAGTCTACATTCCAAACAAAGGTCACATTTTAGGAGGAAATTATCTTGGAATATGTCAAGTAACACATTACTTTATCATCATGTTTACAATTAAGAGCAAAGTAATGCAGCTGCAGTCCATTATACCCCAACTCATGCATCCTGGTAAAATGGCTAGAGTATATTTGGTAATCCACTCAGTGTTGTCACATGGAGTAAAGACATGCTTGGATCCAAACATGTCTAATTCTAAACCTTCTAAGAAGGATAATTGGGCCAATGGATACAAGTGTTCCGCTATAAATTGCAACAATTATAGTTCAAGGGATAAGCATGTGGCCTATCACAGATTTCCAGCAGATAAACCAAAAGAAAGGGAAAGGTGAGTTTCTGTTTTTATAGTCTTGAGGTAATCTCTATGAGTGTTGGGTGGGTGATGGGCTTTGCATCCTTTATTTCTGTACAGGTTACAGGCTTAACAGGACAGACCATTGCTTCTATGGGTGTGCATTTACAATACAATAGTGATTCATAAAAATAATAACAAAATTGTTATGGGCATTTTATCCTTTACCCCCTGTATGTGTGGGTTCAATACTCATTCGCAAATTGAATGTTTCAGATTTCTTGTTTGGATCAGAAATTTGAGAAATGCCTCTCTTGATAGCATCCCACACAAAAAGGTAGTGAGCAACCATAGAGTCTGCAGCAAGCACTTTGAGCCAAGCCAATTTAAAGTGCCCCAAGATGTGTAAGTTGATGTTGCTCATTAATTGTCAAATTATTTCGGTCAGAATATTGATTTATGCTGATAACAAAAAATGCCAAAAAAAAAGGAGGACATTTTGAATAAGGAGGTTGTGTCTTTTTTTAGCCACAGAGGGTTGAATTGGAATGCCATCCCAACAATCATCGACGCACCAAATCCTCCTAAGCCATTGCAAGGAAAAAGGAAAGGTCCTGCTATACGCCATGATGTCATTGATGTAAAAAGAAAGCGGAGAAATCCAAGTAAGAGAACAATGCATTCTATCATGATGATTAAGTCAATAAATTTTAATTATTATTTTTTGGCAAGGTCAGTTTCTTAAACATTAATAAACATATCTTGTAGCCCCAGAAGAAGAGACTGATCAGTCAGAAGGGCCCAGTAATTCAGAGCCTGGTATCTTGGAGTTGGACAGCCTTCCCATCTTAAAGGACACTGTAGAAAAAATGAGGTCCAAGATCAAGACACAGGGGCAAAGTATACGGCGCATGAAAAACACCAAATTGGGGAAAAAAGTGGCGAAGTCCAGCCTCATTAGACAGCTGGGAAGACACCTTTCTGGCAATGCATTGAAGTTTGTGTCTGCGCAGGTCCGGCTTGCAGGTATTAAAAATCAGGGCATCAGATGGAGTGATGATGACAAGACACTTGCACTTCAGCTCTACCACTCCAGTCCCAAGTGCTATAGACTTTTGAGAAGGGTATTTGTTTTACCCAGTAGATCGACCTTGATCAGAGTGATGGCAAAAGTTCACATTTCTCCAGGAATTAACCAGTCTCTGATTGATGCTTTGAAACTAAAAGTGCAACACTTGAAAGATAAATCTAAAGTCTGTGCAATCATGTATGTTCAGACGGCTATTAAAGAATGTGTACAGTACAACAGAAAACAAGACCTGATTGATGGCCTGGAAGACTATGGATCAAATAGGTCTCCCAAAATTGCTAATCATGCAGGTGTGTTCATGGTTGCTGGAATTGCAGACAAATGGAAGCAACCAGTAGGTTACTATTTATCCAGTGGCCCAATAGAAGGAAAGAAACTGAAGTCATTACTTTTGGATGCCATATCAAGTATCAAACAATCAGGACTGCAACCAAAGGTATTGATTTGCGATCAAGGCAGTAATAATTGTCTGATGCTTCGACAATTAGGTGTTACAAAAGAAAATCCTTTTTTCACTGACCATGAAGGAACAAAAGTATTTGTATTGTATGACCCTCCCCATCTGATAAAAACATCCGTAACAACATGAAAAAACATGGGTTCACACTGAATGGCAAGTCAATCAAATGGAGCTTCATTAGAGACCTATACAAATTTGATCATCCCAGGAACATCCGCATGGCACCAAAACTGACATCAAAGCACATCAATGTGCCACCCTTCAAGACAATGTCAGTGAAACTTGCTACCCAAGTGCTAAGCCACACAGTTGCTGCAAGCATTGAAGCAATGCATGACCTTGGCAAATGGGAAGGTGATCAAGATGCAAAAGCAACAGCTCAATTCATTGAAAATATGGATTGTCTTTTCAATGTGTTTAACAGTCGTTCACTTCATGACAGTCACATTTTCAGAAAAGGAATTATTCAAAATTCTCCTCACCTATCATTTTTGGATGAATGCATGGAATGGCTGCCCCACCTCAAGCAAATAGGAAAACCACAAGGCAAACAATTGCCATCAATTTTAGGCTGGCAACACAACATTAGCTGCTTGAAAATGCTATGGGATGAGCTCAAAATTGAGGGTTTTGATTGTTTGCTAACCAATAGGTTAAATCAAGACAGATTGGAAAACTTTTTTGCCCAAATTCGATACAAAGGTGGGCACAGAATCAATCCGGACACTGTGCAGTTCAATGCTGCATATAGACAGGTTGCGCTGGACAATATATTTGTCCCTATCCCAGGTAAGAACTGTCAGGATGACATTGATGAATTTCTAATTGGGGTAGAAAGTCTGACATCAAATGTCACTGAAATGGAACCCACCAATCAGCCATCCATGCAGGAGCCCACCAACTGTCATGTTGCAACAAATGTAGTAGATATCAATACAGATGATTTCAGTTCCAATGAAATTTGCTCAGAAGTAATAAGGAGCAGTCATGGCGTTCCTGAAAATTGGCAGGATCAGAATGTTATTGCATATATTGCTGGGTACCTTATTCACAAAGCAAGATCAAAGCATCAATCAGATATCTGCAATGGGTGTTCCACTTCTTGGGACATCTCACCAGATTCAGCCAGCACTAATGACTACATTTTCCTTCACCACAAGAAATACAGTTTTGCATCACCTGATCAAGGTCTGGTATTTCCTCACAAAAATATGATTGATCTTGTATCAGATATGGAATCTTGCTTTGTTCAAAACAGCAGTTTCATAATTCAATCACAGAATGTTTTCAAGCAACTCAGAGAGAAGTTGATGTCTTTAGACAAATGTCAGGTTGTTGTGTGTGGACTTAATGGTTGTCAGACTGCTTTGAAGTTCATGGTCCAATTGTTTTGTAAATTACGTTTACATCACTTCTTAATTGAAAGAGCAAAACAGCAAGATGAGTGAACCTCACCAAAAGAGAAATAGAACAAGAATCCGCGGATTCAAAACCGACCTAGCGCTATGAAATTGAAGGTGCCATTGCTTAAACCACTGAGCAACTGATATTGGAAGATAGGAGAAATAGTTGATTGGGAGATGCTAGACTATTAGTATAGAATCAAAGCAGTTTGAACAGATTTCTAAAAAAAGGAAAGATGGCTGCCAAAATGGCCGCCATCTTGGATTTCTCGACATGGTACTCATCCATACCCACAGGCCAATACCTGTACCAAATTTCATATCTGTAAGTGAAATATTAAGGTCACAATGGTCAGTTCAAGAATGACAAAAGATGGCTGCCAAAAAGTGGCTGCCATCTTGGATTTCTCAACATGTTCCCGACTGATACCCAGAGCCCCATACCTGTTCCAAATTTCATAACTCTAAACAAAATATCGAGGTCACAATGGGCAGTTCAAGAAATGAAGAAAGATGGTTGCCAAAATGGCCGCCATCTTGGATTTCTCAACATGTTCACAATAAATACCAACAGGTCCATACCTGTACCAAATTTCATAACTCTAAGCGAAATATTGAGGTCACTAATATTGAGGTACTATTAGCAGTTCAATAAATAAAAAAAGATGGCTGCCAAAATGGCCATCACAAAATGGCCGCCATCTTGGAATCTTGACATGTTCCCAATCCATACCCAGAATTCCATACCTGTACCAAATTTCACAACTAAGTGAAATATTAAGGTCACAATGGGCAGTTCAAGAATGAAGAAAGATGGCTGCCAAAATGGCCACCACAAAATGGCCGCCATCTTGGATTTCTCAACATGTTCACAATCCATACCCAGAGTCCCATACCTGTACCAAATTTCATAACCGTCAGGGAAATATTAAGGTCGCAATGGGCAGTCCAAGAATGTAGAAAGATGCTGCCAAAATGGCCGCCACAAAATGGCAGCCATCATGTATTTCTCGGCATGTTCCTAATTCATTCCCACAGGCCAATACCTGTACCAAATTTCATAACTCTAAGCGAAATATTACGGTCACAGTGAGCAGTTCAAGATTGAAGAAAGATGGCTGCCAAAATGGCCACCAAAAAATGGCAGCTATCTTGGATTTCTCAACATGTTCCAAATCCATGCCCAGAGTCTCATACCTGTACCAAATTTCATAACTGTAAGTGAAATATTAAGGTCACAATGGGCAGTTCAAGAATGAAGAAAGATGGCTGCCAAAATGGCCCCCAAAATGGCAGCCATCTTGGATTTCTCGACAGGTCCCAGATTCATGATCATGGTACCACACCTGTACCAAATTTCATTACTCTAAGTTGAAAACTAAGGTCACAAATGGACTTTTACACACATGTTGACAAGAAATGTTTACATGGACACATGGACATCGTTTACATGCTGCCAAAATGGCCGCCAAAATGGCCGCCAAAATGGCAGCCATCTTGGATTTCTCGACATTTAGCAGATCCATGCCCATAGTACCATACCTGTACCAAATTTCATTACTCTAAGTTGAAAACTAAGGTCACAAATGGACTTTTACACACATGTTGACAAGAAATGTTGACATGGACACATGGACATGGTTTACATGAGTCCCCTTTCACTACCCACCCCCCTCTAATAACCGACGTTAGGTCGGTTAAAAATGCTTACTCTCTCACATTTGTAATTTGTAACTAGTTTTAACATTTGCAAGTGTACTGATAAGTCTCTTTTCACATGTGACTTGGCTTGTTATGTAATTTGTGTGACTATAGTCTAAATAATATCTCTATGGTGTGACATTTATGTACTTGTTGTTTATATATATGCATTGTTGTTGTGTTTGTTCCCCTATAAGGTGCATAAAGTGATTCAAATCAAACGTTTTACAGAGTTTTGTTTCATTCCTGCCTTCTCTCTGCCTGTGTTACTGTGCTGAGTCTGCAGCTGCTGCTGCTGCAGCAGCATCACTCCACTCCACACTGCAGAGGGCGCTATGTAGGACACAGGCTTCACAGGGTTCAATGGGAGTGAACAGTCTGTATGTTGTCTGTGATAATATCAAGATACCCCTGTCTCATCTCAACACTCTTCTGCCACCTACTGACGTAGTACTGTGTGGACATGGGTGCTGCACGGAATATTAATTTGATAATTGCTCTGAGTTTAGAATCATGACAAAAAAATATAAAATAAAAAGAGGTCGCATGTTGCCAGTGGTAGTTGGGGGACAATGGGGGTAAGACGAGCCTCCATTGTGTGGGCCTGGTATAAGCATATTGTCCCCTTGCATGAATAATTCTAA
This sequence comes from Platynereis dumerilii, assembly GCA_026936325.1. Classification (NCBI taxonomy): domain Eukaryota; kingdom Metazoa; phylum Annelida; class Polychaeta; order Phyllodocida; family Nereididae; genus Platynereis; species Platynereis dumerilii. The sequence goes on from JAPTHN010000001.1 coordinate 114,948,103, forward strand.
TATTCTGTTAAGCACTATTAGTTTGGTATGCAGTAAGTTCATTATCCATTTGCAGAGGTAAAACCCATACTCGACAATGTGTCTTCTCCATTGATCTCGGCCGACATTGCGACTGTATGTTTTGTGGGTTTATTCATGATAACTCAAACCCATTCTACCGCACTTGCTTAGAGGCAAACCAAGGGGACAAGGACTTCCAACATGATAGGACTTTTGACCTAAATATCACGTATCGTGGAGCTGTTGAGTCAGATGAAGGATCATTTAACCACTCCGTAACCACCAATGACAGCATTTGTAAGTGATACTATAATTATGACTTTCGATTGTTGTATATTTTTTGTTACAGATTTTGTGATGTTCCTCTTTGTTGACTTTGTGGCATAAACAGAACATACCACATGATGTGGGAGCATACTTGCATAATAAACAGTTATTGAACAATAGGCCCTACTTTAAATATCATAGTTGACGTACAATATCTTTCCCATATCATGCATACTGCATAGGCGTAGGAGATGTGATGTATTTAGAGGGACGGCCAATCATTGGTTCAATGGCGCTTTCTGCCCGAGTTTTCAGATCTTTGCTCGAATTCAGTGTCAAGATTTGTGAGGGCAGTTGCCCCCCGCTCCCCCCCCAATGTTTCTACTCCTTATAATGTCACCTGTAGATGCGTATTGACGTGGCGCTTACTTCTGTATTTCCTCTTTGATGCGTAAATACCAATAGACTTGGAATGTTGAAGATGTAATCAGGATGCACTGGATAACTGTTACATCTGAAAAATTTAGATGTTTTCCGACAAAATTCAGAAGCTACTTGACGAAATGTAGGTGTTGTCCTGTAAAAAGGTATTAGCTTTCCAACTATTGTGGAAGGGAACCATCTTAAAATTTTACAGTGTATCTTGAATTTTTAAGGTGCCACTGTCATTTTAAAGGTACTATACATAATTTTGAAGGCTGAAGTGGAAGATGCACTCTAAAAACTAGTGTTTAAGAAACAACACTAAAATAAACACTTTTTTGTTACACTTAATGAACGAGCGAAAGTGTTTATGATTTTTGACACGTGTAAGTGTTTTTGATTTTAAACACATTGTTGTGCCTCCTGCACAGTGGCGGATCAATCTTGACATGACAGTCTGGGGGGGGGGGGGCTCGGACAACGGAGGACGCGTTTCGGCATTTGCGGGCCCCCCCCTGTATCCGCCACTGCTGCAGTTCAGATATATAATGGGATGGAGAGGAGAACAGAGGCAAAATAAGTAAACAGCACCCAGATAATCTACCCTAGACGAATCCTTCCATTGCCGCACATTATCATAGATTTACGTCACGAGCGTCATGGCCAATCAGCGCCCAGGAATCCTCTCCACTTAAAAAGTTTACCGGCGATTTACGAAGCAACTATTAACTTCTCAGAGACGTATGACCCACCATTTTAAAGGTCTCAGAGAGATCTATCTGCTCATCTAAGAATCACACCTGTAATCTCAACGAAAGTGTGCGAAACAGCGAAATCAGCCTCATTTGCATAACATGTGTGAAGGCCTGTTCATTGGTCATATTTGGGGGTGTGTCCGATTTATTCACTGAAGGCTTTGCTGAAGTGGTAAACTGAGGTCTTCTGACAGAAAATGTTCTTACTTTATTTTGAGTTGTACTGTATATATATTAGGGTGGAGTGAAAATTGAAAAAACAGCAGGTCCAGATACTTGTCAATTTGCGTAAAACTGGCAGTTTCAGTTTTATTTTCGAGCTGAAATGAAAATTGACGGTGCACTTCAGGATCAAAGATATGCCATAAAAGTGGGTTTTGGTAAATCCGCGGTTAGCTTTATTTCGGCCTAGTTTAAATGTACAGCCATGAAAGTTACATATTTGAATTCAGAATAAACTTCCCTTCAAAATGAGTACCAACATGCCATATCTATGTATATTATCAGTGCTCAGTCAATAATGTAAGAACTGCGTACAAATGTTTTGGTGGGACAAACAACCGAAAGGATTGTGCATGTAATGAAAAAAGCTTGAAACTTTCAAGATTGCTTCTACAGACTCTGAACTTAAGCGTTAGATATTTAAAAACTTAAAATTTTATCTCTTATCAACTTATTGTCCTTGGGGGTAAGTGCCCTCTGTGACTAAAATTACACATATTTAACTGTTTTCGTGCGCTTTCAACATTGACTAACATCCCAAAGTCTCTATTAATATTTAATTTTGTTTGATAGCTTTCTACAAGTGTTCATATAAGTATTTTGGTAAGTCACATTGACACCTTGGTGACCTTGGATGACCTTTGTTTATCTTGTAAGTACCAAGCAGGACATAAATATTTATTTGCTTTCTTGGTACCGTTATTACCAACCGTTGATTACAGTTGTGTGAATCATATTCCATGTTGCATTAAAAAACATGCTAGATATCCAAGTAATCATTCTGGATGAGAGGCACAGCCATACTGTCCTCTTAGTTAAAAGAATAGGTCAAAAACAGAGGTTTCACTTAATATTGTTATATACCCTTTATTTTGTAATTCAACCAATAGATTAGATATAAGTATCTCATTTTATTAAATAATAAATAAAATATTAAAGTGTAGATAGTTTTGGGGGGTATTAAAAGATCTATGTTAATCATGATATATTTTGTAACCTAATGAGAGATTGCATTGTATATATATACTGTAAATTACAAATGAAGTGATCTGTTCCGTTAAAGATATTGCTGTCATTATATTAACATTTGCCTGTTTCAAATGTCCTTCGCGTAGTAACCATTCAATCAATTGATCAATCGGTAAAGCTTTGATGAAGTTAGAGATATCCCCCCACACCCCTCTTACACAGTCACACATGTAAGGGTACTGTCCTGATCCAGCAGTTTACATGGAATCATTGTAACTTAAGGAGTTGTACATTAAGATCTGCCATTAATTTTGAAAATAATGTCAGCCAAATTCTTAAAGATAAAATTAATGATGTGTAAATTATTTATTACCTTGTTATGGTATACTGTGATGTATTAGCCTTACTGGACCCATTTTCTAAAAGCTCATTTTCAAAAAGTGCATAATCATATCGGTAAAATACACAATAGTAATATAACAACATGAACTACATGTATAGCACCACTGTCATCATGCAAACTAATCAGACTGAGTTTTAAAAAGTTTTACTATGTATGCTTACGTTATAAGTAATATTTCAAGAACAAGTGGGCATGGAAATAAATCATGCATGGTACAGACATGAAGTCCCGTCATTCTTGCTTGTAAGATACATACTTTTGTTTATTATTTACAGGGGCATATCTAGAAATGGCCTAAGTGTGGGGCCATTACATGGGGTAAATGCAGGGCGATTTGTGGCTTTTCCTATCTCTCCCATGTTAATTTTGGGCCTGAGGGAGGGGGGGCATGGCCCAATGCCCCCCCTAAATATGCCACTGGTTATTTAAACCAGTGAGAGCAACAAAAAGGGAGTTTCTGACAATGGATGATGGTCTGTTGTGGTATTGGAGTCAAATGTGGAATCATTTTATGAGTGATAGAAATTTATGACGATTTTATGTAAATTTGAGTGGATTGATCAGGCCTGAAACAGAAGATAAGTATATCATGTTGGTACTCATTTTGAGGGAAATTTTTCACTGATTCCAAATATGCAACCTATTTTGATGTATATTTAATATCCGCGAAGATATGCGTAACCGCGAGTTCGGCGAAAAGACATTTTAACTGCTTTCTTTAATCCTGAAGTGCACCGTCAATTTTTACTGCAGCTTCCAAAAATCACTGAAAATGTGGGTTTTGGACAAATTGACAAGCATCTAGACCTGCTGTTTTTTTAATTTTTGAAATTTTTCATTTTTCACTCCACCCTAATATATATGTATGTTAAACATGAAGGCCATTGAAGGGCATTTACAAAAATGTGGCTTTCAATCTAAAAATTATAGGATAGTTAGATTTTATTTCCACTGTAGACAACATCATGCCATCAATTGTGTGTGTTCAAATGACTGTACTATATTTATATTATTTTCGTATCATTCTTCCACATTGGCAGCTTTTGTCGCATGTAATATCATGACATCTCATCTGGGGTGCCCAAAAACAAACTCTTGGGGAAATTCTTAGAATCCCTCCAAACATCTCTTTAACCACTTACTAGTGGGGATTATTGCTGTGTAGCTGTAGGCACAGGCACACTCCTGTATTAGTCAATTGATACTCAGTATAATGATGGTCATTTCTCGACAGGCGCTGAGTGAAATTTATTGGTTGAAACCTCAAATCACCTGCAACATTTATTTGCGAAGGTTTTAAAAATTTCAAAATCCTTAAACACAGTTTGTAACATTTTCTTGGGCAAAGAAGTGGGATAGGATGCCAACAAGCCATTTTTACTTGTCAGACAAGTATCTTTGAATTGAGGCAAAATTGACCAACACATAAATGTCACATCTTATAAGAGATTTTCAATGCCCCATATACAACAATGCTACCCACGGGTCAATGACAATTTTTTAACTGTTTTGTTGGTGTAAGAAATGACTTGTTTCAATTCTTTTTGCTTAAACTGCAGTGCTACCTCCACCTCCATCAATAGACAAATGGGATAGTTACCTGTTGCCTGATCAATCGGTGGCTATGGACATATTTTGGTCACCAAGTCGAAACCTGAGAAGGACAGAGCTCAATTACACAGTGAGATGGAGAGTTCTTGGGGATACCTTTTCTGAGGCAAGTGTGTTTCTTTCTTTTTTACCTTCAGCGAACGAAGTTCAAAGAATGTATTGTTATCACTTTGGTCAAAAATTGTCCGTCCGCCGGGCAGGCGTCCGGGCGTCCGGGCGTCCGGGCATCCAGGAGGTCGGGCGGTCGGGCGGCAGGCGGATAGACAGTTTCCGGGCCAGAACTCAGCCCCTATTGAATATACATGGATCAAATTTGGTACACATGTAGCCTGTATTGTCTAGTTGTGCCTTTTGATGGTCTGATTGATGGAACTTTTATAATTTTTAAAATATTGAGAAAAATATATAACTTTTTTTTTTCGTTTCCGGGCTAGGACTCAGCCCCTATTGCATGCACATGGATGAAATTTGGTACACATGTAGCCTGTATGGTCTAGTTGTGCCTTGTGATGGTCTCATGGATGGATATTTAATACTTTTTGAAATATTGAAAGGAATATAAAAAAATTATTATTTTCATTTCCAGGCTAGGACTCAGCCCCTTTGCGTGTACATGGATGAAATTGTTTACACATGTAGCCTATATGGTCTAGTTGGGCCTTTTGATGGGCTGATTGATTGATATTCTGCACTTTTTGAAATATTGAGAAAAAATTATTACAATTTTTTTTTCATTTTGGGCCAAAACTTCGCCACAATTGCATGTACATGGATGAAATTTGTTACCTATATGATAAATCTGTGCCTTTTGTGGGTGTGATTCATGGATATTCTATACATCTTGAAATATTGACAAAAAATATTAAAATTATTATTTTTTGTTTCCAGGCCAAAACTTGGCCATCATTGCATGTCCATAGATGAAATTTTAAGAAGGCCTACATCACCTATATAATATTTTAGTGCTGTTTCTTGGTCTGCTTGATAGTTAGTCATAATGCTTTTTCAAATATTCTGACCCATACCTCACAACTTATTCCTTGTTTATGCATGAAACTGGTCCATATTATGTGTATATTGGTCTAGTAAGGCTTTTCCATCGTTCAACATACTCTGGCATGCAGAAGGGAATATGGCGGTGCATATGGCGGGGCATATGGCGGGGCATATGGCGGGGCATATGGCGGGGCATATGGCGGGGCATATGGCGGGGCATATGGCGGGGCGTATGGCGGGGCGTATGGCGGGGCGTATGGCGGGGCATATGGCGGGGCATATGGCGGGGCATATGGCGGGGCATATGGCGAGGCAATTTGGTTAAAATCACTTTTATGGTGTTGTGTCCTTTTTAAATGTTGTTTTTTCGCTGAAGGTTTGCTACTACGCAGTAGGGTGGTTAATTTTTAGATGGGAAAAAATTATTTTGGGAATTTCACATCGCATACCCTCTTATTTGATGAGGTTAGGTATAAAACAGATGCAGGTAAATTTTAAGGAAATCCAACAAGCGGAAGCGGTCCCCAAATGCCTTAAAGTTTCAATGTTTTTTTAATTTTTGACCATTTTCGCCAATCCGCGGTTCTCTATAACTTCGTCAGTATTAGGCATACAGCATTCTTATTGCTATGGTTGGAAAGCTCTCAAAAAGATCTACATTGAATACCAACATCAATGGTCTAGGACGATATCTTGACTCCCATTGACTCTTCAGCCTGCACTTTTCTGAATAAAAAATTTTCCTGACTGTCTAATCTCTTAAAAAAAAGCTTTTGATTTTTTTTTCACTAATAATCACTGTGATTCACATTCTTCAAGTTCCAGGACAAGCAAATAATATATTTTTTTAATTTTTGGTCATGGAAAATCCCGCTTTATAAGCTTGGAAGTTTTAATGCAAAATTTCGTCTGAATTATTGAAACAATTCATGGAGGGGCTGTTATATTTCATATTTTAACTTCACAAGAATTAAATATAGGACAACATCATTGGCACCATGAGAATGCTAGGAGTATTTTCTTTCATTTGGTACCACCCATGTTGCCCTGAAATAAATTCTGACGAAGATATTATATGAAATGCAAGAGACCCCATCTCACATTTTACGAGTTTTCAACTAACGTTAACATTAAAACTTCATCACTCACAAGCCAGGCACTCCAATGGTAAAAATCAAAATTTTTTTTGTAGTTGGTCATTCTGGAACTATGAGCATGCAAATCACTGTAATTATCATTGAAAAAAATTCCAAAGTCATTTTTTAACAAGATTAGACAATCTGCGTCATTTTCATTCTAAAGAATGCAGGCTGAAGGGCTAATGGGAATCAAGATATCGTCTTAGACCATTGATGTTGGTATGCAAATTGAAGGTCTTTTTGAGAGCCTTCCAACCATAGCAATTAGAATGTTGTATGACTAATACTGACGAAGTTATAGAGAACCGCGGATTGGCGAAAATTGTCAAAAATTAAAAAAACATTGAAACTTTAAGGCCTTTGGGTGACCCCTTCCTCTTGTTGGATTTTCATAAAAATTTAAGCTTCATTGTTTTTGCACTACTACGCAGCCTATGTTTTTCTATTACAGTCTGTCATTTTGATATAGAAAAATGAGGACCAGTTCACTGTGAAAAATGCTCTTCTTGACTCGTGACAGCCGATGAAGTGTCATCTTCTCTACTTTCAACATGGGAAACATAATGGCTGTTTGATTAGTCATGATCAAGAGTGAAAAATCAGATGCCCAATTCTTTCATTTGGCTGTCACCAACAAGCGGGATTAGTCCTTAAATCAAACGTTGAAAGTATTGGGTATGATCATGACAAATCATCAGCATGATGACACACAAAGTGCCATTTTCACAGTGCAACAGTCCACTCTTTTTCTAAATCAAAGTGACAGACTGTAATGAGCAACCAAAATAATTGTACATGTGGAATGTACTACTAATTTGAAATTATCACTCAGTTCAATGTCCTGTCGAGGGAAACTTACTAATTGTTTGTTTTACTAAATAACATATCCTGTTTTCTCTTGTACTAAACTGATTATTTTGCTTCAATGATTTACTTCAGTCTGGTGAAAATGAGAACTGCATGCTGCTGCCACCTGGCACAAAAGTTGATTTTCTATGCTACAGCATTGCTGTCCCAAGAAATAGTTCCAATTTCATTGCACATTCACAAATTTCTGTTCAACATTGATGTATACCAGAGTCAGACTCGGCAATTACATTCTCTAAGGAAGTAGACAAGGCCATCATCACACTCAGAAACAGCCCCGGTATCTTCCAGACAAAATTGTGTGTGTTCCTCTGATTGAAATGACGTGGACGCTCGCAGGAGCTTTGGAATAGCACACTAATCACTAGGTGGCAACACAAGACAGCATATTATGTTCTGATCTGCCTAGGCTAGAAAAAGAAGTGGCAATGCAAGAGCAGTCCACTTGTAGACAGGATTTACTTCCTAGTTTTGGCAGACAATGAGGCATGTTCCTGTGGAAATGAATATCTGTGTAGACCACTTCATAACTGAGGCTCAAATGATGATGGTCCTTTTTTTTTTGGAAATACTGATATTTTTTGACAATGACAACGACTAATTCAGACCAACAAATTAAAAAATATGTATGTCATTAAATTCTAAACACATTTTTCTGCTGTCTTGGAGGTGTCCACTAAGCAAATTTACTTCATATGTAGTGTTAACCAGTAGTGTTTTTGTTTTCATGGCACCTTTTTTATGAAAATCAGAAAAAACTCAAGGGATGTTCTCATTGGTTGGTGACACACACACCATCGACTGGCAAATACAGCTGCATTCTTGTGTACATAGCACCTTATAAAAAAAGACCTTATCACATTTGTTGAGAATGGCCCTGCCCCAGACCAATCAGATGCAAGTTAGTTGGTGAGTATGGTAATTAGAAATCAGAAGAGGCTGGTCTTTGAGAGTCTGTGACTGCCCAATTGTCTCCCCTAAGCAAATGGGTTCTTTTGTTCAGAGATAACTCCTCCCGTGGGAATGTCTCAAAAGTGACTGATTACTGGCCATCCAATCAAAATGTTTTGATTTCAAATTTTCCCATGGATTATGAAAATATGTTATTCTTTACAGTCTGGCCTGAGTCTATTTCCCTGAGTGGTACATAGATTCATACCTTCAAAATACCATGAACATGCAGGATATAGATACTTTTGATATATCATTAAAAATTGAGTTCATCTAACTTGATTTTTTTTTAGATATTTTTTGGCATTGCTCCCATAAAAAAAAAGATTGTTCCTTTATGGTGGCCTTTACTTTTTTCCCCAATTTCTTTTGCCTCATTCAAGGAGAGGACACTTTCAACGTGAAAATAACACTTTGTGAGCCATGATGATGATGCTGACGATATTTCTCGATCACACCATAAATTCCAAAAGCATTTTGATTTGAGGAGATCTACTGCTCGTTGGTGAGTGACAAATGAAAGGATTATGTACTGATTCTCACATTATTTCAGTCAGGTGCGACACATCATTTTGATCATGACTAGGCCTATTATGGTTCCCATGTTAAAAGCATCACACATCATCAGCTATCAATACTTTTACTCACAATGTGTTTTTCTCAGTGAATTGGTTCTCTCGTCTCAAAATTAATTTTAAGGCTGAAATGCAACATTGGGCTTATACTTTGCAGATGGTCAGGTATACCACAATGCAGAACATAACCCTGACTGATCTCCTACCCAACAGAATGTATGGCATCAACATCAGCTGCCAGTCCCCTGCATCTCCCTATGAAAGTGACAGTGTGGAGCTATTTGCCAGGTCTATGGAAAGAAGTATGTTTTCTTAATAATGGCTGTTTAGTCAATTTGACAAAAATGCAAGTTTGATCTTAAATGTTGTCTCCATGTTGCTGGGACATTGTTACAGAAAATATCATGAGCATAGAATCAGAAGCTGCTGATTTCATATAGTGCTTTAAGCCTGGTCCATTAGTGTGAAAGCATGATGTGGTCATGCACTTCTAAGTCTATACTTCTGACTTCTGAGCACTGCAATGAGAATAAGATACAATTTGTTCAAAATTTGTTTATCTATGAGGAGTTCTCGTTGTAAATTTCAATAGGGAAGTCCATGATGTGACTAACAAAATGTCTGCCAACAGTTTTCAACTAATGATGTTACTGATATGAAATTTAACCATGCAAATATTACCGATGATTTTTTTGTCTTCCTCAAAATCTAGGACCTAATCAGTCACCAGATTTGCTAAATTTCCAAGTGGACAGAACTTGCATAGGAGAGGAAGAATGTGGTGTCACTTTATTTTGGAAGGTAAAATATCTTAAAAAACATCTATTATTATTTCATGACTAAACGAATGTAGAACACAGATGCCAGAAAATGACCAAAATGGGTGATTAACAATAATTATTATTATGTCACGTATCTTATCATCTCAATTCGCTATTACAGGCTTTCCCCGAGGAATACCAGTCTTCTAATTGTACAGGATATTTGCTTTCCACAAGCCTAGTTAATCATACGGCACTTTGTAATGAGGTCAAGGCAGAGCTTCAGTTATCCACATTAAAGAAACACCGAATCAAACTGCAATATGACAGTCAAGCGGGCCTCTCTCCTGGTAGTCATCTGGAAATTCCTGTATTAGAAGAAGGTACTTTACAACCTCTTTCGCTTTTACCGCTGTTATCATTTAAGTATCCCCATTTGGAGGAGTAAAACTTTTCACCCTTCTCCCAAGATACACTGAAAGTTTTGGCTGTTTTACCATGAGCACAGTGTCCTTGGATTACCCCTTAGATGTTTGTCTCACTTGCCTTAGAATTATAGGGCAAATTAATTTTTTTGGTTCAAATTTCTTCAATATTACCTATAACATTAATGTAAATAATTTGCCATGATCTAATTTACAGTGTTAAGTCAGAAGTCACCGAATGCCATCATTGACCGTAACGAGTCTCATGTAGCCATTGACGTCAGATGGAACCACGAGGGGTCAAAACCGACTCAATATGCACTCATGTACTGCTGGGGAACGGCTGCGGACAAGTGCCTGGTGAGATGTCTTTCTCTTTCATTTCTTATCAATTGAGGTGAGATAACATGATATAATATTGTAGGCCTATTATAACAAGATGTGTTGAGAATAAGAATAATATGACCAATATGATGCCATTCCTGCCATTGGATTTATTATTTTTCATTTAAAATATATTTCCATCCTCATAACTTTTTGATTGCTACATAAACGTCTTACAACAGCAACTTTTGTTTAATTAAAGACAATTTTTTTGGAACGCAGTCACGTTTTGCAGTAATCATTATGCTTAGAATTATTTGGCTGGTCATTGTAATAATCTTCTGTAAAATATATGTAAATCATCATCTAAAAGTAAAGTGTTTAAAGATATTGCGATACCACAGCATGTTGATGAAACTGAAATCTTTAAACGTTAATGAAAATCTGTGTCTTCCTCAGTTTTTGAATTCGGATGATGCAATCCTTCAACGGTCATTTGTACATAAGACGATTGATCTCATATACATATATATATTATATAGATAGTGGATGGTGAGGAGACCAATATTGAGTTTTATTGGCCGAAGCACCAATATTACCTGCTAAGGTCAATAAAACTCAATATTGGTCGACTCAACATCCACTATTTGTCATATTCTGCACCACAATTTTCAGACTTATACAATGTCATAATATAAAATACTGGTGTTTCTAAAGATACTTATTTTTTTTATATGAAATATACTTAATTTTTCCGATTATTTACAATGAGCATATTTATAAAATGACAGATTGACATTTCAAGAAGTTAGATTTCCTCCTACCCAGGCCTTCCCTTAAGTAATAGGCAATTAAGTGCATGGTTGCAGCTAAGAGCATAGGGGCACACCAATATCACTCTCCACACACCAATAACACTTTAAAGACACCAATATCGTTATTTATTGGCGTGTCATGTGACTGATCTCCTGCTACATGATTGGCCTTAAAATTTTGATGCAGAATATATGGCATTATGGCTCTGTGTGATACTTATATAGCAACATTGCCATTGCAGGGAGATGTGGAGGAAGAAATTCTGACTCCCAATAGCAATGGTGGAGGCACCTGGTGGCTAAGGAACCCCGGAGATGATTTCCTATACAACATTGCCACCTACTGGCAAGAGCAGAATTTTGGGTTACAGGAATCATGGTTGTGTGTGTTTGACACCTGTGGGGGTGAGTTGTTTTAAAAGGAAAATGAATTAATTTGACGAGATGCGCTACACGGCATAAGGCCAAGACTATATCCTCAAGACTCATGCATAAGGAGAATGCAATGGCATTGGAACTTTAGCCAATATTCTCCCTAGTCTCCATCCATGGGCACAATTCCCATTCCCAACCACAAAACCACATAGTTCCTATGGGCATCCTTCAACATCTTATTATGAATGAGTCTACTTTACCATGTGCAATGTGTCTTTCAACACTGATATTGAAAACACTACAAACAGATTACTCTGCTCTTACTCTTTCTATGGCTGCTCTGAGCTCTAGTGTTGTGAAACGTTCACCGGAAGGCTTACCAGTCGCAATGAATTTCATTGCTGTGTCACTGTGCAGACAATAAGTATACTTATACAATGCAATACAATACAATGTGGAATTGAATGAATATGTATTGAATTCTATTCTATTCAGAGCTGGACCCCCCTCCAGTGGTTGTCAGTCTTCCTGAAGAACAGCAGGCGGAGAGTCTTGCATTGGTGATAAAAGAAGCAGCATGCAGCGCCCCCCAGAAGGACAGGGGAAGACCCGAGTACTACCGCGTAGATTGGAATGAAGAAGGCTCTACTCAAAGTGTGATCAATTTGCGATTAAATACTTAAAATGCATCCATCTGAAATTAGTAGTATGATTGGGATTACAGTTACCGGGGCAGTGGATATACCCATGGAGTTAGAAGTCATAAGCTGAAGATGTATCATGTTCAGCTTCTAAATGCTTTGGTCTCAATTTCTGCTTCTGGTCATATAATCATCTGCCTCTTCTTAAGAAATTGACAACATCACTTGGTGCATAAAGGGTCTAACCCAATTTGTGCTGCTACCATTAACTACCATTTTGGAGAACTTATCACAGTTAAAACAGCATAAATCTCAGGTACAACAACATCAGGTTGAACAATGAAAATTATAAAGTCTTTATAATGATGGGCATAGCAAGCTTATCTGGGTAATTTCTTCTGAGCTGGCAGTTGAGTCTTTAAAAGAGCTAAAAAGGGAGCATAAGTAGGCCATGTAAACCACAGCATTACCTTAAATACAAACTCCCCAAATGTGCAATTTTACGCTGCCTTTAAGTAGATATCAGAAACAATAAGACACAAGACTGTGACTGTGATATTCCCCTCTTCTGTTCTTCGTGAGATAAAAATACACTGTGTACTTCTTGTAGTCCATGCTTTCAAAAATATTATTTGATATAACACTTTATCAACGTCCTTTGGAAAAGGAGTGTCTGTGCATAATGTCTGTGGTCCAAAGGTAAAACAATGTATATGAATATAAGCCTCACATCTCAAGTCTTGCCTGCTGGATTATTACTTAATGTTCCATATATATGTAGGTCCACCATATATTATAGCCCCTATGGCATGTCACAGCGGAGAGCTCAAGTGAGATTTGGACACCAGCCCATCTGTGATTCTGATGCGGTGTGGACACATTAGCAAATAGGAGCCTGTGCGGTATGTCACAGATATCTCTAGGGCTAATATCTAAAAAGAGTGTAACATAGTTATTGGATTGATATATGTATGGAAACTTATGTCTAATTTTGTTTATGTCAGCTCACATCCCTTCTTGTTGCCTCTAGTTCACCAGGAACTTCCAATAAAGGCGAATGGTTCTGCGACTTTAATTCTTGAAGGGCTGAAGCCAGACCAGTTCTATGAGGTGAGAGTCCGGTCAGAAGGCTGCAACAAGTTCAGTCTAACTACTGATGATCGCTTCAAAACTCTCGGTAAGACTAAAGACTAACTTTATCTTGTTTAATTGTCTATCAAACCAATACTCACTAACAATAGTAATGTAACTTTTAAACATGTCTCTTGTGACTTTCGCACCCAGATCTACTATATCAATCACTATTACAACTGCTGTGACAAAAAACCACAAAACTGACTAAAGTAGCTAACAAACTGAGGACTACTACACACTACTAACTGCAAATTCTAGTAGTTCCACCGCTACTTCTAATCTAACTTAAACTTTTATTTATTTAATTTTCCTATAGGCCTAGTTGCATAAAAGTTAAAAAATATATATATGCTTTAGTTTGACTGTTTGTAAATTGTTTGAAATTTATATATCACATTGTGCATATATATAAGATTGAAAACAATTCTAAAAATTGATGCAGTGATTGCTCTGTATTTTCGACAGAAGAGTCCAGCTTCCTGTTTCCAGACTGGGCCATTGCTGTTATCGTTTTATCGATACTCCTTTTTGTGACGGCCACTATGGGTTCTGTATTTTGGTATTACCGCAGGTAAATGTGATTAATGATTGTTCAGAACTTATTTGCAGTGCATCTTACAGATCTGGAGAATGAAATTGTTTACCAGCTACTTTCTATTCAGTTTTGGTAACTTTATTCTTTTGTAGACGCCAACAGAACTTGAAGAAGAATCTGGCGCTACACAATGCTGAGCAAAAGAGTGTAATTTGATATTGATAAATTCTCAGATATCTTTGAGATTGACTCTTTTGAATGTGTGGGATTTTTAGTTCCTTTGTGTTCTTGCATTATGAATCATTTAATATCTTTCTTTTTTAGGGAGTTTTATCTTGGTTGGAGAAAGGGGGAAATGATTTTGCCAGTGTGAATGGTGATGACTACTCGCAAGTGGATCCGGCATTTCATTCTAATAAGGTTATATTTATTTGATAGTCAAATATGGTGGTCCTTTGTTTAGCATCCTCTGCAACCATCTTGTTATATGACAAATCATCTCTTCTTGCTGATTTATATTTTAAGTGTCGAAAAATGACCCTAACAAACGACCAATGAAATAACATTGGGCTTGTGTTTCATTTACTTATCAAAGACTTTGACCCATACCTAACTCACAAGTACAGCAAATTAAATTGGCAGCCATTGTTATCCCATATGCCTCAAATATCGGCCTTTATGACCCAATAGTCGGATGAGAATTCATGCTTCTACAAGCAGTTTGGTGGAGGATGTTTAGCATTGCTGCAATGGCAAGATACCACCCCTTTCACTAACTTTCAGTCGGCACTGTATATGCACTGGTCCCTATGCTATAAGACCCCTTGTTACGCATATGAGACTGACTTGGCGTATATGCCTGCCTCTCTTCTGTATACGTAGACCACAGCTCACAAGAAGTATGATGACCATATTAAGGTGGTCTTATGATGGGGGACCACTGTATTGATTGATTATTTTATAATTGGTGATTGAGCTAACCACAAATCTAATTTTTTGGGGGAATTTTTCAGAACAAGAACGCAGACTCAGACAGTGGTATAGAAAATGAAGAAGAGGATCCCAATAAAGTCTGTATCTGTTGTTCGCGCACCAAAAGTAAACATCCAAGAGGCGAGACTGAGCAAGTAGAGACACAGGAAGTTCAGATTGCAATGGACCTGAAGGCAGGAAGCAGCTTTCCCTCCCTGTCGTCGCATGACAGTGGTCAGGGAGATGATATTGGGTCACCGGCACCAGCCACAGATCAAGAAATAATGCTTAATGCGAGTGAGTGGCTTGGCAAGCAGGGAGATGCTACTGTAGATAATTCTCTGTCTACCAGGCCTTCACCTGCTGATAGTAATCTGCTGGAGTCTGGGATCACGTCATATGCCTGCCAGGCATCGCTGATGAGCTCCATAAATGGGCCCGCAGCCAGCCTTTCCGATTGGAAGCAACCCACAGGGCAAGGCACAATACAGCAGCAGGACTCCAACAGCACAACAGCCAAACCTAATAGCGATGCTAATGCGGTTGTGCCTGGCAATAGCCATGAATTTGAATTGAAGGATTTCGACGACAACCCTGCAGAATTTGTTCCCAGAGAAGTGGTTGTCTCATGCATAGACGCTTTTGGCGAAACAAGTGAGGAGGACAGTTTCAGTGGCGGTGGCCAAAAACATCAGAGCCCACCAAATTCCGATTATCTTGCCATGTTAAATGATGATAGTTCAAGGTTGCAAGAAACCTCAAACGACTCACAGAGTAGTTTTGAAGACAGTGATGGTGACACTGACCCTGACCTAACATTTTCCGTCATTCCCACAGTCAATGCTGGTATTATAAATTCTGCTTTTCAAAGCAAAGAGGAAATAGCAGGAGAAATTGGTGCTGTGATTGATGACATTAGTGGAGACAAGAATTCAATTATTGCTGAAAGCGAAAGACGCGATTCATTGCTCTCGTGCCAAGATGATCCACAAAGTCAAACTAATTGCAGTCTTGAGGTGAATTTAAATTTTAAAGGAACACAACAGGGGAGTGACTGCTCGGCTGAAAATAGCAACTCATTATCTGAGACAGAGGTCCCTGAGGGAGTTGATTGTCATGCTGTATGTGATGGGGAGACAACAGGTTGTTCAACTGACAACAGTGGTGAGTCTTCGAATGACGGAGAGGACAATGAAAAATATTCCCCTCAAGTTATTGTTGTCAAATTGCCCTCTGAAAGTACGTCTTGAGTGACCGATTCAAAGTGTATGCTCACGAGTCTCACATTATTGAAAATTGATATCCGTTACCAACCTACAGTTTGTCACGTCAAGCATTGAGACAGAAATATGGCATTGTTTGTACAGTCCATAAAAATCAACGCAATGAGATTGGTGGATCTGCTGATGCAAATTTGAGTAGAACTAGGTCTGGGGTGGTGCTGTGGTGCACTTTTGTGACGTCATTGCCCATTGTGTGTCAAATTGGTGGCATCACAAATGTTAACATTTTGCGAAAATTGGACTGTCATTTTCATAAATTGGCAAATATCGGACAAAAACGCGACCAAAACACCACAAAAATTTGATATTCGCATTTCAAAAAAGCTAAGCTACACATAGGTAAGTGTATTTCTGCTGTAGCTAGGTTGTCAGGTTGCTGAGATATCTGGCCAAACGTCTGTCCTCTGCTTGACGTGACAAACTATAGTTGTCACGTATTCTTGTGATTGCTTTCGTCAGTTATGCATATAATAGTACATGTACTATAGCCAAGGTTTTGTGAGTCTTATGGCTTTTCGAGGATGTCAGACATTGTCAGTGATGTAACTGGAGGTCCCATTGTTTACATGGAACTCAATGGTGAAGTTTTCATTGAGAACATGTGACATCACTGGTGAGTGGCAATTAAAAGATTCACTGACATAATTATGGCTTACAGCATGATTGGTATGCTTATAGATTAGGCCTATGGCCCACAGGATGATCAAATGTTATTAATTGTACAAATACAATGTATATTTATGGGGATTATGTAGCTCATGAGCATTGAACATCCATGTAATCATTCGTATTTTCTTTGCTGTATATGTTTAAAAATGATACCTCATGTCGTAATAATATATATATAATATATTTGTAAATGTTGAGTGTCAACTAGATGTATTTTTCTATTATAGTTGTCCTTTTTCTTCATATACATGTACTAGCATGACAATTGAAGTTGTATCAGGGTCTAAAAGTCCAGGCCTTAATTAACAGTTCCATAAATAAGAGATAAAGGAATTATATATATTATATATATTAAATATGCGCTTTATGTCAAGAGAGAGATTATGTTGACTGTGCTAGTATAAGTATGGTGCAGTGGCTGTTAGTCATTGGTAGTTCAGTGAGAGTCAGTCAACCATCATGTTAGTCAACTTAGTCAGATTTATGTATTTTAGATTTATTGTAAAATCATGATTATATCAAACAAGGTTTAATTGAACATACTGACCAGAGACCAAACAGAATATCAATTTAACATTAAAATGCAGTTTATATAAATTAAATGGTGCTTTAACATGTAGCTGAGCTTGTAGGAAGCCCCAGATGGTCTGGATATTTAAGGACACACTTTAATCCTCAAACTAGACATTAGTGAGCAGGAAATATATTTTAAACATAAAACTACTAGAGTAAAATCCAATAGTACTGCTGTATATTTATGCAGGGACTTAGCTTAAAGTAAGCCCTTATCTAACAGCCCACCTGTATGTATTTAGCAATTAGGGTGTCTTTGTCTTTTGAGCCCATGTGTCATTTGAGGCCACAGAAAATGCCTTGCTCTTTAGAAATGCCATTTTAATCTTTTGCCCTTAAGTTAGAAAACCCTAAAATTGACACAATGTTTAGCAATTGCATTGTTAGAGATTTTAAGCTTATTGTATTATAAAGCCCATTGTCTGTGTGTAGCTTGGTCTCTGGAGCAATCACTGTTGTAAGATAATTTATGCAGAAATGCATCAATGAACATTTTAGACAGTATGATGAGCATTAATTAACTTATTAACATGTTGTCTCTGATCGGTGCAGCCCTTTTTGGCTGAAACTGCTGTATTTGATATATCTGATTGCTTTTAATAAAATTGCCAGTTTATGTTTTGAAGTGATAATTTAGTGGGAACCTGAAATTTGAGAGTTTGTCTTGCTTGAATCTTTGTGAACACTTTATCAACCTATTGGATGTTTATGGATATATATGAAACACTGAAGGCAAATGGTGAAGCCTAACTTTAGACTTGTGAAGTTAACTTGTCTTTTGGTTTAGTTAGTGTCTTAGAGAAAGGGAGCTTGGATAGCCCTTATGAGATGCATGGTAGCATCTGGATTATCTGGAAATGAAATGACTGAAATGTCTTGATCTCAGTTGAGTGAAGCCTACTATAAGGCTGTTGTTGACCCCAGTCTCATACCTCTATAGAGGGAGAACATTATGGTGAGATTATGAGGCTGAAACAGTGGTGCTCAACAAGGGTCTTCATAAAGCTGGATTTGCCTCTAAATAGCCCACACCGGTGCTGATGGGGCATAAAACACAAACTCCCTCACTCACTCATAAAGCTGGATATGAGTCATAGTCATGCAATATTTTTTACTCCTTATGCTCCATTTGAATAGCCTTGGGCTTTGGGTGCAAACTATTGCAAGATTTTTACCCATATCTGCTTGAAGACCCTTGATACTATTTGGTGTTCTAAAAACAATTACAGCTAGAAAGTATTCATTATACTTACCTGGGTTGTAGTGATTCACTGTGCCCCATGGCAGCCCCGATTCACTGTGGCAAGTGTGATTAATTTTACTTAAATCTTTATATCTTGATAATTGTAACCATGTGCCTCTGAAATACCAATGCATTACTATCATTACATGTTCCTTTTACATATATATGACAAGTACACCAGTTAATCCTGGAAAACCTGTACTATATTACAAAAGTTCATAATCCAAAATATCAGAATTGAGTGCTTAAAATCATATTTTACCCCAGAACTCCAGTGCAACATGAGCAATTTTGGTTACCATGCTTGAATAAGTATGCTGGACTAAAGAGCCACCCTGAAGATGGCACATTCTAGCAATTTATGGTTTCAGCATCCAGAAATAGCCACTGATTCACTGTGTCCAGCGACTGACTGTGTCCCCGTTCCCCCTACATATAAAATGAGGGGAATGATAGGGAGTGCAGTAACCGGGGCTGTTGGTATACTTTTGAGAATTTATTAGCTGAAGACATGTCTTGTTTTAGCTTGTGAATACTGTAATATGTCATGCATGTTCTTGAATGCTTTGGTCTTGATGTCTGCCTCTGGTCATATAATCTTCTTGAGAAATTGATAACATTGTCTGGGGCCTTGGGCACATATATGACGGTCAATTTGTGTTGCGTACAGTAACTACAATTTTGGGGAAACGTATCGCAGTTAAAACTGCATAAATCTCAGCTACAGCGGCAAGGGCTAACAATGGGTGTTATGTAGTCTTTATAATGGCGGGAATAATAAGTTCATTGAGTCATTTCCTGCTGAGCTGGCAGTTGAGTCTTTAAAAAAGAGCGATGAAAGAGGATAAGTAGGCTTATATAAAGTACAGCATTACCTAAAATGCAAACTCCCAAATTTGCAATTGTATGCTCCATTTAAGTGGCTTACACCGATGTTGTAAATATCAAAAACAAAAAGACAGCAACTTTTATGTTCTCTCCACTATTCTTTATGAAATGAAAATACTGCACTTCTTGTAGACCATGTATTCAAAGATATTATTTTATATAATATAGATAGATATTTTTCATTTAAGTCTCACTTATAAATGATATCAACGTTCTTTGAAAAACGTGTGTCTGCAGGAATGCGTGTGGTCCAAATGTAAAACAATTTAATATGTTTTATATAAGCCTAACATCTCAAGTCTTGCCTGCTGGAGTATTACTTAATGTTTCAATATATAGTATATATATAGGTAGGCCCACCATATATATAGCCCCGACGGCATGTCACAGCAGATGGCTCAAGTGAGATTTGGACACCAGCCCATCTGTGATTCTAATGCGTCATGGACACATTAGCAAATAGGAACCTGTGCAGTATGTCACAAATATCTCTAGGGCTAATATCTAAAACGAGTGTAACATAGTTATTGGATCGATAGATGTATGGGAACTCATGTCTGACTTTGTTTATGTCAGCTCATATCCCTTTTTGTTGCCTCTAGTTGACCAGGAACCACCAATAAGGGCAAATGGTTCTGGGACATTAATTCTTGAAGGGCTGAAGCCAGACCAGTTCTTTGAGGTGAGAGTCTGGTCAGAAGGCTGCGGCAAGTACAGTCCCCCTTCTGATGATCGCTCTTATACTGTTGGTAAGACTAAAGACTATCTCCTTTAATTGTCTATTAAACCAATATTCACAACAATGGTGTTAATGTAATTTTATTTGAATAAGGTTCTATTTATTTGATAGTCAAATATAGTGGTCCTTCGTGGAGCTACCTTTGCACTAGGCATCCATTCTCACTGATTTATATTTTAAATATTGAAAAATGACCATAACAAACGACCACTGATGCTACTCCAAAAAAATCTTGTGTATCTTGACAAGTGTCATTGCCTCCATGTCTGCAGGAGGATTGCTGAATGTGGCTATGTAGTACAGTGGTTAGCATGCCCGCCTTGTATACATAAGGACGTAGGTTCGATCCCCGCTCCGGCCATGTCTAGAGGTTATCACTAAAATGATTGGTATGATTGCCGTTCAGTATGGTGAGTGCCGGTGTGCAGATTTGTCTGGAATGCGCGCTAGGCTATATTATTTTATTTTATTAATATGTAAATCAGACATGGGGCGAATACTTGCCAGAAGTAATTGATTATGATTACGATTACCATAGAAGTTCATGATTACGATTACGATTACGATTACTTGAATTAATTAATTACTTTACCACGATTATGATTACTTTCTGAAAGTAATCGATTACGATTAACGATTACATTGAACAAACCGTTTCATATCAAATGTACAGGCAATGATTCTGCTGTTCCAAGTCAAAGCGATTAAATTTAGCTTCATGTACAGTATTTTCTAATGGGTAACAGTATTGCATGGAGATATATTCACATACATGAAAATAAACTGGTTTTTGTACATATATATTTGAGAATTTTCTTAAAGCGGTTATTAACAGTGCACATATTCACCTCAGTGGAACTTTTCTTCAGAGCTTTTTCAGCTGATTAGAATTAGAATTACCTCATTTATAGATGAATAATGTACACATCATTGATATGATAACATTCTTTATCAACCATTCTTTGTGACATCATAACCTTATCAACTTTGCTTAAATACATAATTATTCATGTATTATGCAATTTTCGTGAGAGATGATAAAGCTATACATGTGTCATAATGACCCCTTTCTTTGAAAATCAACCCTCTGTTGAACAATACAAATTATGCATCAGTGAATTATGTAACAGTTTTAATTATTTAATAAGATGAACTGAGTATGGTTTAGGTTTCAGTTAGAACCCTATTGCTGTCAAGCAAGTTACAACTGACTGAACATGTTAATCAGATAACCAAGAAACTCTCCCCTTTCCTATTGATTTGCTTAATCAGTCGCAGTTTATTCCAAATGTTATCAGCCAGGCAGTAATCATAAAGTAATTCCAAAGTAATCACAAATATGATTACTTTTGGAAAGTAATTGATTACGATTGCGATTACTTGTTATCATAATTTGAATGTAATCATGATAACTTGTGATTACTAATCATTTGTAATCGATTACAGTGATTACCGATTACTAATCGTAATCGCCCCATGTCTGATGTAAATGGCACTGCCATGAAATTCGCGCAGTGCTCATTGTCATAGAACCACTGCATTATCTTCTACCTTCCATGCAGAAGGCCAATTTATCTTTTTAAAGGACTGGGCAAATGGGCAGATAGATAAGATTAGATAGATAAGATCAGATCTGTAGATAAGATTGGATAGATAGATAGATAGATAGATAGATAGATAGATAGATAAATAGATAGATAGATAGATAAATAGATAAATAGACAGATTGTACTGGAAGCTATGTAATTCAAATCTGTGTAAAAATTCAGATCTATTATGTCAAATTGTTGATGTTACATAACAGAGATCAATAAAACCATAGCTATTCAGAGGTGACTGTTTACTATTAATTAGACTGTTAAATAATTTGTTGATAGTTAATGAATATTATGTAACCTTAAGTGTTGTTATGATTTCTTACTTGGTGAGCCATTTAAGTCATTAACTTTCTATTGACATTTAATTTTTCGGTGACTTCTTAAAACCAGGAAATAATTATTTCCAATGTTGATACACATGCTGAAAAATGTTATTGGTGGTTGTTATAGGACAACACTGAAAATTTAAAGCTATTTTGGAAGATATTCAAGGTATTTTAATTATTTACCAAACTAAACTACTAGCTCCACTTTTATGGCAACTACAGCCACTTCCTGTTGAGGCAGTCACTGTAGAAAGGAGCACGACACAGAATGAGCTGTCCTTGTGATAATTCTCTGTCCACCAGGCCTTCACCCATTGATGGTAATCTGCTGGAGTCTGGGATCACGTCATATGCCTGCCAGGCATCGCCGATGAGCTCCATAAATGGGCCCGCAGCCAGCCTTTCCGATGGGAGGCAACCCACAGGGCAAGGCACAATACAGCAAGTGGTTGTCTCATGCATAGACTCTTTTGGCGAAACAAGTGAGGAGAAAAGTTTCAGTGGCGGTGGCCAAAAACATCAAAGCCCACCAAATTCCGATTATCTTGCCATGTTAAATGATGATAGTTCAAGGTTGCATGAAACCTCAAATGACTCACAGCGCAGTTACGAAGACAGTGATAGTGACACTGACCCTGACTTACAGATGATTTCATATTTGTAGACGTTTCTCAAATAACAAAAAATTTTGCAAAATTTCTGGTCTGACATCAGAATATCCTGCAAGGTGATTGGTCAATTTGCCTATTGCGTGTCACTTTTTTTCAGCTTGCTTCAGCAAGTGATATTTTCTGGAAAAATGATGTCATAATTTTGACCAATAATATAACGCAAAGGCCAACTTGGCATTGTGGCAGTTGTTCACACACGTCAAACCACAATCCACATGAACTCTTTCATTTCTTTATGAGCTGTTGTATTTCACACTCCTGTGTACAACTGTTGATTGTTTCGTTTGACATTATATCCATTTCAAGCTGACTCTGAATGACTTCACATCTATTTATACTTTTACCTGAGTGGGTGCTGCATGCTTCACTGGGCAGTACCAATTTTTACCTTTTTGTCCCGAATCTATTTGCCTTGCAGGCTGTTACGAAGACAGAATTTATGATTTGGGGGGAATGTGAGTTTTGCCCAACGGAGCAACAATTTTTCATACATGTTTCTAGGGGGGTACTTATTAGGCCTACTCACAACATGCTTAGGGGGTATAAAATTTACAAATAAGCATGAAACAAATGAGTGTATAAATTTTTGACAGAAAGTTTCAACAAAACTGTCCTCCCCCCCCCCCCCCCCATAGAATAATAAATTCTGAATGGTCCGTCTGGACAGGATGGTGGCCCAGTGATTTGCGCA
Source organism: Platynereis dumerilii (assembly GCA_026936325.1). Classification (NCBI taxonomy): domain Eukaryota; kingdom Metazoa; phylum Annelida; class Polychaeta; order Phyllodocida; family Nereididae; genus Platynereis; species Platynereis dumerilii. The sequence continues at coordinate 114,971,944 of JAPTHN010000001.1, forward strand.
ACAGTCATAAGAAAATCACAGTGGAAACAGAGCAGGGAACCTGTGATTTGTTGCCCATGGTCCTGCCACCTGAGCTGAGCCCCTCCTCTGAGAAAATGATGCATTCACAATATATTCATGTTTATTTTCTGTATAAACAGTCATTACATGGATCAACTGATCCCAATCATTGGAATGCACAGTATTGGACTTGCAGAATGTGTGCTAAAAATGTGTGAAACACAAACTGAAACTCTCACTTGAAACTGCTAAATTCAATCCCTGTCAGGACATCAATGGCTTAGAATGCCATGGTCACCCATGTAAAACGCTATGTCACTTTTCAGGAGAGAGTGGTGTCATACCTTCTCTCGACCAATGAAAATTGCCAGAAAAATGATGTATTTTCTACCTCAAATGTCTACAAATATGAAATCATCTGTAACATTTTCCTTCATTCCCACAGTCAATGCTGGTATCATAAATTCCGCTTTTCAAAGCAAAGAAGCAATATCAATGGCAGCAGAAATTGATGCTGTGATTGATGACATCGATGGAGACAAGAATCCAATTATTGCTGCAAGCGTAAGACGCGATTCATTGCTCTCGTGCCAAGATGATCCACAAAGTCAAACTAATTGCAGTCTTGAGGTGAATTTAAATTTGAAAGGAACACAACAGGGGAGTGACTGCTCGGCTGAAAATAGCAACTCATTATCCGAGACAGAGGTCCCTGAGGGAGTTGATTGTCATGCTGTATGTGATGGGTAGTCAACAGGTTGTTCAACTGACAACAGTGTTGAGTCTTCCAAAACGGAGAGGACAATGAAAAATGTCCCCCGCAAGTTATTGTTGTTTTAAAAATTGCCCTGTGAAAGTACATCTTGATTGACTGATTCAAAGTTTATTTGCTCACATTATTGAAAATTGATATCCGTTACCAAACTATTTGTCACATATTCTGTTATTGCTTTCATCGGTTATGCAAAGTACATGTATAATTTTGTATATAGCCAAGGTTTTGTGAGTGACTCTTTATGGCTTTTCGAGGATGTCAGACATTGTCAGTGATGTAATTGCAGGTCCCACTGTCTACATCGAATTCAATGGTGAAATTGTCATTGAGAACATAATAATAATAATAATAATAATAATAATAAATACTTTATTCATCACAAAAGTGAAACTTGGAGTGTGTTGCCTCATAGACATAGAATCACATATATATACAATCACAGTCACATGCATACAGAGAAAAACACAATCATACAGTTATTCATTCACACCAAATAGATACATACATACTACCACTTGCATTCATTGCACATTTTAATACTAGCTGGAATAAATGACCTTGCGTATCTGCTAGTTCTGCATTTGATACTCCTCAACCTTCTACCAGATGGTAACAATTCATAGTAACTATGCAGCGGGTGTTCTACCTCCTTTACAATACAACCATATCTTAACTTGCTGTATTTAATGTATATATCTGGTAATGACATAGTATTGATGTTCAGTCGAGCACAAGCCTTGATGACCTTCTTTATTTTGTTTTTTGCCTCAGCAGTGCAGTTGCCATACCAGCAACAAATTGAGAATGAAATGACTGACTGCATGATAGAATTGTAAAATATATTCAAAATTCTGTCATCTATACTAAATCTGCACAGCTGTCTTACAAAGTACATTCTGGAGTTGATCTTTTTATAGACATTGTCTACATTTGTTGAAAAAGAAAAGTTCTGGTCTATCACGGTGCCCAGATATTTATATTCAACCACATTTTTGACTGCTTCTCCATTTATAACTAAGGAGGTGTCCACAAATGATGTTTTTGTGAAATCTACAATAAGCTGTTTTGTTTTCATAACATTGAGTTCTAGATAGTTAGCTTGGCACCATTCAGTGAACAGACGGACTTCAGCTCGATATGAAACATCGTCATTGACACACCGGCTGACAAGAGCAGTGTCATCAGCATATTTGTACAGTTTACAACCATCAGCAACACATCGACAATCAGCAGTGTACAAAGTAAACAACAGTGGAGATAATACACAGCCCTGGGGGGCACCTGTGTTTGTCTGCCTAATATTTGAATAGCTGCCAAGGTATCTCACGAACTGAGGCCTATAAGTGAGAAATTCATTAACCCATAGGATCAACTTCGAGTTAACATTCATATTCTGAAGCTTTTGCATGAGTAAGTGGGGCTGAATAGTGTTGAAGGCACTTGAGAAGTCAATAAACAATATTTTTACGAAGTGCTTCTTGGATGCTGTGTTCCTTTGATCTAGATGGTTCAACACATAGTCAATCAAACTCAGAGTGGCATCTTCTACACACCTACTCTTGGTATAAGCAAATTGCAAATTATCTTGATACAACCTTACTTGTTCATATAGCATACCTTTCACAATTTTCTCAAAACATTTCATAAGTATATGTGTTAAGGCCACTGGTCTGTTATCGTTTAAACAAGTAGGACTGGTACAGACTTCTTTGGGACAGGTATAATTTCAGATGTCTTCCATATCTGAGGTAATTTCACCAGCATCAAGTGACTGTTGGAAAACTTTACACATTATTGGAGCCAGTGGTTCATGACAGAGTTTTATTACATTTCCACCAATCTTATCTGGACCTGGGGCCTTACATATCTTTACAGATTTAAGACACTTCAGTACATCATGTTCATCAATTACAATATCACGTACAGTTCTCTCTTTGTGAAAGTTACAAATAGCAGATCTTACATGAGAGAAATCAAATTTGTCAAAACGAGTGTAAAATTCATTTAACTCATTACAAAAGTCAGAAGCATTACTCACATCAGGTGTTACATTCGACTTTTCCATACCAGTCAGTTTTCTTAATCCTTTCCATGCTGATTTAGTGTCATTCTTGAACATGTTTTCAATTTTAGCCTTGTACACATTTTTACAATCAGCAATTTGTGCATTGAGCAATTTGTGTATTGTCAACATAGCTTAGAACATGTGATGTCGCTGGTGAGTGGCAATTAAAAAAATCACTGACGTAATTATAGCTAAGAACATGGTTAGTAGGCATATAGATTAGGATTATGACCTAAAGGATGATGAAATGTTATTAGTTGTACAGATACAATGTTGTTTATGGGGATAATGTAACCACACTGTAAAATCGGAGGCACTGATTCAGCTCAATTGATTGAGTGAGATGGTTGCACAAGTTGATTGAGCTAACATATATTAATGCTTTAAGCTGAGATAACTCAAAATACCGAGCCGAGATAGCTCAAAATACTAAGCTATGTTGACTAAGGTATTCAAGCTGAGAAAACTCAAAACAATGAGCTGTGTTGACTTTCAGCTCGAAATATTGAGTTTTGTTGACTTATTGATCCAAGCTGACTAGGGTGTCCCAAAAAAAGTGAAAGTCTGAAATTCATTGGGGCTAACCTCTAAATGTGTTCTATGGCCCCTCTCTGACTCCCATGTAAAATTTCAGCTCATTTGAAAGTGTTTTAGGTGTTGCTCAAGAGCCCCAAAGATAGATAGGAGTTTAACATTGAATTTTCATGTGAAAATGCCTATTTTAGCTAATGGCTCATAAATTATAGGCTTCAGTCCTCCCAAACACATAGATAGTTAATACAATGATGTATAAATTATTATGCACACTGTGGTACCAATTTCATATCTGTACTTCATTTGGTTCTTGTGTTATTGGCCAATATATACTATTTTACTTGAAAAAATGACGCCTGGGCAAAGTACCTTTCTTAATAAAGATTAATTGCAGACCAATTTTGGATTTAAACATGAGACAATCACATATTGGTTCCATAGTGTGACAAAGACACAAGAACATCAACCAATGTCTTACAATCTGTTTTAGACTATTGCAACAATCTAAGACGTTTTTTAAATCACAGAAAATTGCGTTAAATATGTACATCCCATATCTGTAGATTTTCTCAATAACGAAGCAAGTTACAAATAATAAATTGGTACCAGGATGTGCAGAATAATTTATACATCTTTGTATCAACTATCTATGTGTTTTGGTGGACTGAAACCTATAATTTGTGAGCTATTGGCTAAAATAGCCATTTTCGCATGAAATTTCAATGTTAAACTCCTATCTATCTTTGGGGCTCTTGAGCAACATCTAAAACACCTTAAAATGAGCTGAAATTTTACATGGGAGTCAGAGAGGGACTATAGAACACATTTGGATGTTAGCCCTAATGAATTTCAGACTTTCACTTTTTTTGGGACACCCTAAAGCTGACACAACTCAAAGTTTTGAGCTGTGTTGACTTATTTTTAGTTGTTTTTGATTTATATTTGTGTGACCTGTCTTATAAATTTATTTATGAATATGGGCTGTAATCCCAAAATATTGTTTGATCTCTCAAGGGGATCCACCTGATCCAGTATGCTTCATTTTAGCTCACCATGGACAGGCCCAAGATGCATTCAACAAAGACCATTGCATCACAAGGAGATTTAAAAATTAATCTCTTGTGAATAAATCCCAATGGCCTGTGGCTCATCTCAGTTGGTATACAGTGCTAGAAGCATATATTTGAACACACTCTGACTTGGAAATGTTGGTTGACATGTGAATGCATGCATCTAATTACTCCCACAAATTAATTTAAGAGAGATAAAAATAAAAAAGTAACCAGCTAAAGTGGTGTGCTACTCATTTTTTCTCTGGGATAGTGTAATATAAATGTTCTCTTTTCTTGTAAGTAAATAATTATTTAAAACTAAATGCAGTCTTATGAGAAGTGCTTGTTATAGATGGCGCTATATGTGGCATGACTGAGATGTCAAGCTATCTGCAACAACTGAAGCTTTCATGTTTTCACAGCTTAATGTTATGATTTGTTTGGACAACTTACAGCATTGAGCTATCATACCTTGACGACTTATAGGATTGAGCTATCATAGCTTGAAAATTATTAACATTCTCAGACAGCTCAAATTATTGCTTCAACACAGTTTTCAAATTTTACAGTGCATGAGCATTGAACATTTAGTTAATCACTCATATTTTCTTTGCTGTATATGTTCAAAAATGATACCTCATATAATAATATACACTCTAAGAACGAAAAGATTATAGAACAACCAAATAAGGTGCTTCGCCTTGTCACAAATACAGCTCCCCATAGGGTGCCTGGAAGCACCTTTTCATAGGGTGCTTGGGAAGCACCCTAGGTCAAAGAACCCTGGGGAGTTTACAAGAACCCTACAAGGTTCTTCAGTGTAGATTGGTTTGTAGAACCTTTGGGGGTTCGTGGCATGACCAAATTTAGGGTGGAAAGGAGCCTCTTACAAGGATGCTTATAAACCATTCCTCAAAAGGTGGATAACTTTCATTCATTTTTGTGGGTGTTTCGTAAAGTTCTCAGTGAGACAAATTCACTGTCTTCCAAATTGGGTCCTGCTGGTCGTCAGTCTGAAGATTACAACTCCTCAGATAACTGATGACCATTGTGAGAGGGAAGCAAAGGAGGTTGTCTTCACCTTCTCAGCATTTTATAATTAAATGCTCATGTAAGTTGGAATTTCTGTATATCTACAATTCTGCTTGCTTTATTGTGGTCAAAATGTGTCTGATGTTCAGAGGACTGAAATAATTACACATGAGCTTTAAATCACATGCATTGTAATTGAAAATGTACATATTCAAATAAACATTAAGATACAATTTGTTAATATAATATTAAAGTTATGCAAAAACAAATTTTACGAGTTCACGTCTGTTATAGGTGGGGCCACATACATAACAATTGAGAATTTATTGCAAAAAGCATTGCATTATAGATGACGCCACTTGTCCCATGTAAGAAAATATCACAAGCTAGTTCATTAAAGACGTATTGTGATGTAGATTAACCCTATTACTTTACTTACCTAATTAAACAATCCCGATAAAGGTGTGCAATAAACCTAAACAGTATATTATAACCAATTATGCAATCTTATTTGCTGTAGGTAAGACTTCCTGAGTCAGACAAAGAAATTGCTGTTTGCTCAACTAAGTCAAAATTCCTGATTCAGATTTGTTTAAAGATGCTGAGTTTCTCAGGATTACATTAGCATGGGCTGCCCATTGCACGGAGGCTGGTGAATAGTACATTTACCACTCTTGGTCATGATTTTCTGAACTGCTAGTAAATCAGTGTGGCATCTGGTTTCTGGCGGTTCCTCAATTAATGTAGCATTGCCCCGCTTGACAAGTAAGTGTGCAGTACAGGCAGGTGAGAGTAGACAGGCTGTGGTTGCAGATGGTGAATTTTTAGTGAATGGGTATCAAATTGGAAAAAGGGACAGCTGCCTATTACGTCTGTGTTCAGTAGAAATGCCCACCAATTAATAAGCAGATGTGAAAGAGAGCAGTTCTGGTGTAAATGTTGCTGTCAGCTGCCTCACAGATACACCTGCAGCATTCCGTTGAAGCTGGCATGGTTAAACTTACCAGGATATGCGACAGGAGGCAGGTCAGCAAAGTCAGTGGTGTATTTATGGCCTTCCCATAAGGCCTGAAGTTGACATAGAGGAGATAGGAAAAACCCTGAGCGCTGCCCATTCACCTCATGTAATGCCTCCTCTCTGCCCCCCAAGGCCATTTCTAAGTATGCCCTGGGTCACCACCCTCGGCTTCCCACTGCAGACCAGCTTGTCAGTTAGGCACTGCCTGGCAATAACCCAGCTACCCAATTATTTCGTAATTTTCCATATCCAGTTTCAGAAACCATGGAAGGATGGTGAAGCACCCCATGCACCTTGTAAAGTGTGATGCACCTCTCGTGTGATGCACCCTATAATGTGTGATGCACCTTTTTTTCATACACCCCTTGTTTGATGCACCAAAACGATGATGATGAACCTTGTCCACCCCAAAGGTTTTTACATCCACCTTGCAGGTGTTTTGCTCCACCCCTCGCACCTTTTTTTCTTAGAGTGGATATGTTTGTAAATGTTGAGTGTTAACTATATGTAATTTTCTATTATAGTCGTTCTTTTTTCTTGAAGCTAAGCACGCCACTCAATGATTTGCCTTTGAATTCAATGCCAAACCTGTAATGACCATATAAAGGACTGAATCCGACTGATATTAGTCATATTACCTGCATTAGTGATATACATTATAGCCATCGAACTATTGATATATAATAAGGTTTTCCACTACAATTTCATATACAAGGATGGCCATTGAACTTGTACTAGGGTCTTTATACAGCTGGATATGGGTCAAAATCATTCAATATTAGGTACACCCCATGCTCCATTTGAATAGCATTGGGTTTTTAGGACAAACTATTGCAAGATTTGGACCCATATCTTGCTTGAAGACCCTTGATACTACAGGCAAAGTCACATCCCTCGCGAACACTCGTTTTTGCTGATATCTCAGCAACCAGCAGGCCTATGAACAAAATTTCTTCACTTAAATTTATGCATTTAGTGGCTGTTTATAACTTTCTATCACATTTTCGCGATGTTTCAGTGAGGTTTTTGCCAATTTTCGGCGTTGTTGCACTCATTTTAGATGACAATTTCAGATGTTCAGTCATTTTCATTCGTGACGTAACCAAAGAATTACTTGTGCTTGTAGTCAGGCGGCATTTGTTAAAATTGCAAGGCTACTTTAGACAACCTGCCAACTCTAGTTTTTCACTTGAACTTTGTGGTTTACACTATAATAAAGGTAATCCAACTTGTTGTCAACATCACACATTGATTTTTAATTATTTTGTAATCAAATCAAATTACGCTAATTAATTGGCATAAAATCGCAATTTGATACAGCTTTGTGTCAATATGTGCATCATAATGCATGTAATATTATTAATTTTTCTTGATGAATGATCTCATCAATAAGGTGCCAGTCTGGTGGATAACTATAGATGTCATAATTATTATAATATAAGTGAAATTGTTACGTTAATGACCAATTTGGTGTCATAAATTACAAATTTGTTTGGAGTGTCGAGGTTAATCAAAACCACAAGCACTGGAATTTCTCTGGTACTTCTACAGACTATGAAATATCAAATAGTTACAAGAATTGATAATTTGGATCATCAGTGATTTAAGCACATATCTTAATTTGCTTCCATGCTCAATTGCTCATGACCAATACCCAGGGAAGAGTTGCTGGGATTCCAATCTCAGTGTCACAATTGGATAGTTTCACATTTGACTTCAAATTGTTCTTATGAGAAGACCCATCTAATCCAAAGTTCTTCATTTTCATCTATTGGGAAGGGGTAGTAAATAGTGATGGCAAAATGAATTCCTTTGAGCGATATCCATAATGAAAGGAAGTTACTGGATATATTGTGGAATTAATAGTCGTATATAATAGTGAGGGTGGTTGCAGCATGAGCGGCCAAACCCTCAAATACCTGGTCTGCCATTAGTTTTTCTATTCTGGTAGATACATACATGGAGTTATTTGAATTGATATGTTGGTATTAAGTTATGTATCAAATTAGTCATAAGGAGTGAAGGTGGTGGCAGCATGAGCGGCTCAGCCTTCAAAATTTATGCGGATTTTACCGGTTATCTTATTGCCATAACTGAGTGATATATTGAATAGTATGTGGAGTATATATTCATAGATGGTTGAGGGTGGTGGCAGCATGAGCGGCCAAACCCTCAAGAAAAAAACTGTTCATCAGCACGACTGCCGCAATAACAAGGATTGTAAATATGTACATATGTATATTGGACTGGGATGCACATATGTATATTGGACTGCACCACCTCGCCAGCACTACAGATCGGACTGATAAAGATCTGAACATAGAGGCTTTTAAGCCTGTGTTCAGTACTGACATTACATTACATTACATGAAAACAATACTAAATAAAAATTACTAATTGTATCTTAGCATTCTTAGGTGCAACAAGAAAGTTAGGTACCCATGTCTCCTACCACCAAAATTCCCCTGGTGATTGAAAATCTTCTGTGATTAGTTGTCATGATCTTCAGATTGGTAGTCTAAAGATTTAAATGAAGAAAGGAAAGTTTATTTTGTGCTACTGAACTCATGAGTTCAACCAGCTTTTCTCTACCATCAAAGGCAAGTTTAGCTAACAATAACATTACCTCCAAAGTCTGATGTCTGCTGCTGAAAACTGGCTCGAACGCATTGTACATTGCTTGCATGTTACAACTACAAAGCATGGATCCTCAAGCCTGGAAAAGTTTGGATGACGGCAACAATGATATTTTGTCATTTCATAAAATGACATTTTATTTACAGCCAGATCTGAATCAATAGCACAAGATGGTGAATATGGCTATCTTGGACTCGCAGTCAATGACAATGCTCTTGAAAAGTATATTTCTCCACTGCACTCTACCTTTCCAGGGTTGTACAAGAAATAAAAAGATAATTCTTGAGTTGAATCAAGAGAGGCATGTTCACTTCATCATGAGTGATGGGAAGGAAGGAGCAAGATGACCCTGAATGTTACCAAAATTGTCTAAATCCACACTAAGTAGAATAATCCCTCAAACAAGACCTATGTTATACATTTAATGCAATGACCTAAGTTGCTGTAACAACAAGTCACAAGTGCAGTGTGATATTGGGAACGGTTGGCACTTGACAGATATTGCAAACATTTATTTCTATGAGAATGGTCAAATTCTCTGAACTTTGACAATTCACAAAGCACGTAAATGGCCCACAGGAAACCACCAGGTGAGAGAGACAATTCCCTTCCGGGTAAGCTGTTGTGGCTAACTGTCAACCGGAGTTTACCTGATTATATATGGCCTAAAAGACCAGGAACCTCATCTTCCGCCACAGAACCAAAGGTGGAACCTAACCCCTGCACAGGACTACCCTTTTATTTGGAAGACACATCTGATTATAAATTTATAATGTATCAGGAGTGATTGAGTTTGTGTTTTACGCCCCATCAGCACCAGTGTGGGCTATTTAGAGGCAAACATATAATGTTTCAGGAAACTCATCTTCCACCACAGCTTCTGGTCAAGACATGGGTATCAGTTGAATGAATGCTGCCATTAACTAGTTGTTGAACTTCGGAAGAGGGTGACCAACTGGTCATCTTAAAAGTATTTGATGTCATGCATCTGTATCCATATACAACTCTTTGTGTGTTCTAAGTGAATGCTGCCTTCAATCTCTTGATAGCTTTTCATGTATAACCACATCTTCCTATAATTAGACAACCTTGGTTAGGAGTAAAGTTGGGTGATTATGCTTACAGGACACCTATAGATACCTGAATTGGTATGGAGAAAAGAGAGCAGATGATATGATAGTGTTTTTTAAATAAATGATGTGAAAATACTGGCTCATTTTATTAATAGGCATTCTGCAAGCAGATGACACACAACATCTATGATCCATATTTTGGAGTCACAAGCAATGAGACAGTTGAGATGGAAACCACTTTCCATAAAGGAAAGGAGGAAAAACAACTGCCCCTCCTAGTATACAGTGCACTGATTCCCCATACGTGTACATTTTCAGCATACTAGAATACATGTCCGCGATAGTCCACATCTTCTGATTAGTGATTACTACTGGTTTGTTAGTTTACAAGTTCTTAAAAGAATCTTTTACTGCCACCCACCCACAATCGCTCATCACCGTGACATCAGAGCATCTTGTCTGGTGCCCCAGACAGCCACAAGACTTGCTTTTACAACCCAGGATCATCTTTAAATCATTATGCAAAAAAAGAAGCTTAGAATGGAGGTACATCCGTACGCCAATCTATACATGTTATAGGAAGAATCCCCAGGACATACCATCACACGCAACCTCAGTCCTGATGTATGCATCCAAACAAGAGATTTGCTTCTTTTTAGTGTCACAATAATCAAAGGTGGTGTCTAAGGTCAATTTGACCTTTAAAGTCTTGAAATAGTTTTCAACTGGTATCTCGAAAAAACCCAGAGGGTTCAACCAGACACAAGCTTCTGTAAAAGGTTGTGTAATATGGATGGATTAATTAATTAATTAGACCCTCTGACAGGGACAACTGCCTTTCCAAACAGGTGCTCTGTCCATGTTACACTCGCTCTTTATTAACTGGGTCTCTATTTCTATGATCTGTTCATGTGATACATCAAATTAGGGGTAAAACCCCACATCAGTCACCATTTTGACCACCTTGACACAAACCTTTTGAACACAATTGCTTTATTTTAAACAGTGTATAGTTTATAGATACAGCAACCAGTTGGTAAACAGAGGAAGCAGTTATTGAGTGAATCCAGATTCATAATGTCAGATGTCGAAACTGTTTTGACAAGCTTTGTTATTTTTTTCATATTGTCATGATTCTTCAACAGAGGGGTCATAAATCACCTCCAATCCCCCTGAAACCATCATTTTTGGATTCTTTGCCCTGAAATACCCCTAATTTGATGTATCGCTTGAACAAATAAGAGAAATAGTGACCGAGTTAACAAAGAACGAGTGTATGGCGGCCATCTTGGACGCCATCTTGAATAACATGGATTGAGCGGCTAATTTGAAAGGTTGAGGACCTGAAGAATGTTCCTGAGGGTCTAAGCATCCAATCCATATGCTACAACCTTTCACAGCAGTTAATGAGTGGTCGTCCAAAAAATTGGCGTCCGGCCCCCGAGGTATTTTTTAGCTTTTTTGATGCGAAACTTCATAACGTGAAAAAATAATTAATAAAGCCAATGTAGACATGACAACAAGCTTAGATTTATTCCTTGGAATGTTAATGAAGATATAGCAGTGAGAAATCAAAGTTGGCAAGCACTCCAAAGTAGATTACATATGCCGCCTGACTATTGGCTATGACGTCATCTCATTTAACGGTGCGCAACCAATATTTAGTTCACAGTTCACGAGTGACGTGATGACGACTGTAGTTAGTGTTCCAATGCAGAGTTGCATTTTCTTATGCGAAGAGTGTTCACTGTTCATTGTGTGAATGTCAGCATAGTAAAGAGTCAAAATGCAAGACCAAATCATCAGTTGTGTATTTTTTCATTATGATCAAGAATCACCTACATTTTAACATTTTTGTTTCATAACACATGACGTTATTAATACACATCTCTTCTCATATACTTTTCATAACAGTAGACAACATCATGTTATGGCTCTGACAAAGTCTATCTTCAATTATTGTAACATGAAATGTCTAATAGAATAATCACCATATTGAACAATTTTTTTAGTTAACAAATGATACATAGGAATGAATGCTCTACCTTGTGAGTTTCAATTAAATCCATTCAGCGGTTTTTCCTCAATCTTGTTGACAGAAGGACAGGCGGGCAGCTAAACGGCCAACGGACAGATGGACATACACATACTGGTGAATATTTACATTAGGCCCGTCCTGTGGCTGGCCAAAATATGTGTATGTAACACATGAACTCAGTGCACAGATCAGGGATGCGCACATAGGTATCCTAACTCTTAGATATGTCAAAAGGTGGCGACGCGCGGTCGAGGTGGTCCGCGCCATTGGAGGTGGTAACACTAGCGCCACCACCAATAATACTATGCTTTCTCAATGTGAATGACCCAGACTTCATGAGGCCCCCTCGGCTTAATAACGGCCCGATTTACAAAATTCAAAAAACTACCATTAAGCCAGCTCCATGACCCATCTGCTCAAGTTTTCAGATCAGTTATTGCTATGACGGTTCTTTGGCAAATCGTGTATTTAGATGCCACCCACCTTAGCCAGTTTTGTCATGTGTCTCAGGGGATTGCAGGCAAATACCCAAATTGAGACCAGGCCAAAAGTTCAACCAGCCCCTGCAATATTATTTGGGACCTTTCAGTGTGTTCCAGTGCTCCTGTAATATAATTAACCTCAAGGGGCTGACTGTGCTGATTGCCCGGTGTTGGCTTTTTTTTTCCAGAATGGAGTCTTTTTTTTTAATATTTGCTTGCCCCCTCAGGCATTAATCGACATTAAATCAATTATGTAAAAATACATTAATAAAAGAACAGATTAAAATGAAATAATTTATCTTGCTGAGAAAAATTCAATAACCCCAGGCCCATGCTAGGACTCCAGGCCAGGGACAGTCATGAATGCAGTTTGGCCCAGAGGCCCATCTTCGACTAATTCTGTGAATATTTCAATGAAAATGAAGAAGAAACTATGATTCACTATCCCCCTGTTTTTGAACTGAACAATATGCACATATATATATGTATCTCTGCAACCTAAGTTTATGCCTACAACAGTCAACAGGCCTTGGCCTACATTCAGGTCATAAAAGACGCCCTGAATCCCCCCCCCCCCAACAGCAGATGAATGTTGAGCGATTAGTCCTGGGATATATTCGTCATGTGACACCTTGATCTGATAGACCCCCACTGGAATCCAACCCCCCCCCTCCCCCCCAGTGGCATAAGTGGGGGGTCTCGAGCCAGGGGCGTATCAAGAAGTGGCCTGAGGGGGGGCCATTACATGGGGTGAATACGGGGCGCTCCGCAGCTTTTCCTATCTCTTCCATGTAAATTTTGGGCCTGAGGGGGGGGGTCATGGCTCCATGGCCCCCCCCTAAATACGCCACTGTCTCGAGCGGAGGCGGGGGCACCTAGGGGGCACGAGATTCTCTTGGGGGGGGGGGCACCCTCTATACTAACTGTATATTTTAGCCAGAGTTGGAAAGTTCATATATATGTGGGGGGCACAGGTCCAATATGGGGGGATACATGGGAACCCCCGTGCCCCCCATCAATTTCCAGCATGTCTTTTGCCGTGAAAAAAGGTAAAAATTTGAGCTTTCAAGCAAATTGATACCCTACATCTCAAAATTTGTTCTCCCAATAAGGAGGGAGGGTTGGTATAGTGGTAGCGTGCTGGACTGCCAATCGCTGGGTCCAGGGTTCGAATCCAGCTCTTGCCTGGTCACCTGGGCTTATGTTGGACGGATATTTCCATCATCCTTTGTCGCATTGCCGTGTCCTCCTCCTGTCCTAATTAGCCTACCAAGTGCATAAAAGACGTAAAGCCCCAATCATCAGTGGCGGATACAGGGGGGGGCCTAGGGGGCATGGGCCCCCCCTAGACCACTGAGATTATTTATAGTATTTTGAAGAAAATACGCTGTGACGCGGGCCCGCGAATGCCGAAACACGCCCGGGCCCCCCCTAGATAACCCTGTCTGGATCCGCCACTGATCATCCATCCATCCATGTTCTCACAATTAATAAAATAACTCTTTTTTTTTTTTAATCATTTTATTCAAGCACATAGAATAACAACATAAATTTATAGTTTGAATTATAAGTTTGTTTTTCCATTTTCTTTTATTGTCAGTATATAATTGTTGCATTCTATTCACACATCCAGAGAGAAATGTTCTTCAATGAGACAAGCTTAATTTTTATCAACCACAACAAGGTATTAAAATATATACCACCATCATGGCTCATTGAGTATATACAATGTGTTTGATAATTTGCTTTAAGCCTTTAACATTAACATTTTTAAACCAGTGTAATCAGTAGGCTACTTTACATGCAAGACCCATAGGCGTGGGTGGTCAATTAATTTTTTTTTCCTGCCCAAAAAAAAATTCCCAAATTGCCACATAAATCTGAATTCCCAAAATTCCCCCCCCCCCATCCTCATGCCTATTATAAGACCTCTTATATTTCTCTGATAACATGAGAAACATTAATAAAATCTTCTAAATGTACAAGTATTATTTTTTTCAGCTGTGTTCTTCTCACTGACTTTTCTTCAATTTTCTCCCATGTTCAGAAAGAATAAAATTTCTTTCACCTCCACATGCACAGTCACTTGAGCACTCACGACTGGATCCAGATACATCAATGATGTGGATAATCCTTTAAAAAAATAGACACCATTAATTACAGATTGCAGAATCACCATCGAGGAGTCGTACATACACATACATGTATGATCTATCAAGTTGTAAGATTGGAATATTATTTTCAATCAGTCATTTTTCAGGGACAGATTGTTAAAATATTATCTCACTCAATACTCACACTGGGTGCTAGCCCACTTTTCCAAATTTGTGCATCCGCCCCAATTTTTTAATCAAACATAAAGTTACATCAAAATTGATTTTTGGGATTGATGATAAATTATTTTCCAGTAAAACAGAAGCGAGTTAGCCATTAAAATTATCTTGAAGACTCTTTTCAACCAAATTGCTCTATTTAAAATTTTCGCAAAATATTCAAAGAAAAGAAGGTTAATGCTCCCGTCCAGGTCGCGCATGCCTCCGGACCAGTCTCTGCCCCGCCTCCCAATAATTTAGCCCAGCCTACATCCCTGCACATTGTTACTTAGAAGTCTACCAAATTGTTTGTAGAAGCAAAGTGAACATTTTTATCAAATCAATTTTTATTTGATTTTGCCCACCTGAGAGTTACAAATGTATTTAGAATTTGATTATAAATTTTTTTTCTCTATTTTCAGAGAGAGAAATTAGTCATGTTGCTCTGATATATGCATAGATGTAATTTGGTGGCATTAATTCAAACATTTTTGTTTCACAGCACTTACCATCGCAAAATTAACACCGCGATCAATTTCATTGTGACGTCTGGCTCTGAACTGCTGCCTCCTCATGGTCAATGTGGTTCTCTCTCAATGGGTTCTGCAAAAAATGTGACGGACTTCATTACTTTTAAGTTTTAATTTACATTTTGCTTCCATGTGGAAGTCTGCAAGATAACAGAATAAGCAGTCCAACAAAACAGCAAGTAGGATACCAGTAGCAAAACTTTAATATTACTTAAGATATCTTCTTATCTTTTTATGACAGTTGGTCCAGCATAGCTCAGATAGCTTATAACAGAAAGCCAAATGAGTCGGGAGTCGGACCACTTCATTACTATCTGACTCCTAGGTCCCAAGTTCATTGCATGTAATGATCTGAGGTTTTACTAAGGGGCCGACCAGATGATCTTTGGGGGGGGGGGGGTTCTGGATATTTGGTGAAAAAAAAAGATTGTTTCTCACTTGGCTCTGAAAAAAAAAGTTTGTTCAGCACATGAAAAGTTTGTTTCCACCTGCACCTAGGGTACCGTAAAGTTAAAATTCCAATAAAAAAGTTTGTCGCGAGTGCATATGCGAAAAAATTATTCGTCGACTCGCCGCAAACAAAAAAAAGTTCGTCCCAGGGGTAAAGTCCATAGCCCCCCCCCAAATTATCATCTGGTCGGGCCCTAATGTTTAATATTATTACACAATTAACAATATAATCATCACATCAACAAGACAGTAAAATATCAGCGTGTTTACCAGCAGTCTGTATACATAATGACGCAGGCCTACAATAGGCTACATGGGAGGTTGCCTTTAATGACAGGGCATCAGGTTTCAGTGGCATGACTTCTGGTCTGTCATTGTCTGCCTTCTCAAAATTTCAGTGAACTACAACATACATGGTGTACACTCTGTTCTCCTTCAGGCCATAGGCCTATCTGACATCATCATTCCTAGATTTTCTTGAAATTCTTCCTTGCTCGGAAACCTGAAAAACATCACAATATGACTCACTGTTACAAAATACTATATTTATTCCATTTCTTGATGGAACTATATATAGGCCTATTCATTTTATGAAACCCTTTTTCAGAGTCAAGACTGCTTACTAAATTCATGGTTCAATAAAGTCCTAACTAAGAACTGCAGCTTAACTGGACCGTAGCCTGGGCCGTAGCCTGGGCCGTAGCCTGGGCCGTAGCCTGGGCCGTAGCCTGGGCCGTAGCCTGGGCCGCCCCAGAAATTTACTAAATTCATGGTTCAATAAAGTCCTAATTAAGAACTGCAGCTTAACTGGGCCGTAGCCTGGGCCGTAGCCTGGGCCGTAGCCTGGGCCGTAGCCTGGGCCGTAGGCTGGGCCGTAGCCTGGGCCGTAGCCTGGGCCGTAGCCTGGGCCGTAGCCTGGGCCGTAGCCCCAGAAATTTCTGCTTGTTAAAAAAAATTCTGCCAAATTCTAGGGGGGCGTACCCCAAATCAGGCTACGGCCCTGCTTAACTTACTTTTTTATTCCAAATCATTCTCAGAAAGTAACTAATTAAAGTATTGAAGGTCTGCCAACCAGACAACAGGTATATAAAAGCATACATAAATATGCAATAGTGTCATCAGTTGGAAATTAGAGCCCCCACCCAGCTTAAAGCCATGGTAAGTAACAAGAAACCACTCAAATCTTGCTTGTTTACATCAGATTGGTGGCCCTCAGTAGGCCTATTACACAAGGTTCTTCAGCTTTACACGGCACTGAATACATTCTACAGCTCTTTAACCTGCTGATTGGTAAGTTTGATCAACTGACACGGTCATTGTGAGGAGTAACTCACCAGCAAACACAGCACCATCCATGCTTCTCCACCATTGTTGTTGTTGAGCTACCACCTCCACTGCTTGGTCACGTGACCCTACGTCCTGGGCCACGCCGGCCAATGCTAAAAGGCCTGCGTGGCCTGTCTATTTATAGATGTCTATGGATGCGCATGACTCTTTCTGTACATATTATTAGGAATTTTGGAAAGAACCATCTTCACAATGTCAAGGTCCCACTGCCGCTTGAGCTCAGGTGACTTTGCCAGCGGGAGAATGGGAAAGAACTTGACAGCAACGTCTTCCTGTCAGATCATAGTTGAACTTGGAAAATGCCTTGAATGTGCAGTGGAAGTTTATTTCTATAGCACCATGAGAATGATCAAGGAAAAAAAAATCATTGACACATCAAACAGTAAACAATGAAATATTCAGACTGTGAATTGTGTATTTATCACGCCAATAAAGGAAAACCCTCTTTACATTTATTTACACCTCTATTATTTGTAGCCAATGTTATAATCAGGGTGTCCATCCTCCCATTGCAGGGTTCGTTAACACTTACCCTGCCAACAAGCACTATAAAATGACACAGTTTTATGAATATGCTAATCTTTTTACAGCTTTTTTCCGCTGTTTAAAATCCGTGGTTTAAATAATTGTTAGTGGTTTTCTACAAAGAAAATAGTTAAAACAAAAAACAAGACAACAGCGACAACATTCAAACATTCAATCAGTTGCTTTTAACAATGTCAAACTGTGAATTATATTGCTCACGTCGGAGACTTGTTAATCCTTTAATGATTACTTCACGGAAACATTGTGCATGTGGTCAGGGTAGGTTCACTAGCCTTACACTGAGTCTGAGAGGTGAGGATGAGGGTGTCCTTGATTCCAATAATGATCTTATTTGGAATGACAAATACAATTTACAGAGAGATTGTAAGCAGGGTAAGTGCAAACTAACCTACAATAGGAGGATGCTGAGTCTGATATGTCTCTCTTTTGTTCCTTTCTAATAATTGAGAGGTCGTCTGTTTATAATGACAATGAATTGCCTTGATGTTTTTAGTGTGGAATGGAGTTATGGGAATTCTTTTTCTGTTTTTAATGATATATCATTATCATCTCAATTCTTTGAAGTTGGTAATAATGATATGATAGATATAATTATGTCTGCCTCATATTGCTTTGTGGGTTGACAAAATATCTTTATGTTACAATATGAATTGTATGTGAGACTCTGCGCCCACCTCTTAGGTTATGGTATATTTCTATACTCGGGTGCATCTCCATCAAACTTCAATTTACCATGAATCTTGTAGTATTTATATATGATTGTATGTTTTTTTGCGTTTTGAAAACAATTAATCTAATCTAATCTAGTCTAATTGTTAGTCGATTGGCTTTGTGCAAATATCCTACAAATTTGACCTCTGTCAAGCAAAATAAATGATTACGGTCAAGACTAGCCTAACTATTGTGAAAGTGGAGACCAAAACAGTGTCAAGATAGCAATCTATTACAGATGATTTCATATTTGTAGACATAAGGACTGAACGTGATTTTTTTTCTGGGACATGTGTTCAATAGGGAAAAGTGACATCAAAAAAATTATGACATCACTTTTCCCCATAGGATAACATGTCCTAGAAAAAAATCACTTTCAGTCCTTTAGTCTACAAATATGAAATCATCTGTAAGTGAAATGGAGTGTTGGATGCTGTTGCCTTTTTGGTCCGTTTTGATCTGGTTGTGGAAAAAGTGTGCTTTTCTCTTGTACAATTTCCCGAAGGTAGGCTCAGTTTACTCCTATGATTAGCTTCGTGATTGAGTGCTGATGGCAAATTATGCACAGACATAACTGCCTCAAGACCTCAAGAGAAAAAATTATTTTAGCATTCTTGCAAATGAATGAGAAGAAAACTTAGGAATTATATGGGTAGTGAACAATTTCAGGATCACAGTTAATCACGTCTTGTACACCAAAATGTAAAGTTTTTTTTTTTTTTACAAGGAACAAATATTCTGAAGAAACAGTGCTGAATGTCGACACATTATACAAATGCTTACAGAAAAGCACTGGAATGTTCATTGTGAGGTAATATCCCCATTCTTTCCATGTTATTTTGTATGACTCATATACTTGCAAACCTGTTTAATGTTAGTACTCCTAATTCTTCAACTGCAATGAGTCAGTATGGTTTCATGAAAGTGGAAATATCCAACAGTTTAAGTAGATTTATTTTGCAGCATTTTGCATGTAGACAGATTTTTATATTGTAATTGTGAAGATAGAGGAAGCTGCTGCATACATGGCCTGCATGTCACCAGGATTTAAAGGAAGTACGGCGTCCATCCCGTGTAGCCTATTTAGTTGCCCTCCAGACAAACATGGCATCAAGATGAGAATGTCTCGGAACTGGTTGTTCTGAAATTGGATGCTCACCACAACAACTTCAATTTTGCATTGAACGATAAGAATAACATATAAAGTTTGTTAATTTGACAAAGCTCAAGTAAATAATAAGTTGATTGCATAACATATTCATGAGAGTATAACATTTTCACCGATGAAGATCAGTATGAAAATGGCTGAAAACATCATCACAATATTCACTTAACATTTTAAACTCAGAAATAATTTACATGTAGTACAATTCATTGCTATTCTGCACATGTAAGATCATTGAGAATATTAGTCCTATCATACAGCTCAAGGTACCTGTTGTCGTGCATTTCCTGAACTCAAAACTTGGGGTTATCACTGCACTGACCGCAGTTTCCTCATTTGCGATATTGTTGGAATCAGGACTTGGCAGATTAAAGGCAAGACGTGTCTTGAATGTGCAATATTCTCCACAAAAGACTTGGTTACATTAGCTGAAATTGCTACAAGATTTCTTGGCATTCCAATCAGGTAGGTATAGTTGTATACCATACTTTATCACCGCCAGCAAATGAAGCCACCTACAGTACACTTTGGCCATGAAGTATAAATGCCAGTACCAATTTGTCAAAGAGGAAGCTTGATATGATTTTCGAAGTTTCTGGATTCTGGGTACCCAGCAATCTTGTTTGATCATCAGCTGTCATCCCTGGCTAATTAAAATGTTTCTGTATGCAACAAATACCCACATTCAATTTCCAAGTTCAATGCTCTTCTGTCTATGAATGGCTTACATTGTTGCAAATGACAGAAAATTGGTGATATTATTAATCTCCAGCATTTGATTTGTGTGTTTGGATAAATCGATATCATTGTCATAGACTTAATAAGTGAATGCTATCTGTTGACTGCTGCCAAAAATGAAACGGAGACATCTCCTTTTTGAATTGAATTGTCAGACTTTTGTTTTATAGAAACAGTGGCAATTCATTAAAGGAGAAAAAAGGATGCTCAGAATCTTAATATATACAGGGTCATCTTTTAAAATACTATTTCTTTGCCGGTTATAAAGGCTGTATGGCACGGAGTCTCCTTTGATGTGATTTGAATTTCACGACTACAAAAGACATCCAACAGGAACCTAATGCAACAGTTCCAAGTATCTAAATACTATTTCCAAAATGCTACTTTTCATAAAATCAGTGGTCAATATACTTTTTATTTGTAAAGATGATAATTATGTCTGTCAGAACCAAAAGCAGCAGAAGGTCTATGATTATATAGTGGCGCCAACAATGTCAGTCAATTAGCCGGGGACACAGTCTCTATCTTGTGGCATTTTTGATTGTCCATCCGCAAGCCTAATTAGGGTGGGCATTGTGAAATGAATTAGTCATGCCATTGTGGAGACAATGCTGACCATATACAGAAGTTCATTGACCACTTGTCTGTCGAAATGGACTGCATCTGGCCTTAATGATTGCTCCTCGTGTAAGCCTAATGTTTAGAGCAATAGTTAATCATCTCCTAAGGTTATGAGAAAGGCAGTGTGATAAATATCTCTTTTTGTGAAAGACAAATGTGAAAATAACACATGTACACAATATTAATGCCTGTTTGTGTACATGGTGACAATTGCACTTATGCATTTTCATCGTATCTATGAGACTGACAATGAATGGCATAAATTTGTTATTCAAATCCAGAAATGGAATGCGCTCTATCTATATGTCTCGAAGCAATACCTACAAAATAACCAGACTTATCACTAACCAATATAAAACATGGAATGGTCTTGCAAATAATTAATTGGACTCCCTGTTCATTGAATGCCATATTATGTTGTGTGCCATCAGGCCATAAAGAAACCAGGCTTGTTACAGCCTAATTGGCCTGACATGCTGAATAAGGCCTTTCAGCTACTTATGTTGGACCTTCTTACAAAAATAACTTTTATCAAGATTTCTGTCCTTTGGCCAATTTTGTAAGGATCGATTCTTCCTGGCAATCCCTCCCCCCTCTCTTTTCTCTATTTGGTCTGCATCATTATATTGAATGGTTTCAGAAAAGATGTTTTGCTGTAACATTGAAATTGACTTTTCATATTCCCGTCTTGATCAGAAAAACAGCTTGTTGCAATTATCATATTGTCAGAACTTTTCGTGGGATTGTGCGAATCTAGCCACCTCACAATGAGTCTCTGACTTGTATGGTGTGTGCCACATACAATTTTTAGCATTAATTCGACCCCAAGTTCATTAGCATTAATTCCACCCCAAGTTCATTAGCCTGACGTGGTTAAGTATTATATCAGACTTTAATTAAAACATGATTACGTCTACAGAGTGTATACCAGTATATACGATACGATACGATACAATATACTTTATTAATCACATACAAGTGTGAACCTTGTTTTGACAATCCATATATACATAGTTAACAAAAGACATGACATATAAATGGAACACAAAACTAAATAGGTACAACACAAAAGTGATAATTAAAATTGATGAGATACAATTAATGACTGTTTAACAGTCTAACAGCTGATGGTACAAAAGATGAGCGAAAACGATTAGTTCTACAATAAATTGTTGACAGTCTAAGACCAGAACGTAAGTAATTGAAGTAATGGTTCAAAGGATGATTGGAATGTTTCATGATTTTTGTTGCTTTAGTACATGCTGTTTCTTGGTACAATTCATATAGTGATTTTACATTTTTGGTATATTCCCCATGAGAAGAACAGTGCCAGATTCAATTACTATCTTATGAAAAATTTTGTTTCATGAACCTGGGATTGTCATGGTGCAAAATTATTATTTTCTCTCTTTACTTAATATATATATATATATATTTATATATATACAATTAATTTATCATATATATTTGTCAGTTTTAAAAAATTGAAACAGATCTAAGCTGTTTTAATGTCAGTAAAGCAGCTTATACCCGTGTACTACTGTCTGACTCCAGGAGTCTGTTGATGTGAGCTACAAGTATACACATTACACAGCTTTAGCAACAACAAATATTGCTCAAAGATACCAGAGTAGATCTACTAAGATGCAGCAACAGGATGAATCAGAGTGTGAATACCTCCTTGTCTCAGAAACTGATGCATTAGGTTTCTGGTGGATATCTTTTGTAGTCGTGAAAGTCATAGCACATCAAAGAAGACTATTTGTGTCATATAGTCATAAAGACCTCTTTTCTTATTTCATACTGAGACATTGTGAGTGTGCTTTTGTGGGAATAAAATATGGCTTTTTACTGAGGAGGAACTGTGCATCTAAACATCTATGATGACTTGTTTTTTTTTGTCTAAAAGTATAGATCTACCTCCATTGAATAGCTGTTGTTGTTTCTGTCTTCAAATTTATTACTCTATTTTGTGGCAAAGGGACTGCAATAAATTCCATGGCATAATGAGTTGGCAAGTATCAAATTCTGATTCAAAGACACAAAAATTGCTTCTCCTTTTTGAGCTATGAAATATAAATTCACAAAATCATTTTGATTACAACTTGGAAAGTAACCCTTCTTCGCATCTTTAATTGTTCTCCTGCTTCATATACTCTCAATTGATAATTTCTTATTCATATTGAAAAATTCAATTATTCAATTAATGTTCATGTTTTTGGTTTGATCTGCTTGGTCATAAGAAAGCTTATAGATCTTTGCGGATCGGTGGTCCACTGGAGAAATTAATTTTCTTATTTTCAAATTGCAAACAGGCTTTGCCACATCATCGACAGTTTTCTGTTGGTCTCCTAATCTTCTTATTTGATCAAGTACCACAAGCGAGTCAAGCCATTTAAATAATTTGTTTATTGTCACCTATGCTGCTAGGTATGATAAGCACTGAATCAACTGATTAACCATAACTGACACAAACAAAACATTTTTAAGCCTGTGACATCACATGACCAAGTTGAAAGTTAATTTTGAAACTGTTTGGGCCGATAATCCACAAACAGCTCTAAAGTTTTTAGAACTTTTCACTTAAACTTTAAGTTGAGAAATTTAAAGTGGTTGAAGTCTCACAACTATTTCAGCTCGCAGCTGTAATGCTGTTGTTTTTGGTGAGTGTCCGATTCGGAACAACATGCTTCTCAGAGATTTCAATTTTAACGCCATAGGGTGCTATGTTTGCCTCTAGGGTGACCGAAGCACTTCGTTTGGATCGAGCTAGCTTGCAGGAGCCGAGCTGTCATGCTTTAATTGCACAATTCTGTTGATTGAGTGACAAATATACACAGCTTCATCTACAACAAATATTGTACAAGAGTAGATCTACTAAGATGCAGCAAGGAGATGAATCAGAGCATGAGTGCCTTCTTGTCTAAAAAACTGATGCATTAGGTTTCTATTGGATATCTTTTGTAGTCGTGAAAGTCATAGTAAGCCAAAGGAGACTATTATGTGCCATATCAAAGTCATAAACAGCTCATTTTCAAATTGAATTTGTTGGTTTTTGTGTGTGGTTCTTTCACACGATTGTGTGTGAAGCATTGAGAAAATGAGTGTATGGTCATTGTATGGGCCTCTCTTGCTGCTTTGATATAAGGGAGCGAAACTGACTTAGGATAATTTAATTTATAGATTTCAGGTGAAAGTCAATAGATCCCACTTTTTGTATTTTTTTTCAAAGAATGGAGAGCCATCAATTGATAGTGACAATTTATTGCTGTGACCATTTGGTTCAGTGAGAGTCGCAGAGATTTTTGTTTCACAATACTTGTTTTATCTCTATTCCTTGTAAGCAACATGCTTACATTCTGTGGTACTACCTGTTGAAAAATGTATCTTTGTGTGAAGATTAATTGATTTTGAAACTCATTACAGTTGTCCTAAATAGCTTAGGTACACATTGCTATTATGGCTACTAGGTTTGACTTGTCCTAATAGTATATTAATAGTATATTAATAGTATATTAATAGTATATCTGTACATCATGCCTCTGACAGCCTCCTTCCGAGAATTGAGTACAATTCAAGCTAGTTAAAATCTTACAGATCAGCTGAGTTCACCAAGTAATTGTGATTCCTATTGCTTATTCATGAAACGTCTGGCCTTTAATCCCCGATTTCCTCAGTATCTTGAATGGCGACCCTGCTGTGAAGACTACCAATTTGACTACAGGAAATACATGACACATGCACATTGCTGATCAGTGAGTACCGTCTGATCTCAGACCCTGCTGAGATGTTAGGATGGAGTCTGTATTCTGCATTGACTTTTAGATAGCCGTAAAATCAAATATAATACTGTGTGATATTTTGTGTCGATGCCCTTGCTATCTGCTTCTTTTCTACGAGGCACTATGAATATATTTCGTCAGAATCACTTGCTAGTGTCCCTTCTATCTGTGTATTTAAAATTGTTTGAATATGTTCATACAGTTTCTAATTTCAGTAAACATATATTATTTGCTTTGTTTGACTTATTCCAAACTCATAGATATTCAGGAAATCAAATTTGACCATTTGTGATTAAGACATCCTCAAATGATGACCAAATTCAATTCTTTGTGAAATGATGGAGAGGCTTTCCGTATCCATTGTTGATTAGATAGTGAAAAAGAAGGGCATTGACGATTGTGGTTTATAAATAGACACATTGATTATCTTTCGGTTTTATTTTGGATTCATGGCAATTATCTCATCCTTTGAAGTTGGTGATTATGATATGGTTGATTTACATGTCTTCTCACTGATGCATGACTCGGTCTTAATGATTTTGGGGATAATAATGATAAATGTCTCTTGCCTGAAAAATGTTTCATGGCATTTTTAGCTGGTAACAATATCTAGACATAATTAACAGCATACAGATGGAAGCCTGTGGAATGGTGCACCATGGAGTAGATATAGATATACCCGACTTATGAGGCTAACACAGGCTTATTGATAGCAGCATGACTTCTCTTATATAGAGGAGATCTGACTTGATTTGTTTTATTTGAGAAGATGAATATTGTTTACATATGAAATTGAATGGGAATAAAACAGTCACCAAATCATTTATCAAATACAGACAGAATTATGCATACCTTTACTTGCTGCAAATTCTGGTCTAGTCATTATATGCCAGCCTGAGGCACACGCAGCTTTGCCTCAACAGCCCGATTACAACTTCTCTGAATTAGGATTTTTTGCACAAACTGTTAGCAGCATCTATGTATAACCATCAACAAGTCATTGAGAACCCTAATTAACTGATAATGGGTGTCAAAATTGAAGTCGTTGTCTGCAGTTATAGTCACAATGCCAAAACCAGCCAAGTCAATAACTATCTGGCATGAGTGTTACAGCTCTTTTTTGATAAGGCACACTGCAGGACTTCTTCAGGAAAAATTTGAGCAACATAGGCATGACAGGAAATAAACTGACTTACACAGATACACTAAAATCCATAAAGACCACTGATTAATTTGATATGATAAATCATTAAGGTCAATTGATTTTAGGTGCACGCAGCTAGTAGAAATCATGAATCCATTTGGATTGACCTATATGATTTTTTAAATCAAATAGACTAACTTCTTGTTTCTGTTTAGTTTATATGCATTTATAATTGTGGAGTTTACGTTTATGCAAATATTCCAGCAGAAAGCAATTCTCTCCTCTAACCAAATAAGCTTCCTGTGATATCCTCGACATCCATAAATTATAATGAAGGGCCAGCATAACTTGATCAGCAGATCAAATTGAAGGCCCTGAGGCCCTCATGCAGTTACTAAGAACGCTTGTCATCAATCAGTTGAGAAGTATTTATCCTTGGGAGAGCGTGCATGGTTAATTGGTTACCATGTCCAAATATTTAAATATAGTTTTCATTTCAAAACAATTTACGGCCTCCATAATTTGCAATCTTGTGCCTTATCATGTATATAATGTATCTCTGCGTACCCCAAATTAACTTTTTGGCAGGGTGAGGAAAATTTACCCAAATTTCATGATCCCGATTTCATTCCATTTCAAATTAAATCACTTTTAAACAATAGATTTTCAATGTTTCTCTGATTATCTGCCCACATTTTTTAATATATGGCTATTTACCAAATTTTGCCTGAGAATGTCATCAAGTTAAAAAAACCTGATTTCCCCAATATTGCCATACCATTTACAATCATCCATAACCAGCCCTGCACCAATGCATGCTATCCAAAACCCAGGTTTAAAAAAGACGGGAGGTGTTTGGTCATCAAATTTTCAGGTCAGGAACGATTTTATTTTCATCAGAAGCATGCTTTTCTACACTAAAATGCACATCCTTGTCTGTGGACCTTTGATGTTTCATTTCCAGGATGCTTGCAATGACTTGCATGACATCAGCGGCATGCGTAAACCAATAATACTGATATAAGCCGGATGCCTGGGATCTTATTAATAAAGATTTATTAGGTCCTATTGCCATATCCGTACTGTTTAATTGCAATGTGGAGAACAATTATCAGAATGTGCCATTGTAGAAGACACATCTTCATTCTTTATGATTATTATCATGTAATATCAATGCGGTGCAGGAAATGGTATTATCTTAACTCATTATAAAATTCATCATCATGCATATAAACTGGAGGAACGCGAAAATGATTGTATAACTACAGTTTGTCACGTCAAGCATTGAGACAGAAATTTAGCATTGTTTGTACAGTCCATAAAAATCACCACAATGAGATAGGAAGTTCTGTGAATTGTAATTTGACTAGAACTAAGTCTAAGGTAGCACTGCAGTGCACTTTTGTGACGTCACAGCCCATTGTGTGTCAGATTGACCGCATTACAAATGTCAACGATTTGCGAAATTGGACTGCAATATCCACAAATCGGCAAATATCGGACAAAAACGGCACAAAAACGTCGTGAAAATGGGATATTCATATTACAACAGAGCTAAGCTACACATTGGTAGGTGAATTTCGTCTGTCGGACTTCTGGTTGTTGAGATATCTGACCAAACGTCTGTCCTCTGCTTGACGTGACAAACTATAGTATGTGAACGTATGATGCCTAGACAGTGATGCCCTCCAATAAAAACATTTTGATCACAAACAATTTTTTCTTTTACATTTTTCTTGCAAAGTTATGCCATGCTAATGATTTTAACTTAGCACGTAATTGGTGTCCTTTCCTGCAAGAAATGTGCAATGAATTATTTATAATCACATCACTGGCATGTCTAAGCAAGACTTCACATATGACACTTTCTCAAAAGTTGGATGATTCGGTGCAATATGCATGGTTGACACTCCATGCAAGAGTACTACCGGCACCAGTTGCACAGTAATTAAGGACAGCAACTATTCCCTAATTCGGCTAACTCTTAATTGCTTTGATGAGTTTTGTATGTCTTTGTCTCTTTAACAACTTTCCTAAGACATGATTTCGAAACAAATATGGTGGCTTATTATATTGCTTCACTCAATAAGGTGATCAGATCATCGTAAATAAGGATTAGACGTTAAATACACATTTTGAAAAAACTAATGTCCAGGTTATAAAAGTTGTCAAACATATTGTGTAGTATGCTGGCTTCTTTTATCATTTTGCTTGTTCATCTTTTTCTTTTCACTCAAATATGTGTCATATATTCGTCTCGGTTGAAAAGCTTTCAGATTGTCAGCTACGTATGCCAGAGGAAATATGATTTGTGGTACATATTTGTTCTCTTATTTTTCAGATGTGTTGTTATTGTTTACCCTATGAAAAAGAAATCCAGGTTCACCCTAGGAATACAGTCAAGGTCATTCTGATAGTTTGGCTGGTGGTATTGCTACTCTGTTCTCCTATTATTCATATAATTTTGAGTTATTCTTTGTCTCCTTTTAACAAATATAATTAATGTGTTCACAGACAATTTCATAATTGTAGACACTGGGCCTGAATGTAAAATTTTTAATTTTTTCTAAGACATGTTATTCTACAGGGAAGAGTGATGTTTTCTGATGTCATTTTTCTCTGTAGGATACCATGTCCTAGGAAAAACTTCCTATTCAGGCTGTGTCTACAGTAATGAAATCATCTGTAAGTGCCATCAATAGAGATTGTCTCAGAGAGGAGTACTCATTATTGTCACTAGCATTATACCCGTTCTACGAACGGGAGGTTTGAGGGCCAAGGCATAAGTTATGGCTTGATAGCATAAGTTGACACAAACATTTAGGGCCATTGGCAAACATTTACGCCCATTGGCAAAACATTTGCACCCGTTGGCAAACATTTGCGCCCGTTGGCCAACATTGGCTAACATGTGCACCCGTTGGCAAACATTTGCGCCCGTTGGCAAACATTTGCGCCCGTTGGCAAACATTTGCGCCTGTTGGCAAACATGTGCTCCCGTTGGCAAACATTGGCCCGTTGGCAAACATTTGCAGCCGTTGGCAAACCTGTGCACCCGTTGGCAAACATTTGCGCCCGTTGGCAAACATTTGCGCCCGTTGGCAAACATTTGCGCCCGTTGGCAAACATTTGCGCCCGTTGGCAAACATTTGCGCCCGTTGGCAAACAGTTGCGCCCGTTGGCAAACATTTGCGCCCGTTGGCAAACATCTGCGCCTGTTGGCAAACATCTGCGCCTGTTGGCAAACATTTGCGGCCGTTGGCAAACATTTGCGCCCGTTGGCAAACATTTGCGCCCGTTTGCAAACATTTGCGCCCGTTGGCAAACATTTGCGCCCGTTGGCAAACATTTGCGCCCGTTGGCAACATTTGCGCCCGTTGGCAAACATTTGCGCCCGTTGGCAAACTTATGCCCCTTGGCAAACATTTGCGCCCTTGGCAAACAGTTGCGCCCGTTGGCAAACATTTGCGCCCGTTGGCAAACATTTGTGCCCGTTGGCAAACATTTGCGCCCGTTGCCAAACATTTGCGCCCGTTGGCAAACATTTGCGCCCTTTGGCAAACATTTGCACCCGTTGGCAAACATTTGCGCCCGTTGGCAAACATTTGCGCCCGTTGGCAACATTTGCGCCCGTTGGCAAACATTTGCGCCCATTGGCAAACATTTGCGCCCATTGGCAAACTTAGGCCCGTTGGCAAACATTTGCGCCTATGGCAAACATTTGCGCCTGTTGGCAAACATCTGCGCCTGTTGGCAAACATTTGCGCCCATTGTCAAACATTTGCGCCCATTGCCAAACTTTTGCGGCCGTTGGCAAACATTTGCGCCGGTTGGCAAACATTTGCGCCCGTTGGCAAACATTTATTCCCGTTGGCAAACATTTGCGCCCGTTGACAAACATTTGCGCCCGTTGACAAACATTTGTGCCCGTTGGCAAACATTTGCACCCGTTGCCAAACAATTACACCCATCGGCAAACATTTACACCAATTGGCAAACACTTACACCCATTGGCAAACATTTACACCCATTGGCAAACATTTTCACCCAATGGCAAACATTTACATCCATTGGCATGGCAAACATTTACACCCATGGGGACCCATTTAACCATTACACCCATTGGCACTTGATAGCATAAGTTGACACCTCTACCCCCTAACTGAAGTGTGGACACTGGGGCATTATGTTGTTCATACATAATCCAATAGGGGAGTTGTGTGTGTAGGTTGTGATTTGCAGAGCCCTCTGTTGTTATTTGGTAAAATCATTTGTTTACATTAAATGGAGTGGTGGATGGGGGATGAGAAATGAAGACTTTTGAAGGATTATTACGCAATACTGTCGAGCAGTAGGGAGGAGGGGACCCCCCATTAACACGGAGGGAAGAGGTTAGATGAATCGGATTGGCATATTTGGGGGATGGGAGTGAAAGGGAGGGCAGTTAGTGGCTACATTGAGCATAGCAACCATGCTGGATTTGGTGAGTTGTGTTGCTAGGCAGCGGTAATTATATAGTGATAGTGCGTGATTGCACAGATGACATTTGTGCCTGCATCTGCTGCTGGCTAATATAACGATAAGCTGACAATATTTGTAAATATGAAAATCCAGTAGGCCCATTACTTACATATTGAAAAATCAAGCAAGTGAAACGTACCCGAATGGTATCAATTTCCAGTCAAATCAAAATGCTCATCTACAATCGTTATTTTCAATCATATCCAAATTCTGCTTGTATCAGTGCATTTTTTAACATAGTAACAGGGAGACCAAAAGGTCTCCCAGTGGACAGATTTGGTCTCCCAGTCATTGCCATATAGAAATCACTGGGAGACCAATTTTCCCAGAAACTCTCATTAATTTCACATTGATTTGTAATTCTAGGGTGCATAAGAAAGTGAGGTTTCTTTCCATATCAAAACATATTATTTTACTGCCTTTACCATTATACTTCTGCTGATGCCATCTTTCTTATATCTAATTGTCATAAATTTAAAATTTGTCTTATTTATTTTGCTGGAAATCAGTCGAAATCGTAAATTAGCAGTCAGCTCAACAGTTCAAAGTCCCTTTTGCAAGCATGTCATTACACAAATATATCTTTATCGATCTTCAGCTGATTGATCGATGTCGTGCGTCATGGTGCTACAAAGTTCCATCGGTCTCCCAGTCGAAAATCCTTAAAAAATGCTATGGCTTGTATTATTCAAATGCATATATATTCTTGTAATGCACGGATTTTATTTGACCTCATGTTTCAAATTCAACTGATTAATTTCTCATTTTAGCTAAATCATTGTTAACCAAAATTTAGTTTCTCTATAGCAAGATATTGTGTTTCTGCAGCATTGATTTAATTGCAGTTTGAAATATTGGATCTCATTTTATAAACAACAGAAACCAGGATCCTTGATCTCAAACAATTGGATTCATTTTTTACAGACGAAATTAATTAATGTTATTTGTAATAGCATGGCTGATTATAATTTTGAAAATTCATATTTCCATGCGTGTGGGCCTAAATTTGTCTTGGTAAACGACTTCTCTATTCATAAGAAAGGTGACAGTATTATTATCGTTTTCATAGATACGTGTTTTTCCAGTTTGTACTTTGCTTCATCTCAAAACTGTGATGTCACAGAAACAGTTGCATAACTTTGTATGTAACAAGCACACATTTCAAGAAACTGCCAAAATGCATTGACACATGGATAAGGCATATTTACCTGGTTTAGCCTTAATACCCACAGTGGTCGATAGATGCTTCAATAGAATGTAACTTAAGTAAACAAACCACTTAGGCCTATATTATTCTCAAAGGAGAGTTACACTGCTGGCCAAAACTTTTGAAATGATAAGCTGCTCACCACCACCTTGAACTTGAAAGCCATTGTTGTTAGGAACATTTCCATTTACTTTCCAAATAAATACCTGCAAAAATAGTGCCACAGCACTAATTTATATGAAACCAGAAAATCATTGGACATGCCATTTTCCCGGTTTTTGGCCATTCAACATGCAATTTACCCCAGTTGCCATCAAAAATTATATGAAGATTTTATATGACTATATTTCTATACAGGTTTCTAAATAACTGCCAAATTTCAAATTGTAAATTGATTCTGCTAGAAATGACAGCCAACAATCTTCAAATATTTTTTCTTTTAGGAATTTGCTCATTTAACTGGGATTGCGCCAGCAATGTTCTGATTCCAAACTTTTGGCCTGCAGTGTACAATGACTAACAGCAAATGTAACAAGTGATTTGAAATTGTGATGACGAGTGTCTTGTGACAAACAATAAAACAGGCTTTGCTTGGGAAACATTGAACTGCGACTCTTCTGGTAAGGTGTGACAATCAGCTAAGACATAGATTGTTTGTTGTTGTTGTACAAAAACGATAACGTTGCCTGGCAGTTTTAATTTCCTTTGTCATAAACCGTGATGTTAAACTCTGAACTGATATGTCACAGAATGAAGATTAGACCAATCACATTCACAGATACCTTTATGATGTCACGGTTTAACTGCAAAACAAAATTTTCAAAAAACATGTAGCTGAAAACGATAATAACACATTTGAGTTGACTTATTGCGATCAGCAGCCTACAACTTCATTTGGGAATCAAATTGGAACATAACAATTCTGTGCAGAATCTCAAATTTTATAGTTTCATTAATAATTTGCACTCATTGAATGATGGGGCTGGTTTGAACTGGGAATCCTGTGGTGAAAGTGAGAATCTGCCTATTTATGGCTATGCAATTAACAATTCTCAACACATGCGTGTTAATAAGAAATATGTTCCAATTAGGGAATATCTGTAGTTCCATACCGGGAACTTTAAGGACTTTAATTATGCTACCATTGTCTAGCTGATCAACTATAGCTTCAAGCTTTCCCGGAAATCATAAATAATATTTCGGAATAAAAGTATATATGATTTTTCAAAACTGTCCATATTACACTATTGATTCATAAATGACAAAAGGGACGTCGGTACTTATCTATTGTCCCTTCAAATATTCACCTCCATGTTCAGATGATAACATATCATAAAATCTATGGCAGAAGTGCTAATCTCTTTACTAATCAATAAATTCTTTAAAAGGAAATACATGAAAAAAACTACCAATCTCTTGTGTGAAAATAAAGTCAGATATTCAGTGGTGATAAAAAACATTGTACCAAAGATTACCAGAGGCATGACAAAAGTTGATTCACAAGTCTGTCCTGTTCATAAAAAAGGCTAATTGTGATTTGCAATGAACATCGCATCGTGGACAGCATCATCGATTTCCATCCCATTATATTAGGATGGCTGCCATAGACAAGGGTAAGAGACAGCACAAAAACATGGTAATCACATCTACATCAACATTTGATTACAGCGATAACAGTCATTATGCCATTTTGACATGTGAATTGAAAATTTTGTGCTTTAAATCAGCAAGATTATCTTGGGATTTTATGGTTTTTTGTCCTCCAATTGTTTTCAGCTCAGTTGTTCAATTGATTTTGAGAAACATGAAAAAAGCATGATAATTGATGACTTCTGGGTCATAAATAACATACGTCTACAACACAAAAATGGGGCAATTTAACAGCGTTTTATTTTCATTACTTTAGTTGCATCCGCTTATAAGCACTGTGCACTAACGAAGGGGGTACCCTCGCCATCAGGGCAGCCATTGCAAATCCTGATTCGTGATTTCAAAGTGAAATTCCAAAAAGAGTAGAGGGAGTGAGGTCTTCAAATTTTGAAGGTGGCTAAAATGGCTTGTGGAAGGAATGATTGTCAGGTGACAGATTCACACCTACAAGACAAAGTTAGAAATTTAGGAAATTAGAATTCCCTCGAGGTGAGGGTACCACAAAAACCAAAAAATGGCAGGGTGAGGGTACCAACATAAAATGGCGAGGGTACCAACAGAAATGGCGAGGGTACCAACCCGGAAGTGGCGAGGGTACTGCAAGATTAGGGCGAGGGTCACTTCCGGTTGGCGAGGGTAACCACCAAGGAGATTGGTGAGGGTAATGCACGATTTTGCCTGAACAACCAAAAGCAAACAGTCAAAGAAGAAAAGGCAAAGAAGCAGCTTATTCAATTTGCTCTTTATTGCAATAGATAATAGCATTTGCTGACACATGATTGCACTTATTTCAAATACATGTCAGGAACTCCAATCAAGAACGTAATTGCAATACACTACTGCATATTGACAGAACCCAGACTGTACAAGCAAACAACAAAATAGCAATTAAGGGAAGTGATATTTGGAACAGGCTGACGACTGACATACAGACGGACTTGACATGTCTGTCACCAAGAAGCTTCACAAGGACAGTCTTGAAAAAATTAATCATACAACAATCATACAACAATAACAATAAACTGCTTATCGCCATCATACTATAACAGAAAAATGTATCAATGTAATTTTAAATTTGATCTAATTACTAAGATTTTGTAATTTCTGGCCCCAGCCAGATAAGCCTCGGCTTAATTTGGGGCCTCCAATGAGAAATAAATTAACAAACAAACAAACAAACAACAATACCCTGTCAATAAAGATAATCCTAAGATTAATTAACTCCAAATGAGAATACAGTTGCACAACAGTATTCCTGTCCATTCTACCCCAGTGGAAGTTAGTAAAATTAATGCAAAAAACTTTGGTACACATCTACAAATTAAAACAAGTAGATAGAACCACAGAAACATACTTGACTGTGACAACCAGTTGTCAGCACAGATAAAAACCAGTTAGTTTGTAGGCCATTGTAAGTTATAAAAGCTCCTAACTCTAAAATCTGGCAAGAATAGTGTGTGTCACATTCACTAAACGAAGAACTTTTTTGAATATCAGTAGCTTTATGGCTGAACATGCACAGACTGACAGACTCATCATTACATTTTATATTTCTACATTGTATTATATGATTGTGTCTACGAGGAGGATGGACACTCTCAGACAGGGAGGAATTCAATTCAATTCAATGACCACAGATAATTATGTACACATTCATACCCAAGATGTGGCAGGCTGACATCTAACACAGACGAAGAAAGTTTTACCTAAATGACCTTTTACCAAACAATACCATCCACAGTAAAACTTACATGAATGATTATTTTCTCCCTGTGCATACTGCTGACATGAGACGATCTGAGATTGTCATGTTTCAGTCATGTTTCAATTCTTATGCAGCATGCTATTGCCGAGAACTGAAATATACTCGGACTACTCCTAAGATATTAGTCAACTAATATTGGTTAAAATACAATAATTATACAGACTATGCAAGCTTTCAGCGTTATAAGGTTGATGCATGTGTCTTTAGATACCAAGGAAATTAATTATCACATGGAATATATACAAAGTGCGTGGTGATGCCTAAAACAAAATTATGAATGATATGATCAATGCGTGGTATACATTCAAATGAGATCTGCCTTTTAAGTGTCTGTGAAATTAAATTAAGAGAAATCAGCAATTTTGATAAGCATTCCATTGTCGGGTCTCGTCTCCAACTTTCAATGCAGCAATTGTTGGCTTATATGATAGGTATATGCACAGCAGAACCTCACACATCTTGGAGATTGGACATAGTAAGGAACCTAATAGTCAATGCTGAATGAAAAGAATGGCATGGTTGTTAAAACTGATGTAACCAGTCAAATTCTGTAGTCATCATGCAGCAATACCGAGCAGTGTATTTGAAGAGTGTGGTGATAGGGGTAAGACTTAACATCACAAACATTGTTGAACAAGGAAAACAAAACCAGACAGGCACCACGGTTATGAGGCGAACTACACAGTCTTGCCACAAGATGAAACATCTGTGTTACATAGGTATTTGAGAGCTACTATTTAATGAATTATTTTTGGTGTAGCTATTGTCTTTCTTTCATAGATAAATATACAATTAGATAAACAAGTAGATAGACAAGTAGATAGTCAAGTATAAAGCCTATTTGTATCTATGTATCTATGTATCTATGTATCTATGTATCTATCTATGTATCTATGTATCTATGTATCTATCTATGTATCTATCTATCTATCTATCTATCTATCTATCTATCTATCTATCTATATATTTATTTATCTGTCTATCTATCTAGCTATCTATTGGGAGCACTGGGTTAATTTTGTAACCCTTTACAGATGTCTAAAGGGTCTACAGTCAGACTTTTTAGGGTCACTCCGAGATGCCTGTTTATCTATTTATTTAACTATCTACGTAAAAAAGCCAAAAAAGAACCATTTCCATTACAGAGATAGTAGGTGGTACCCTCACCATGACAAAAATTGAAAATGGTGTTACCCTCGAGAGGTCTTTGTGGGTACCCTCGCCCTGACGTTCCATTTCGAATGCAAAATATGCAAATTCTGTGACTTATCTCACTTGGAAGGCAAGACCCAGGGTTAGTTTGACATTCAATCTGCATGCATGACCAAAATAGACCTTGGATATGATGTAATAAGCTCAGGATGATAGAAAATTACTTTGAATCGAGATTTGCAATGGCTGCCCTGATGGTGAGGGTACCCCCATCGTTAGTGCACAGTGATAAGGATAGTCTATTACATTGTATATAGACGAGTTGAGTATTAACCACAAGAATACCAAAAGTCAAAAATGGATAGAATTAAAACACTTTCGTGATATAAGATTCTGGTTCCCAATGCTTGTGTCAGAAAATATCACTCAAAAGGCCTTTGCACTAATTCATTTCTTTGTCTTTGACAAAAATCTCCAATCCAAATTTGAGAGATAGACAAAGAAACTGTAGAGAAAATTGTCCTTATGAATTAATGATACTATTCATATTAAAATCTTAAAAGATTGATTTTGATCTCATCAATTTGCATAAAATATTAATCTTGATGAACCGATCACCTGACATTTTGGAATGCAAGTGAAACATTTTCAAAATAAAGAACTGTAAAAAATTCAAGTCAGAGAGAATAGTCTTGCTGAACAATAATTATTTTTTGCCAAATTCAAATGTTGCTTTTAAATATTCAATATACTACATGTTTATGATGGATCATTAGTCCTCGTATTTCAGATTCAAATAATCAAATAATTAATAATTTCAAATTTGAAAGAATCATTGTTGTCCTAATTCTACTTCCCTGCTACCGAGGATTACATTTCAGCTGCCCATATTAAATCCCAGTTTGAGATTTTGTTTTATCATTATATAGAGATCATATGTATGGAAGTTTTCCTTCATCCCGAACAATAGGATTTCCTTTTGTTCCAAATTAATTAATGCTGATTATGAGTCATCTTAGCTAATTATGATTTCGACAACTCAGATTTTCCTTGCGAGCGAGCACAAATTTGTCTTGGCTAATGCATTCTCAGTGCATAAGAAGGTTGAAAATACTGATGGGTTTGTGTTGATGTATTACAATATTCAGCCAACAACTTTATTTGGCAATCCAAGTGGAATGCTATTATTGTGTGCAGAATTACCAATTTGATTGTTTCATTCAGATTTTGTACAATTATTTGGTTTATTTGTATTTGGAAATCCAATGGTAAAAGAGAGAATCTGCCTATTTATGACTATGCAATTAACAGTTCTTATATATAATTCTTAAATAATGGGTATTAACAGACAAATGTTCTAATTACGGAATATTCAGTTTGATACTGAAAACTCTTGATACTTCAATTACAGTAGCTGGGTAAACAAATTAGTTCAAAACTTCTGCATGGTTTTTATGACAATCTCTTGTGCTAAAATAAAATCAGACAGTTTTGGATGATTCATATTGGCTTGAAGTCGGTGAATCTGAAAATATGTTCTGACAGACTGACACAGAAAAATGAAGTCCATGAAGTTAAAACAATAGAAGCATATGATGTCTAGGTCAGTCAGACACCCCTGGTCGGGATCTACCTGACAAAAATGCATGTTAGAACCCTCCAAATCGGTGTTAACTAATACGCAATCACTTCTTTCCTAAAAGGTAAAGTTATGACATATTATTGCAGGGTTGAGCCTGATCATAGTTCTTGATCTAGAACTATATTCTAAGCGCCTGACCTCTGGTATAGGTGCCAGAGCTACCTTGCCTGTAGACAGGGGCGTAGATTTTTCATATTTGTAGGGGGGATGATTTTGGCAAACGCAAATTTTGCATGAGGCCTAACGGGCCGAGAGTCGCGCAGTGACGGATTTCGGTGACCACTTTGGGCCCAAAAGTCATTATATTTTATATTATGCAAGGTTAGTTCTGAGACTTGTATTTTCCACAGAGGCAACTGGTATCATGTAAAAAATTGATAAAAAAGGCCTGATAATTGTCAACACCTTGCAATAATTTGAAATTCTAGGGGGGGGGGATAATCATATGATCATCCCCCCCAGGTTCATCCTAGGGGGAATGCATCCTCCCCATCCCCCCAGGATCTACGCCCCTGCCTGTAGAACACAGTGCTCTGAAAGTGCTGGGCTACTTCAGAAATTCATGTAAGCAAGGATGGAAAATAGACAACCTCCAGTGAGATTTTGTAGCAGACCGCTGTGGCCTGTAAAACTGTAAAACTGTGCATGATTGTCTTTAGTCAGCCCAGATAGCCCTGTCAGTAGAGCGCTCACCTCATAAGCGAGGGACCCGGGTTCAATCCCCAGGCTGGCCATCATGTCATTCAACGCACCGTCGTTCGCATCAGACGTTAATCGGAGGCGCCGTGGGCCCGACTGGAAACAAGTCATTGACTTAGCTTGGCTACCCACGTTAAATAAAAGTACCTTTACCTTTAAAGACAATCTATGCATCTTTCTAGTTACTGTTCTTTCTGTCTGTCTGCCCATCGTTGACATTCATGTAAACGTAATTTCTTTGTTCGCTACTGGAAAATTCTCACAATGTTGTTTTTGAGAGTATTTTGAAGCTAACATGCAATATTTCCCGAAGCTTTTTGTCCATCTATCAATAGGTCCGGTTTATCCAAATCTGATTTGAGGAAGTTTTAATCAGTGCTTTTCATTGCCTGGATTAGTAGTGCCTTACTGTGAGCTGAGTTATCAAACTTAAGAACAGGATCATGCAAATAATTGCAAATTACATTAACTCCAAATCAACTTATTGTTCTTATTGGTGAAACCAAAGCAACAGCAGCAATAGACTCCGGCTTAAGGCATTCTAATTCTACTTATTGGAAACAGGGTATAAACTCACCCTCATCGGATTATAATGATTGAAAAGAAAACTGATATGAAGTTTTTCTATAGTCTTGTGTTAACCAGGTTGCTCACCTCTACAATTATTGATTGCAGAACTACAAATTAATCTGTGGAACTATTTCACAATTGTTTCATTTTGAAAAGAGCAAAACAATCCACCCATGCAGTGGTTAGACTATTTTGACCTGCATGTATTTTCCTGAAATAGACCTAACTGATGAAGTTTATTATTTTCATATATGTAGATTTGCCACTTGTTTACTGTTTAGGAATAGGCCTACTTCTTCTCAAATCTTAGCCCTGCAGAAAGGCTTTGGGTGAATTCTTATTATTTGCCATTACAATTCGGCTCAGTCCCAGACAAAACAAACTACTCAAGAAGTGAAATGAGCCTCTTGTCTCTGCAGAAGGATGACATGGCCATTAACCACTCTGCCTATAATGAGGCTGGTCATG
Organism: Platynereis dumerilii; assembly: GCA_026936325.1. Taxonomy (NCBI): domain Eukaryota; kingdom Metazoa; phylum Annelida; class Polychaeta; order Phyllodocida; family Nereididae; genus Platynereis; species Platynereis dumerilii. Next base: position 115,011,670 of record JAPTHN010000001.1, read on the forward strand.
TATATTTTAATTAACAAGTGTCAGGATATAAATTAGACAATGAGATGAAATTCAGTGGAATTAGACGACAGGCTTCATTTCTGTCTTTTAATTAATTTTCAACCTTGAGATACATTACAAAGTAATTTATGTGACTGCCTTCCCTCAATGCATTCTGTAACTTGAATTCACACTTCTTAAGCAAAAGAGAACTTCTTTTTCTTCTTGTTCTTGATCTGCTGTCCTCAGTGTCCTGATTATCCTGCCAATCTATCTATCTAGATTCAGATTCTATCTATCCATGTGTTCATAATAAATAATGAAATCCCTGAGAGCATTCAAAGATCAACCATATAGAAAGACAGACAGAAACTAACATCTAAATCTGGATTGTAGTTGAGGTACAAAGGATCGCAGTGTCAGAAACACATGGCACACATCATCAACTATCATTAACAATTCATGAGCTGATCTAATTTAGGCTTTCAAAATAATCCTGGACAAGTAACAGTGATTAACTATTAACCATGTCTGTAATGCACGTTCTCTAAATAATCCAAATGGAGTGCCGTCGTGCATTCATTTGATGGAAGTTTTCGCCAAAGCACTGTTGATTGCTGCAGTTCTTCTTGTCTCAGGAACAGTTTAATAAATTACATTTTCAGGTCCATCCTTTTTTTTAACATCTCTCAAGAGAATTTCTGAGATGATATTACAACAGCAGCAACAACCTATGGAACCTTACAGCACTCCGATTATCATAGAATGGTTCGCTGGGGCATCATAAAAGTAATTAATTTTTTTTTCTGTAAACAGGATCTACAGTTTTGTCATAAGCTATTTTCCTCCAAGTGTTTCAAAGCAAGATGCTTAGAATATTTGCTTTTACTCTACAAACCTTTTTCTAAGACAGGATAGACCAACAAGATGTTTGCTCCTATTTTCGTCTGCTTATTTCATTTTTACATTTCAAATCAAAACTTATGTGGACTATCATCTATAATAGTAATAAAGTTTTACTGCTCTCCTAAACACTTTTCCACTGCTAATTTAGCTCTTCTGTGGTTCTATAGCTAATTACTCAATGTTTTTTTTTGCATATTATATCGGATCTTAGTGACTTTTTGCTCAATCAAACTTTTTGGAAATATCAAAATTATTCATTGCACAACTTCTATAAATAAAGATAGGAATGAGCAGCCTGTTAAAAAAGTGAATTTTTCTTGTTGCATCCTTCCACCCCTTCAATCATGTGGTCAACAAAGACTGTTGGACAAACACTAATGGAGGTGAATTATTGATGTCAGAAACAGACAGTTTTGCCTCCATAGTCCAGAATGTCAGATAGCTATATTTACATCATGCCATAGATAAAGTTTTGTCTGACTGTAATGAGATTTTTTTTAGATGGATCCTTCTGCTAAATGTAGTTTGCAAACAACCCATTCCCCCTGTCAATACTGCCAACCCTATTTAAAATGAGTTCTCTCAGCCTGTGTACTCCAGATCTAAATCTCCAAACTGTAGTGAAATGCACAACACACAAAGGACAGACAGCACATTTCCATTACAGCCAGACCAATTTAAGGCATTTGGCACAAAATCAAGTTAATTAGCATAACTCTGTGAAAGTGAGCGACACGTTCTTCACATCAGGTGTGCCGTGGAAAAAAAAGACCGTTCTTGAGAAGTCACTAGTATTCTTGTTACTTCTCCCAGAATGCCAATTAAGAATGTTGAAGTTTTGCAGGCCCGTAGCCAGGGGGGGGGGTGCGACGGGTGCGATCGCACCCCCCCCCCCGCGGTCCAAAAATGGTCCCAAAAGGTCCACTATTTGGGTCCAAAATGGTCCCAGAATCAGGAGGATATACCTGACTTCCAGTGGTCGAAATAGGCCATGTTATTTGGGGGGGTCTCTCTGTTGGAAGACCCAAAGGGTTGAAGCCCTTGTAGCAGGCAGTCCGCGGGCCGCAGCGGGCCGCCAGAGGTGCCCTGAAGCCGAAGTTTTTCAGATGCTCTAAAAATTAACTCCGGGCTTTTTAAAGGTATGTTTTATCTCAGAAAATGAGTTGTGAAAACCCTATTGGTAATGTATATAAATTACAAGAGGTTGTTGTTTGCTGATTAGGCTTTACTTTGCTGCTTCATACTCACTTCTCAGCTTACTTTCAGTATTTGGGGGGGTTTTTTGAGGACCCCCTCTGGGTCCTTTTGAAAAATGTATTTAAGGGGGTCCCATGACCATTTGGGGGGGTCAAACCCCCGCCTGACCCCCTCCCCTTATTTCGACCACTGCTGACTTCATGTCAAGTAATCCAAATTGCAATTCAGTGTGTTTGATTTGCCCAGTTGGTCATAGACTTCACAGCCTTTCTGGATTGCAATTCACACCTACTGATGAATTCCCCCACTCCTAATTGCAATTTATCCCCTTTGGTCAATGCAGGGCATTGTGTTTAACTAAATTACAATTGATATTAAAGCATGCTCATTTTTTGCTATGATTACTTTCAATAGATTTTCAGGTGAAATCTAGCCAGAGTTGTGTAGGGCAATACAAGTGAAGTTTAGGCCTATGGGCCATTCCATGCCAAATGGACCAAAATCAAGAAATTTTCCCACATCATGCTTTCCGATTTTGATGAAATTTTAACCTGATATACATGTATATGTATAATGAGCACATGCGAAATATTTCGGACATATTCCACACATTTTGCTTTTGACAGCATTTTGAAAATGTTGGGCTTTCACGATAAAATTGATTTTTCATCCTTTGATATATTTGAAAAAGGCTGCTGAAGGTTCATTTTTCAAGATATCGCCACAAAACTACTCATATATCATGGTGAGATATAGAGCATAATATACGCTGAATATAATGTAGATGATGCTTTCCATTTGTTCGCACCAGCCTGTTAAAATTGGTTCATTTTTGCTAAATTTGGGTAAATTGTGGGTTTTTGGAATTTTTTCACTCAGAAACCAAGCTTTCAATAAACCTGAAACTTTGCACGAATTGAGGCAGTATCGAGTGCTAATTGTACAAATTTATTCATATTTCTAACACCAATACTTATTATGCACATGAAGAAAATCTCAGGACGATTCCTAAAATTGACTAATTTCAAGTGCAAAAATGGCCACGTGGGACAGGTGATAGAAACTTGAAATTTATTTTTTAAGCAGTTTATGGGATCATCTTGTATTTCTGCAAAAATGGTGGAGGTGTTATTTTTCATTTTTATGGAAATAATTTTTAGAAATTTGGAGAAAAGCCTTATTTACACCATGTAGAAGCCTTCCAAGAGCAGGTGGAATTCAAAATAAAGTGCAAATTTTTTTTAAAGTGCCTCAAATTGCCTTCTGAACATTACAAATCAGTTTTATTTAGAATCACCAGGAAATTTTTTTTATCTTGTCCAGTTCTTTTCGTGTGAAATCATGTCAGATTCCCAGACAACAATGGAATGCATTACTTTGTACCCATCATGGGGTCCCTGGGGTATATATACCCACATACTTAATAATTATAAAGCCATATTTGCTAAATTCTGGTCATCTGTCACTAGGTGTTATTTCCAAAACTGAAATTAATGTCACTGCACATGAATTTTACATATTTTTCATCGTATTGTGATATTTTTTTAACATATTGAAAACCGAAGATACCTTCTCATATTTAACATCAATAAAAGGCAACTGTATCAACTAATGTAATTTACAAAATCTGTCACAAGAGTCCTATATTGTCAATTTTGAACTTATTTGCAAAAATTCACTCGACATAATTTTTTTTTACTATTTCCTTTTGTGAGAAACCAATATACCTCTTTAAAGTTTGGAATTTTAAAATTCGTCCATCTGGGGTACTTTCAGAAATAAATTCAGCTCTTTATCTAAGGTTCCACCTGGTCTTGGAAGGCTCCTACATACGATATATAGCATAAATAAGGCTTTTCTTCGAAATTCTAAAAATTAATTCCAGAAAAATGAAAAATAACGCCTCTACCATTTTTGCAGAAATACAAGATGATCTCATAAACTGCTTAGAAAATAAATTTCAAGTTTCTATCACCTGTCCCACATGGCCATTTTTGCACTTGAAATTAGTCAATTTTAGGAATCGTCCTGAGATTTTCTTCATGTACATAAAAAGTATTGGAGTTAGAAATATGAATAAATTCGTACCATTAGCACTCGATACCGCCTCAATTCATGCAAAGTTTCAGGTTTATTGAAAGCTTGGTTTCTGAGTGAAAAAATACCAAAAACCCACAATTTACCAAAATTTCGCAAAAATGAACCGAATTTAACAGGCTGGTGCGAACAGATGGAAAGCATCATCTGTACTAGCTTCGGCCAGCAGCATTTTATATATCTGAGCTTGATCTGTGTACAATTTTATTACAATATCTTGAAAAACGTAGCTTCAGCAGCTTTTTGAAATGACTTGACAAGCGGAAAATAGAAATTTTAGTTTGCAGACCTTAATTTTGAAAATGCTGTCAAATTCAAAATACTTGGAATACAGGGAAAATATTTTGCACAGCTTCATTAAACATGTACATGTAGCTTGTGTAATAATTTCATTAAAATCTGAAGCCATGATGTGGGAGACATTGGTCCATTTGGCATGGAATGGCCCCTATGCATGTTGGACCACCTACTTGAAGGCCCTATTTCTCATACAGGGTAATGATACCTGAGAGGCGAATTATTTGACAATAGTGCTGCAGAAGTCCAGCCAAAAGGGCTTTATTTTGGGAGTAGGTGCAACCCGAACATACACAAAACATAATGGGTATGGAAATGTTCTTAAAGTTCTCTAGTTTAAGATTCTGCTGGTAGCAAGACTCAAATGTGGTTGCGAACTGAGTTATTTGGATTCAAACGAGAGAAGGTTTAGGAACTTAAAAGTGACGCTTATAATGGCGTCGACGTTACTAACAGTTCTTGACTACTCAATACTCCCTTAGATATTACTCTATAGCATCATGTTGCATACCAAATTGATGCCAAAGAGTTTCTCCTTCTATTGGTGGTCAGATTATGCTTCTATCTGTCTCCTAACCACTTTTTTCGATGATCAACCTGAACCGGTAAATTAACAATTTGCTTACATCCATTTAGTTGCTGTATATTTGATCTTTATTCATTAAGAAAAGTGAAATTTATGGTTTATTTCATGCTGCATTTACTCGAAGGCAATTAGCGAGCCCGGACAACAATGTGTAAATTATTTTTGTAGTTTTTTGTAGGACAGGTATTTGAAATTAACATCCTTATCAAGGTGCAGAATGACTAAGAACAGCATGGACTACCAATTGGTGGGACATTTTGTAACTTTGGAACTATATGGTGTGTTATAAGACGTTTTTAACATTTAAAAAATGATATTTTGAGAAATTGTTTTTGGTAAATGAATATGAGCTTTTATGTTAATTTGATTAGGATGTTTAGTTTGTCAATTACCCCTTCAATATTCACACAATATTGAGACAGAGTCTGAAATACACCAGAATTCATTTATTTAAAAGTGCTGTTGGAATGAAATTTCAAGCAACCAAGACAAATAAAAAGCTTTTTAAATGACCTTAAGTTAGCCATAAGACTTGCCAGGGCTATATGAGCAGCACATACAATATTTGTTTTATTGGCACCTTAGTTGTAGACCTGGTAAGTACTCACTAAAAGGTGATTTTATGTTATGTGAATGAGAAGGATGAGAACCTGCTTTATGAATTACAATAAACTTGGAAAGGATGGATGGATGATTGGGGCTTTACATCCTGTATTTATGCACTTGGTAGCTAATTAGGACAGGAGGAGGACACAACAATGAGGTGAAGGATGATTGAAACAGCCGTCCAACATAGGCCCGGTGACCCGGCAAGAGCTGGATTCGGACCCTGGACCCAGTGATTGGCAGTCCAGTGCGCTACCACTAGACCAACCCTCCCAACAAAAGTGGGAAAGGAACATTTGCATTAGTTCAGAAATAGACCATGAACCATTCTTCAACTACAACCTTCATACAGCCAGCTAGCCAATATCATCAGCATTTTAAGTTAATTCCTTGTTTTTATAGTCCAGTGAACATACAATTTCACATAAACATTGATTTGTAGGCAGACTTTTTGGCCAAAAATTTAGTTGGGCAGACCAGAAGGTCCCTCGGCACCCATGTGAATAGTTAATTGGACCAAGTGTTTTGGGTATCCTAATAATAGCTTGGTAGGAATGAGTTATCCAGTGATCAGGAAAAGTGGAATTGAAAAAACATGGGAGAATTTTGTGTTTCCGAGGAGATTTTAGACACTAGCAGCAACATTTATTCAGCTTTTGGAGGGTTGACAGTTGCAGGAACAAGGAAACTAAGGTGCTAAATGAAAGCCTACATCAAGGGCTATCCATCCATATTAGTTTTGGTTGGTTAGGAATGAGTTATATGGTGATTAGGACAGGTGGAATTGAAAATTCATGGGAGAATTTTGTGTTTCCTAGGAGATTTTGAACACTGACAGCAACATTATTCAGCTTTTGGAGGGTTAACACTTGCAGTAACAAGGAAACTAAGGTGCCAAATGAAAGCTTACATCAATGGCCATCCATCCACATCCTTTTTGATGGGTTAGGAATGAGTTATATGGTGATTAGGACAGGTGGAATTGAAAAATCATGGAAGAATTTTGTGTTTCCGACGAGATTGTAGACACTGACAGCAACATTTATTCAGCTTTTGGAGGGTTGGCTGTTGCAGTAACAAGGAAACTAAGGTGCTAAATGAAGCCTACATCAAGGGCTATCCATCCATATTTGTTTTGGTTGGTTAGGAATGAGTTATATGGTGATTAGGACAGGTGGAATTGAAAATTCATGGGAGAATTTTATATTTCCGAGGAGATTTTAGACACCGACAGCAACATTTATTCAGCTTTTTGAGGGTTGACATTTGCAGTAACAAGGAAACTAGGGTGCCAAATGAAAGCCTACATCAATGGCCATCCATCCACATCCATTTTGATGGGTTAGGAATGAGTTATATGATGATTAGCACAGGTGGAATTAAAAATTCATGTGAGAATTTTATGTTTCCGACGAGATTTTGAACACTAACAGCAATATTTCTTCAGCCTTTGGAGGGTTAACAGTTGCAGTAACAGGGAAACTAAGGCGCCAAATGAAAGCCTACATCAAGGGCTATCCATCCACATCCATTTTTGATGGGTTAGGAATGAGTTATATGGTGATTAGAACAGGTCGAAATGAAAATACATGGGAGAATTTTGTGTTTCCAACGAGATTTTAGACACTGACAGCAACATTTATTCAGCTTTTGGAGGGTTGGCAGTTGCAGTAACAAGGAAACTAAGGTGCTAAATGAAGCCTACATCAAGGGCTATCCATCCATATTTGTTTTGGTTGGTTAGGAATGAGTTATATGGTGATTAGGACAGGTGGAATTGAAAATTCATGGGAGAATTTTATGTTTCCGACAAGATTTTAGACACCGACAGCAAAATTTATTCAGCTTTTGGAGGGTTGACAGTTGCAGTAACAAGGAAACTAAGGTGCCAAATGAAAGCCTACATCAATGGCCATCCATCCACATCCATTTTGATGGGTTAGGAATGAGTTATTTGGTGATTAGCACAGGTGGAATTGAAAATTCATGGGAGAATTTTATGTTTCCGACGAGATTTTGAACACTGACAGCAATATTTCTTCAGCTTTTGGAGGGTTAACAGTTGCAGTAACAAGGAAAATAAGGTGCCAAATGAAAGCCTACATCAAGGGCTATCCATCCATTTTGAAGGATTAGAAATGAGTTATATGGTGATTAGGACAGGTGGAATTGAAAATTCATGGGAGAATTCTGTGTTTCCGATGAGATTTTGGACACTAACAGCAACATTTATTCAGCTTTTGGAGTGTTGAAAGTTGCAGTAACAAGGAAGCTAAGGTGCATTTCCGCGCAGCCAGGCAGGCCCTATCTATCGTAACGTCACCACTGTGCTGAAACTGCTTCAAGCTCTTTTTTTAATTCTGATAATTTCATGCGTCGGCCGCTTCGTTTGCAATTTGCGCCACTTCTATTGGGGTTAGAGACTTCTCGTTTGGAGCATTAGATGCGCCATGAAGAGTACTATACACAGCCGGAGATTCAACTTGATACTCAAAACAGAAAATTTTTACAGGCGATTTTTGGCAAGCAGGTCTAATTTCTCAAAAATGACTTTGCGATATAAATAAATGTTTATATCAATTTGAAGTGTGGTAGGAAGGCCTGTCTATACCATCACACTGTTCCCAACTATTTTTGGAAATAAATGACAAAGAAATGAAAAATCCTATCCCGTCAATTTAAATTGAAACTTATATTCCGAGCCCCTTGGAAAGTTCTTTAAACTAAGTATATCTCTTTAAAATTGTAATCACCTTTTCCGTGAAAGTGTCTTCTTTAACACCTCCTTACCATACACTTGAATTGTTATAATGATTTTACTTTACTGATGGAATGTGTGAATATGTGAAAGTGCATTGTTGTATATATGAGTGGCATGTGTGGTAAAAACAAATAAACAATCAATCAATCAATCAATCAATCAATTTCATGCTTCATTGCATAATAAGGAATGCATGACAACTGAATGGCAGAGCAAACTTCACAGCAGGAAAAATAAGAAAAAAATTTAGTTTTTCAGGTTTGCGTGGACTGACTTTCTGGTACATAACCCCAAATATTTTTTTTAAAAGGCTGGTAGCGACCACTTTTTCTTTACATATTCTTACTATAAACTATATTTTGGATCATTCTAAACTGTTTTTAAGAAATCCTATCTTAGAAAGTTCATGAGTATCGAGCCACCTTAAGGATGAGTTATATGGTGATTAGGACAGGTGGAATTGAAAATTCATGGGAGAATTCTGTGTTTCCGACGAGATTTTAGACACCGACAACAACATTTATTCAGCTTTTGGAGGGTTGACAGTTGCAGTAACAAGGAAGATAAGGTGCCAACTAAAAGCCTACATCAAGAGCTATCCATCCACATCCATTTTGACGGGTTAGGAATGGGTTATATGGTGATTAGGACAGGTGGAATTGAAAATATATGGGAGAATTTTGTGTTTCCGAGGAGAGTTTTGACACTGGCAACAACATTTATTTAGCTTTTTGAGGGTTGACAGTCGTAGTAACAAGAGAAAAAATGTGAAAAAGGAAAGCCTATATCAAGGGCTGTCCATCCACATCCATTTTGATGGGTTAGGAATGAGTGATATGTTGATTGTCAAGTGATCTCCAGATTTACAAGATGAGAATAAATTGATGGTCCCATTTTCTCAATGTAATATTAATGGTGCTGGACTGCTGGTATCACAATATTTTGTGATTATAAATGGGTAATTGAAAAATTAGATATCCAAATCAGAGTACCAATTAAAGCTGAAAAATTAGGAATGTATTAATGTCCATTTAGTTGCTGTATAGCTTCATAGTAATGCATAAGGAAGAGTGACTATCGTTGTTGAATTGATACTCATTTTACATGTGAAACAATTTGCGATCGCTGACAACTGTTTGTGAATCATTTTTATAAATAGAATCTTAAATTAATATCATATCAAGATGCAAAATGAGAAAGAACAATATGGACTGTCAACTGATGGGATATTTTGTAAATATAGCACAAGATGGTATCTTAACATTTGAAAAGTGTCATTCCGAGAAATGACTTTTGACAATTAAATTCAGGTTTATTTTGGCCATCATAGAAGCTGATAGAAGGCAAATTGAAGCATGGTATTACTATCCCAAGAATGAGGTACGCTTTGGCATCAATTTGGTATGTCATATTATGCCACAGAGTAAATTATAAGGGAGCAATGACCACTTTTGAACCGGAATTGACATTGACGCTAGTGATTTTCGAGCAAAAAACGTCGATTGACATACCTAACTTCGATGGCCTATGGCCACTTTCGCACCCAAAATCCAGTTTTGCTACCGGTGGTTCCATGACCACTGGGTCTTTGGGAGTGCATTCAGGTAGACAGCCTTTTGTGTATATTCGGGTTTAGGTGGACAGCCGCATTGGTGCTTCCCTCTGCAGCACTACAAATACATCACGTACATGGGGCAGGCCACAAGCCTCAGCATGAGGCCAGGTTGAGGTTAAAAAAAAATTCTGATATTTTGCATAAAATGCAAAAATTAAGTTTTGACCACTGGTCCAATTTAAGGCACATAGAATTTGTAATGGACCACCTGTTTCCTGATATTGGGCCAGTGATCCAATATTGGGACTACTGACTGACTGACTGACTGACTGACTGACTGACTGACTTACTGACTTGTGTTGTGCTGTTATATACCCCAGATCAGCCGGGGCAGCTCAACCATCATCTTTTGTTAAGGGAGCTGCACAGTTATTATTTGGTGACCGCCGTATGAATATGAGTCTGGAACATACCCTATCAATTCAGGGATGCCCAGGGTCTTTCAGTTGCCCCAGCTTAGAATACCGAATACAACCCACCTCCCATGAGCTCGTACTAAAATGAGTTCCCAGGGTGAGATTTGAACCCACGCCCTAAAAGCCAGTGGACAAGCATTCTTGACCATTAGGCCGCAGGGGAACTGGTAGAGAGGGAGAAGGTAGAGAGGAGGTTGACACAACTGACACAACTTACACACAAGAGGGAAGAGGCAGAGAGTGAAAGCATAGAGGAATTCAAGTCCAATGTAAAGATATGTAGTTCCAGTGTCTTTAAAATTGTCACGATGTCACCTGTATGTAGGCTTTATACCGCTCCCAGACGCCTGTCTGTTGGCTTGGGATTAAATCACTGACCAAAGAAAGTGCTTGTTACACTCTGGAACTATTCGGCACTTACATGTATATTGGACTTAAACTCAGAGAGGGAGGCAAGAGCAATTACAGTCTGTCACTTTGATATAGAAAAGAGTGAACTGTTGCACTGTGATAATGGCACTTCGTGTGTCATCATGTTGATGATTTGTCATGATCATAACCGATACTTTCAATGTTAATTTGGTTTAAGGAGACTAATCCCGCTTGTTGATGACAGCCAAACGAAAGGATTATACATCTGATTTTCACTGTAAAATCAGTTATGACAAGTCAAATGGCCTTCTCTTGATCATGACTAATCAAACAGCCTCTATGTTTCCCATGGCGAAAGTAGAGAAGATGACACTTCATCGGCTATCATGAGTCACAAAGTGCATTTTTCACAGTGAACTGGTCCTAATTTTTTCTGTATCAAAATGACAGACTGTAAAGGAGGCACGAGTAACATTATACATGTTTTAGTAAGGAGACAAGAGCTGCAAAGAATGGGAGAAAGCCTGACTGAGAACAGTCTGCTGTAGAGGCAGGCGAGCAAGCACTGAAATGGGTATCGAATTGGCTTCTAGGTCACTGGGACTGCTGCCCCTAAAGTCCGCGCTGCTGCCTGTCAGGTCCGCGCCCAGCAGAACTCAGCAGAACTACTGGCTGCTTCAGAATTTCATGTGCGAGGATGTGAAATACAGTGCTCACCTATTTTTAGGAGAACCTAAACTCTGAGTTTAAAGAAAAAAAGAGAAAAAAAAAAAAGAGAAGTGCTCACCTATTCTGAAATGTTGTAGCCTGCTTGCTTATGCTCGCAACTGAAGCAGGCTGCTGCAGCCTTGGAGAAAGCAGGGACAGATGAGGCAGGAAGGGAGAAAGCATAGAGAAAAGAGGCAGAAATTAAAGACCACAGTGAAGGCAAGAGCAACCCAAGAAGCCAAGAACTACACTGTAGGAAGGAGACTAGAGCTGGGGAGCAGCAGTCAGGATGGGTGATATCAGAGAGGAAAGAGGAGAGGGAGAAAGCATAGAGGGAAGAAGCAGAGAGAGGAGACAAGAGCAATCCAAAAAGACATATATATACACCTTAGAAAGGAAAAGAAAATTGGGGAGGAGTCAGAATTGGAGATAAAAATAGAGGGAGGAGACCGAGATGGACTAAGTAGAGAAGTAGGTGGCAGAGGCTACACTGCAAAAAAGAGACATGAGCTGGGGGAGGAGTCAGAGAACGGGAGAAAGCAGAGAGGGAGGAGGTAGAGATAGAGGAAGCATAGTGGAAAGAAGCAGATTTATAAGGCAGAAGAGGTTTAGCAGGATAGAGCAATCCAAGGAGCAAAGAACTATACATTGTCGCAAGGATATAAGAGCTGGAGTATGGCAGAAAAAGCTGATAAACTAGGGCAGAGAGTGAAGAGGTGACATGGCACCTATAGCATGTAGAGGAGGCAGAAGCTGTAGAGAAGGAGGTACAGAGACAGAACATGCTATATGTTGGTCCCGGATCGTGTCTTGCATTTTATGGTGGCATTAGTACTCCACATTGTTCAGGATTCTTCTCCAACCATCTGGGTGCCATTGGCTTGCTACATGTACATTTGGGTGTCCCAAAACCCAAATGCCTTATTAGTTACGGCCTTCATAATGTTAGGACATATTTTAATGATTCTGCACATTTTATTTGATTATTTCTGAATCCATGCATAACAGTCGACCTCATTTAGTGGCTCGAAAATAATAAGTCCCATTGAGGGATTTCTTGTGTGAATTAGTGCAAATGAAGTTTGGCCCAAGGATAAAATCGATCAACCTTTCCATGATTAGAAAGGCTCAGAAAGCACCATTGCCATTACTTTCTCAAAAATTTTCCTTGGGGGGTATGCCCCCAGACCCCCCTACCTTCGGTGCTCGCGAGGATAAGTCCACTTTTCTCCAAAAAGCACCCCCTCACAAAAATTCCTGGCTACAGGCCTGTTTTGTGTTATTGTGAAGCAACCGCAAGTAGTTAAAATGCACATGGAAAATTAGTCACAGATAAGCGTTACAGCTGTTTTCCTTCTCCCCATTCTAATTGTTCCACTTTTAAAATATCATCAATCCGTGCATGGCCAAATAATTGCTTTATATCTGGTCTGGAGAAACATATTATCATCTATATACATAGAATATGGGCCAAAATTCTGCAGGTGGCATCAGATTAACAAGACTTAATTCATCATAATCTTTTTTTAATTACACTTGTATCACCAATATAGCTTTGGCCAGCACAGCAGGGGCACAGGTGTAAATCTTACATTTTGCATAAAAAATGCTTGCAATAACCCCAAAAATCAGTGTCTATATATATATAATAAGCGTTCACTATTTCTGTAAGTAACTGATCAGTGCACATATATCATAAAGCCAATAGTATTGTTTTTTTCATTCTGGCTACAGGGACGATGAAAGCAGACAGCGGCTGACAGGAAACAACTCATTCTCGACTTCCACACAGGATTGGAGGAACGGCAGGTCATTCCTAAATCCACAGGGCGTAGTGTCATCCGTCAAGCAGTCAAGGATCAGAGCGCTGAAGTTAGCGAAGCAAGGATACAGGCAAGTGACCACTCCCTGTTAAACCCCCATTTAACCTTTCCTCCAAATTTCAACCTAATGAGCCATGCAAGCACTCCTTCGTCTTCTTCCGTTTTAATTGCACAGCACTGTCACTCACCGTTACTCTTTCGGTCCACCAGCTCTCAAATTGTGCAGCCGTTTGAACAGAAGTTTTAGTTCTTCCACAACTGCTTAGAAATGCTTAATTCCCTTTCTAAAATGCTGTATTAATGTAACCACCATATACACTGTTGATCAAGAATATGGGAGACATAATTTAAAAAAGAATTACAATTTCTGGTGGAGTACATGAAAGCCCAACCCAATTGTAACTGCAGCCAATGACAACTTTTAACAGGAATGTACCACTGTCCAAAACAGGAATGCAGCACTCATGAAAACTCAGGTACAGCAACAGCAACTTGAAATAAGGTTATTACGGAACCTTTATAAACAGTGGGTCATGGACAACTCAAATTCAAAATACTTGTTTCATAGTAATACAATATATTTTTAATAACTTACAAATATGCCTGCCAAAAAGAGTATAGCCTACCTGAGATGACTTGGGCTTTATAATGGACCTTGCTGCAGGTACCCTTATCCTAATTTTGTTACGCATTTACACTTTTTATAGCGTCCATGTGAACCCAATCTGTTTCAGCGCATGTCTTCCGGTGTACTTTCCTTTTTATGGCCCAAATTTGTTAGGGCAGCAGCACCTCGGCACCAAATTAGGTATTAAGCCTGCTTGAGAAAAAGAAAGCAGTGGTTGGTAGACATGCAAGACTGATATAACAGGGCACATTTGGGAAGCTTTATGGTCACCTGGCAGAAGCAGTACAGTTATCATCATGCCTGTATTCCCCACGTAGTGTTTGTATATTATATAATGGCTCATAGTCTTAGCACTTTGGCCTGGGAATTGGTGAGCTCGAGGACCTGCCCCATCACTAATGACATTGGTGTCTCGTGGACTCGCAACTGACCAGCATGGGGTTGATTGTCGGAGGCAGCAGCTGCTCATGTCAAATGGTTTAACACATCTAATCAAATTTGTCACCAAAGAGTGTGGAAAACGGCAGACGGGATCCCATAAAAACAGCAGTTCTATGTGAAGGATTGAACTAGTGGACTATGCCAGCCGTAAAAACCTGCTGGGTGGCATTTGCCTTGTCTGCCTCACTTCAGCAGTCCAGCTGCTCTAAGTACCTACGCAAAAGCTGAGAGAAAAGTCCTCTAGGAAATTGGCACTAGTCTGGAAAACCTAGTTCCCCCTCAACAAATTAAAGCTCTGATTGCTGAACAAACAACAATGACAGTGGAAATAGAGAGAGGATGGAGAGCAAGTGCAATTTGCCTGCAGTATTGCCATCCTCCTCTTGTTTCACTGGACCGACTGACTTAGGGTATAATGGTCAATGAATTCAGGTCCGGATATAACAAAAGGGTAGCTGACCTTGCTCTGAAATGTTAGGAGAATGTAATGAATCTGAAATGAGGATTTCTACTCAGGGTAATCAATCAAAAACATTCCGACAAGAAGAGTGTCCCAGATTGTAGACGATGGGAACTCCATACATCAGCACTTTTAGACAGAAATGCTTAGTAATTGCTTACATTATACAAACAAGATCTTTTGGATCACATGCTAAGACAATGATTACTTAGGCACAACTCACCTACATAAATTTTTCAGGGTATACATGTACGTCTGTCTGTCAGGAAAGAAAAGGGTTAGGAGGAAGCACAAAAGACATAGCAATTAGACCAAACATAACCAGTTGAGCTGACGACTGTTGATATCTCACAAGGTAATTACATCAAGCTGTACGTTCTTTGGTGCGCACTGGAACACAAGGAGAATTGTCAGGAACCGTCGAGTTTCACTCCTGAAAAGGACAATAAAGTGGCAATTGCTTAGCTCCTGATAGACATGGCACCTGTCATTACATTGCACAAGTTCTCCCCAGATGAATACGCTCCGTCTCAAACAGGTCGTACACCACAATACTTCCGCAGCAGACTGAGAGATCTGTTATTTGCACACAAGAAAGGCATTTTCCATTAATAAGTAGGTTCTGTGATGGGCCAGATCCTTGTGATTATGCCATTCGTCCACATTTTGGGCAAATTCGCCTTTAAGAGCAGCTTGGTTGCTAATGACATTGCTCACAGTCACGACATGCGTTAAGGCCAAGCATGCATACAAACTCAAAAAGACACCCTTGAATAATGCCAAAAGAGCTAGAATTAAATCTTTTGGCAGAAACATTCACCAAAATACACTGAATGAAGCATTTTCATCTGTAAAAAATAACCTTTGAGTCATTTTTTCCATGGCTCAAATATTTAAAAAAAGGTCATTTACATGTAACTTGGCCGTGGAAAAGTCATAAACAAACAATTAACAGTGGTTCCCGGTGCAAGCAAATTTGGTTTTTTGAAAAACAAAACCAGCCTTTGTAGCCATGTCATGTGTCACTCTCCTTTGCTCCAAGTACAGTGTCTTGTGTAATGCATGGAACAGCCAACTAGGTCTGTAGAGCCCCCTGTTCATTCTTAATTACCTTTTTTTCCATTTTCTGCATGTCAAGGCTCCCAAGCATGACGGAGCTGCTGGAATTAGGCTGTATCTCAGGCTAAAAGGGCTGCAACTCCCTCCTGTGGAGGCTGAATGTGTCTCTAATAATGGCATGGTGCCTGGTGTATGATTGTGGAATAATGTTCAATTAATCCTAATTGATTGAAACAGTGTTCACCTCTGCGCCGAGTTTCTTTCATGAGCTTTTCGTACGGTTTTTGGCAATTTAGCGGATAATTTCCGGCATTACTCACACTGCCAATGCCCAGACGATGCACTGATATAATCTCAACACCTTTTAAAAATTCATTTCTGGCTTGTCGCAAATAAGTATAGTGTTTATATGCCGTGCTGTAGCATCCCGTGTACTTTGCACGCAAGCTAGTGTGAAATAAGATTTCTGCAATAATGTTAAATCAAAGGCTCGTTGGATCTAGGGAGGTTAACACAATGAATACTAAATTCAGTCCTGAGAAATAGTTACTGTCAAAAAGTAAGAGGTTGGTACATCCATTCGTCCCCTCCTTGCTCCTTTTCTGGTTGTTAAAATTTCATTGATACTATGTAGGCCGATTTGAAGTAACACAAGATTCTATACATTTTTTTGACAATGTTCAACAAAATTACACAAAGCTTCGTTTGTTGTATGAAATTAATAAGAAATTAATCTCAGCCAGAAATAATGCAACATCCATTTGAGTGGAAATGGAGCATCTGGCACAATAGGCCTACGTCATCACACATTTTATATTAAATTTGAAAAATTTGATACATAGACGTCATTCAAATTCTTGAACATATGTCTTGAATTTTAGAAAAAGAACAAAAATTGCATTCAAATGGTTTTTAAAATTGTTGATTTGGTGCACCTGGTGGCCTGAATATCTGGCCGGTTGACTTCCAGCAAGGCCTTCCAAAACATTGTCACCAAATATAGAGCAAATCTGCTCGAGGAGGAAAACAGAAGCCTTTTGTGCAAGATACCAAAGAAGTCTTTCATAAGCAAATGGGAAATAAATCAACATATTGTACAATATGTTCTTGGAGTGCTTTGATCTGCAAGAGGCCAGCCATAAATAGGCTACCCGCTGATATTCCATAAGAGGAAGCCATAACAATTAAGAGATGTCCTCTTTTGCCTTAACTGACTTCCTTGGGAAAAAATGACAACATTTCTCCTAAGTAATCTATTTAGAACTGTCTTCTCTAACTGGCTCTTAGCGTCTTACCAGTTTGTCGCATTTTGGAAAGTTTAGTCATAGGCAAGAACATATTTATGGTACATGTCATTGTGTGCGGCCTTCTGAAGCAAGTTCATGCCATTCACAAAGGCTTGCTGACAAGATGAGGCACATGGGAGTCCAACACCATGCATTTAGCTAGTGTTATTGCTTATCACTGACGAAATGGACCACCAATTTATTTCTCTTCCACACACAATACATCCAGCTGCATGATATGTTGCAAGCACAGGCCGGAGCCTAAAAGAGTCTATAGAGTCTTATTTGTCTCTGGAGTCTTGCTTGTCACAAGACTAGAATCTTAGATGTCATTAGTAAATACATACTATAGACATGTAAGACAATTCTTTATTTAAGACAATTCCTCATTCAGGTTCTGGCCTGTGTTGCAAGTGAAGGTTTGCCAGCCTCATCTTGGTAATAATCTCTGCAAATCCCATAATGAACAAAATAATCGCAAAAGATTCTTCATTTGGGCTCATTATAAAATTTTCTGGTCATAATGAAGGCTATACTGTAATCCTATATAATGATGAGGGGTTATTTTACTGCTTTCATTTGATTTTTGAAAAGGATCAATCATATATATAATCACTGATCACAATAACTTTTTTGGGTTTTCCAATTTTTCTCAAACTTAGATGTAAGTATTGCCATCTCCTTGCATAAAGTTGGACCGAGTGAAGAGAATGATGGATAGATCAACAGACACCACAAAAAATATCATGAATGCATGCATAATACTCGTAATGTAATCATGATTGCCTCCCTTTGTTGGGTTACTTAAACAACTGGATTTTATAATAGGCTTATGTACCGGACTAATGTGCTGGGAGACGCCCAAAGGGGACAATACAGAGACATTGAAATAAAATGGGCCTAATAAAGAGAAGGAAATTTTGTGTTATACTTTCATAAAGATTCATTTTGAACAGATAATGTGCATTTCTTATCTTATGTCTCGTCTTCAAGTTGCTTGCAGGTGATCTGCATGCTCCTCTCCCTCATAGTGATCTTCTTGTTGTGCTGGGAACCAAAACTCATCTTGACCAGAGACATGAGCTTGCCATGCTGTACAAAGAGGATGCCTTTGCCGTTAATGTGTGTATCTTCCCATCTTGACTGCAAGGTATCAAGATTTGTTCTCTTAAATTGATTATAAACAGTGCTATGCCTATTGCAGATTATATAAATGTTTGTTTTCAAAATTTCTTTCAACTGACTAAAATGATATTGATAGAATTTTCAAAATGCTTATATCAGTGCAAAGGACTTAACTCTTAGGCTTTTTTTGGTTTGTTATACAATTGTGCTTTATATTTATAGTGTAAGACAATATTCTTTAAATACAATTCACCTCAATATACTTTTCTTGTAACTTTTGTCATTTTTATCATTTCTAACCCTCAAAATAACCTATCTTTGGTCAGAAATAGCGTAAAAATGCTCTTTTTAACCAATGAAGTGCTGTAACTTGAGAACTAAAGCAGATAGAGACATGATATTGACACCAAAATCTCTGGAATACCCACATTCATATTCATCTTCAATACATTTTAGGGCCCTTTACCCAATACTTTTTGAGTTATTAGCAAAAGACTAATTAATTGCCTTTATTTTCATGGGAATCGTCAGTGAAAATACATTTAATAGCACAAATCATTAAAGATAGGTACCTGGTGAACCTCTGATTTATCTGCTATATATATTATATAATTTGAAAACACAAAAAGCTATTCTATTATTTATAGTGAAGGAGTATTACAATTCCAGGGAATACTTTCATCTCAGTTTGAGAAAATTGGAAAACCCAAATAAGTTAATGTGATCAGTGATGAGATATGATTGATCCTTTTCAAAAAATCAAATGAAAGCAACAAAGTAATCCCCATCATTATACATAATTAAAACCTTCATTATAATCAGAAAATTTTATGAGCCCAAATGAAGAATCTTTTGCGATTATTTTGTTCATTATGGGATCTGTAGAGATTATTTCCAAGATGAGGCTGGCAAACCTTCACACTCAACATCTCAGCTGGATGTATTGTGTGTGGACAAGAAATAAATTGGTGGTCCCTTTCGTGATAAGCAATAGCACTAGCTAAATACACAGTGTTGAACTCCCATCTGCCTCATCTTATCAACAATCCTTTGTGAATGGCATGAACTGGCTTCAGAAGGCTGCACTCACAATGACATGCACTATAATACTACTGGTGTGTTCTTGCCTATAACTAAACTTTCCAATATGGGACAAACTGGTAAGACGCTAAGAGCCGGTTAGAGGAGACAGTTCTAAATGGATTACTAAGGAGAAATGTGGTCCTTGTTTCCCCAAGGAAGTCAGTTTAGGCAAAAGAGGACATCTCTTAATTGTTATGGCTTCCTCTATGGAATATCAGCGGGTAGTCTATTTGTGGCTGGCCCCTTGCAGATCAAAGCACTCCAAGAACATATTGTATTATATGTTGATTCATTTCCCATTTGCTTGTGAAAGACTTCTTTGGTATCTTGCACAAAAGGCTTCTGTTTTCCTCCTCGGAGCAGATTTACTCTATATTTGGTGACAATGTTTTGGAAGGCCTTGCTGCAAGTAAACTGGCCAGATATTCAGGCCTCCAGGTGCACCACATCAACAATTTAACAAACCATTGAAATGAAATTTTTGTTCTTTTTCTATAATTCAAGACATATGTTCAAGAATTTCAATGAAGTCTATATAGCAAATTTGCAAAACTTAATGTAAAATGTGTGATGACATAGGCCTATTGTGCCAGATGCTTCAGTTCCACTTAAATGGATGTTGCATTATTTCTGGCTGAGATTAATTTCTTATAATGACATTGGTGTATCGTGGACTCGCAACTGACCAGCATGGGGTTAATTGTCAGAGGCAGCAGCTGCTCATGTCAAGTGGTTTAACAGCCTAACCGAATTTGCCACCAAAGAGTGTGGATAACGGCAGGCGGGATCCCATAAAAAGAGCAGTTTTATGTGAAGGATTGAACTAGTTGACTATGCCAGCCTTAAAAACCTGCTGGGTGGCATTTGCCTTGTCTGCCTCACTTCAGCAGTCCAGCTGCTCTAAGTACCTACATGTATGAGAAAGTTGAGAGAAACGTCCTCTAGGATATTGACACTTGTCTCGCAAACCTATTTTCCTCTCAACCGATTAAAGCTCTGATTGCTGCACAAACACCAATGACAGTGGAAATAGAGAGAGGATGGAGAGCAAGTGCAATTTGCTTGCAGTTTTGCCATCCTCCTCTTGTTTCACTGGACCTACTGACTCAAGGTATAATGGTGAATGAATTCAGGTCCAGATATAACAAAAGGGTAGCTGACCTTGCTCTGAAATGTTGGGAGAATGTAATGAATCTGAAATGAGGGTTTCAACTTACGGTTAATTAATCAATAACATTCCAATGAGAAGAGTATCCAAAATTGTAGATGATGGGAACTCCATACATCAGCACTTTTAGACAGACATGCTTACATTATACAAAACTGATCTTTTGGATTACATACTAAGACAATGAGTACTTGGTAACAACTCACCTACATAAATTATTCAGAGTATACATGTACGTCTGTCTGTCAGGAAAGAAAAGGGATAGGAGGAAGCAGAAAAGACATAGCAATTAGACCTCGAAGCATAAACAGTTGAGCTGACGACTGTTGGTCTCTCACAAAGTCTCACAAGTTAGTTAGGTCAAGCCGTACGTTCTTTGGTGCGCACTGGAACGCAAGGAGAATTGTCAGGAGCTGTCAAGCTTAACCCGAAGAGGATAATAAAGTGGCAATTGCTTAGCTCCTGACAAACATGGGACCTGTCATTACATTGCACAAGTTCTCCTCAGATGAATGTGCTCTGTCTCAAACAGGTCGTTCACCACAATACTTCCGCAACAGACTGAGAGTTCTGTTATTTGCACACAAGAAAGACATTCTCCATTAATTAGTAGGGTCTGTGATGGGCCAGGTCCTTGTGATTATGCCTTTCGTCCATATATTGGGCCAACTCGCCTTTAGGAGCAGCTTGGTTGCTAATGACATTGCTCACAGTCATGACATGTGTTAAGGCTAAGTGTGCATTCAAACTCAAAAAGACACTCTTGGACAAAAGTAATAAACAAAGAATTAACAGTGTTTGTGTGGTGCAAGCGAATTTGGTTTAAAAAACAAAACAAAACCAGCCTTTGTAGCCATGTGTCACTGTCCTTTGGCTCCAAGCACAGTGTCTTGTGTAATGAATGGAACAGCCAACTTGGTCCCCAAAATCCCCCGAGATAACACCTCCATAGAGCCCACTGTTCATCCTTAATTGCCTTTTTCCCATTTTCTGCATGTCAAGGCTCCCCACCATGACGGAGCTGCTAAATTAGGCTGCATCTCAGGCTGAAAAGCCTACAACTCTAGTCTGTGGAGGCTGAATGTGTCTCTAATAATGGCATGGTTCCTGGTGTAAGTTATGGAATAATTTTCAATTAATCCTAATTGATTGAAACAATGTTTACCTCTGCACCGAGTTTCTTTCATGAGCTATTGTAAACATTCATAGGCTTTTCGTACGGTTTTTGGCAATTTAGCGGATAATTTCCGGCATTACTCACACTGCCAATGCCTAGACGATGCACCTATATAATCTAACACCTTTTAAAAATTCATTTCTGGCTTGTTGCAAATAAGTGTAGTGTTTATATGCCGTGCTTTACCATCCCATGTACATTGCACGCAAGCTAGTGTGAAATAAGATTACTGCAATAATGTTAAATCAAAGGCTCTGTGGATCGAGGAGGTTAACACAATAAATACTAAATTCAGTCCAGAGAAAAAGTGAATGTCAAAAAGTAAGAGGTTGGTACTATCTAGGCCCATGTGAAGTAACAAAAGATTCTATGTACATTTTTTTGACAATGTTCAACAAAATTACGCAAAACTGAAATTAATAAGAAATTAATCTCAGCAAGAAATAATGCAACATCAACTTGAGTGGAAATGGAGCATATGGCACAACAGGCCTATATCATCAAACATTTAATATTAAATTTTATAAATTTGATATATAGACGTCATTCAAATTGTTGAACATATGTCTTGAATTTTAGAAAAAGAACAAAAATTGCATTCAAATGGTTTTTAAAATTGTTGATTTGGTGCACCTGGTGGCCTGAATATCTGGCCAGTTGACTTCCAGCAAGGCCTTCCAAAACATTGTCACCAAATATAGAGCAAATCTGCTCGAGGAGGAAAACAGAAGCCTTTTGTGCAAGATACCAAAGAAGTCTTTCATAAGCAAATGGGAAATAAATCAACATATTGTACAATATGTTCTTGGAGTGCTTTGATCTGCAAGGGGCCAGCCACAAATAGACTACCCACTGATATTCCATGAGAGGAAGCCATAACAATTAAGAGATGTCCTCTTTTGCCTAAACTGACTTCCTTGGGAAACAAGGACCACATTTCTCCTTAGTAATCCATTTAGAACTGTCTCCTCTAACCAGCTCTTAGCGTCTTACCAGTTTGTCCCATATTGGAAAGTTTAGTTTTAGGCAAGAACATTCCAGTAGAATTTATGGTACATGTTGTTGTGAGTGCGGCCTTCTGAAGCCAGTTCATGCCATTCACAAAGGCTTGTTGATAAGATGAGGCACATGGGAGTCCAACACCGTTTATTTAGCTAGTGTTATTGCTTATCACGAAAGGGACCACCAATTTATTTCTTGTCCACACACAATACATCCAGCTGAGATGTTGAGTGTGAAGGTTTGCCAGCCTCATCTTGGAAATAATCTCTACAGATCCCATAATGAACGAAATAATCACAAAAGATTCTTCATTTGGGCTCATTATAAAATTTTCTGGTTATAATGAAGGCTATAATTATGTATAATGATGGGGATTACTTTGTTGCTTTCATTTGATTTTTTGAAAAGGATCAATCATATCTCATCACTGATCACATTAACTTTGGTTTTCCAATTTTCTCAAACTTAGATGAAAGTATTGCAATCTCCTTGCATAAAGTCGGACAGAGTTGAGAGAATGATGAACAGATCCACAGACACCACAAAAAATATTTCATGAATGCATGCATAATAGTGTAATCATGATTGCCTCCCTTTGTTGGGTTACTTATACATCATGATTTTATAATCGGCCTATGTACAGGACGAATGTGTTGGGAGATGCCCAAAGGGAACAATACAGGGACATTGAAATAAAATGGGTCAAATAAAGAGAAGGCAATTTTGCATAATGCTCTCATAAAGATTCATTTTGAAATAAGATATTTGAAAAATGTGCATTTCTAATCTTATGGCTCATCTTTATGTTGTTTGCAGGTGATCTGCATGCTCCTCTCCCTCATAGTGATCTTCTTGTTGTGCTGGTGACCAAAACTCATCTTGACCATCCTGAAGAGACATGAGCTTGCCCTGCTGCACAGGGAGGATGCTTTTGCCATTAGTGTGAGACTCTCTTCTCAGTTTTAACTGCAAGGTATCATGATTTGTTGTCTTAAATTGATTATCAACAGTGCGATAGCCTATTGCAGATTATATAAATTTTGGTTTTCAAAATTTGTTTCATCTGACTGTAATGACATATAGATGGACTTTTCAAAATGCTTATATCAGTGCAATGGACTTAAGTCTTAATAATAATAATAATAATAATATTAAGTACTTATATAGCGCAAATTCCAATAAATTGCTCATTTGCGCTTGGACCGATTAGCTGATATCCATGTAGTATTTTGCGAAAAGATATGTTTTCAATCGCTTCTTGAAGTTATCCAATGTTTTTAATTTTCGAACATTTTCTGGTAGGCCGTTCCAAAGTGTCGGACATGAATAGGAAAAGGCTCTATCTTCAAACTTGTTTTGATTTTGTGTGGCAGGTACCTCTAACAGCAGTTTACCATTGCTTCGGAGGTTCTGGTCATTTTCAGGTTTAAGTTGAATTAGACTTTTGAGATACTGAGGTGCTTGATTATTCACAGCTTTCCATGTGGTTGTCATAAGTTTGAATTGGATCCTTGCAGGGATCGGAAGCCAGTGCAATTCCTTCCGATAACGGCTTACTTTATCATGTCTTTTCAGCCCTTCAATTAGTCGTACAGCTGAGTTTTGCGCCACCTGGAGCTTATTTATCACTTGCTTGGACGAACCATAGAGCAATCCATTGCCATAGTCCAAATGAGGAGTGACTAATACATTGACAGCTGTTTTAATTGAATCTTTACTGAGTGACTTCCGGAGTTTTGAGATGTTTCGAAGGTTGTAATAAGCATTTTGACACATTTTGTTCACATGCTTATTCATTGACATGTGTTTATCAAAGAGTACCCCTAAATTTCTGGCATGATCTGTTGTCTTGATTTCGACATTATCCACACTGATCGATGACATGTGAAGTTTCTTGAGTTGAAAAGGCGAGCCAATGAGAAGTAACTCTGTCTTTTCACCATTGTTACAGAGTTTGTTTTTGTGCAGAAAATTGCGTATTTCTGTGATGCACTTTTCCATTTTCTCCTTTGCATTTTTCTCTTCTAGAAATGTTGGCTTGAAAGAGAGGATTAGTTGTTCGTCATCAGCATACTTTTGATCAGCGACTTCATTTTGTTCAGCCACCTGACTTATTGGAGCAATGTAGGAATTAAATAGGATCGGGCCAAGTTTTGATCCTTGGGGGACACCATATTTTAGTGGCAGTTTGCTTGATTCTGTGTCATTTATGAGTACAGATTGAGATCTGTTGGTGATGTATGATTTAAACCAATTTAACGCAGATCCATCAATACCATATTTGACTTTCAACCTTTTCAATAGGATGTTATGATCAATTGTGTCAAATGCTGCAGATAAGTCTAATAGTACCAGCATTGTAACTTCGCCGGAGCTCATGTTCAACATGACATCATTGTGAATTTTTGTCAGCAAAGTTTCTGTGCTGAAATGTTGCTTGTATGCTGACTGTTTTTCATCATCCAGTTTTCTAAGCGTGAGATGGTTGGTGAATTGTTTGATGATGGCACCCTCTATGACTTTACTGAGGAAGGACAGATTTGAAACTGGTCTGTAGTTCTTCTTAATGAGATCAAGGCCGTTTTTCTTCAGCAGTGGTTTTACCAGAGCATGTTTTAGTTCGCTAGGCATTTCCCCTTGCCTAAGTGATTTATTGACAATTTTAGCTATGATAGGGAGAAACTCATCAATGCATTCTAGCAATAACCATGTTGGTATTGGGTCAAGTTTACAGTGCTTCACAGGCATATCAGTGATGATTTCCTTAATTTCCATCTCCGTGAGTGTTTTGAATTGACTTAGGTTCTGACCTGAATAGGTCTCATCTTCGTTATCGGTACTAATGCTATCAGTGTCTAACCTCGATCTTATCTTCTTGATTTTATCGTCAAAGAAATTGTTGAAATCATTAGCAAGATCTGCTTCATTTACATGATGTGGCAGAGGTAGTTCTTGTTTTCTATTAAGGCTAGAATTGAGGATCTTAAACATATCCTTTGAGTTTCCCTTTGTTTTTTCAATCTTTGTCTTCAGATCATCTGTTCTTAATTGATTTAGCCTCTCATTTAGCTCATTTCGCTTCTCCTTAAATATTTCCCAGTCGGACTGAAGACCACTACGTCTCCATTTCCTTTCCGCCTTTCTTTTACTTGTCTTTAGAATCTTGATATCTGCATTCGTGAATGGTGTCGGTTTCCGAAATGTCACTTCTTTGACCTTAATTGGCGCATGTTTGTCAAGCAATTGTTTTGTAGAGTTGTATAGAAACACAAGACTACTCAGATCTTCAGCCATTTGTTTTTGTGGACCATTCTGAGCAAAGTGCCGACGGATGTCGTTCTTAAATTTGGATACATCAATGTCACGAGTTTTTCGGAAAGCCACTCTCTTCTTTGGATTTTTGCCTTTTGCAAGCTCAATGTTGAAAAGGATGCAATGGTGATCAGAAAGTAGGTCACCAACAACACAATCTTTGAGACTGGAGTTTTTACGGGTTATAACTAAGTCCAGAGTATTTCCACTTTTGTGAGTCGGAGACTCAACATGTTGTTCAAGGTTAAACATTTCCAAGATATTCCCAAATTGAATAGCTCTGCCATCATCTTGTTTGTTCATGTGAAAGTTGAAGTCGCCTGCTATAATTAGTTCATTGTGACACGTTTGATAATTTGCAATAAAATTTGTGAATTCCTTATAAAATTCAGTCATGCTGTACTTATTTTGGTTGGAGGGTTCAGGGCGATATACAAGAAGGATTGTTAGAATTTTTCCACTCAATTTCACTTGAACTTCCATATGCTCAAAAGTCCTTGTCTTTATACTTTCCATTTTAACTGCTTGTAGACCTGATTTTATAATGCAGCCTACTCCACCCCCTTGTCTGCCTTCTCGGGGTGAGCTCAGAAAGTAGTATTGACCATTTCTTTCTAGTTCACCAATTTCAACTTTATCATCAGCTTTCAGCCAAGTTTCAGTGAAAAGAAAGATATCCAAGTTAAATTTGTTCCTTAAATCATTCACAGATTGAGTTTTTTGTCTTAGACTTTGGGCATTCCACAAACAGGCCCTTAAAATATTGTTTGAAGTGTCAGGAGGACGGTTGTCTGAGGAACAGGGATGTTCGACAGATTCTGATAGGATGTCAAATCGGTTCGCAAGATTTATTGAGTAATTGTGAGTACGGTTATTTCTATTCCGAAGTCTTGCCAGTGGGATTGTCTTTGTTGGATCTTTTAATCCAATGCGCAGGACATCAGAGTACAACCTTGATACATTTGTCATTGTTATGTGACTATTATGCTACAGAATTGTATGTGAAAACTGGTTGCTATGACGATTCTCAGGTTTTTGTGAAGGCGCTGGTTGCTATGATGCTTCACAGGACCTTGAGAGGTGATTGGTTGATATGATACCTCACAGGTTCTTTGTGAAGGTACTCAAATTGTGACTGGTTGCTAGGATACCTCACAGGTTCTTTGTGAAGGTACTCAATTTATGGTTCTTTGTGAAGGTACTCAATTTATGACTGGTTGCTAGGATACCTCACAGGTTCGTTGTGAAGGCACCTGAGTGATTGGTTGCTATAATACTTCACAGGTTCTTTGTGAAGGTATGTAATTTGTGACTGGTTGCTAGGATACCTCACAGGTTTGTGTGAAGGCACCTGAGTGGTTAGTTGCTATAATACCTCACAGATTCTTTGTGAAGGTACTCAAATTGTGACTGGTTGCTAGGATACTTCACAGGTTCTTTGTGAAGGTATGTAATTTGTGACTGGTTGCTAGGATACCTCACAGGTTCGTTGTGAAGGCACCTGAGTGGTTAGTTGCTATAATACCTCACAGATTCTTTGTGAAGGTATTCAAAATGTGACTGGTTGCTAGGATACCTCACAGGTTCGTTGTGAAGGCACCTGAGTGGTTAGTTGCTATAATACCTCACAGGTTCTTTGTGAAGGTACTCAAAATGTGACTGGTTGCTAGGATACCTCACAGGTTCGTTGTGAAGGCACCTGAGTGGTTAGTTGCTATAATACCTCACAGGTTCTTTGTGAAGGTATTCAAGATGTGACTGGTTGCTAGGATACCTCACAGGTTCGTTGTGAAGGCACCTGAGTGGTTAGTTGCTATAATACCTCACAGGTTCTTTGTGAAGGTATTCAAAATGTGACTGGTTGCTAGGATACCTCACAGGTTCGTTGTGAAAGTACCTGAGTGACTGGTTGTTATGGTACCTCACAGTTTTGTTGTGAAGGTATCTGAGTGACTGGTTGCTATGATACTTCACAGGTTCGTTGTGAAGGTACCTGAGTGACTGGTTGCTATGATACTTCACAGGTTCGTTGTGAAAGTACCTCAGTGAGTGGTTGCTAGGATACCTCACAGGTTCGTTGTGAAGGTACCAGAGTGATTGGTTGCTATAATACCTCACAGGTTCTTTGTGAAGGTACTGACAACTGAGTGGCTGGTTGCTGAGGGTTTGCTGCAGAGCACTGTTGTGTTCTTCACTGCAGGCTATAATTTTCTGAAAAATAGTAAAATTAGATTATTGTTATTGTTTCGAATTGGTAGCAATGACTGTAGAAATCTGACCAGGTTGGTGCTTGAGTTGAGGTGATGTTGCTGTGCAGCTTATGTTTCTTGGAAGCCTGGCAACTTAGTTGAATTCGTGGCAGTGTCTTGAACTGTTCAGTAATGTGAAATTATGTTATCTAATGCTGATTTGTGATGTGGAAAGTATCTGGCGTAATCTGTGAGTACTGGAGATAGAGAAAAGTGACAATTAGATGCTTATACAGGTGCAAAAACGATCGTGAAATGAGCGAAAATTGAGGTCAAACCAATGTGTATTGGAGCAGTTAGCGATGTTGAAAAGTAGAGACAAATAAATTGCAAGTATTTGCACTAAAATCACTAGGAAATTGCACAAATATGGTCAAAAACTTGAGAGGGGCACTTTACCGACAATCACACAAAACTTCAGCAGTTAAACATACCAAGAGCTTGTCAAAAAGATGAAAATATCCACTGCTAATTTCACTCTGCGTTTACAGTCAGGAGCGCCACCTAGGTTTTCTTAGGCTTTTTTGTTTGTTTGTTATACAATTGTGTTATTATATTTATAGTGTAAGACAATATTCTTTAAATACAATTCACCTCAAAAAGCCTGGATGCATTGTTTATTGGGAAAGCAAAAAAAGATGTTAGAATGTGGAAGCTATTTTGTATACATGCATATCATAGGGGCATGCATCATCTAGGACATGACATGTGGAACTTATTTTGCAAAATATAGGGTATAATGGAAATATGTACAGCTCATGGCAATATCTCACAATAACAGTGAAAACACCCTCCATGTTTATCTCACTTAATGAATACACGTTTTGTATCTTTCAGTTCTTTTTTATTCGCTATGATAAGGAATTAAGGCGATAAAATCATATGTATTTTTTATCCAAGCAAGACCCTTTCTCAATGTGAGATAAATAAAAAGACAAAACTAAAATGATGCTATCAATGTTCAAATAGTTTTCCAAATTGATGAGATTTTTTATGCCATTGGTTGCAAGACTAGAGATCATTCACATATAATATGTGATTTGTAAAAATAATATTTGAAAATTAGCAGCAAAATCAAATGCAATGAATTATATTCAATTGCCTTTAACAAAAATGACGTTTGTTTTCCCTGTTGCCTGATTATCTACAGCTTTTTGGGAATAGGGCCTAATTTCAAATGATTTAATATATAGGTAAAGAAGCCAACTGGGATAATTACAAATCATTATGCTTATATCCTTATGATAAGTATATTAATGCTTGTATACAAGTAATATAAGTAAGAAGGATAATGATGAAGTCAACTTTGTCCATGATAGAAGAGTTGGTCTTCAAAGAAAATTTTTATTACAGAAAATGTCATAAAATATCAATGCTAATTTAAATATATAAATATATTCTCCATTGCTATTCTTGGGATATTAATGTGAGACGAAGGATTAGATGCGCATCAGTTTACACACCACAGTAACACATTTAGAGTATGTATGCTAGAGCTATTCATCCTAAAGTTAATCTGTAATCTGTCTTGAAGGACACTCTGAGGTTGGTCAGTGGACACACTGAGGTAAACAAGAGCCATTTGCAAGGCCGCTTTAAATCTCCTGCGAACCTTTCAAAGGCTCTTATAAATCCTGATTAGAGAATTCAATTGCTCTGTAGGAACTGAAGAGGGATTTACTCTTACATACTGTGTCCCATCTGAGCTTGACCTTTTAAAGACAGATAAATAGCTAATCATCCTCTGCCAACATGCTATAAATTGCCGGGATAGTTAAATGTTTGATTTGGCAAAACAACATTTTCAGTGAACTCGTCATCACAGATTTATTTCTGATTTGGTGTCCCTAGTTAATTAACTTTTACACATTTAAGACAGATTTTATCATGCGCTTGTGTCAGCTATTGTTTCTTCAGTGCACATCAATTTGTTTAGCTTTGATAATTAGAATGCTAGACAATAGTAAAAATGGTCAATGAAGTGTCATTGCCAATTTGAATGTGATTTCAAATTGGACCATCTACCGACAAAAGGCAATGATGAAGCTAAAATGCAATTAGCTATAATTTTGTCATCATGTTATAAATGTTCCATTGACTTCAGATGGGGACTTTTTAGGCAATATTACCCGTACCGGTATCAAAATAACTAGCCTGTACCTTTTCTATCCTGCACTCCAGTGTAAACCATGGGCGATATGAAACTCAGCATTACCCAATAGCCACTCTGTCTAATAACATGCCTATGGCACTTCCCAATTCATTAGCAAAAAGGTGTCTGAGGATCTAGATACAAAAGCCCAAAATATCTCGTGAAATAGTATACCGTGTATATTTGGCAAGAAAGTTTTTTTTTACACCTTAGGGAAACTTCTAAAATTGAAGTTGAAAAGGAAATGATTCCCACTGGCCTTTTTTCAATACATTTGAGAATTTCCTTCAGCAAATGAATAATTATAGATCCGAGGATGTTCGAATGAAGGACCGAAATATTGAATGAAAAATTGATAATCATGTATATATCTCTTTTTTCGGGATCACTTACATACCCTAAACCAATATACCCATCCTTATGAGGTCACATACAAAAGAGTCACAATGTGAATGTAAACAAGCTAGGCATAACACTTAAATATCACCTCAATCATTCCAGCTGAGTGTTGTAGGTCTCCTGACATTTTTTAATTATAAATTTGCTAAAACCTACTGTTTCCAACTTTTAACCAAACATGCAACACGAAGGCAGATGCATTTCAGAAGAAAGAGTGCCTACTAAAATTGAATGAATGCTGACAGGAGCAAGTAAATGTGTACCTTTCGGATAATACCAATTGGCATCCACGGACACGTACAGGGATTGCTTTAACATGTTTAGTGGTCCCTCAATTCATTCCATTTTCACATGTGATGTCAGACAAGCAAGCAGGCCAGACAAATGGCACTTTTGAATAATCCTATTAGTTCAATGCTTTTCCTCATATTTTCCCCGAATGTCTTTAGTTTGTAAAATTCATGAATACCAAATACATTGTAGTTTCTTCTCAACACTAGTGAAATGTACGAGGGGTGTCCCAAAAGTTCTGACCAATTTTTATGGCAGCCCTTTCTATTTGAAATAGCTAAATGAAATTTTCACAGAATAAATTCCAGGTATTTGACCATCTATTTTGAAAAATTCAAGACCGTAAGAAGTGTTTAAGTTACTGTTCTGTTACCATGGTTACAAGAGGTCAGTGCACCCAGCGCAGCTCTATTTTTCAGACAAAATTCGGCAAATTAGCTGTGTTAAAAGTCAGAGAATTTATCGTAAAAAAGCAAATGATTGCAAGAAAATGTATTTCCTGATGAGCTTGCAGTCTTTCAAGATATCTCCATTAGATTATAAACATTTATTTATACTTCAACCTGATCAGCTGAGGCAATTACCAAAGGCTTTTTCCGACAGTTGCCTAACAGCGCTTGAGAGGGTTTGGCTGAAACAATCTGCTGTCAAGAGGCAGTGCTCGAGAACCTTAGGTTCAAAAGCCAATCTCATCTGCTTTATTTACCGGATTTGGCCTTCTGTAATTTTGTGTGATACTAAAATATATATACCAGTTCAAAAATTAAAGAAATAATAGTCATAACAAGAAATGAAGCAGTCGCCAAATACACTGAAATTCTACAATTTAGGAACAGCCCAGTTTGGAGGACCCAGGTGATCGCGTCGGCACAGGGGTTAAACTGATTCACAGTGACTTTAAATGTAAATGAAAAACTTTGAGATACTGTTAGGTTTCCAAATAATATTTTTCATGATCACCCATTGCATATTTACAGTAAATTCCTTGGTTATTTATAAGCCTAGACACTTGGATTTGGCCTAAAAAATTGAGCTGCGCTGGGTGCACTGACCTTCTGTTTCCATGGCAACAGAAAAGTTATTTAAAATGTTCGAACAGGTATAATATATTCAAAATGGATAGTGAAATACCTGAAATTGATTCTGTGAAAATTTCATACAGCTACTTCAAATAGAAAGGTCTGCCAAAAAAATTTGTCAGAACTTTTGGGACACCCCTCGTAGATCAATGACATAACAAGCTCAAGAGATTCTCAGGAGATAAGTTATATTCTTAAGAGACAATTTTCATCAGACAACCTGAAAGAGGATTATCTTCCTGGTATCTTTCATTTACTTTGAAAATCTGTTGTTTATGTGTGATTTCTGAATTATGGAGACCGCCAGGTCTCTGCGCGAAGCGCAGAGACCAGAGGTCTTCAAATGGTAGGAGACAGAGCTACCCACACAGGGATATACTAAGAAACTTTTTTGCATGCGCCAAACAAAAAAAGTGTGGGCGTTTATGTGACGTCATTACTATTGAGACACAATCGTGATGACGTCATAGAAAAGCTAGCTGGATGACGTCACTATTTGGCAAGCTATAAATAAATCAAAGTGCTTCATAACGTCACAACACCAGTATTGGGCTTAGACATGGGAGCCGCCGCTCATAGGCAGCCGAGCCACTAATTTAGGCCTACTGCAACTGTCAGCAGCCGCCGCTTACCTTGTTAAATAGCCAGCCAGTCATCTCTAGTTTGATGTGCAGATGGCTGCAGCCGCCGATTTGGCCAATTTCAATTGACTAGAAACTCTTTGAGAAGTGTATCTTTCAATGCCAGGTATTCAGAATTGCAATCAAGACTTCACTGATTGCTTTGTGACATCTTGGTGGCTTCACACTTTGAAGTCTTTCAATTGTAATTCACACCTATTCCATGGTGCAATGGAGCTCACACCATTACTTTCTCAAAAGCAATCTGTCATGCCAACCTTTGAGGAGGTAGGCTGATCAACTTTATTCAAATCTAAGTTAAGTATTCAAGTCAACCTCCAGGCCTGCATTTTAAAAAGGACACAGTTTTGAAAACCTACTTTACTTGGTGAAAGTCTGGACATAAAATTAATGTATATTTACCAATCTATCTATCTGTCTCTGTTGGTAAAAGAAAGATAATATAGGCCTATCTGATCCCGTGCAGTGACTTATATATCAGGAGGGCAACCATTTAATGATAAGGGGGGAGGTTTGGCGTTTTCCTCGGCAGGAAACTATTTCACAGTAATACTACCAGTAATTTGTTTATCTCAAGTTTGCAAAGTCCCCTAACATTTCTTCCTAAATCGAGCAACGCACCTTATTAATAAATACGACCACCAGAAATTATTTATTTCAAAACTACTCAGAAGACGGAATATATATTGCTCAA
Organism: Platynereis dumerilii; assembly: GCA_026936325.1. Taxonomy (NCBI): domain Eukaryota; kingdom Metazoa; phylum Annelida; class Polychaeta; order Phyllodocida; family Nereididae; genus Platynereis; species Platynereis dumerilii. The sequence continues at coordinate 115,045,279 of JAPTHN010000001.1, forward strand.
AACTGAGCAAGAAATCTTACAAAAAAACTCCTAGAACCCCCCCCCCCCATATTATATGGTCACCCCTAGCTCCTTTGGTATAATGTACAGTGTGCCTTTACGTTTTGATCTAAATGAAGGTCAATGCACTTCAATCATATAAAAGACATAGGTCAACTTATCAGGAAGATGCTATTTATTTTATCACAGATTTTATTTCGAAAACTATTAATATTTTCAAATGGTAATTAATTCAGTATTTATAATCTGTTTGTAACAAAGCACTTAGGCCTAACGTGTATAGTAATGAAAATTATAAAAAATTAGGATCTTCATCCTGCGGTCTCTCTATGCTTTGGCATCATCATATTACCCTCAGGCCTAAGTGTCGATGGGAAAGCTTTTAAATAGAAGCAGCACAGTGATATTTGGGTGCATGTGGCCCAGCCAGCTAAGAGACCCATTAGTCCATAACTACCCAACTTACTGCAATTTCATGAAGAAAAATCACGAGTCCTGTGGATCTCTTTTGGTTCTAGAAGTCCATCTTAGTGATGCACCACATTATTAACTATTTTTTGGTTATGTATAAGCAATGACCTTGACATTGTGTTTGACAAAGGCTTTACTTGTTCCATTACTGTAGGCTTCTTGACTTGTTTTTCTTTCCAAACTTTCAGTTATGACAAAAATGAATAATTGATTCAAGTTTAAAGATAAATTCATGATATTATTGAGGCCATTGCAATGCTTTGTGCAGGAAAGGAAGACACAAGAAGGTCAGTACAGTCAACCGATATAATGAAAATATAGAACAGACTTAACTACTTTGTTCTGTTTCTGTTTCAGCTGGCAATCAATCTGTTGCCCTACCTGCAGAGTGCAGTTAATCCCATCGTCTATGGCTTTATGTCAAAGAACTTCCGGAGGAGTCTCCAGAGTGCATGCCGAAGTTGATGCAAGGTGGACCCAGGGTAAGTATGTTGGTGAAGAAAGCCGGACGTGAACAAATACGACATGGATACCCTAAGTATGACAATAAACAGAGCCTACACTTCTTGTTACTCGCCGTCAAACACTGGGGCATCCTTGTGATGGCCAAAATATATGTAGGCATATATTCCTTCCTTCGGCTGCCTTCAGCAGAATTTAGTTTTTGCCGAAAGATGCTTTGTTACTTACAGAAGAAGCTTAACACAAAGCAGACAGTAAGGGAGCCCATCATTAAGTGTTCGAGATTGAAAATGTTGTTTAGACAATTTTTTGAACTGCAGTAAAAAGTTGGTGAGACCCAGTTTGAGTCTTTGGCTCACTGGTGCAGGGACAGCAATTTGGAATTTATCGGATGGGTTGATTCTTACGAGCTCTTCTGCATTTTTATTCAACTTGAGTGATTGGCTGTAAAACAGAGACACTGGAAATGTTTGGTTAATTCAAATTCACCCAACTTGAAGGGTACGGAATTTGGAAGACTTTCTAATAAATTGAGTTGTTGCGCGTCAATTTGGATGAGAGGCAGATAACTGTTTCCATTAATGAATATTCGAGTGCTCAAAGATAGCTGGAACTTCTCCATTCCCAATGTGCAGTCAAACGAATGATTATGAAGGCAGATCAACATCCCTGGGTCTTCTGATTTGAAAGTCTAATTTGAGATACCTTGTCTTATCTTGTTTATTTGAGTGCTATGTTCTGAAATTCTCCTCATCGCACTGGTAAGGGGTAACCCTAATCTCAAAGTATAAAGGCTACAGGTTTGTTATCGTTAAGAACTCAATTGAATAAAATTATTAATAACGTACTTCACTTCAATATGCTCAATGAGAAGTGCTGCATAAAAGTGTTTTTGTTTGCAAAGCTTAGTTCTGATCCTAGAAGATGTAAATTTTTAAAAGAGGGCATATAAGAATTCTTTGAGGCCTGCGATATAATAACCCAGTACTGACATTCAGCTGCTAGCAGACATAAATGACCTCACAACAGGCAATATTCATTGCATTAGAACAAACTGTGAATTGTCATGAGTACCTTGTGACCTCATTGATGCTCAGTTGGACTTATTTTGATAGCATTGAAGTATATGATATGACCTCACAAGTTGCTTTTCAGTCATAGAGAAAAACATGGTATGGATAGGCATGTGACCTTACAAGGAACATTTCAGACAACTTCTGTAAGCACTTGACATCCATCGACTGTAAAAGCAACAGGATCAAGCACTCGCCGAATACCTCCTCACTGAGTTCTCCCTGAGCTTATTCTTTTTGTAACAATTTCTTGAAGAACAGTCTCTTGTTATAATAAGTTGGTAACTTCATCAGTGATCAAGTTTTACAAATTATATATCACTTGTATCCAAATTCATAATGATTCACAATTTTTTTCATTTTCTGTTTACTCCAAGCTAAATATTGTATTTCAGGCACAGAGATGATGACATCTTCAGACTAATATACAGTTTTTCCTTGGCGGGAAATTATTTATTTCATGGCAATGGCGACAGTAATTACTTATTTCGGTTGCATGACAAAGCCAGATTTTCCTTTCGAAATCAGACAAAACCCTGTTTAATACCCCAGCAGGTTGGGGGCATTCCGTAAGTGCCAGTTATATCCCGCGTTTGAGTGAATATGTGATATATCCGAGGCGTTAGCCGAGGATTATCACATATTCACGAAAACAAGGGATATAACTAACTTATACCTTAAACAAAACAAAACAAAATTAAACAAAAACTAAGAGATTTAAAAAAGGAAACAAAACAAGAAGGATTTGAGAGAAAAAGAAAACAGCTACAAACAATTTGTCACGTGGGATTAATTTAATTACATGAAAGCATCTGAGAAGAATCAAGGTTTATATAATGAAAATTCTTTGAATAAAAGAAAGTTAAAAAAAAAAAGGATATGAAAAAAATGCAAGGACAAAAATTTGTTGAAAAAAAAGTGAAAAGAAAAATTTGGGGAAAAAATGGCAAAACATTTAGGGGAAAATGTTTGTGAAAAAAATAATTTGGAAAAAAAATTTAGGGAGGAGATGGGAAACTAAAACAAAGTGTATAAAAAAAAGATTAGAACAAATAATTTTGGTAAAAAATTAGGGGGAGGGGAATTGGGGAAAAATATATATTACGGGAAAAATGTGGGCAGAAGATCTGATCAATTGTGGACAAAAATTTGTTTAAAAATCAGAAGAATATACACATTTGCATTGTTAGGTTGCAACCATCAGATGAGAAAGGGGAGTTGTAGTTTTAATAGACAAGAAATTATTTATTTCATGGTAACTGCAGCAGCAATTGGGCCCATTTATTTTTAGTATATGACGTCCTCAAATATTTGTTTCTAAATCGAACGAAAAATACCTCCACCACTTATTTCACGACTACTCAAAAGGGATTAATTTATCTCACCAAAACTAGACAAGACAAAAAAAAAACTTCCAAGCTTCCTCCCCCTCCCTAAGATCTAATATGGTTGACCCCTCAGTCTAGTAATTGACATTTAAATCTAATCTTGGGTCAAATTAAAGGATTTACGGATTTGTCGCAGGCATTCAGTTTTTATAACACTTTTGTTTTATTTTTGTTGAACTTTTGTTGGTAATTCACTATTTGGTACAGTTTTGCTGTTTGTGTTATGAGCTTTGTTAAACAATGAGGCTTATATATCCTATATACTCCCATGGGCGTATAAGTGAACAACAAAGAATATATGATATATTCCAGCCAAATACAGGCTTCTGATTGGCTGATGGCTCATAGGTATGGTATAATTACATTTTTAGGTGAATTTTTTCAAATCATTGCCCGAATGCATTGCCAATTTAAAAGGTTGCCAGTTTTAGCCTCACCAGAAATTATTTATTGCAAGACTGCCCAACAAGAATTTATTTATATCACCAAAACTGAACAAGAAATTATTTACAAAAAAGCTCCCTGATACCAAAAATTCACCTTGGTGTCTTAACTGGCTTCTGTGCACAGAGAAAGAACTATTGCAATTCTCAGAGAATGAAGCATCACCAAAGACATCTTATTTCCTTAAAAATGGCATTTTCCACAATAGGATAGCTCACAGACCATCCATCAAGACGGATAATTCCTGTTGACATTTCTAATTTGACAGAAATGCAATCAAATGCTGATCAGCTTGTCACACTGTAAATTTTGAAAACTGTGTTGATGCAATAATTTGAGCTGTCTGAGAATGTTAATAATTTTCAAGCTATGATAGCTCAATCCTAAAAGTTGTCAAGGTATGATAGCTCAATGCTGTAAGTTGTCCAAACGAATCATAACTATAAGCTGTGAAATCATGAAAGCTTCAGTTGTTGCAGATAGCTTGACATCTCAGTCATGCCACATATAGCGCCATCTATAACAAGCACTTCTCATAACACTGCATTTAGTTTTAAATAATTATTTACTTACAAGAAAAAAGAACATTTATATTACACTATCCCAGACAAAAAATGAGCAGCAAACCACTTTAGCTGGTCATTTTTTTATTTTTATCTCTCTTAAATTAATTTTTGGGAGTAATTAGATGCATGCTTTCACACGTCAACCAACATTTCCAAGTCAGAGTGTGTTCAAATGTAGGCTTCTAGCACTGTATACCAACTCAGATGAGCCACAGGCCATTGGGATTTATTCACAAGAAATTAATTTTTAAATCTCCTTGTGATGCAATGGTCTGTGTTAAAAGCATCTTGGGCCTGTCCATGGTGTGCTAAAATGAAGCATACTGGATCAGGTGGATCCCCTTGAGCGATCAAACAATATTTTGGGATTACAGCCCATATTCATAAGTAACTTTATAAGACAGGTCACAAAAATATAAATCAAAAACAACACAAATATAAATCAAAAACAACTAAAAATAAGTCAACACAGCTCAAAATTTTGAGTTGTGTCAGCTTGGATCAATAAGTCAACAAAACTCAATATTTTGAGCTGTAAGTCAACACAGCTCATTGTTTTGAGTTTTCTCAGCTTAAATACCTTAGTCAACATAGCTTAGTATTTTGAGCTATCTCAGCTCGGTATTTTGAGTTATCTCAGCTTAAAACATTAATCTATGTTAGCTCAATCAACTTGTGCAACCATCTCACTCAATCAATTGAGCTGAATCAGTGCCTCCGATTTTACAGTGCATGTTATCTACAATTATGAATTATCTCTAAGCTCATTGTTCTGTCTTGCACTTAAACTTATCTCAGATCACTCACAGAACATCCACTTGATTTTGCCCTTGGAAATTTCTGCAAAATTTTATGGTCTGGCCACATAACAATTTCAAATTGCTGTTGATCTATGTGTAGGTATTGTATTTCTCTTTTTAACTTTCTGAATTTAGAGAAATGTAGATATTTTCCATTTAAAATGACTAAACTATTATCACTTATATTTCAGAATCAAGCCATAAGAAAAGTCAGTCAGTGTGTGTTTATAGACGCCATGGGCATGCCAGACGCAGATTTGTTTTGCGATCATTATTTCCTAAATTTAACAACCCTGATTTCAAACCATACCAAACTAAATAGTTCAGAAACCATTGGTTTTCACTAATTTTTATTTGCTTATCAGCCTGGATTTGTTGTCTTTCTGCCCAAATTTTAGATGTTTCCCGAATGTTTTCTATCCCCTCCCTGCACCCCTTTCTCATATGCCTATGAACCCGTCAAAATATACTTGAAGTTGCTTGACTTTGATAACCATAATGATGGCTATTGCGTTATAAGATCGCCACTTCTGTGGTCATATAGCAGTAGGGATACCATCTCTCGTGGGGTTGCAAAATGCGATAAAAATATTATAGTGTGGTTATAACGTAAGTTGAGTCAATTCATGATCGTGAGCCACATTGTTAGATAATAATATAGATAAAACTGTCAGTAAGCAGCATCAAGAGGCCTTTCAGACAACAGTACTTTATTTGTACACACATGTTGGTTCCAAATGGTTGGACATAGAATATGCAGATGTTTGGGGTCCATTTCATCTGCTGAGGCATACACTGTGCAAAGGCAATTCAATGAACCAAGCGAAGAATTGTTTGGAGAGAACATACTTCAACATAAGCAAAACACAGAGTGAGGTTAAAAAAACAAGACCCTGATGCTTTTTACACTTGTTAAGGCAATCCTTATGCCTCTGCTAAGCTCTCTTTGCCGGACATTTTTTAGTCTACTTCAGCATTTACATGTTAGAACAATTTGTGTCGTCAATAGTTTTGCATTGGCTGATTCAGCACCGGAATCTTCTTACCAAGCTATAAAAAACACCAGCCGGGTAGTAACAAAAGCCTTCTCTGCTTCTTGCTTGGCTCGTCTGAAAGGCTGTTAAATAATGTACACTAGGAGCAGATCAACAATTCTGACCACTTTTTAGTTGCTTGCAAAAGGATGATAATAATCCGGTATCAAACCCTTAATAACATCAACAAGTAACACTAATAACATTTTTATGATACTATTATTTTGAACTGTTCATTTTTGGAAAGTGTGTCAAACATGTGAACTACCTGCATCAAAATAGACATGAATATGATATCACACAGGTCTTATACAGTGTATATAAAATATCAACCATGCAATATCAGTGTGCATACTTCTGAAGGAGCTACCCCATATCATCTTATGTGGCACTAATGCAACGTGTATTTGTTCACACACTCATGCAGACATCTGCATGAGTGATACTCTTCTGTATTTATGCATGGGTACTCTGTTTTCTTGCTCTGATATATCTGTACAGGACTTCGGTACTCTTGCCACTGACTTTGTCATGTACCCGAAACAGAGTAGAGTCACACTTCATACCCATGACCAGGATTAGCATTTAGCTCAGCGTTTTTGGCAAGAACATCCATCTTGACTTTCCGAAAAGATTTCTCTTATATTGCGGAGACACTTTTTGTCTGTTTACTGACTAATGTTGTTTTAGTAGATTTTAATTATGATTTATTAATGAACATAGTTGAATATCCCCTGTTACTCCAGAGAGTGAATCAGGAAGCTAACATAAATATATGTCTATCTACACCTACCTGTTGCAGGCAGCAGTATGTAACCACACTGTTTCTTTCCCAGAGCCCTATAATGATCACAACATTTAAGTTTTGTATGCTCCCTAGAATTGAAATGCAGCATGCTTTGATTACTCTCTGGAATCACCATGATGGAAACATATGATCCCCTTGAACGTTTTTAATAGAAGAGAAGTAAAGGTAAAGTCTGAGGCAGCAGGTAAAAGGAAAGTACTTCTGCAACAGATATCACTTCAGATCTCTTTCCATGGATGACTTTGGCATCTCCATGAAACGCCATTGGAACATCTGCTCGATGAGCAGCTAAGTAAACTGTTAGAGCCGAAGAAGTCTGCCAAGAGGCTCCGATAATATGTCTTGTCAAAAAGCAAAGCTCGATAGACTAAGTGCATGCATGAAGTGCTTTGTTAACCCAAAGCAAAAACTTGCCCAATCACTTTGAAGGCCAAGAAGTGTAATGGATGAAGCTCTTGGGAACTTTATAACAAATTATGATATTTCAGTACATTCAGATAACAACCCCTCCAACAAGCTACTGTATACCACTTTCATGTGTTTGTAATGATGTCAAGTTTTGCTTTGTTATTTATAAATGTGAGACAGGTGGCAATGATTAGAACTTCGACATGTGATCAGCAAAGAAAGGACGATTTGCGATGTCGATATTTGAACCTATGAAATATTTATTAATAAATAATTTTATTCGATTCTAGCTTTCAATTTCAAGTGGACATACTTTACTCTTGTTCTATCCTGAAGAGTTGTTAAAAAGTTAGGGAGCAGTGAAACAAGAGACAAGTTACAGGAGTGTCTGAATACCTATCTTTGAAAACCATATACGATATCAAGTTTACTATGCACATAAAACTTTTTTAGTAGTACCAGAAATTATATTAATATGCCTAGGATGCTGCAGATCCACATGCCTTCATTTTATTTGCACCGCAGATGCAAAAGGATCTAACTGATGGTGACCACCTATGATATATTGCTGAGTAAATATACTTTTGTGCTACTGGTCCAGTGCCGTGAGTTGGTAAAATTTCAGTTTTGGGCCAATATGCACTTACATTTTAGGTCATATCTAAGCCCCATAAAGGAATATATGCTGGTATGATGGATCGAATGATAGGCAAAAATATCTTCTTTGATGTAACTAGCAGCAATTGCATCCATATGTCACTGGTCTTGAGATAATTAGTGATCAAAGATTGCAGTTAGGGAAATTTTTGGTGTCCCACCTGGTCACCGCATGCAAAATTTTTGCATACAACTTTCAAATACAGGAAAAGGGATGAATTTAGGATCAAAATTGCAATGCATTACTGTTCCCTGATTAGGTGGGCATCTTGTGAATCCAGAAAATGGCAATTTGATGTTACTATAGTTTTTTAATACACCTTTTGTAATCCTCAGTTGGTGTGTCCCGGGTGAAACTTAAAAGTGCAATGTGATTTTTGATGCCACAGATAAACCACTGATCGAAACATTTTCGGAAAATTTGATATACCAATGCATTGCTCATGACCTTGTCTGTCAGGAATATATCACTTAAAGTGGCTGAGGCTGTTGTGCCAGGAGCTGTGATGGCTTGAGTAAGACTGACAACAGCGCGACGCTCTTATATTCTGCAAACATTCTGGGGGACTTCTCTTGTTCGGGTACTTCCTGATGAAGGCTTGTTGCTGGAATTCCTGCATTCTTGGTATTATTGTCATGCTCATGAGCCTGGCTTTGTATTGTTGTATAGAATAGGGTAGAAAGTCCAACCCATAATGGCATTAGAGCCCTATCTTTGAGACTGACAAAAAATGCGACGCTCTCACATTTTGAAATATTTATGAGGACCTTTCTTCTTTACACGCTTCTTGATGAAGGCTAGTGGAAGGAAAGTTACCTTTTCTGATATGATTTTGTTGCTCATAAGCCCAGGTTTCTATTGGTCTATAGAACGCGGTTGTAAATGTAACCTATCATGGTATTAGTGGCCTGTCTTTGTCACTGACAACAAATGTGGCACTCTTACACTTTGTAAAAATGTGTGTTCAGACATGTCTTGTTCAAATGCCTTGTGATAAAGACTCTTTGCTGGAATTTTCACTCGTTTGATATTGTGTTGTTACACTTGAGCTCGGCTTTCCATTGGTATATACAATATGGTTTTTCATCAAACCTATCATGGTATAATGGGCCTGTGTTTAAGGTTGACAAAAAGTGCAAAGCTTGCTTTCGGGCATTACCGGCTAATTAACCATAGAAGGTATGAGAAGGCAAATAATGAAAAATCTGTTTTTTGTTTGTTTTAAGAATATTATTCAACAAAATGTGTGCAAGTTTCATAGTGATATCTTAAATAGTCTTTGCTGCAGAGGTATTTGAAGAAACAAAGTTTCGTGGTGAATAAACTGCATTTCAAGTTAGTATTTTCTTCACATTCATGTTTAAATTTACTAGCATAATGTGGCATAGACGTAAAAAAACGCATATACAACCTCAAATTTTTGGATTTGGAATCTAATAACACATAGGAAGCATATCAGTGATTATTGATTTTTTGGTCAATTTTACCAGAAGTCCCAAATTTTACCAACTTGCGGCATTGGTCCTACTGTGCTTTATAATTCCCTGTGTGCAATATCACACAATCTGATGATGGATGATAATATATGGCTTGTCCAAAGTTCTGAGAGCTGATTTCCTGAAAATACACCAAAAAAGAGAATGTGCTTTGGTATTCTTTGAATATTTATTGTTTTTCTCAACTTAGTAATTTTGTAAATTTATCGAATATTTTTGTCTGCCCATGATAATACTCCAAACATTTTCTTCTCTAGATATACCCTATAAGGCCAATTCTTATGATAAAAAAGTCTGCAGACTGTAATTTGGTTATTTTTGTGAGAGAGATGTGGCAAGGGCCTATTAATAATTGTGCAACTTGCACTAAAGAACTAAGTACCTATGTTTATTAATTATATCAATTTCACTTGCTTTTCATTTCCATTCTTCTTCGCTAGAGAAAGTGCATTCAATAACAGACAATGAAAGAATTTCTCATTAAAAGCAAATTGGCTCATTTGACTTTCTATATTTGGGAGCTATTTTTACCTTTTTCAATTTGTATGGAAGAAGTCCCACAATTCTTAGTGATACATTTAGAACTGCCAAATGGGAATGTGATGCAGTGTACAATTAGACAATCTAAAAGGACTAGAGAGAAATAAGAATACTTTGGTGACATACCACCATTGCAGTGACAGATTCACCAATACCACTGGTTCATTTAATGAATTATCAACTTCAGGTGAAAGGGAGTAAAATATATTGGGCAGACAAATAAGCAAATTTTTTAAAGTGCAATGTTGAGACTCACCTACTTCCTTGAGCTGCATGGTCAATCAATTCATTGTTGCCGATATGTTGTTCAGAAGTTGATCAGTTTCATATGTTTTTATGCTGTTATATGTATATTTATGGGCCATTCTCAAATTTCGGGACAACGGGTATAGGAAAATTGTCCTGTAACAGAGGGGACAATGTGGTAACGGAGGGGAATTTTGATGTAAAAAACTAACTGTAGGAACAGCAACAAAAGGAAAAATGATAAAAGATTGATGTAACTATTATTTTCAGAAGTACTTCATCTCGTATCAGTAGATTTTTTGGTCCAAATGTTGATTTCTTGCTCATGATCTGGTAACGGAGTGGACGGTAACAGAGGGGAACAATTTTTTGCTTTTCGCCCATTACTGCTTTTTATTTTGGAGATTAGACAAAATAATTGCAGAATATTAAAACCTGCCACCCTCAGCAACATATACATGAAATCGCTCTGTAAAATTATCATTGGTAAGCTTGGAAATGAAGGAAACAGAGGGGACATTTTAGTGGGACCAAAAACATTTTTTTATGAATATTATGTCTTAATTTATTGAATACATGTTTTATGAAGACTGCAAGGCAGTGGTACTATGGCGCACATGCGTCTGATGATATTCAGTAAAAATAGCTCATAAAAAACAATAACGAACAGAGCTATGGCAAGTAACAGAGTGTACAAAAAAATTGACATAAATTAGTGACACGACTATTGTATCAATTTAATCAATGAAATTATACCCAAAATAATTGAATATGAACTAAATATAAATTCAAGTCTATATTCCCATGAATTGTGCAAAGAAACTTTGAAAATAATGGTGCATTAGGAGGAAAATGAACACTTGATTTTGTCATGTTAGGTCCAGTGACAGGGAAAAACCATTGATTTTGCACGGATTTCTGGACATAATGCATTAAAAAAAGTCTAATGAATGACTTTTTGCTCCAAATGCAGTGGTTCTAAGTAGAAATATGAATAACAGATGCAGAGTGACGCTTTAGATATTTATCGCATTCATATGAATGTCAGGGAGCTAGAGTGACGCAAATTGTCCCGAAATTTGAGAATGACCCTTATATGTTGTATATCATATACATATATCTTGCAGACATGCAATCACACATTCCATATGAAATATGTGTATGGGGTAAAGCTGTATGAATGGCTGACTTGGTGGGATGACTTGTCTTTAGGGCTGGAACGATTACTCGGTTAACCAACCACAGTTATTTGTTTAGAAATTTTAAAAACCGATTAATCGTCACCCATATGTTTTCTATTAAAAGGAGTGTTTTAAGAGCAATCTGTCATCATGTGTCACCAGACATAGATTGTGAGACTTCACAGTGATTTCACTTTATCTGGAGAGGGACAGGGCACCGTGTGAACTGTGAAGCCACAGAATTGAATTGAATTTATTTGAGAATTTACACATGTATGTACAGGTATCATGACAAGTTATAATGGTAACAGTTATATAGAGCTAATTTGTTACATACATGAGGAACAGAACATTAATACAAACAGAACATTCTACCTTGTGGGGACAGTCACTAGCATTTTCATGCTGTAATCGACCTACCCACTATTATTCATTAGTCATACATACGTTTATGAAGAAAAGCATTTTATTCAAAAGTTAACCCACATTAAATTAAATCCCCGTCCCTTCCCATTCCCAATCCCAAGGAAGAAAATATGAGCTAATGATAATGATAATGAGTATAATGACTGATGATGGTTATGTGTTCTGACAGACATAACAGTTGGCTGTTGTGCAAACTAGTGAGTACTGAGACACCAGGTACTGTTTCAATTTTCTTGAAAATGTGTAAATCGACACCGATAAATATTCTTTTTGTGTCCTTGGTAACCTGTTCCAGGCCTGTGCTATTTTATAATTGAAAGACTGCTTTCCGAGTTCAGAGAAAATATTCCTAACATATAGTAAATCTTGGTGTCTTGTATTATGGAGATGTATATTCCCTACTACCTGCAACTGAGATTGGAGGTAAGAGGGAAGACCGGAATGAAAGAATTTATAACACAATTTGCAACAATTTAAGAGAAACAAGTCATCAATTGTTAGTAGGTTGAGTTTTCTAAAAAGTGGGCTTGTGTGGCTGTTGTATTTACTTTTCGTGACCTGTCTGATGGCTTTTTTCTGAAGTATCTTTAATCGTTTTATTTCGGGACATTTCGCATTTCCCCAAGCAGTAATACCATATTCAATGTGAGGTTGGAGCAATGACTGGAAAATTACTTTAAGGACATGGGATGGTAAACTGTGTTTAAGTTTGCATAGGATACCGTTAATCTTCGCAACTTGGTTTGCTTTTAAGCTCAGATGAACATTCCACCCTAATTTTTCATCCATATAAACTCCTAGAAATTTAGTTGAATTTACTTTCTTTATGTTAACATTGTTTATCATTATGTTGGGATCATTTTCTATTGTTTGTCGTGGTCGAGTGAAAACTACATAGTTGGTTTTGTCAATATTAAGTGATAATCTATTTGCGGAAAACCAATCTGAAACTTTGTCTAATGAGTTATTTATTTGTGAAGATAGGAGGCTGAGAGAGGTAGATGAATACAGAAGGTTAGTATCATCTGCAAAAATGATCGTTTCTGAGTTATCGGTGTTTGAAGGTAGGTCATTTATATATATTAGAAAAAGAAGGGGTCCAAGGATGGAGCCTTGGGGAACCCCGAAAGAAATTGACTTTTTATTTGACGTTACATCGCAAAATTTTACAAATTGTTGCCTATTGTCTAAGTAGCTTTTAAACCATTGTAGGGGCAGTCCTCTTACTCCATAGTGTTCAAGTTTTTGGATAAGTATTGAAAGGTCGAGAGAATCAAAAGCCTTTGATAGATCTAGGAAAATTCCAATACACCATAATTTACTTTCCAATGATCTTATTATTCTATCTTGCATTTCAAGTATTGCTGTTTCAGTGGATAAGTTCTGTCGAAAACCAAATTGCGAAGGTGACAGCATTCTATGTTTGGATAGAAACTTGTAAAGTCTGTTATAAGCTAGTTTTTCAAGAATTTTTGAGAATGAGGGCAGTATTGATATTGGTCGATAATTCTTGAATATGGTCTTATCTCCTGATTTGAAAATTGGAGTGACTTTAGACACTTTCATATCGTCAGGAAAGATACCTTGCTGTATAGATAAATTCGCAATGTAAGTTAGGTGAGGGACAATAACATGTTCAGAACATGATTTGATAAATTTGGGGCTAATGTCATCATGGCCACTGCTGGTTTTTGGTTTCATTCTTTTTATTATATTTGATATCTCTGTGCAAGTGACAGGTTCAAAATAAAAGCTTTGTGTTATATTTAGAGGGGGGAGTAAGTTTGAAGCATGTGTTTGTGTTTGGGGTACTTTATTTGCTAAGTCGGGGCCAACATTGACATAATATCTGTTGAATTGATTTGCAATGCAAGTTGGGTTTGATAATTTTTTATTATTCACATCAAATATTTTAGGGAAATCTGATTTGTTTGTCTTGGTTTTTAGTAAATTGTTAATATTTTTCCATGTCTCTTTGATATCAAGTTTGCATTCATTGAACTTGTTATTCCAGTATATATTTTTTGCTTGTTTTATAGTTTTATCATATATTTTCTTTGTCATTACATATCGTTTTTTCAAGATGTTGAGACAGTCCGGATTAGTGGTTTTTCTTATTTTGGAGTGCAGTTGGTCTTTTGCTTTTAGTGACGTTAGTATTCCCCTTGTAATCCAGGGGTTTATTTTGTGTTTGTATTTGTTGAATTTTTTTGTGATTAAAGGCATGTGTTTATCTCTGAGAGTTGTACAAACAGTGAATAAGCAGTCGAGGGATCGTCAACATAAATTTTCGAGAAGTCTGCTTTGCTGAGATCATTATTAAAATTATTGAGCGTATCATTATTTATTTTTCGATAGGTAACATATTTAGGGGCTTTATTTACATTGGGGGCATTGTCGAGAAAGATAAAATTAGAAAAGTGATCACTTATATCTGTTGTTAGTGTACCGAAAGAAGTATGATGAGGAGTGGTATGTAGGCTGCTGGAGGGTTTGTAGTAACTCTGTACCCCACACTTGATTAGGTAATGTAAACCCAACGATTACCCGGTTGCGGTTCGATTAAAGGGAGTCGAGTTCTAGGTTACAAAAATTTGTAACGCTTTCAGCCCAACTTGTCTTGTGGTGTATGATTAAAGATTGCCGGTCAACTTCCCAAATTTCTTGTCACCTAGTTGGAAGTGATTGGTGTCACCTGGTTGGTTTGTCGCCTAGTTGACCGTACACTATGATTAAATACAGAAACCTGTTTATGCTAGTCAAGAGCAGACACAAGTTTTGCTAAACACTAAATATTTCTCCTGTTACCGGAGATCTAAGAGAACGAATTACAGAATTAGAAAGCAAACATATCTTTATCACTACCAGCTACAGATTAAGTACTTGTATATAGGATTTCAATCAAATTCAGTTGTTGTCTTTTTTTTTGTAATTGAGTATATCTCTGCATGAGGTGTCTTACAGAAGTTATCCTTAGCAATTTCATTATAACTAGAATCGCAAGCGATGATAATATGACCGCCGGCGCTGCTGGACGCCTTTTGCTGATCAAGTGCAATCAAGTGTGACTGTGTCGATCCATAAAAGATGAATAACAATTTGTGTTTTGAGTGCAGCTTGTTTGGACCTGGCTTAAAAAAGCTCAGTCGTATAATAATAATAATAAATAGATATATATTCGTTGTTGTCCATGGCGCAGTGGGGCCTCTATTTGACGGGGGGTTTATTCGAGGGGCGTATTATTAGTTACTTGTTGATTGCTTGGCGGATACAGGATTTACCTTCCCGAAGATAGCTGTACCTGGGCGAAGCGAAGCTGAGCTACAACAGGTCATACAGGGCGGGGGCAAGTCCCTGTGTCCGCGGGGGCATGCTCCCGGGGGCATGTCCCCATGTCCCCCGGGCATGTCCCCAGGGGTATGTCCCCATGTCCCTGGGGGCATGTCCCCATGTCCCCGGGGGTATGTCCCCATGGCCCCGGGGGTATGTCCCCGGGGGTATGCCCCCATGTCCCCGGGGGTATGTCCCCATGGCCCCGGGGGTATGTCCCCATGTCCCCGGGGGCATGTCCCCATGTCCCCGGGGGCATGTCCCCGGGGGCATGTCCCCGGGGGCATGTCCCCGGGGGTATGTCCCCATGGCCCCGGGGGTATGTCCCCATGGCCCCGGGGGTATGTCCCCATGTATGTCCGCGGGGGCATGCCCCCATGTCCCCGGGGGGCATGTCCCCATGTCCCCGGGGGGCATGTCCCCATGTCCCCTGGGGCATGTCCCCATGTCCCCTGGGGCATGTCCCCATGTCCCCTGGGGCATGTCCCCATGTCCCCGGGGGTATGTCCCCATGGCCCCGGGGGTATGTCCCCATGTCCCCGGGGGCATGTCCCCATGTCCGCGGGGGCATGCCCCCATGTCCGCGGGGGCATGCCCCCATGTCCCCGGGGGCATGTCCCCATGTCCCCGGGGGCATGTCCCCATGTCCCCGGGGGCATGTCCCCATGTCCCCGGGGGGCATGTCCCCATGTCCCCGGGGGGCATGTCCCCATGTCCCCGGGGGGCATGTCCCCATGTCCCAGGGGGCATGTCCCCATGTCCCCGGGGGCATGTCCCCATGTCCCTGGGGGCATGTCTCCATGTCCCTGGGGGCATGTCTCCATGTCCCCGGGGGCATGTCCCCATGTCCGGGGGGGCATGTCCCCATGTCCGCGGGGGTATGTCCCCATGTCCGCAGGGGGTTTAGTAGATATTAAATGGTTGCCCCCTTATTCTTAGTAATAATGGTCGCCCACTCTTTAGTATATATTAAATGGTCGCCCCCTTATCCTATCTATCTATCTATCTATCTATCTATCTATCTATCTATCTATCTATGAATATCTGTCAGCATTGCTTAGTAGATATTAAATGGTTGCCCCCTTGGTTCATACATTCTTAGTAATAATGGTCGCCCCCTCCTTAGTAGATATTAAATGGTCGCCCCTTATCCTATCTATCTATCTATGTATCTATCTATGTATATCTATCATCATTGCTTAGTAGATATTAAATGGTTGCCCCCTTGGTTCATTCATGCATGTACTTTTGTTATCTTAGCACCTTAGTAGATATTAAATGGTTGCCCCCTTATTCTTAGGAGATATTAAATGGTCGCCCCCTTATCCTTAGTAGATACCTTATCTATCTATCTATCTATCTATCTATCTATCTATCATCATCATTGATTGCCATCATTGATTGCCATCATTGATTGCCATCATTGACTGCCATCATTGACTGCCATCATATTTATTTCTATTTGCATTGTACCACGAGTACGAAATAAATATATATATTGACTGCCATCATTGACTGCCATCATTGACTGCCATCATTGACTGCCATCATTGACTGCCATCATTGACTGCCATCATTGACTGCCATCATTGACTGCCATCATTGACTGCCATCATTGATTACCTTTGTCTACGACTCCGCCACATAAATCCTCCGACACCCTCCGACACATGAAATCCCGCCATGTGACCGCGTAAAAACAGAGATCAGCCTAAAGGCAATCAATAAGAGTTTGGCTGCTTTTGAGACATCCCCCAGCAGTCAAGTGGTCCAAGCAGGTCTAATCTGGCACAGTGCCAAAAATCACGAAAACAACATTCAGATAGCCAAAATAACAATAAGGTGGGGTGTTTCACTGAAAAATCATGAATCTCAGAAAGGTATGAAACACCCCTTGGATCATTCTGGTTTTCAGGGGTTGATTGTAGAATGTAAAGTTATGTTTATATAGCAACTTTCATGATTGTACATTGAGTGTAACTTGTTCTATCCATCCCCAAAAATGTGAGTTAAATGGTACAATACGGGGGTAAAAGCAAAATGACCGCGCCAGCGGCTGGCGGCGGTCATAATGATTACAGAATCTCTAAAAATGAATTAGTCATTTTGGTATCAAATTGTTGCTTGATCACTTAAAATATATTGTTTTCCATTTTACGGAATCATGTTCTGTTTAGCAATCTGATTTCTCTTTGGTTTATGTTTTGTGATAGCGCAAAGGTTTACCGAGAAAATGCAAGTAGGAAGTGAATGGCTTTGAAGGCTTACATTAAGACCTTAGAAGCACAATATGGGATCTTGTTCTTTGTAACTCGAAATGCCCTAATTCACGTATTTAGCGCATCAATAAACTTTGATTTTACTCACATCCATCATATAATTACACATCGGCTGTGAATGAGTAAATGAAGTGACACGGCAAGTTATCTTCATGCAAAGGTTATTCATTATCTTGTTGTTCATCAATCTTAACATTCTGCTGTTAAAACAATCCCTCAGAGATATCACCTAACATGCAAAGGAAGTGCTAACATAATCCCAGGGCAATGTTGTTCTGTATCCTGCCAAATCCTACATAACAATTTTGGGTTGCACCATTTATATGAATGTGTGTGAGAATCCAAGACAAGCCCCAGGTCCCCCTGTAAACATCAATCATAAACCCTAACAATGCACTAACAATCATTTCCATGGCTTTGTGAACAATCATGGCCTGATCCGCAATGCTGAACTGCCTTTCCCTATGCCGCACTCATGTTGTTTGCCTTGCTTATTTTCATTCTGGCATAAATGATCGCAGTAACTGATATGCCATGAATTCATTAAGTATGGGTTATATTATGGATAAATGGCATGCTGTTGTAGATCTGAGTTTCTATTCAGTATAAAGGGAGTCTCTCCAATTTTTCGTAAATTGTGATATGACTCTGCACGAATTATGATTTTTGCCATTATCTTGAATGGTTTTCAACTGCATATGTATTAGTTAGATCTTTTTAACTTGAGTTTATAGATTTCAATTGTACTGATGGAATGTCAATGATAATAATCTAGTCTACAATTTTTAAATATCATGACTGGATCTTCCCATACTCCCAAGGTTGGCTTGTCGCTAGCGACAAGATCCTTGTCTTAGATAGGTCATCCTGTCCACAGAATTTATTTTAATTGTACATGTTGTATTTAACTAGAGTTACTTTTTCTTGAAATCAATAATAAGTTCAAAATTGTATAATTGTAATTTTGTAGAGAAATAAAATTCTTGAGTCTTGAGTCTTGAGTTATGTCTGTCACAATGGATAAAGTCCTGATTTTGTCCGAAAGGCAAAAATTTCATGGGGCTCGCAAGTATAACTAATGATGATCATGCCAGTGTCATAAATTTACATGTTCTGTTGGCATACAAACACTTTAGATGATTCAACTAAAGCTTGTTACCTCCAACCAACTTCTGGGCTTGGGTGCTTCACAACTGTAGGTTAGTGAGCTATTTATAGACACACATCTGAGCAGAGTCCGGTGAGAATTGTTTTTGAAATATTACTGCCATGCTGGTAAATTCATAACCATGATAACTGACTGTTGCATTTTGTGTACTACAGACAGAACATTTTGGAATCTATGGTTACTATATATATGGTCAGTTGAGTCATTCAAACTAAACGAAGACACTTTTGCAGGCAGACATCATTGCATGACCAGATTCTTAACTTAATGCAGTCTGATGTAAGGTCAACCAGATGGCTGGCAGATACAAGTTCAGTTGCAAGTCAATTAGCCTGACATGATCTTGGATTATCTGGATGTCATGTGGACCTCCTGTGCGAGTCAGTCATTTCCAGTTATGCACGTTAAAACTACTCACAGCCAGAGCCATTACTGATCTTATTTCTAACTTAATTTGGCATAAACCGAAAACTACATAAAAAAAGTGACAGCAGTGGTTAACAGGACACTTACTTGAAAGTAGATTGTTAGTTGTATAGTTGGAATTTGACAAGTAGATAGGTAGATAGACAAGGTAAGTACAGTCCTCTAAGCCCAGTTCTGGGCATCCGTAAGGGTTGATTAATGAGATGGGAGAGAGAGCGGGAGTCTTCAACATACAACACAGTTACCCCATCACAGCATGTGAGGGATCTCTTACTTGCCCAGCATAGACACTGTGATAAGGGGCCACCAATTTAATGTCTCATCCTAACCACATCCAGCAGAGATTTTGCTCATGAAGGTACATTGAAAATTCCGGGTTCCCCACCCAGGGTTCAAATCCATGCAGGCAAAACCTTCAGCGGGCACCTAAGTCACCGGGCAACCCAGCAGCTAATAATATATTTAGGCCTATTGTATTATTTCAACATATGGACACGGGCCACGGCGCACACATTTCTGTGAATTTTGTGGCAGTAATTCTGAAGAAGAATGTCTTAAACTATATATAGCTATTGAGACCAAATGTGGCCACTGACTGATATGACTCAGTTCAAGAGACCTAACAGATAACCTGGAAAGTGGACAAGCATGGCCATCAGCCACAATTCTGAGAATTGGTCAACATTTCCCTCTTCTCTCCCTCTGCCTCCAGTGTATGGGTCTCACCTATGCATTCATCTTTCTATCGCAACAGGACAGTTGTGAATAGCAAAATGCCACTCCTTTCAAACACCCACTTAAGTTCATATGCTCCATGGCACAACTTCCTGCCCTGCACATATTACAAAGACACACTTGCTATCTCTTTTGCATCAAGTATACTCAACGTACTCATGCACACGTCTTTTAACAATGTGTAGCAAGTATTCGAATGAAGATGAAATGTTTTCGTCTGAAATTGGAGACAATAGCCATAATGACTGAAATGACAATGAGAGATGTACTTACTTTCAAGAGCAAAAGTTACTGCAGATCGAGACCTGTTATATATGTTTCACTTTTCAACAGTTTTGCAATATAACGCTGTTGCAATTTCGACTTGAAAAATGTCAACATGAGAGTGCCATTTCCAATGCTTGTGGTTTGTACACATAATAAAGAGAGAAGAAAACTGAAAAGGTCAAGGTAAAGGAGACACTTCATAGAAGGCAATCAGTCATAGTTTTTTCCATTCAATTTGAAAAACCCTGAATTTGACACAAAGCAGGAGCATATTGCTCAGGTAATGCTCCGCAACAGCCAGTTTGGTGTTGGCCTATTAAAAACACATTGACACCAAAATCTGCTCTGTCATTGCTATATCCTTGCGGAGCCAATGCTCATTGTCAGGCTGATCCAAACACTGTCGTTCTGTATTATAAAAATTCTTCAACAAGCGCCTTCAACTAAATGTCCACCGAGTTTCATACATTTTACATGATGTATTTCAAGGAAGCACACAGACTGTCATATTTGTCAAGTTTAGTGTCACCAGACTTCAACAGGAGATGTGTCTGATGGGACTCCTGTAATCTCCTCTGTCATCTATGTGCAAGACAAGGTGAAATGAATTGCATCTTCTTTCTGATAGCAAACAGATGCAACATTGATGATCTGATCACAAAAAAAAGTGACTTCTTGAAAACTGAGTCATTTGTTTGCTCAACACCCATATTTGTTAAATACAGAATTACAACAGCACATGCCTAACCTTTTTGTCCTATATGAGCCATTGCCAAAATCAAGTTTTTATTTGTTGTCTTTTGATTTCATGCTTGCACACCAGGTGTCAGCTTTTCTGTTTGTGTTGTGTATGTCTGTCTGTTTATCTGTATATGTATTTGATGTCATATCATTGGCATATATATATCACCAGCATTTGTCCACTATTTTTCATTAAAAATATTTGCTGAGGGGCATAATATGATTACATGCAAATCTGTCTAGGAAAGTTTATAGATTTCAATTGTACAATGTGTATTACATTTGTCTGGCAAATTAAAGGAATTTCCTTATATTCTGAATTCCTTTATCAGTGAATTGGATACTTCACAATACATCAAAGTATATCTCACCAGAGATAGAAATACCACTTCAGCATAACTAACATGATCCCTGGCATCCGTCAGAACCAATAATAGGCAAAGTATCACTCATCTTGTTATGGGATCAATACCAAATGGGCGAAGTTATTAGGATATGCCTTTGGATGTCAACCTTGTCCTTCAATGAACTGAAATTACTTTAGTCCTTTATGTGCATTTGGAAATGAGAACTAATGGCAGTCTGTTGCTTCCGGCAATTAGACAATTGAATTACTTTATTGGATTGCTCATTTTTGTGCAATGACATCTGCTTAGAAGCCTAAATATATAATAACATATGCAGGGGTGCCAGAAGCAAACGAGGGCGGCAGGGGCGGTCTGTCGAGAACGGGCAAATCTAATTTGTGAGACAACAATTTCATATAGCGGCAATGATAATTTTGAATATTTACTTATAAATTTTTGCCTAAATTCATTTTAAATTAAGGGCTAATAATGTTTTTTCTTTGACATCAAAAGGGCAGCCATGCCCCCCTGCCCCTTCTGGACAAATTCAGTTGTTGTTGTTTTTTTGTAATTTTTTTTACAGAAGTTATCCTTAGCAATTTCATTCCATGATAACAGAATCTCTAAAAATGAATTAGTCATTCGGGTATCAAATTGTTTTTTGATCACTTAAGATATATCGTTCTCAATTTTACGGAATCATGTTCTGTTTATTTATATTTGGTTTAGTTTTCTTGCCTTTTGTGTTCTTTAAGAAGCACTTAAAAATAAACTCGAAGTTGCTCAAAACAAAATTGTTGGATAAGTCTTAGACCTCCACCCTAGATCACACATTGGCCAAAACGAACTCGACAGAGTGGGCATATTATCAGTCCCTGATAGAGCCAGGCAGTTGATGCTTAACCATGTGTATAACGTCTACAGAGGTACTGCACCTTCCTATTTGTGTCATCAATTCACTATCCTAATAAGATCTTATAATACAAGACATTCTAAATTAAACTTTACTACAAAGACAGCTCATGGCATAGCCAACAACAACTTCTCCAACTATGGCTGCAGAGAGTGGAACATCTTGCCTGAAAATATCAAAAAATGCCTGAGCAAAGACAATTTTAAAAAGATGATAAAACAATATTTACGATGCCAGGCTCACTTTAAAGAAAGAGACGTATTTATCTACCAGTAAACAATAACTGCACAAAACATGTACAACGCACTTTCTCTATTTATTTTTGTATAAATATTAATTTGATACTTGATTAATGGGATTTTCTGAGCGTCCCCACACCACAGGACCACATTGGAAATAAGACTTGTCTTTTATGTGTTATCCTGGCCACCTTGTGGCAAATAAAATCAAATCAAATCAAATCAACCCACACACCATCTTTCGCTCAATTTAAGCCTGATGTATAGTAAAGTGAACTGTAAGAGCCAAAGAAGTCTGCCATAACGCACGGATAAGGTAAGTTTTATGATAGAGCAAAGGTTTACAGAGAAAATGCAAGTATAGTCTGTTTCCCCTGAGTTGAGAGCGATGCTTCAAACAGTTCCTAAACTGCAGCCGTCAACAACAATGATAATCCATGAACTGTTTATCACTCTGGAAACCAAAGAGGTCCTAGTGACACCAGCAGTTGTACTAGTGGCGTAGATATTCAATAAAGGGTGCATATATAAGCTGTTTAACCTCTGCTGAAAACCCCTAAAAAGTTACCAGATATGCTCATGGATACTGATGAAGCAGGACCAGACATGAGAAACAGATGGCTTAACACAAGATAGTGCAGTTTTTGGTGTTACAGGTGTGGAATTTGATATGCCTGTGTGCATTTTACCACTGTCAACTCAGGGGAAACAGACTATAGGAAGTGAATGGCTTTGAAGGCTTGTAAGACCTTAGAGGCACAATGACAGATCTTGTTCTTCGTAACTCGAAATGCCCTAATTCACGTATTTGGCGCATCAATAAACTTTGATTTTACTCACATCCATCATATAATTAAACATCAGCTGTGAACGAATAAACAAAGTGACACAAAGAGTTATCCTCTTGTACAGTGTAAAGGTTATTCATTATCTTGCTGTTCATCAATCTTAACATTTTCCCGCTAATACAATCCCTCAGAGGTATCACCTAACCAGGGAAGTGCTAACTGAATCCTAGGGCAATGTCGTTCTGCATCCTGCCAAATCCCACATAACGATTTTGGGTTGTACCATTTCTAAGAATGTGTGAGAATCCAAGACAACCTCCACGTCCCCCTGTAAACATCTATCATAAACCCTGACAATGCATTAACAAACGTTTCAATGGTTCTGTGAACAATCATGGCCTGATCCACATGTGAACTGCCTTTCCCTATGCCGCACTCATGCTGTTTGCCTTGCTTATTTTGATTCTGGCATTCATGATCACAGTAATTGATATGCCATGAATTCATTAAGTATGGGTTATGAATAAATGGTATGCTTTTGTAGATCTGAGCTTCTGTATAAAGGGAGTCTCTCCTATTCTTGATAAATAGTGCTACGAATCTGCGTAAACAATAATTTTTGCCATTATCTTGAGTGCTTTTCAACTACATATGTATCAGTAAGATTTTTTTAACTTGAGTGATGTCTGTCATGATAAATACAGTCCTGATTTTGTCTAAGCCAACATTTCATGGGGCTCGCAAGTATCACTAAAGCTGATCATGCCAGTGTCATACATGTTCTGCTAACATCCAAACACCTTGGTGAGAACTCTACCTGATTAGTTATTAAATGCGTAATTTGAAATTTTGTTTTTGAAATATTACTGCCATGCTGGTAAATTCATGTCTGACTGTTGCATTCTGTGCACTACAGACAGACCATTTTGGAATCTATGGTTACTATATTTGGTCAGCTGAGTCATTCAAACTAAACGAAGACACTTTTGCAGGCAGACATCATTGCATGACCAGATTCTTGACTTAATGCAGTCTGATGTAAGGTCAACCAGATGGCTGGCAGATACAAGTTCAGTTGCAAGTCAATTAGCCTGACACGATCTTGGAGACTTGGATTATTTGGATGCCATGTGGACTTCCTGTGTGAGTCAATCATTTCCAGTTATGCATGTTAAACTCTTCACAGCCAGAGCCATTACAGACCTCATTTCCAACTTAATTTGGCATAAACAAAAACCTAATTGACAAAGTGATAGCAGTAGTTAAAAGGACACTTACA
Source organism: Platynereis dumerilii (assembly GCA_026936325.1). NCBI lineage: Eukaryota > Metazoa > Annelida > Polychaeta > Phyllodocida > Nereididae > Platynereis > Platynereis dumerilii. The sequence continues at coordinate 115,069,792 of JAPTHN010000001.1, forward strand.
TGAAGTTAGATTTATATCAGTTGAATAATGGGAATGGACAAGGTAGATAGATAGAAAGATGTGGTAAGTGCAGCCGTCGAGTGAGATGGGAGAGAGAGCGGGAGTCTTCAACATATTATTTACCCCATGTGAGGGATCTTCTACTTGCCCAGCTTAGACACTGATACAATGGGCACCCAATTTAATGTCTCATCCGAACCACATCCAGCTGGGATTCTGCTCATGAAGGTACACTGAAAATTTCGGGTTCCCCACCCAGGGTTCAAACCCATGCAGGCTAAACCTTAAGCGGGCACATGAGTCACTTGGCCACCACAGCAGCCAATAATATATATTGTATTATTTCAACATATAGACATGGTCCACACATTTCTGAAAATTTTGTGGCAGTAATTCTGAAGAAGAACTGAAACAGTGACCAATAGCATTATTCTTCACAATGTCTTAAACTATAATTAGCTATTCAGACCAAATGTGGCCACTGACTGATATGACGCAGTTCAAGAGATCCAACAGATAACCTGGAAAGTGGACAAAGATGGCCATCAGCCACAATTCTGAGAATTGGTCAAGATTTCTCACTTCTCTCCCTCTGCCTCCAGTGTATGGATCTTACCCATTCATTCATCTTTCTATCGCAAAATGACAGTTGTGAATAGCAAAATGGGACTACTTTCAAACACCCACTTAAGTTCATATGCTCCATGGCACAACTTCCTGCCCGGCACATATTACAAAGACACACTTGCTATCTCTTTTGCATCAAGTATACTCAACTTACTCATGCACACGTCTTTTAACAATGTGTAGCAAGTATTCAAATGAAAATAAAATGTTTTCATCTGAAATTGGAGACATAGCCATTCAATCATAATTATCCAGTTGCAATTTTAAACATGTAAATCAATGGATAATGATTGAAATGGCTATCAGAGTTATACTTACTTTCAAGAGAAACAGTTACTGCATAATGTGCTGAGCACCATATCCAAAGATGTCGAGACCCAGGCTACAGCAGCATGTTTTAGTTGCTATTGAAGCCTCGTTTGCTCGTCTGCTTGAACAGTAGACTGTTCTCAGTCAGATCGAGACCAGTTATATATGTTTAACTTCTCAACAGTTTTGCAATACAACACTGTTGCAATTTCGACTGGAAAAACTTCAACATGAGAGTGTCATTTCCGACGCTTGTGGTTTGTCAAGATAAAGGAAACACTTCATTGAGGGCATTTGATGTTATCTAGCCATCAAATTATGCTTCTGTACTTTACCTCATTTTGAAGGATTCGGAGTACTGCAGAAGATATTTTCACATTCGAGTCAAGACAAATGATCTAAGTCAAAAACAGCCTGACGTCAAACTTGGTGGTGGGCTGATATTTCTGTGAGCTCTGCTTTAAAGAAGCTCTCGCTGAAGTTGAATTTACCCCAAATTTTTCTTGCCGTTCACTTACACATGATACATTGTATTATAACATTTGAAAACACTTTCAGCCAATTGAAAGCCAGTATTTCACTGCGATAAACCCCATATTCCTTGTGTTGAGCCCATTATTCACAATGGGATCAGGAGTCTAGAAATCTATTACACAGAAGGCCAGAAGTCAACTCCAATACCAACTTCTGTAACAAAAAAATCATACAGCATAATAGTATATCTGTATGGCAGGGCTTCTAAGATTTGAGACTTAATGAGGTTGTAAGGTGCAATAGACATCATCTTTGTCACATAGATGTATGCCTGTATATTGTATAATGAATCTATTAATGAGATATAGTAATAGTAGTAGTAGTTTATTCTAGTGTCATCAGACGTCATCAAGAGATGTTTCTGATGAGACTCTTGTAATCTCCTCTGTCATTTATCATTACATACAAGACAAGGTGAAATGGATTGTGTCTTCTGCCTGATAGCATACAGAATCCCAGATACACCATTAATCAGCTTAACAGAAACTAAGACTTCCTGAAAATTGAGTCATTTTCTCTACATCCATGCTTGTGAAATATTGAATTACAACAACACAGTGACTTGCTTTGCTAGATCCTAATGAGTCATAGCCGAGACTACATTTTATGTGTATATTTGTCTCTTTGATTTCAGCAATTTATGTTATATTGTCTCATCACAGCATAAAAGCTCTTCCTGTTTGACCTCAGAATTATTGTTTTCAACACATTTTTAATGAATTACTATAGTACATGTGTGCTTCTTTTTCAAGACTCTACCACCTGACATCATCAATATTACCCATTTTCAATTCATTTTCAGCAATTTATAAATGCCATCATTGTGCTGCACCTACAATCCTACATATATCACAATACATCACCTACAATACCAGATGCAGGGGCTTCCGGCCAGGTCATGAAACCTGAATGGAAATCTATGGAAACCTTGCCAAACTATGATTTATGTTGAGCCTGCGAGACCCTTGTCCTGTCTTACAGTTTCACACATCTACAGAAATTGGCAAAACCAAAACCCTGAATTTGACACAAAGCTGGAGAATATTGCTCAGGTAATGCTCCGCAACAGCCAGTTTGGTGTTGGCCTAATAGAGCTTTTTTTCCTCGGTGATTATGAGTTGTAATCTCTCCAAATGGCGACTATGGCTACTAAAGGGATTACTGACCACTCAGGAAAACAGTGTTAAACAAGCAAACACTGTCAACAGTTAGATTTCCAACAACTGTGAAGATTTGCAATAGAATGGACTATTTCATCACATGCACCCAACCAACCTCGTGAAAAACAATCAAATTAAATTCCAGCTCTTCAGATATTTTCAACATGGATTTATTCTAAAGTGGTTATAATTCTGAAGTTATTGTGTACATACAAATAATATCAAACTGAGCCAACGCATGATTTTCTCAGTTCAAGGTAATATCTAGCAAGGATATTTATAGATGCAGCCCTCCAAATGTTACATATATACCCAATGTGTGGGAAATTTTACTTGTTCAGTATAGACACTGACACAAGGGACCCACTAAAGTATTAGAAATGGTCATCAAGTCATCAACAGGTACATTTTTTATAGAAGACAGTGAAAATACTTGTTATTACAAAACTTGTTCAATCAGTCAATCATCAATCGATCAATCAATCGATCGATCAATCAATCAATCAATCAATCAATCAATCAATCTATCAATCTATCTATCTATCTATCTATCTATATATATATCTATCTGTATATCTACATGGCTATATGTGCATATGTATATATCCAGTACCCATGTTATGGGGTACTGATATATCACAATTCGCATTTATAATCACCTCATCATAGTCGTCTCTGAAACATTGTTTCAGTTTGGCCCAAACCAAAGTGTAAAATCTCAGTCTGAGTGTAGGTATAAAATGCTGTGATAATACAATAAATTCATAATCACCCACAGTGGTGTTGAGACGGAGGTGTACCTGCTCTGTCACATTTGTATTGTGTAATCTTCAAGTCTATAGGCTACATGTCTGGTATTGCTGGTTTACTAAACACAACCTTTTCTGAACTTGGAACTGCAGTAAAAGTAATGCATGTGTTGTGTTAATCCTTTGGAATGTGTATGTATAGATTTGTCATTTTATTCCGTTATTTTCCATTTTGGGGATTCAGACACAGAGATATATGTCTTCTTAAAGTCAATGCAAGAATTATTTTTTCTACCTATCTCTCTGTCTACATTGTATCAGTCTATCCATCTATCTATATATGCTTATCTTAGTTATTTATCTGTCTCTCTGTCTATCTTCATCTATGCATGGGAGGCAGCATGAATTGAGGCCATGAAATGCATCTCAACCATCGGTACCTGAGTGCTGTGATTATCAATTTCTCACATCCATAATCACTCCACAGTCGCTTCTGAGGCTCCCAGGTGACTGAAACTTAGAAATCACTTGTATGACCACACCACAGTCAACCAACAATCAATTGCTTAATCTCAATCTCAGACGCCCATAGGTGTTCAGATGGTGAAGCCTCCCCCCCTCCCCTTTGTTTCTCATTGTTATACACATGTTTTGCATTGAAACCAGGCTTTCTCAATGCAAAATTAATCCGTGTATAACTGTGTGAGACAGAAATAACAGCTTAAAAACTGCCATAAACTATTTTTGGCGACTAAAGTCATTCTGGAGATTACAGAGATTACAATTTATAATCACCGAGGAAAAAAAGCTCTATTAAAAACACAATGTGCTCTGTCATTGCTTATCCTGGCGGAGCCAATGCGCATTGTGAGGCTGATCCCGATACTGGCGTTCTGTATTATAAAAATTCTTCAACAAGTTGCCTTCAACTAAATGTCCACTGAGTTCATACATTTTATATGATGTATTTTAAGGAAGCATAGAGACTGTCACTGTTGTCAGGTTTAGTGTCATCAGACTTCAACAGGAGATGTGTCTGATGGGACTCCTGTAATCTCCTCTGTCATCTATGTTCAAGACAAGGTAAATTGATTGCATCTTCTGTCTGACAGCATACAGATGCAACATTGATGATCTGATCACAAAAAAAAAGTGTGACTTCTTGAAAATTGAGTCGTTGGTTTGCTCTGCATCCATATTTGTTAAATACAGAATTACAACAGCTAATGACTAACCTTTTGTCCTATATGAGCCATTGCCAAAATCAAGTTCTTATTTGTTGTCTTTTGATTTCATGCTTGCACACCAGGTGTCGGCTTTTCTGTTTGTGCTGTGTATGTCTGTTCATCTGTATATGTATTTGATGTCATATCATTGGCATATATATATCACCAGCATTTGTCCACTATCTATCATTAAAAACATTTGCTGAGGGGCATAATATGATTCCATGCAAATTTGTCTAGGAAAGTTTATAGATTTCAATTGTACAATGTGTATTACATTTGTCTGGTAAATTAAAGGAATTTCCTTATATTCTGAATTCCTTTATCAGTGAATTGGATACTTCACAATACATCAAAGTATATCTCACCAGAGATAGTAGTACCACTTCAGCATAACTAACATGATCCCTGGCATCCTTCAGAACCAATAACGCAAAGTATCACTCATCTTGTTATGGGATCAATACCAAATGGGCAAAGTTATTAGGATATGCCTTTGGATGTCAACCTTGTCCCTTAATGGACTGAAAGTACTTCAGTCCTTTATGTGCATTTGGAAATGAGAACTAATGGCAGTCTGTTGCTTCTGGCAATTAGACAATTGGATTACTTTATTGGATTGCTCATTTTTGTGCAATGACATCTGCTTAGAAGCCTAAATATATAATAACATATGAAGGGGTGCCAGAAGAAAATGAGGGCTGCAGGGACGGTCTGTTGAGATGGGCAAATCTAATTTGTTGCGACAACAATTTTGTATATCGGCAATGATAATTTTGAATATATACTTATACATTTTTGCCTAAATTCATTAAAAATTAAGAGCTAATAGGCCTAACACTTTTTCTTTGAGATCAAAAGGGCAACCATGCCCCCCTGCCCTTCCTGGGCACCATGAGCCAATTTGAGATGGGGCACCAAGAGCCAGTTTCAAGAAAATTATATTGTACATCCTTCATGCAATTTTTAAAATGCAGAATTGTACCAACAATTCCACTGTTGTAAGTCCAGAAATATAGTGCAAGAGATCAGCAGCTGATTAGGACACATTTGTGCCGTTTTCATCGAAAAATATGAAAAATCCATCTGATCCATGATGTGGATGTGCCAAGTAAATCATCTGGTTTATGAGATATCAGTTCGTTACAATTGAATGAGAGGGATAACACATGTGTGTAGACAGCCCCCCCATGTCATGGCTCATGGTTCTACAGGGTCGTTGCACAATGAGCTGCCTTACAACTTCTATTAAATATGATGTTTCGACTATTTAAAAATTAAGAATATAATGTTACAACAATAAATATTGTATCCAAGAGGTCTTACTATGATTATATGGAGCAACCAGCTATTTATCATTAAAACTTTAGGCTCACCAGTACAAAATGTCCCAAGTGGCTCATGGTGCCCAGCTCTCCCCTATACACTTGCCTGCATCACACTACAAAAAAACAAAGGACAGTCAGTATATACATAAGGGTGACGTATGCATTATTAACTTTTTTCTTACCCCTGTCATCTGCACCATTCTAGAAATTCGTAAAATTGATCCTCTTACAGACCAATTAGAGCTTTTAAGAGAGAGAACATTTGGAAACCTATTGCATTTACCTGAGGTGACAAGCCGCAGTCCATATCTGAAATTACCAGGGCATTTGAAGTAATGAAAACCAAATTGCAGCTTATGTTGGTTTTGGCAAGCTGTAACCGAAAGCAAGTCCTCGCCATTTGATGGTTGTTAAAAATGTGTATACTGTCGTTTCCATTCCATTGCAATATATGTAAATTAACTACAAGCTGCAGTGGCGGATCCAGACACGATAGTTTAGGGGGGGCCTGGACCTGTTTTGGCAGTCGCAGTCCGCGTTAGCGCAATTTTTCTTCAAAATGCTCTTATTAATCTTGGTGGTCTAGGGCCTCCCCTGCATCCGCCACTGAGCTGTGATGTCATTTCAGACTGGGTCAGATTCCCCAGCTTCTAGCCAATGTTGATCCTCCTGAACTGAGCGTCACAGTTTTAACACAGTGTCAGAGTAAGAATTTTATCTGGGATAGCCCCTACAGCCACGACATCACAGCTTGATAGCCAATGGGCGACAGTAAACTGCGCATCACAGTTCAAACATTGATATATTGAAGGAAGCATTACATTTGTGATCCCAATGGTTTATCGCAGGCAATCCCCAGTCTAATCCTACCAAATGGCTGCTTTGTCAGCATTCACAGTAGACAACTGTTATAATCCCCACAGAGTTGTTTGATTAATCTACAAACTTGATAACTTATAACTTTAAACTTTGATTGAAGTTGGTATAAACAGAAGGTTTTGACAATTTGTTTGTAAACAAATGGCTTATGTTATGTATATTTGTTCTGGCAGGCCATTGGCTGAGAAGCTGAGATGTCAAACTTGCATGGGTTTTCCCAGACCCAATTTTCACTCTGACACTGAGTTGAAACTGTGATGCTCAGTTTGGTGGATTCGTATTGGCTAGAAGCTGGGGGAATCTGACCCAGTTTAAAATGACATCACAGCTTGAAGTTAATTTAAATATATTGCAATGCTAGAATAGTGTCCTCTGACATCACAGGTCAACAGCATAGAAAAGAACTTGAGATTCCACGTAAGTATGACAAGGACTGTAAAGGTCTCACATTAATAACAGGATGCAATGGTGCATATGTACTTAATTTAATTCATGATTTATTGAAGGAATGTTACATTTTTATAACTGTCATAATAATGTCAGACTCAGCAGATGTGTTTGATTTATCTGCAAACTTTCTAGTTAAAACTTTAAACTCCAATGAACTCTTTTATAAACAAAAGCTCAATAATTTCTTTAAACATCTGGCTTCTGTAATGCATAGTTGTACCTACAATACTTTTTCTGAAAAGCTGTTGCGCCGCGCTTGTAGAGGCCATTTCAAACCCAATTTTCACTTGTTTTGACTTTCATATTGAGACTGTGATGAATAGTCCAGGAAGATTCCCATTGGTTAGAAGCTGGGGAATCCATTAAAGTAATAAAATAAATCACTGCTTGTGCCTATTTTACATATTTTGCAATGTTCAAAACCAGTGCTGAGACCTGCAACATCAGCCCTCACATGATATTACGGTCATACACCGAGTGCCAAATTATTAGGCAGCGATGGTTTTTGGCCATATCTCCAAAAGTATTTGTATTATTTCTATTTCCTTCACCCACGAAGATAGGTTAGGGTAGAAGATTATTCTGAGCAACTTTTGTCCCATTCCGTTAACACAGTCAGAAGTTATGGCATTTATTAGAGTTTTTGGGTGTGCCAAGTTATTAGGTACATTAGCGTGTTGCATTCAAATATAGACAAACAATTTAAAATCCCGGATGATAATGGCCTGAATATATTCCTGATATTAATTTCCATAAAGTTGCAACATATTCGGAAGCTTTCATGCATGCACTGTGAAGCATTCCACTTTATTCTGCTCCATTGGAATACCATTGGATTTAGCTAAAATTTTATAAACAAAGCCTCTCCTGAGTTTGAAATCAGTCATTTTAATAAAAACACTCCTCCGAGTCTTATTTGATGCCATTGACTTTGTCCTGTGCCAATTTTCAGCCAATTCTGGCCCTTGTGCGTGAATACAGAACAATTCAAAAACTTGTCAAATGTCTCATTACGAACCCCCATTGGAATAACATTGCAAATAGGATGCGATGAATCATCATTTTTTTGATTTGCTATTGGCTTGGTTGTCGAGCTACAATCTGGCTGAATCTCCTGCAGCACGAAGTTAATAACATAAAGTAACCTAAAAAACAATCTTTTTAGTGGTATGACTTACTTTTAGTCCAAGAGAGGCTTTGTTTGTCAAAATTCAGGTAAATTCAATGGTATTCCAATGGAGCAGAATAAAGTGGATTGCTTCCAAGTGCAGGCATGAAAGCTTCCGAATATGGCATAACTTTATGGAAAATAATATTGGGAATATATCTAGGTCATTTTCATCCGAGATTTCATAGGTTTTGTCCATGTTTTAATGCAACATGCAAATGTACCAAATAACTTGGCACACCCGAAACCAGTAATAAATGCTATAACGTCTGACAGCGTGAATGGAATGGGACAAAATTTGCTCAGAATAATTTTCTACCCTAACCCAATCTTGCGGGTGAAGGATATAAAAATATTCCAAATACTTTTGGAGATATGGCAAAAAGCCATCGCTGCCTAATAACTTGGCACTCGGTGTACATGTAGACTGTATAGTGTCAAATTGGAACATGTGGTGTCAAATGGTAGCACGATGTTTTAGAATAGAGAAATCTGAAACTAAAATGATTTCCGAACGCAATAGTACTCCTCACTTATTTTGTATAAAGTTGCCACTTGTAGATGTTTAACATGCAAGGCTTAGCGCATACACCATTGATACATTCAACATTAGATGCACAGACAGAGTTTGGAGGTAGTCACAAAAGTAACTTTTCACAAATGCATGCTTATTGCCTTTTTTGGCAAGGATTTTACTGTGATTGTCATCCATTTCTCCATTTAATTCTGGAGTCTTCGCCCTCCATATGTGGTTTTGATGCAATCATCTCTATGCTTGAGAAGGATCCTGCTTCGTCTACAACAACACTAGTTTCACATGTAGCCTGAATGCATTTCAAAAGCAAAGTAAACAATTTGCTCATAGCCTTTTTGAGTTACTGAGAAGTTTCTTCAGCGCTTTGTCTCCCATGGCCCGGGTCAATTGTTAAAACAAAGAGCAGCTGTCATGCAATAAATAATGGTGTCATATGTTTTTGTGCATGGCAAGGTCTAATATTACTCATCCAATTAAAACAAAAAGAAGAAATGATTGATTCAGAGGGTTCTGTTTGCAAGGGATGAGGGTGCTCAAATACTTTTTTTCGGTATGCATTAGTTGATTGATTTTTTACTGAAAGTTGCCAATTTTCTCTCTATTTTTAATTGATGGAGCATAATTGACAATTTTGTCTCTTATTTGCATTATAGTTCAAAATGCGGAGAAAAAAATTGAGAGTCACAAGAGGCAATACTCGATTAATGATTTATTTCATTACCCAAAATGAATTTTGAACAAGACCTCATAAATATTGTTTCAACAAAGTAACAGTTCATTGCTTTTAAGCGGCTTAGTGCTGAGATAATGCAGCTGGGCAGTTTTACGGTATTTGCACTCGGCCGATTTTTCGTCTTTAAGCAATTACTCTGAGAAAAGTATGACAGGTACACAGAAATTTGTCTTGGTTGCAGTCTTGTACTACATTGAAGTATATGTGTACCAAATTTTACCTTGCTACGATACTTAGTTTTGATACAGCAGGCGATTTATGACAAATTTTTGCACTTTTTTGTGTCTCACGGGCAGTTTCGCATATTTTTATGGCAACACAGAAAAGCAAATGGAGGCAGTTGTGATTCATGAAAATGATGCATGTCTGGACCTATGTTTTGGGCATAAAATACAAAAGGTTTCATGTGAATAAGTTATATACCAAAGGAGCCATCTCCCACAATGTAGAAAATGACATGTGTCAAAAAGTTTGTCTTCGATGGACCATTTATTACTGCATATGCTGTTATGAATCAGTATCAAAGAGTGTATCTACCGTTTGTGTCAGTTTTGTAGCTGGAGACATGTCTCAAGGTAAATCAAAAAGATTCATTCCAGAATCTATACCTTGCTTTCAGAATTTGAGGCTTGAATATGATGTCAAAAAAATGTGTCCTCTCCAGTACGAGGAAAAAACACTCAGGATTCGGAAGGGAAAAACAAGCTATTTGTGTTTTCTTTTCTCGATTGTGTGCCTCTACATCAATGTGACAAATGCAAGTTGAAAAGATATCCAGGCAATGCACATACATTTTCTTAGAAACTAAAATTCATTATGTCACAAAATGTCCTCTCCAGTACATCATAAGTTACGTTCTGATTCAAGTCTTTTAACACCGGATTCATTAAAGAAAAGAACATGTCTAGAATGAATAATTTAACCAGGATGCCTAAAAAGGGGATTTATAAATCGAGAAAATAAAGATAATTGTTTTTAGATTATTAAATTGCACTATTATGAGAAAATCAAATTTGAGAGTAAAAGGCACTTATTTTATGTAATATATCATTATAACTGCAATTTTTTGCATATAACAGAATGACTAAACAAGATAATGTGTAAATATCTTGTTTATGGAGCAATTCAAGCAGATTTTTTTTCTGAGCCTTAATTTTGGGTCATTTTCGGTGATTTTTCTCTCTAGAACATGGTCTTTCACACAAAGGAAACACTATGAGTTCAAATCATACAGCAACAAAACTTTACTTTGAGTTAGTAGGATGCCTAAGCATTATTTATCTTGGCAAACATGTGTCTATTGAGACTAAAACCTTACTAAACACTCTAAAACATAAACTTTGAGAGTAAGGAATATTTGATTTCTTCAATTTCGTCATAAAAATCTTTGGAAAAAAAGTTCTGCCATATTGAAATTTTCATCGAAATTTAAGTCTTGTATTGCTTTTTTAGGTTCTATGCAACAAGATGGCTGGATTTCCATTGCAAAAATGGTTAAATTAGTATTCACACGGACATCTGATAAACATTTTTTTCAAAAATTCAAACCTTGCCTACTTTATGGAGTGGCAATTTGGTGATAAACCAACAAATCACATGTGTTCTTGTTGATTTATGAATCTTTAATATGTTCATTTCATGATAGCATGAAGAAAATTCTCATTTACAAACCTTTATTTTGACCCCCCATGAGACACTTTGAGTGCAGATACTGTAAAACTGCCCAGCTGGGGAAAATTTGAAACACAAGATGGTAGTTATCAGAGCATGAAATCAAATATGGTTTTTTGTCGAATGCAGATACAATCAGCTGCATGTAGCATTGTAAACAATATTCTGATTTATTCAAAGTGATTAAACCGGAAAAGTATCCATACTGTAGCCTCTATTGCTTTTTCTTATTCATGTTTACTTGTAGAAACATTTTCTAGAAGTCCGGCGAGAATGTTGTAGTGAAGTCTTGAATTGGCAAGTGTTACAATTTTATCAAAAGTCGATTTATGACAAGTTTAGATGCCTTCATCTCAACTTCTAAAGCACAAAATGACCGAAATATTACTCATAACGCAATGAGTTTCTCGGATGCAGTTGCTCATTCTTCATCCCAGTTTTCCCATTATGCCACTCTGTTTAGAAATGACATCTGCTAACAAATGGTTCATACATTCTATGCCCTTTGGGTGTACAACTATAGCGCAGGCAATAAGATGTGATCAACAGAAATGCCTCCTGCGTCATTCTGAAGAACTTACTCATGAATATTATTACAGTCCGCATTGACTGTTTGTCATATGAAAGTGCTGAAATATTTTTACATTTTCCTCCAAGTTGCTGAGACAAGGTAATATGAAATATAAATCTGAATTTCTGTCTATTAATTGTATCCTTATTGCTACTGAAAAGAAATAGGAGGCCAACGAAAGCTAACAGCCTAACTGTGCTGGCCCCTAAACAAATTCAATGAAATATTTTGAAATATAACCACTGTGTAGGCCTGCAGGAACCATGTTGATTAGCCAGAAACAGTCACATTATAAGTTCATAAAAATTGATTTTGCACGATCAGAATGCAATATGATCGACACTGCTGCAACAGGACAAGTAGCATCATCTTACAAATATGTAAGTTTTATGTTCTTACAATTAATTTCCCTAAAAACTGATTAGGATATTCTGCATTAGTCAGATTAATTGTCAATGATCATGATGAGCCAAGAACTCAGAAAGACGAGACAAAGGTATTCACTTGAAGACAACATACAAATACTTATAAATGCAGAATGCCAAATTCTTTTTGACTGTCCGGTGTATTTTCAATCCATTGTGCAATATGTATGATAGTATGTGGGTTAAATGTATAGAATAGTATGCTTGTCTTTTTTACAACAAGCAGTAGACTGGCACAGTTTTCTCCAATGATTAGCTTTGTGATTGACAAGATGCGCGGAGGAATAGCTTCCTTGAAACCACAAGGGAAAGGCTAATTTTTGGCAACGAGTTAAGCGACTTTCAGGAAATAGCTACAATAACATTGAAAAGGACCATAATCGTTTTTGAAGAATATTAAGCAGTGCTGCCTTATGGTGGACAGATAATGGGATTGTATTTATGATAGAGTGTATTTCAAAGACAATGCTACAAGCAAGAAATATTAATGTTTTTGAAATTGTATGAATTTGCAATTCCTTTGATCGTCATAATTTAATATCATTTGCAATTAAAGTAGCTTACGAATAACTTGGTTGCAGCAAATCACAGTCAATATAAAGCAATCAAAACTTTAAAAACTTTTGACAGATTGATTTCTTGCCAAAACAGGATTAGTCAAATTTGCCCTTATTTCACTTTTTGTTTTTGTGTTGCCAGAAGAGGATTTTGTAATTGCTCTAAATACACGACTAGATGACTAAGCTGAAAGCTCACTTTATATCACTTAACAACAATTTTGTATAGCGGCAATGATACATTTTTGCCTTAATTCATTGTCAATTAAGAGCTAATAGGCCTAACGTTTTTTTCTTTGAGATCAAAAGAGCAACTATGCCCCCCTGCCCCTCCTGGGCACCATGAGCCAATTTGAGATGGGGCACCATGAGCCAGTTTCAAAAAAATTATATTGTACATCCTTAATTCAATTTTTAAAACGCTGAATTTTACCAACAATTCCACTGTCGTAAGTCCAGACTCCAGAAATATAGTGCAAGACATCAGCAGCTGATTAGGACACATTTGTGCCATTTTCATCAAAAAATATGCAAAATCAATCAGATCCAGGATGTGGTAAGTGCCAAGGGGGAATTTTAAGTAAATCATCTGGTTTATGAGGTATCAGTTCTTTACAGTTGAATGAGAGGGATATGACATGTATATAAATAGCCCCCTAATCCTATGTCATGGCTCATGGTTCCACAGGGTCATTGCACAATGAGACGCCTTACAACTTTTATCAAATTATGAAATTAAAATGTTACAACAATAAATATTGTATCCAAGAGGTCTTACCATGATTATATAGAGAAACCAGCTATTTACTATTAAAACTTTAGGCTCACCAGTGCAAAATGTCCAAAGCGGCTCATGGTGCCCAGCTCTCCCAATACATTTGACTGCATCACACTACAAAAAAAAAGAAGGAAAGTCAGTACATATTGTATATACATCAGTGTGACGTAAGCATTACTAACTTTTCTCTGACCCCTGTCATCTGCACTATTCCAGAACATTTGGAAGTCTATTGCATTTGCTTGAGGCGCGGTCCATATCTGAAATTACCAGGGCATTTGAAGTAATGAAGACCAAATTGCTGCTCATGTTGGTTGTGGGCAACTTGTGGCAAGCTGTAACGGAAATAAAAGCAAGTCTTCACCATTTGATGGCTGTTAAATGTTTGCGTACTGTCATTTCCATATTAACATGAAGCCCAAATAAAGTTGTTTCCAGTGCTGTTGAGGCGTGTTGCCCTGTGGGGACTCATTTCCACCACATCACAGCCTGCGAGCCAAAGGGCCAATTATGAATCACACTTTAACATGATGTTAAAGGTCTCACATTATTAACAGGCGCAAATGTACTTAATTTAATTCATGATTTATTTATAACTGTCATGAAAAAGTCAGACTCAGCAGAGATGTTTGATGTATCTGCAAACTTTCAATTGAGACTTTAAACTCCAATGAACTCTTTTATAAACAAAAGCTCAATAATTTCTGTGAACATCTGGCTTCTGTAATGAATAGTTGTACTTACAATCCTCTGGCTGAAAGGCTGTTGTGCTGCACTTGCAGAGGCTGAGACTGTGATGAATGGTCCAGGTAGATTCCCATCAGTTAGAAGCTTGGGAATCCATTAAAGTGAAAAAATACATCACTGCTTGCGCCTATTTTACATATGTTGCAATGCTCTAAACCAGCGTTGCCAACTGAGACATCATGCCCTCACATGATGTTACAGTCATACATATAGAGTGTCAAATTGAAACATGTGGTGTCAAATGGTAGCCCATTGTTTTAGAATAGAGAAATTTGAAATCAAATGATTTCCGTACATGATAGTACTAATCACTTATTTTGTCTGTAGTTGCAACTTGTAGTAGATGTTTAACATGCACATCTAAACGCATACACCATCAATACGTGCAACATTAGATGCAGAGATAGAGTTAGGAGGTAGCCTAAAAGTAACTTTTCACAATTGCATGCTTATTGCCTTATTGCAAGGATCAATTGAATTCTGGAATCTTCGCCCTCCATACGTGGTTGTGATGCAATCATCACCATGCAGGAGAAGGTCCTGCTTGGTCTACAACAACACAAGTTTCACGTTTAGCCTGAATGCATTTCGAAAGCAAAGTAAACAATTTGCGCATAGCCTTTTTGAGTTACTGAGAAGATTCTTTGGTGCTTTATCTCCCATGCCCCGGGTCAATTGTTAAAACAAAGAGCAGCTGTCATAGAATAAATCATGGTGTCATATGTTTTAATGCATGGCAAGGTCTAATATTACTCATCCAATTAAAACAAAAAGAAGAAATGATTGATTCAGAGGGTTCTGTTTGCAAGAGATGAGGGTGCTTAAATATCGATTTCGGTATGCATTAGTTGTTTGATTTTTTACTGAAAGTTGCCAATTTTCTCTCTATTTTGAATTAACAGAGAATAATTGACAATTTTGTCGCTTATTTGCATTGAAGTTCAAAATGCGGAGAAAAAAATGGAGAGTCACCAGAGGCAATACTTGATCTATGATTTCTTTTATCACCCAAAATGAATTTTGAACAAGACTTCATATATATATTGTTTCAACAAAGTGACAGTTCATTGGTTTTAAGCAGCTTAGTGCTGAGATAATGCAGTTGGGACAGATTTGAAACACAAGATAGTAGTTATCAGAGCATGAAATCAACTGTGGTTTTTTGTCGAATGCAGATACAATCAGCTGCATGTGGCATTGTAGACAATATTCTGATTTATTCAAAGTGATTAAACCCGAAAAGTATCCATACTGTAGCCTCTATTGCTTTTTCTTATTCATGTTTACTTGTAGAAACATTTTCCAGAAGTCCGACAAGAATGTTGAAGTGAAGTCTTGAATTGGAAAGTGTTACAATTTTATCAAAAGTCGATTTATGACAAGATTAGATGCCTTCATCTCAACTTCTAAAGCACAAAATGACCGAAATATTACTCATAACGCAATGAGTTTCTCGGATGCAGTTGCTCATTCTTCATCCCAGTTTTCCCATTATGCCACTCTGTTTAGAAATGACACCTGCTAACAAATGGCTCATACATTCTATGCCCTTCGGGTGTGCAACTATAGCGCAAGCAATAAGATGTGATCAACAGAAATGCCTCCTGCGTCATTCTGAAGAACTTACTACTCATGAATATTATTACAGTCCGCATTGACTGTTTGTCATATGAAAGTGCTGAAATATTTTTACATTTTCCTCCAAGTTGCTGAGACATGGTAATATGAAATATAAATCTGAATTTCTGTCTATCAATTGTATCCTTATTGCTACTGAAAAGAAATAGGAGGCCAAGGAAAGCTAACAGCCTAACTGTGCTGGCCCCTAAACAAATTCAATGAAATATTTTGAAATATAACCACTGTATAGGCCTGCAGGAGCCATGTTGATCAGCCAGACACAGTCACATTATAAGTTCCTTAAAAATTCATTTTGCACGATGAGAATGCAATATGATCGACACTGCTGCAACAGGACAAGTAGCATCATCTTACATATTGTAGCATCATCTTACAAATATGTAAGTTTTGTGTTCTTACGATTAATTTTCCTAAAAACTGATTAGGATATTCTGCATTAATCAAATTAAATGTCAATGATCATGATGAGCCAAGAACTCAGAAAGACGAGACCAAGGTATTCACTTGAAGACAACATACGAATACTTATAAATGCAGAATGCCAAATTCTTTTTGACTGTCAGGTGTATTTTCAATCCATTGTGCAATATGTATGATAGTATGTGGGTTAAATGTATAGAATAGTATGCTTGTCTTTTGTACAACAAGCAGTAGACTGGCGCAGTTTGCTCCAATAATTAGCTTCGTGATTGACAAGATGCGTGGAGGAATAGCTTCCTTGAAACTTCAAGGGAAAGGCTAATTTTTGGCAACGAGTTAAGGGACTTTCAGGAAATTGCTACAATAACATTGAAAAGGACCATAATCCCTTATGAAGAATATTAAGCAGTGCTGCCTTATGGTGGACAGATAATGGGATTGTATTTATGATAGAGTGTCGTTCAAAGACAATGCTACAAGCAAGAAATATTAACGTTTTTGAAATTGTATGAATTAGCAATTCCTTTGATCGTCATAATTTAATATCATTTGCAATTAAAGTAGCTTACGAATAACTCGGTTGCAGCAAATCTCAGTCAATATAAAGCAATCAAAACTTTAAAAACTTTTGACAGATTGATTTCTTGTCAAAACAGGATTAGTCGAATTTGCCCTTATTTCACTTTTTGTTTTTGTGTTGCCAGAAGAGGATTTTGTAATTGCTCTAAATACACGACTAGACGACTAAGCTGAAAGCTAACTTTATATCACTTAAAAGATATTGACTTGGTGGTCAATTAACTTCTGTGAATGGACATGCCCAACAGAAAATGCAATATTGTAGATCAATTGATATATCAGGCAAACCAAATGTGGATTTTAATGCAATGGTAATCAGCATTGCATGACTCATTGTGCTTGTCTTTTGTACAACAAGCAGCAGACTTGCTCATTTTACTCCAATGATTAGCTTTGTGATTGACAAGACGCATGGATGAATAGCTTCCTTGAAACTTCAAGAGAAAAGGCCAATTTTTGGCAATGAGTTAATGGACTTTCAGGAAATAGCTACAATAACTTCGAAAAATGAATTAAATGTTTTTACAGTTATATTAAGCAGTGCTACTTTTTGGTGGACAGATAATGAGATTGTATTTATGATAGAGTGTCATTCAAAGACAATGCTACAAGCAAGAAAATATTAACGTTTTTGACATTGAATGAATTAGCAATTCCTTTGATCGCCATAGTTTAATATCATTTGCAATTAAAGAAGCTTACGCATATCTTGGTTGCAGAAAATCTCAGTCAATATAAAGCAATCAAAACTTTAAAAACTTTTTAACAGATTGATTTCTTGCCAAAAAAGGATTTGGCAAATATGCCCTTATTTTACTTTTTGGTTTTGTATTGCCAGAAGAGGATACTTTAATTGCTCTAAATACACGACCAGACGACTTATCTGAAAGCTGACTTTAGATCACTTAAAAAATAATGACTAAGAATGCTTGAGAATTGGTGACTATCACTTTGCTGCTCATAATTATTTTAAAGCTTTCTCATTGACACTTAAAGCATAATTTAGAAATCAGACGGACACAAAAGATTTTTCAAAAGTAATTAAAATCTACTCTAAAGTTAATCTTTCAGCTTGGCTGATGAAATTGCCACTAACAATATCACACATCTCCCATGCCCCTGTTACAGTAGACAAACTTCGAGTGCTTACAAGTGATTGGTTTCAGAGTATCAATGAGGTCACTAAAGCTGTTGCTTCAATCTTTACCATTGAAACTGGTGGCTCTTTCACTGACTCATAGGACTTCTAATGACATGTATAGATGCAGCAGTGACCAACATCTGGCTCAGTGACGTGTATCAGAGCAATGCTAAGTGAATGGGCAGTAGAACAGTTGTCATATGAAGTGCAGTCACTGAGTCATAAATCTGACCCATTTGACAATAATCATTGCTCTCTTCATGAAAGATGCCAACAAGTTCAATAAAATTCTGAAGTATTCTAATCCTTCACAGCTTTTTCTGGCCTGAAATATCTATAGTTTAGATAATTGTTTGTGTTTTTCCTCAAAGAAATATTTGGAACAACAAACAGACAACAATTAAACATTCAAACATAGATACAATTGCTTTGAATATCTCAAACTGTGAATTCTGTTAGTCACACCAGAGGAAGATTTATCTGTTTGTTATAACTTTGCGTCAGGATGGCCAGGAGTAGCAGGCGCCAAGGTCAGCTGGGGATCAGTAACATTGACAGTGGTCAAGCTCTGTTGATTGCAGGCCTATTACTCAGAGAGACAGGAGTGAGGTCACTGGTGGATGCTATGACACCTATCATACAACATGGTATGTATGGGCTATGAGTCAGTCACACGTTTATGAGGTATCAAAGTTATGGTCACTTAACATGGCAGGGATAGGGCTGTGATGTCAGTAACAGCCTAGAAGTGTATTGCATGTAAACACTCGAAGTTCGTCTACTGTAAGCTTGCTGTGTCATTGCTTTACATTACACCAACTAAATAATCTCAGATCAAAGTGTTGAGGAAAGAAACTAATTGGTATTCATGAATTTGACAAACTTAAGACATTTGAGGAAAATATAAGGAAAAATCATGGAGCTAACAGGATTATTCAAAACTGTCATTCGTCTGGCTTGTCTTCTTGTCTGGCATTGCATGTGAAAATGGAATGAATTGCGGCACACTTAAACGTGTTAAAGCAATCCCTGTACGTGTCTGTGAATGCCAATTGGTATTATCCGAAAGGTACACATTTACTTGCCTCTGTCAATATTCATTTTCAAAGACATGCTTCCGAAATGTGTCTGCCTTTCGCATTTCAAGTTGGGTTAAAAGTTGGAAATTGTAAGTTTTCCAAACTTATAATGCCACAGGAGGTCACCTATCACACTTGGCTGGCAAGTTCGGAGTGATGAATTTAAAACACTTATACCTAGCTTGTTCACATTCACATTGTGACTTTTTCATATGTGATTTATAAGGCTATTCAGACTCTTCTAAATCATTACTCAGCATCTTCAATTAGTTTCAATACCATTGAACAGTTAAAACGCTTGAATGAGTACATGCGCAACCCCTACATATAAAATTCAAATGGACTTCTTGAAGGAATGAAAGCTCATTAAAGATGCTCTGTCAAATATTTTGACTAGTGTTTCCAATGGGACCAAGAATTCTCGAAAAGTCTCGAGATCAGTAATGATCTCGTCTCACAAGAAATTCTCGGGAATTTAAATGTTGATCAATGCTTGACATGGGATCACCTGGAAAGGACACAAAAACCATACATAAGATAAGAAATGAATCTTTTGTAAATGTTATTTTAAATTTGAATCTTTATGAAGACATAATGTGAAATGTCCTTGGCTTCACTTGGCCAATTTTATTTTTATGTCGATGTATTGTCCCTTTTGGGCATCTTGATCCTGATACGTTAGTCATTTTTATTATCTCGTAGTTCAAGTAACTCAGGAAAGAGATACCATCATAATTACACTATTAAATTATGTATGAGATATTTTTTGAGGATGTCTGTGGACCTATCCATCATTCTGGAGAATACCTTAATATGATCAGCAATGAGAAATGATTGATCCTTTTCAAAAAAATTAAATGAAAGCAACAAAATAATTCCTCATCATAATTATACATAATTTTAGCCTTCGTTATAACCAGAACACTCCAATCTTTTACGATTATTATGTTCATTACGAAATTTTTTGCACTATGAGGTGGGCATACCTTCAGGCACAACATCTCAGCTGGATTTCATGCGTGCAGATGAAAAATAAATTGTTGGTCCCTTGCGTTAGTGATAAGCAATAACACTGGCTGTAAACACGTTATGTTGGACTCCCATCTGCCTCATCTTATCCACAAGCCTTTGTAAATGGCATGAACTAGCTTCAGAAGGCTGCACTTCTTAAAATGACATGTACCACATTTACTACTGGAAAGTTGATGCCTATAACTAAACTTTTTCCAAAATTCTATGAATTGGTAAGAGGCCAAGAGCTGGTTAGGAGAAGACAGACTGAGTGCTAAATGGATTACTGAGGAGGAATGTGGTCCATGTTTCCCAAGGAAGTCAGTTAAGGCAAAGGAGGACATCTCTTAATTATTATGGCTTCTTCTTATGGAATATCAGCGGGTAGCCTATTTATGGCTGGGTCCTTGCAGATCAAAGCACTCAAAGAACATATTGTACAATTTGTTAATTTATTTCCCATTTGCTTATGAAAGACTTCTTTGGTATCTTGTACAGAAGGCTTCTGTTTTCCTTTGCGGGCAGATTTACTTCATACTTGGCGACGATGTTTTGCTGGAATTCAACTCTCCCAATCTCTGCAGTTCCCTGGTGCATCACATTAACAATTTTAAATCACTTGCTGGAAGCCAACTTTCCAGATTTTCAACAAACCAGGTGCTTCAATAAAATCACATAAATGCAATTGTTGTTCTTTTTCTAAAATCCATGAAATTTGCTAAATTTCAAGAATTTTAATGATGAATATAAATATATATTTATATATACATCAAATTTAATAATAAAGCATGTGATGACATGTTTTGCCAGATGTTCCATTTCTTTTCAAATTGATGTCTCATTATACTTTGGCAGGGATGAATTCCTAAATTTTTCATGCTACACACAAAGCTTTGCATAGCTGGGATTTTAATAAGCATTGTCAAAAAAATTATATGATTATATATTGAATCTTGTATTACTTCAGACAGAAATTAGGACAGCCAAAAAAGGAGCACAAATGGTTATACCAACCTATTACTCTCTGAAATTACAAATTATATTTCTCAAGAATTCCTTTTGTATTCCTTGAGCTTTTGATTTACCATTATTGTAGAAATCTATTTCACACTAGCATGCGTGCTAAGTCTGCAGTATGTTATACCATGGCATATAAACACTACACTTATTTGCGATAAGCCGGAAATTAATTTTTAAAAGATGTTGAGATTTTATCAGTGCATCGTCTGGGCATTGGCAGAATGAGTAATGCTGGAAATTATCTGCTAAACTGCCAAAAACCGTACGAAAAGCCTATTAATGTTTACAATAGCTCAGGAAAGGAACAAGGTGCGGAGGTGAACACTGTTTCAATCAATTAGGATTAATTGCACATAAATCCATAACTTACACCTAGCACCATGCCATTATTAGAGACACATTCAGCCTCCACAGGAGAGAGTTGCAGCCTTTTTAGCCTGAGATACAGCCCAATTCACGTAGCCCAGTCATGGTTGGGAGCCTTGACATGCAGAAAATGGGAAAAAGGCAATTAAGGATGAACAGTGAGCTCTATGGAGGTGTTATCTCCAGGGATTTTGGGGACCAAGTTGGCTGTTCCATTCATTACACAAGACACAGTACTTGGAGCCGAAGGACAGTGACACATGGCTACAAAGGATGGGTTGTTTTTGTTTTGCAAAAAAACAAATTTGCTTGCACTGTGTTACCACAGTGAGTTCTGCATTTACGACTTTCTTCCAAGGCCAAGTTGAAGGACTTTTTTTGTTGTGTGCTTGGACTATTAGAAAATGATGTCAAGATTTATATGTACCAATGACAGTGCTTCATTCGGCGTATTTTAGCGGCTGTTTCCTGCACAGAATTCATATTGTTAGCTCTTTTGGTCTTTTCTAAAGTGTGTGCTTGAGTTTGAATGAATGCTTAGCTGGATAGGAGGAAGCAGAAAAGACATAGCAATTAGACCTCGAAACCATAACCAGCTGAGCTGACAGCTGTTAGTCTCTCAGTGGGTAATTATGTCAAGCTGTAGGTTTTTTTGTGCACTGGAGTTGTCGGAAGCTGTCGAGTTTCACTTCTGGAAAGGACAATAAAGTGGTAATTGCTAAGCTCCTGATAGACTTGGCACTTGTCATTTTGTTGTACAAGTTCTCCTTAGCCTCTCAAAGAGGAATAAATTGCGTCTCAAAACAGGTCGCTCACCACAACGCTTCCGGAGTAGATTGAGCGTTCTATTATTCGCACACATGAAAGGTATTCACCAATAATCTGTGATGGGCCAGGTTCTTGTGATTCGGCCATTCATCCACATACTGGTCCAACTCCCCTTTAAGAGCAGCTTGGTTGCTAATGACATTGCTCACAGTCATGCCATGCGTGTAGTGCATGTTTTGTTGTTGTTGAGTTTTATCTAAAGAACTCATTGTCTTAGTGCCTGATCAGAGTGCAAAAGATCATTTTTTATACAATGTAAGCATGTCTGTCTAAAAGGGCTGATGATGGGATTTCCCATCATCTCCAGTCGGGGATACTCTCCTCGTTGGAATGTTATTGATTGATTAACTGCAAGTGGAAACCCTCATTTCAGATTCATTACACTCTCCTAACATTTCGGAGCAAGGTCATCTCCCCTTTTGTTATATCCGGACATGAATTCATTGACCATTTCAGCCAGTCCAGTGAAACAAGAGGAGAATGGCAATACTGTAAGCAAATTGCACTTGCTCTCCATCTTCTCTTTATTTCCACTGTCACTGGTGTTAGTTCCGCAATCAGAGCTTTAATTGGTTGAGAGGAAAATAGGTTTTTGAGGCGGGCGCCAATTTCCTAGAGGATGTTTCTCTCAACTTTCTCCCAGGTACTTAGCGTAGATGGACTGTTGAAGTGGGACAGACAAGGCAAAATGGCTAGCATAGTTCACTAGTACAATCATTCACATAGAACTGCACCTTTTATGGGATCATGCTTGCCGTTTTCCACACTCTTTGGTGACAAATTCGGTTAGACGTGTTAAACCACTTGACATGAGCAGCAGCTGCCTCTGAAAATCAACCCCATGCTGGTCAGTTGAGAGTCCATGAGACACCAATGTCATTAGTGATGGGTAAGGTCCTCGAGCTGACCAATTCCCAGGCCAAAGCGCAAAGACTATGGGCCAATATATAATACACAAACATTATGTACTGATGATGATAACTGTACTGCCTCTGGCAGGAGTCCATAAAGCTTCCCAAATGTGCCATATTATACTAGTCTTGCATGTCTACCAACCACTGCTTTTCTCTAGGTGCTGCTGCCCAAACAAATTTGGGCTATAAAGCGAGAAGTACAACTGAAGACATGCGTTGATACAGATTGGCTCACTCAACTGCTATAATATGTCTGAATGAGCAACAAAATTGTCATTAAAGTAGCATTTTCTTAATAACTGATTAACCTTTTGTCACAAACCATAATTTTCAATGTTTACAAACACTTTTTTATGACCTCACATGGCCAGTGCATACACTCTTGAGTCTTGATCATAAAATATGCATATTATGGAATAAACAGTGCATTTCAGAATTATAAGGCAGCATGTAGATTGTTGGCATACAGCAAGCCCATTATGAGCTGTATATTGAGCTGTTTATGCCGCATTAGTTGTAAAAAGAACCAGGATTTTTATGTTGTTATACCTGTAATGGCAGGCATTTGTTGTAGCTACATAGTAAAGATGGGTTTTGCCATCATGTGCTCCAGCAAAAGTTGTCTAAGTTATAAATCTCTTGAAAATGATGTCCTCATATTCCTGATCAAGAGTATAGAACTAAACTCTTGGTGGTTACATTTGTGCAGCATCGGGATAGACAGATAAGGAAATTTTAGAAAAGGAAACACACTCAAACACTACATAGCAGTTGTGGAAGACCTAAACTTCTGTTCAAAAGGATGCACAATTTGGCAGCTGTTGGACCGCAAGACCGATGCCATAGAGTAACGCAGAGTGACAGTGCTGTGCAATTAAACAGGAAGAAGACGAAGCAATGCTTGCATGGCTCACTAGATTGAATGGTGAAGGCAAGGTTAAATGGGGGTGGAACAGTTAGTGGTCACTTGCCTGTTTCCTTGCTTCCTTGACTATTTTCTTACATAATACAGTGATCCCTTTGTTATAAGACTGCCCCTTCTGTGGTCATGAATTGGTCTCTCATGGGGGTGTGGTCTCCTTTCGGTGTGCAAAATGCACTAAAAATACTGTTTAGTGTGGGAGGAAGGTGGTCACATAAGGCATGTCAAGGGGGTTTTATAACGCAGGGACCACTGTAAAGGTCTAGTGGTGTAATTAACAAAATTAATGATTATGATGAATGAAGTCTTGTTAACTTGATGCCACTTGTGGAAATTTGCCCCATATTCTAAACTGAACCAAATAAAAAACGCAAAACTATTGCCTGGGCTTTATTTTTCTGTGTATGATTCAGATAGGCTGTTGACTTTATGCACATGTATAACCAGGTGTCAAAGGACTCAGTTCCATAAAATCACTCAATTCTGACCTTTGTTTGCACATCTGCGGCCTAGTTTATCACATTGGGGTATGACCAATGGACTGGGGTGTCTGGCACCCCATAGAGCAAATCTAATGATTTCATGTGAAAGCTTGAAAAAATGATGCAAAAGGC
Organism: Platynereis dumerilii; assembly: GCA_026936325.1. Taxonomy (NCBI): domain Eukaryota; kingdom Metazoa; phylum Annelida; class Polychaeta; order Phyllodocida; family Nereididae; genus Platynereis; species Platynereis dumerilii. The sequence continues at coordinate 115,094,774 of JAPTHN010000001.1, forward strand.
CACACAATTCATTTCAAATGATGCCACTAAAATTGTTAAAATTTTGTTTCTTTGCGAAGTCATGTCAAAGTTTGTCACACACAATGATATTCCAGTGAAACAATGCAACAACGGAAACAGGTCCTCAAACGGCCTGTACAAATGCAATGGAGTGAAAATGCTTAGCGTTGATTAAAAGGACATTGCACAACCTGTATAGCAAGCTTTGACAAACTTCAGTGCCATGTGTCCCTTCCTCATGCTTTTCCTACGGGGTAAGATGGGTGGTTGTGAGAACAGCACAAGGATGGCACAGAAAATGCTGAATTTTACCTCTGCAGCTGTTACACAGGTAGTGTAAGGTCTTTCTGATGGACCCTGAGCCTTTTCCATTCCGCAGTTATCAAATAGGCTGTTGAACGACTTCTTTCCACAGTTGCACTTTTTCATTGGAATAGCATTGTGTGTGACAAACTCTGACCTGCCTTTTCAAAAACCTAAATCTTTAGCAAGTTAAGTGGTGCCAACTGAAGTCAATTTTATGGCCTTTTGCATCCTTTTCTTCACACTTTAACATGAAATCATTAAATTTGCTCTAAGGGGTGTGTAACATATCGGTCAACTGGCCATACCCTAATGTGACAAACTTGGCCACAGACATGCAACAAATTGACACATTTTAGTGATTTTATGCAGCAGAATTCTTTGACGCCTGATTACACATATGCATACACTCACCTGCCCATCTGAAGCTTATAGAGAGAAATACAGCCCTGGAAATAGTTTTGCGTTTTTTATTTGGTTCAGTTTATGTATATAGATGACAATAAGCTTCTCCCAACCAGATATTAAGCAATTACTTGACCTTGCACAGATTGATGATATTAATTGGAACAATTAGAATGGAGAGAAGGAAAATAGCTGTAATGCCTATTGGTAACTAATTGTCCATGTGCATTTTAACAACTTGCGCCTGCATACTTCCCAATAACACAGAACTTCAAGTCTTAATTGGCATTTTGGGAGAAGTAATAAGAATACTAGTGTCTTCTCAAGAACTTCTTAGCTGTCTACCTCTTTCGCGGCACACCTAAAGTGAAGAACGTGTCATTCGCTTTCACCGAGTCTTGCTAATTAGCTTAATTTTGTGCCAAAGGCCTTAAATGGCCTGGCTGTAATGGCAATGTACTGTCAGTCCTTTGTGTGCTGTGAATTTCACTACAGTTTGGAGATTTAGGCTTTGAATATCCCGACTGAGAGAACACAATTTCAACAGATTATAGGGTTGACAGTATTGACAGTGGAAGTGGGTTGTTTGCAAACTACATTAAGGTGAAGGATCCGCCAGTAAAACCTCATTCCTGTCAGACAGAACTTTGTCTATGGTATGATGCAAATAGAGTTAGCTGACATTATGAACTATGGAGGCAAAACAATCTGTTTGATTTAGGCATGTATTTTTTGGGACCTTTTGCACTTGAAATAAATAAGTACTGCTGCTCTTACTGTTAGATGAATAATTTCCGGCCGAAGGAAAAGACCTCCTACAAATTAAATTAAGTGGTTGCCCGTTACTATTGTGGATGACAGTTCACCTATGTATAATGTTTGATTTTTAATTTATACATCAACTGTGTCATCAAATTAATGTCATATTATTATCATTCAATATTATGGCTGAGAAAACAGATAGATAGTTATGATAAGTGCAGCCCGTGTTATGGGCGTTTACAAGGATTGATTGATGAGATGAGAGGGATTGTCCACAACCTGTTACCCATTTACCCCTAGTGAGGAGTCTTTTACATGCCCAGCACAGACACTGATACTGATACAAGGGCCACTTATTTAATGTCTCATCTGAACGACATCCAGCTGGTTTTCTGCTCATAAATGTCCCGTGAAAATTTTGGGTTCCCAAACCGTGGTTTGAACCAATGCAGGTTCGGACCTTCAGCGGAGCAGGTGGAATATTTAATCACTGTGCCACCCCGCTTCCAGAATATCTTTCCCAGCTGCACCTTGCATTTATAAAACATTGAATATATGTTAACTAAAAAGAATTTAAAATCCAAAAAAAAAACATTCAACATTTTTTTTGTAAATGTTAGAATGCTAGCTTGGTTTATTATGTGGCTAAAATCGAGGATGACATATCGAGCATAAAGTCAATATGGTGTCAACATTTCCAAGCCAATTACTGAATGAAAATTTATAGATGAAAATTGGAGCAAAATTCTTTTTAGTCTATATTTTCTTAGTAGAAAAAGGTTTGTACAGACAAAACAAGCATCCTGAGCATCAAAACATTTCAATGAAAATAGCTTATGACAAAGCTGTAGATTACACAAAATATATAAATAACTTTTATGATACCCAAGTGAACCCTTCTATACAGTGTATTTGACAACCGGAGTGCTGTAAGGTTCCATAACTTGTTGCTGCTGTGAGAAATATCATCTCAGAAATTCTCTTGAGAGATGTTAAAAAAAGATGGACCTAAACCTATAATTTATTAAAGCGTTCTTGAGACAAGAAATATTGCAGCAATCAACAGTGTTTCAGTGAAAACTTCCTTTAGATGATAAATGCACAGTGCTCCATTTGTTTCATTTTGAGAACGTGCATCACAGACATGCTGAATTGTTAATCATTGTTACTTGTCTAGGATTATTTTGAAAGTATAAATCAAATCAGCTCATGAATTGCTAATAATAGTTGATGATGTGTACCATGTGTTTCTGACACTATAATCCTTTGTACCTCAACTACAATCAAGTCTTAGATGTTGGTTTCTGTCTGTCTTTCTACACAGCAAAGGAAATACGAGTGGATCTTTGAATGCTCTCAGGGATGTCATAATTTATTATGAACACATAGATCGATAGATAGATAGATAGATAGATAGATAGATAGATAGATAGATAGATAGATAGATAGATAGATAGATAGATAGATAGATAGATAGATAGATATGGTAAGTGCAGTCCTTTAAGCCAAGTTCTGGGTGCGCACGAGGGTTGATTGATAAAATGGGAGAGGAAGCAAGAGTCCTAAACATGTTACACATTTACCCATTTTGAGGGATCTTTTACTTGCCCAGCACAGATATTGATACAAGGGGCTGTCAAATTAACAGCTCATACATCCAGCTTGCATTTTGCTGATGGAGGTCCACTGAAAATTTCTTGTTCCTCACCCGGGGTTCAAAACCATGCAGACGAAGACCTTAGGCAGAGCACGCAAGAACCTCAACCACTCGTCCACCCAGCTGCCTATACACATACTTTCCCTGCTATACATACAAATTTGACTACTGTCTACTGATATCCCTGTGATTAAGACATAATACTTCCTGTATTTATGAGCTTGTCAGGTTAATCAGGATAGCAGATCAAGACCGAGAAAAAAAGAAGTTCTCTTTTGCTTAAGAAGTGGGAATTTCAAGTTATAGAATGCATTGATGGAAGGCCATTACATAAATTACTTTGTAATATATCTCAAGGTTAAAAATTAATTAAAAGACAGAAATGAAGCCTGTCGTCTAATTCCACCAAATTTCATCTTCTTGTGTAATTTATATCCTGACACTTGTTAATTAAAATATACATGATCAGCCTCATTATAGGCAGAGTGGTTAATGGCCATGCCATTCTTCTGCAGAGACCTGAGGCTCATTTCACTTCTTGAGTAGTTTGTTTTGTCTGGGACTGATCCAAATTGTAATGGCAAATGATAAGAATTCACCCAGAGACTTTCTACATTGTATGTAGTGCTAAGATGTCTAGGATTATTACCAAAGAATCGGGTAATTCTTCAAGAAACCAATAAACTTCATAAGTTAGGCCCATACAATGTAGTACATGTATACATGGAGGTTGAAATAGCCTAACCCATGCATGGCTCTGCTGACTTGGACATACAATGCTTTGCTTATTTCAAAATTAAACGATAGTAATGTAGTTCTACAAAATTAACCTATAGTTCTGTAATCAATTGAAGAGGTGAGCAACCTGGTTATCGCAGGACTATAGAAAGACTTCATACCAGTTTTATTTTCAATCATTATAATCCGATGAGGTTGAGTTTAAGCCCCATTTCCAAGAAGTAAAATTAGAATGCCTTAAGTCGGAGTCTATTGCTGATGTTGCTTTGGTTTCCGCAATAAGAACAATAAGTTGATTTAGAGTAAATGTAATTTGCAATCATTTGCATGATCCTCTTCTTCAGTTTGATAAATCATCACACAGTAAGGCATTACTAATCCAGGCAATGAAGAGCACTGATTAAAACTTCCCCAAATCAGATCAGGATAAACCGGACCTATTGATAGGTGGACAAAAAGCTTCAGGAAATATTGCATGCTACATTGTAACTTCAAAATCCTATTGAAAACAACATTGTGAGAATGAATTTTCCCCACAGCATACTAAGAAATTACACACAAATGTCAAATATAGAGTAGGTTGAGGCATGGAGACCCCCATAACTTTCGAGGTGCCATTTGACCCCTTTGAGGTCATTGTTGAAATGCTTATAAAGTTCAGGCTACAACATTTTGCTGAAGGTGCTGCCTTTCTGCTCCTTGCTCACATGCATTTTTGAAGCAGCCCAGCTCAGTTCTGCTGAGCGCGGATCTGACAGGCAGCAGCGCGGACCTGAAAGGCAGCTATTCCACTGACCTAGAAGCCAATTCAATACTCAATTCGACTAGAATTTCGTCAGTCTGCAGCCTCGCTCGCTCGCCCGCCTGTACAGCAGACTGTAGTCAGTCAGTATAAAGTTAGTAAGGCCTGACTTGACTCCACTTACAAGTAGTGACACAAATGTCTATCTATTAAATTATCAAAGTCGTGGACATTTTAGTAAACAAAAATTGCTAACGGCCTTCTCACCTCACCGTTGGGCAAGAGCCCTCCCCCCAAAGATAATCCTATGGCCACTTATGTTGCTAAAGAAGCTGTTTCCATATGGTCTCTATTAGTTGTTGGGGTATTTTAGTAGTCTACAGTAGCGGATGTTTTATCAGAACCAAGATATTGACAACATGACCGCTGATGAAGACTATGTGATATAGATAGATTAGGGTAGCCCTTAAAAGCATAGTAAAAAATAAAAGTTTAAAATATTGATGGGCCACCCCCTAAAACGATGTCTATTATGGAAAAAATGATGCATGCAAATTTTCAGGCAAATCGGTTCATATTTAGAGGTGGCCCATCGCCCCTGAAGTTTTTATGTTTCTGGCGTAATTCTCTACATTTGTCAACTCGCGGTTCTCTATTATTAAGCCAATTCAAATGATACAACAATACAAATGGCATGGTTGAACTGGTCTTAATTAGAGCTTCATTTTGAGTACCAACTTTGATGGTCTGTGATGATTTTATATTCGGAAGGTTCAACTGCAAATTTGCTGAAAACCTCACGTTCACTTGATTTTTCTTTAACACCAGATGATTTGTTCTTTGGGCAGATGATAATTAAGGCCTGGTGCAAATTTTTGCGTATTTCAGGTGAAGCCAGCATTTTATCTACTACAAAACCATAAAAAATATGTATGTTCTATTCCACAGTACTTTTTTATCTTTAACACTATTTTGTCAGTAAATGTTTCAAATTTCAGGGCAATCGGAGTATTGGTTCCAGAAATCAGAGGTCTTGAACATCCAAAAATTGGCCATTTTTTAGCATTTTAGCGTGACATGCATATTTTGAGCAACGTTTAACCCTTCATTCGCAAAATAGTTTCAACAATTTGTCAATGGAAAGTATTCTCGACTGTGGCCATGGGAGTTATGGTTCTGTGACTATCAATTGCAATCTGATGCTCTGTGTATTTGTCAAATAGTGTCAATGAGACTCCAAAATGGCAAATGAAGCCAAAAATTGAAATTTTAGCAATTTCTGTTAAACAAGTCTGTGTACCGGTTGGCTCTTGGTATTCTATATAGTATTAACTCTCCCAACTTAGTTTGAGGACCCCTCTATTGCATATTATACCTTATTTCCATATATAAATGTCATAGCTACTTGCTTGCATCATTTTTTATTGCCTTGTAAAAGTTGTCCCGACCCTAACACTAATTTAGTAGTTGCTCTCAGTCCAACAAAAGCTGGTTACATACACCTTTTCACTTCAACATTTTTCTTCTAAAGTGGCTTAATAATTTAGCACTAAAAAGGATGCATCTGCCTGTGTGGATTTATAGCTAAGATTGAAAACTATTGCATGTCCCGACCCTAACACCTCTGTCCCGACCCTAACACCTTTAAATAAACCAAGTTTAACTTCAGTTTAGATCCAGTTTAAGAGCTGAATTTTCATGTCTGACAAAACTTGGCTAGACTGGGTTTATTGAGACCAAATTTAAACTCAGTTTCAACTGAGAACCATGAAACAAGACCATAAATAAAGATTAATATTAATATACTTTAAGATTATCAAACAACATTTTTTGATGAATTTAAAAGCTATTAAAAGTTAAAAATTGAGTAAGGAATAATGTTAGACCAGCAAAGTGACTTAACCATGGCCACTGGTTGTTGTTCATTCATTTATTTTGTGATTGACTGCTAGTGTCCCGACCCTGACGCCTCCAATAAAATTTTCAGTGCCTATAAGCATGTTATATCTCCTATGCTCATAACTATATCTATTGAAAAATTAAATTGCATACTAGGCTTTGTATGCAGAGCAACATTTTGTCATCTTTATCAATTTTTAAATATGTAAATCTTTGTTTGGGAAATATTCAATTCTATCTTGTGTTAAAATGGGCTAATCTTTGAAAAACGACAGTTTTGAATATTGGAACAATTTAAACAGTTCTGTGTCCCTCCAAAATATGCATGCATGTCATTCATGGCCTAACAGGTTCAGAAAGTGATCAGATATGACCAACACAATACATATAAAACAACTAAATCACTCCAAAATGGAATTTTTTGTTGTTGCGTCTTCCATAGAAAAAATAGCAGTAGCTATGTTGGAAATCATTACTTAACTCTGATTTTTTGCCTACTTACTACCACATATATGTACTTTAAATTGCAGCGAAATTCCAAGCAAAAACAACACCTTTATTTTTCACCATCTTGTCACGCTGTTATTTGCACCAGGCCTTAAATAAACCAAGTTTAACTTCAGTTTAGATCCAGTTTAAGAGCTGAATTTTCATGTCTGACAAAACTTGGCTAGACTGGGTTTATTGAGACCAAATTTAAACTCAGTTTCAACTGAGAACCATGAAACAAGACTATAAATAAAGATTAATATTAATATACTTTAAGATTATCAAACAACATTTTTTGATGAATTTAAAAGCTATTAAAAGTTAAAAATTGAGTAAGGAATAATGTTAGACCAGCAAAGTGACTTAACCATGGCCACTGGTTGTTGTTCATTCATTTATTTTGTGATTGACTGCTAGTGTCCCGACCCTGACGCCTCCAATAAAATTTTCAGTGCCTATAAGCATGTTATATCTCCTATGCTCATAACTATATCTATTGAAAAATTAAATTGCATACTAGGCTTTGTATGCAGAGCAACATTTTGTCATCTTTATCAATTTTTAAATATGTAAATCTTTGTTTGGGAAATATTCAATTCTATCTTGTGTTAAAATGGGCTAATCTTTGAAAAACGACAGTTTTGAATATTGGAACAATTTAAACAGTTCTGTGTCCCTCCAAAATATGCATGCATGTCATTCATGGCCTAACAGGTTCAGAAAGTTATCAGATATGACCAACACAATACATATAAAACAACTAAATCACTCAAAAATGGAACTTTTTGTTGTTGCGTCTTCCATAGAAAAAATAGCAGTAGCTATGTTGGAAATCATTACTTAACTCTGATTTTTTGCCTACTTACTACCACATATATGTACTTTAAATTGCAGCGAAATTCCAAGCAAAAACAACACCTTTATTTTTCACCATCTTGTCACGCTGTTATTTGCACCAGGCCTTAACGAAGTGTTATTGGGGTGCAAGAAAGCAAATACAGTGATTTTTAGCTTTGGATTAAAATATTTTAGTAATATAATGATTAGGTCTTTATATCCGACATTTATGTAGCTGGTTGGCTAATTATTAGGACAGGATAAGTATGAACAGCATGATTGAAACTGCTGTGAAATTGAATATGGGTTCAATTGACTGCCAATTTTAGATCAAACCCAGTGTTTGGAAGCCCAGAGCACTCCTAACTGAACTAACAACACTCCTCCAATGCATTCTTAGGGAATTATATCAAAGTCACTCTTTGAAATTTTTCCTGCAACGACGTCATTGTTAATTAATTTGCCTTTTTGTATAACATGTGAATAATTCCATGTCAGAAAATCTTGCAAACATTTGGCAGACCTGAACAAAACCTGCATGTCACTCACTGTTCTAGCAGTTTTTATGGTACAACTTGACAAGGGACTTTCCAGTCAGGCGTAATGAAAAACCAGATTCGAATCAGTACCAAATTTGTGAAAAAATATATAACAAGATATGCCGTAAATCTGACACAGAATTAACCCTCCTGGCCCCATGGGACAAGAATCACCAACTGTCCTGTTGGAAAATCATAAAATTTTGATAAAAGAATATGGAAAAATTAGATCTCGCTGTGATTTTTTAGTCAAAATCAACACATTGACAATTTACACATTGACTCCTTACGTACATTTTTCAAAATTATGACGGCCTTCGTGAAATTATTCCTACCCCAGACCACGAAAGGTTTTTTTCATTATTTTCCTTAAACATTGATCAGAACAATCAGCTGCCCTCATTGATAGTCCATTTTATAAGGTCTGGTTAACAGTTATTGCCTCCAGATTGAATTCGGAGACATCACATATCCAAACAAACAATTTTTAAAAGAACTCATGACGTATGGCTCTCGGGGCTCATGAAGAATTGTCATAGACCATCCAAGTTGGTATTCAAAATGAAGCTCTCATTCAGCCCTGTTCAAAAAATCTAATTATATTGTTGTATGATTTAAAATGGCTTAATTATACAATACCGCGGATACGCAAACATAAAAAATCATGACTGAAATGCAAGAATTTCAAGGCTCGTGGGCCACCTCTAAATGTTGACCGATTTGAATGAGATTTTGCACGAGCTGTTTTTACCATAAAAGGCATCATTTGAGGGGGTGGCCCATATAAATTTCAAACTTTTTTTTTTAAGGGCCACCCTAATATAGATAGACATATATGGTAAGTGCAGCCCAGTTCTGGGTGCTCACGAGGGTTGATTGATGAGAAGGGAGAGAGACATCATTGAAAATTCTGCTTCAAAACTATAAGTCTCCTTTTCAACAGACTGGTAAAATTCATGAATCAGGAGATATGCAAGGGGACATACCTGCTGCAGTGAGTCATCTTGGCTGCCCTATGTCATAAACTTTCTGGGGTGGACAATTTCTGACCTATTTTTCCATGTCATAGTTTAGAGAAGGCTATTCTTGCTGGATGTGATGAAGTAGTTTTCAAAAAAGTGGTTTGCAAGAAAACTATGGGCCCTTGGATGACATTTTATTGGCCGGAGATTGAAAATTAGAGGTGACAACTAAGTTGAAGAGATGCACCTTTTATTTCAAGATTAGCCACCCAGAGAATGTACCCTAGACGAATCCTTCAATTTTCGAGTATTTTCATAACTATTTGCGTCAGAGCGTCACAGCCAATCAGCGGTCAGTATTTCTCTCCAGTTCAAAAGTTTACCGGCGATTTGCGAAGCTTCTATTAACTTCTCAGAGACGTATGACCTATCATTTTGAAGGTCTCAGAGAGACCTATCTACCCATACAAGAATCTGATATGTAATACTTACGAAAATGAGCGAAACAGCGAAATCGGGCTCATTTGCACAACATGCTTGGAGGCCTGTTCATTGGTCAGCTGTGTGAGCGTGTCTTGACGACATCACTGAAGGCTTTGCTGAAGCGAGATTAGCATATTGGAATTCATAATTTTTCACGCATATTTTTATCATGTTTCTTTGTGAATATACACATTTTTCTGTACTGGAAAGGACATTAGTTTTCAAAATAATTTACTTTGTAAAGTTGGAAATTATGATCAATGCAAATATTGTAAAACAACCCATTTGTTTCTATGTTGAGATAAGCTAAGACTGTGACCCTGATAATTTGTTTGTCTGTTTGATGTTGTTTTTATCTCTTGTGCCAGATTTGTCCCAGGACCAATTATCATTATGTTATTTCTTACTTGTCCTACGAAGTTCAATTCCTGCTAGATGGTAGCTATAGTAACAACAACAAAAGTTAATGTCTCAACTTTGAATACTCAGAAGCTTTTGGATTTTTGTTGTGCTTGCATGGACCAAGATGGAAAATGTAATAGCCTATCTGGTTTGGCCTTTTTTGTCAACATCAATGAGGTTTTTTTGGCCAAGATATATAATAGGATTTGTAAGAATACACTGTCTATGCATAATGAGAGGCGCTGTTTTTCTGAGACTTCCTTAGTTTGTGTTTTGTGATATGTTGTCTACATATGCAGACATTGATTATTACCAAAATAAGGCTGTCCACCATGACTGAGATGCCATATAAGGTAATTAGATGGAAAGTGAATAAAAACAAATAATGTCGTTATTGTTACCTTGCTATTCAGTATTCACATCATAGGCAGAGGAATGTATATCTGTCGAAAACTGGATGGACAAATAACATACCTATTATGTCTAACAGACTTGCCCCTTTTCGTAGGCTGGGGTCAGTCAGGACTCAGGAGGACACAAGATGTATGAAAATGTTTGTGCCCCAGATTTTATGTTAGCAAACTTGTTATCTTCGGGAAAATAACATTCTCCCTTATATAATCCACCTGACAAAATTGCATATTAAAACAAAATTGATAAATGACTTATGAAGTTATGAGGACCAAATGTTGCGCGTCATATTTACATGGAATCCCAAGTTCTTTTCTAAGTTCTTTTCTATGCTGTTGATGTGTGATGTCAGAGATTACTCTATTCTCTAGCATTGCAATACATTTAAAATAACTACAAGCTGTGATGTCATTTTAAACTGGGTCAGATCCCCAGCTTCTAGCCATCATGAATCATCTGATTTTATCCTAGCACCAGATATTGTCATAAAACCAAGCAGAAGTTTTGAACTAACTTGTTTAGCCAGCCAAATGAAGTTCCAAAAGTTATCAGTATCAAACTGGATATTCCCTAATTAGAATATTTGGCTGTTAATACCCATTATTTAAGAACTGTTAATTTCATGGTCATAAATAGGCATATTCTCTCTTTCACCACTGGATTTCCCAATATAAATTAACCAAATAATTGTGCAAAATCTGAATGAAACAATCAAGTTGGTAATTCGCACACAATCATAACATTCCAATTAGATTGCCAAATAAAGTTATGGGCTGCATATTGCAATATGTCGACACAAACGCATCAGTATTTTTGACCTTCTTATGCATTGAGAATGCATTAGCCAAGACAAATTTGTGCTCGCTCACAAGGAAAATCTGAGTTGTCAATATCATAATTAGCAAAAATGACTCTTACAATTGACATTATCTAATTTGGCATAAAAAAAGCCCTTTTGTTTGGGATGAAGGATTATTTCCAAATGTAAATTGTCTATATAATGACAAAACAAAATCTCAAACTGGGATTTAATACGGGCAGCTGAAATGTAATCCTCCGTAACGGGGAAGTAAAATTAGGAGGACAACAATGATTTCCTTCAAATTTGAAATTATTAATTATTTGATGATTTGAATCTTAAATACGAGGACTAATACAAATCCATCATAAACATGTAGTAATTGAATATTTATTAAAAGCAACATTTGAATTTTGCAAAAAATAATTGTGGTTCAGAAAGAACTTTTCTCTCTGACTTTTTGACAGCTCCATATTTTAAATATGTTTCGCTTGCATACCAAAATGTCAGGTGATTGGTTCATCAAGATTAATATTTTATGCAAATTTATGAGGTCAAAATGAGTCTTTTAAGATTTTGATACAAATGATATCATTAGTTCATATAGACAATTTTTTCTGCTGTTTCTTTGTCTATCTCTCATATTTAGCAAAGACAAAGAAAAGAATGATTGCGAAGTCCTTTTGAGAGATATTTTCTGACACAAGCATTGGGAACCAGAATCTTATGTCCAGAAAGTGTTTTAAGTCTATCCATTTTTGTGATTAATACTTAACTCGTCCATTTCTATATAACAGACTATCCTTATAACCGGATGCAACTAAAAGAATGAAAATAAAACGCTGTTAAATTGCCACGTTTTCATGAAGCAATTGTGTTGTAGACCTATGTTATTTATGACCCAGAAGTCATCATCTATCATGCTTTTTTATGTTTCTCAAAATCATTTGAACAACTAAGCTGAAAACAATAGGAGGACAAAAAGCGATAAAAACCAAGAAATCTTGCTGATTTGAAGCACAAAATTTTCAATTCACATGTCAAAATGGCATAATGATTGTTATCACTGTAATCAAATGTTGATGCAGATGTGATTACCATGTTTTTGTGTTGTCTCTTACCCTTGTCTGTTGCAGCCATCCTAATATAATGGGATAGAATCGATGATGCTGTCTAGTGTCCACGATGCGAGGTTCTTTGCAAATCACGATTAGATAACAGGACAGACTTGTGAATCAACTTTTGTCATGACCTGGTAATCTTTGGTACAATGTTTTTTATCACCACTGAATGTCTGACTTTATTTTCAGACAAAAGATTGATATTTGTTTTCATGTACACTACCCTCCAAAAGTTTGAATACACTTGAAAAGGTTACATTTCTTAAAAAAACACCTAGTCTTCAACACAATTTTTGTTTTATACTTACATCAAACAATATAGAAATTCACATTCAGGCCATAATGTATACATATTTCATGGTTTTAGATCATTTTGGTATAGATTTATGTAATTTTCTCGATGTCCTATTTTATCATTTTCTCTGAAAAGCTATAAAAGCACAGTTACCTTCCATATTTATGAAATTATATCATTTTTCACACATTTCCACTGGTTTGTGATGATTTTACCAGTGGTTTTAGACCAGAAAATGGCCATTGAAAATCGGACAAAAATACTGATTTTGGCTGATTTTTGGTCAAAACAATGCCGAAACAGCTCAAATAAAATAATTTTCACTTGAGAAGATACATTCTATGACTATACTTCATGGTGACCCGAAATTATCTAAATTTTGTAATTTTGAGTGGTCGATGTCCAATTTTTAAAATGTCTTTTTGGGGTTTAAAACTACTGTTACGATCTTGTTAAAACTCTAGAAACACTTAAATATATTTAAATTTCATAAACCTAGAAGAAAACTGCGCTATGACAATTTTTTATAAAATACCAAAATTTGGGATATCGAGAAAAGCCATTAATTTCAACTAAAATGACAAAATAAAGACAACTTATGACTTCAATGTGACTTCTGATATGTTTGATGTAAACATAAAACAAAAATTCCATTCAAAATGAAGTCTTTTTAAAAGAAACCTCACCTTTGTAGGTGTATTCAAACTTTTGGAGGGTAGTGTATTTTCTTTTAAAGACTTTATTGATTAATCAAAGAGATTAGTACTTATGCCATAGATTTTATGATGTAGGCCTATTATCAACTGAATATGGAGGTGAATATATATATATTTAAAGGGAAAATAGCCATCCCTTTTGTCATTTATGAATCAATAGTTTAATATGGACAGTTTTGGAAGATCGTATATAGTATACCATACTTTAAAACCGAAATATTATTGTATGATGATTGGGAAAGCTTGAAACTAGTTGATCAGCTAGAAAATGGTAGCATAATGAAAGTCCTGAAAGTTCCCATTATGGAACTGCAGATATTCCCTAATTGGAACAAGTTGCTTATTAACACACATGTGTTGAGAATTGTTAATTGCATGGCCATAAATTGGCAGATTCTCACTTTCACCACTGGATTCCCAGTTCAAACCAACCCCACCATTCAATGAGTGCAAAATCTTAATGAAACTATCAAATTTGTAATTCGGCACAGAATCTTTATGTTCCAATTAGATTCCCAAATAAAGTTGTGGGCTGCAGATTGCAATAAGTCAACACGAATGTGTTAATGTTGTTGTGAGTTGAGAAGTCATTAGCCAAGACAAATTTACACCCACAACCATCGAAATATAAATTGTCAAAATTATAACCAGCCATACTATAATATAAATAACATTAACTAGTTTTGTCTGAAAAATGGATCCCATTGTTTGAGATCAAGGATCCTAAATCATGCTGTCTGTAAAAAGAGGTCCAATATTTCAATCTGCAATTAAATCAATGCCGCAGAAACACAATATTTTGCTTTTGAAAAGCAAATTTTGGTTAACAATGATTTAGTTAAAATGAGCTTTTAATCAGTTGAATTTGAAATATAAGGTCAAATAAAATCCATGCATTACAAGAATACACTTGGATATTATTGAAAATGATGGTTGAAAATGAGCATTCCATTTTACTAGAAATTTTGCTGTTCCGGTAAGTTTCACTTACATGATTTTTCAATGTGTAATAAACACGAGATTTTCATATGTTGAATTTCATCTGCTAATTGTTACATCTGCCAGCAGCAGCTTTGAGATGCAATGCAGGCACAAGTGTCATCCATGCAATGACACACTATGACAATAATGAAGTACTCCTTTCTGACACAAGTTATTGCTATAGACAACACCTATACACAGTTATTATATTTGTTAAAAGGAGACAGAGAATAACTCACCATACATGAGGAATAGGAGAACAGCAATGCCACCAACCACACTATCAGAATGACCTTGAATGTATTCCCTAAGGTGAACCAAGACCTTGTTTTCATGGGGTGGACAATAACAACATATCTGAAAAAGAAGAGAACAAATATGTATGACAAATCATATTTCCTCTACATTACATGGCTTACGATCTGAAAGTTTTTCAACTGAGAGGTAGATATTTGCTGGGAGACACTAATAATTTTAGACTGTATTAAAGATGGTATGTCTGCAAGCAACACACATTGTTACTAGAAGAAAATAAACATGCCAAATGTGATGAAAGAAGCCATGATACTACACAATTTATGTGTATTACGTCTAATCTAATTTACGATGGTCTGATCTCCTCATGTGGAGTGGAGCAACATATATTAAGCTATCTTTTCTGAAGAAATCATGTCTAAAGCAAAATAAAATGTTCACTAAGACATGCAAAACTAATTAAGAGTTAGCCCAATCAGGGAACAGTTTCTGTCCTTAATCAGTGTGCAACTGGTGATTCCAGCTCATCCATCTTTTAAGAAAGTGTCATACGTGTATGTGTACTCTTCTTTAGACATGCCAGTCTTGTGGTCATAAGTAATTCATTGCATAATTTCTTGCAGGAGCAGACACCAATTATCCGAAAAGTTTAAGTTATTAGCATGGCATTACTTTGAAGGAAAATATGTAAAAAATGACAAATTGTTTATGAACAAAATGCTTTGGGGGTGGGGGGGGGCATCACCGTCTAGACATCATACGTTCACGTACTAGTTATGCAGACATTTTCGCTTTCCTCCAGTTTAGATGTGTTAAGATTATACCCAAGAATTACAGGGAAAACTCCTTTCCTGCACCAAATTCATTTTATGTGAGAATAATCATACGGAATGAGGGTCTGTCTTCTACAAAGGCGCATTCTGAACATTGTTCTCCACATTGCAATTAGACGTTCGGGATATGGCAATAGGACCTAATAAATCTTTACTAATAAGATCCCCGAAATCCGGCTGACATCTTGAGTTTGCGTTATTGGTTTATGTATGCCACTGAAGACATGCAAGTCATTGTAATTCAACCCGGAAATGAAAACCTCATACAAGAATGATCAAAGGTTGGCAGACGATCACATAGAAAAGAAAATTATGCTGTTGATGAAAGTAAAACGGTTTGCATGAAACTCGATGACCAAGCACCTCCCCTCTCTTTTATATACCTGGGTTTTGGATAGTATTCATGGGATGCAGGGTAGGGTTTTGGATGAGTGTGAATGGTATAAGAATATTGAGAGAATCAAGTTGTTTCACAAAGAAAATCCACTGATTCAACTTGACATACTTCCCTTACACAGGCAAAATTTGGGAGATACAGTAGCTTATATTAAACTTTTGGGCAGATAATTTAATAAACATGATTGAAAATTATTGTTTCGAAGTAATTTAATTTGAAAGAGAATGATATCTGAATCATGAAATTCAGGGAAGATTTTTAGTCCTCCCAAAGAGCCAGTGCACGGTATGCATAGATGTATATATATATTATATATATATAATAGGGTGGTTCATTTTTAGATGGGAAAAAATTATTTTGTGAATTTCACATCGCATACCCTCTTATTTGATGAGGTTAGGTATAAAACTGATGCATGAGAAATTTTATGAAAATCCAACAAGAGGAAGGGGTCCCCCAAAGGCAATGTTTTTTTAAATTTTCGACCATTTTCGCCAATCCGCGGTTCTCCATAACTTTGTCAGTATTAGTCATACAGCATTCTAATTGCTATGGTTGGAAGGCTCTCAAAAAGACCTATATTTTGAATACCAACATCAATGGTCTAGGACGATATCTTGACTCCCATTGACTCTTCGGCCGGCACTTTTCTGAATGAAAATGTCGCTGACTGTCTAATCCTATTAAAAAAAGGCTTTTGATGTTTTTTTCACTGATAATTGCTGTGATTCACATTCTTCAAGTTCCAGAATAAGCAAATAAAATATTTTTTTAATTTTTGGTCATGGAAAATCCTGCTTTATAAGCTTGGAAGTTTTAATGCAAAATTTCGTCTGAATTATTGAAACAATTCATGGAGGGGCTGTTATATTTCATATTTTAACTTCACAAGAATTAAATATAGGACTACATCATTGGTACCATGAGAATGCTAAGAGTATTTCCTTTCATTTGGTACCACTCATGTTGCCCTGCAATAAATTCTGACGAAGATATTATATGAAATGCAACAGGCCCCATCTCACATTTTACGAGTTTTCAACTGACGTTAATATTAAAACTTCATCACTCACATGCCAGGCACTCCCATGGTAAAAATCAAAAAGTTTTTTGTATTTGGTCATTCTGGAACTATGAGAATGCGAATCACTGTAATTATCATTGAAAATAATTTCAAAGCCATTTTTTAACAGGATTAGACAATCTGTGTCATTTTCATTCTTAAGAGTGCAGGCTGAAGGGCTAATGGCAATCAAGTTATCGTCATAGAACATTGATGTTGGTATGCAAATTGAAGGTCTTTTTGAGAGCTTTCCAACCATGGCAATTAGAATGTTGTATGACTAATACTGACGAAGTTATAGAGAACCGCGAATTGGCGAAAATGGTCGAAAATTAAAAAAACATTGCAACTTAAAGGGCTTTGGGGGACCCCTTCCTCTTGTTGGATTGTCATAAAATTTAAGCTGCATTGTTTTTGCACCATTCGTCACAAAATAGGAGGGTATGCGAATTAATATTGACAAAAAAAGTTTTTTGGACCACCCTAATATATAATAAGGCAATAGATGACAAATTATCAACACTGTGCATTGTATATGAACAATATAACAATATTTGGAAAAGATCGCAGATGGAATCTGGGATAAAATGGTAACCATACTTTCACAATGAAAAATACTTCTCAAACCGATGACAAGGAATTGGCTAAGCATTCTTAGTAACTGCATAATTGCCCCAGGGCCGTCATTTTGATCTGCAGATTGAGTTATTTTGGCCCCACATTATAAATTATGCATGTTGAAGATATCACAGGAAGCTTATTTGGTCAGAGCACACAATCCCTTTCTTCTCGAAGGCCATTTACTTTCCAGGAAACAATGTGCACCTTTGAGTGTACTATATTTGTACAGGGTTTCTGCCAAGAACATCGCATAACAGGCAAACTCAACAATTACGAATGCATTGTGCTTATAGTTAATCCACCAAACAGTATCAAGAAGTTAGTCTATTTGTATTAGTCTGTTTATTCCCTGTTATGCTGATGTTGCTCAAATTGTTTCTGAGAGGAGTCTTGTACTGTTGCCTTAGCAGAAAAGAGCTGTAACACTCATGCCAAACAGGTATTGACTTGGCTGGTTTTGGCCTTATGACGATATAACTGCAGACACAGACTAGAACTCTGACACCCATTATCAGTCAATTAGGGTTCTCAATGACTTGTTGACAGTTACAGATATCGCCAAGAGGTTACAAAAGGTCCTCATTCGGAGAAATTGAATCCAGTCTATTGATGCAAAACTGTGGTGCCACAGGCTGACAAGTG
Organism: Platynereis dumerilii; assembly: GCA_026936325.1. Classification (NCBI taxonomy): domain Eukaryota; kingdom Metazoa; phylum Annelida; class Polychaeta; order Phyllodocida; family Nereididae; genus Platynereis; species Platynereis dumerilii. Next base: position 115,113,126 of record JAPTHN010000001.1, read on the forward strand.
GCAGCAATTATCATATAATGACTAGATGAGAATGACCAGAATATTTGCACCAACAGAGATATGGACAATTATGTCTGCGTTTTGCCAGCCATTGTCTGCATTTGGTAAATGATTGCATCTATATTTGAGAAATCATGCTGCTATCAGTCAGCCTGTAAGTTGGGTAAATCTATATATGCCTTGGTTTACCATGCCACAGGCTTCCATCTGTTATATGCTGCTAATTAGGTCTAGATGCAATGAAATATATCACAGACAGGAGACATTTATCATTATCACCCAAAGTCATTAAAACTGAGTCATGCATCACTGCATCAGTAAGAAAGCAGACATGTAAATCAACCACATAATCATTGCCAACTTCAAAGAATAAGATAACAGTCATTAATCCAAATTAATATATAAAAATAATCTATGTGACTACTTATAAATCATTAACATCTATGCCGTAACACTTGCAAGAAAAACCACGTAAGTGAAATCAACAATTAATTCAGTTATCATTATTAATTTGTTATGGCAAATATATAGTCTAGTTTGTTTTCTTGAATTTTTATGAGTCTGGAATATATCCAACAAAAAAAATAAATATTTTTCTGAAACATGAAACTTTGTATTTATGGACATATTCAACTTATTATGTGTATAAACTCATAAGCAAGTCAGCATAATGCTGATGAAATTTCTATGTTGTGGCGCCTCATAAGGAAGAAGCAAATAGCATGGATTTCATAATTTAAAAAAAAAGGCCATCCAAAGGTCAATTCAGACTATGTAACAGAGACTCTAGCTTAGCATATCAGCAGGACCTGAGATCAGATGAAACTCCCTGATCAGCAAAGTACAAGTGTAACACACTTCCTGAAGTCAAATTGGTGGTCATTATAGTAGGGTCTCCATTCAACACACTGAAGAAATCAGGTCATGGGGATTAAAGGCCAGACGTTTCATGAATAAGCAATAGGAATCACAGAGACTTGGTGAAAGCAGCTAGCTGATCCGTAAGATTTTAACTGCGTTGAATTTTACTCCTACTTCTTGGAAGGAGGCCATCTACATAGTGTTTTAATGACTTTCAAAATCAAATGAACTGTGAACTGCAAGTGAAACAACAAATACTCTATAGTCGTAAAATAAACAAAATGTTCTTATACTAGTTTTTCACAAAATGGGAGATTTATCATACTGGCTTTCTCACAACTCGAGGAGGCGATTTACTATTGCTCTAAATATCAGGCTTACATGAGGAGCAATCATTAAGGCCAGATGTAGTCCATTTCCACAAACAAGTGGTCAATGAACTTCTGTGTATGGTCAGCTTTGTCCCAACAATTGCATGACTAATTTATTTCGCAATGCATGACCTCATTCGGCACGTGATTAGGCAACCAAAAGATGCCTCAAGATACAGACTGTATCAGAGGTTAATTGAGTGACATAGTTGATGCTACTAATGACAGTATTTCCACTGCTTTTGGTTCTGCCCGTTACATCATCTTTACAAAAAAGATGTTATGACCACATAGATCCAAATTGTGACAGCCCTCATTTTTATTAATAGTACCACATAGGAATTAGAGAAATACTTGCATGGATACTCAGAACTGTTGCTTGACCCTTTTGCTTTTGGGCAGTTTTACAGTATTTGCACTCAGCCGATTTTTCATGTTTATGCAATTATTATGAGAGAAGTATGATAGGTATGTCAAAATTTCAGGCAGTGGCAATCTTGTCTTACACTGACATATAAATGCACCATAGTTTACCCTTCTGCAATGCTTTGTTGTGAAGCTGTAAGGAATTTAGGACAAATTTTGACACATTTTTATGTCTCACCGACTTTTTTGTCAATTTCATGGATGAACAGAAAAAAATATTCAATCAGTGTGGACCTACGGCTTGGGTATATTATACAACAGGTTTCATGTGAATAAGTTATATACAACATGACTTGGGTCCAAAAATGTAAAAAATGGCAGATGTCAAAAATTTTGTTTTCGATGGACCATCAGTTGCTTTATATGCTGTTATGAGTAAGTATCAAAGAATGTGTATACTGTTTGTGTTAATTTTGAAGCTTGAGACATATCTCAAGGTAAAACAGAAACATTTGTGTCACTAACCATTATTGATTTTCAGAATGTGAGGCTTGAATGTGATGTCAAAAAAAGCCTGTCCTCTCCAACCCATAGAAAAAACACTAAGTGTTTTGTAGGAAAAACAAGCTATTTGTGTATCTTTTGCTCAATCGTGTGCCTTTACAAGTATGTGACAAATACAAGTTAAAAAGATATCCAGGCCATGTTCATACATTTTCTTAGAAATTAAAATTCATGATGTCAAAAAAATGTCCTCTCCAACCTATCAGAAATTTTGCTCTGATTGGTGCGTTTTAACACTGGATTCATTGAAGAAATGGCCATGGTTATACAAACTAAGTGAACCTGGATGCCTAAAAAGGGTTTTTATATGTATCGAAAATGTCAAATATATTATCTTTCGTTATCTATAACACTATTTTGAGAAAATCAAAATTGAGAAAAAAGTTGATTTATTTGTGTCATATATCAGTATAATTGTAATTTTTTGCTATTAACTGAATGACTTTAAAGGATAATTACCAAATATCTTGTTAATGGAGCCATCAAAGATGATTTTTCCAAAGGCGCCTGATTTTTGGTCATTTTCAGCGGTTTTTTGCTCCAAAACACTATGTTTGACACAGCCGAACACCATGAGTTTCAATCGTACAGTAACAAAACTTGACATGGGGTTAATAGGATACCTAGGGATTAATAACCATGGAAATCATGTGTCTTTTGAGACTAGTACCCTACTCAACAGAAACTTTCAGGGTAATGGCAAGCCAGATTTCTGTAATTTCGTAATAAAAATGGTAAGAAAAAAAGTTGTGGCACGTTTAATCAAAATTTAAGTTTTGTATAGGTTTTGATGTTCCTATGCAACAATGTGGCTTGATTTCCAAGAATAAGAATGGGTAAAAATTGTTTCTGGATGGATATTTTTCCAGATAAACCGTTTTTTCAAGAATCAACCCTTGCCTACTTTAAGTAGCGGTATTTTGGTAGTAAACCACCAAATCACTTCAGTCCTCTTTGATTATAGAAACAGTAATATGTTTATTTTATGATAGAATGATGGAAATTCTCAAATTTCAAACTTTATTTTGACCCCCCATGAGACACTTTGAGTGCAAATACTGTAATACTGCCCTTGTTTTACTATTTTCCTATAGCATATTTGTGATGATATATCTATTTATTTTGTTTTATAGGATTAAGGTCTGTTTCAGCTAGCATTGATGACAATATTCTTATAATAATATAATCAAGCACTTTCCAAATACATCTGGATGTTTAGTGTATGCCTCCAAACAAATACTAACCCTTGTGGACAATTTCCTTTGAGGAACGTTGCTCTAAGGAAGCATTAAACCTCCCATTCACATCGGACCCAACGTTCAGAAACTACGTATTTTGTCGACAACTGATTACGAGATTACCACGTACGTATATATCGTAATTAATGCGTATTTTTCTAACCTCCCTTGACTACGTACCCCCCACGTTGAAGCAATGGTCGTTATACGCCTCTGGGGCGTCAGGCGTGGCACGCCAGCCCAGCGCGCTATCCCTTGCGCATGCGCAAGAATCGGAGAAGGAGGCCGGTTGATGGCTGCCCGGTCATGTGGATTGCATTTATTTCGGCCCAGAACATCATATATTCCACCGTAACTCGGCATTTATCTATGGAATATCGATTACAGGATGTATGTGGATTAAATTAAACCTTCGGATGGACTGTGGAGGTTGTGATCGCTTCAGAATCAGCCGGTCTAGTCGGCGATGCGAAGCATGTGGATTTCTTGACAGCGCTTGTATTTCGGAATTAAATCAACTGTATCTAGTGACATATGACTCGTTTGAGTGTGGATTCCATGAAAACATGGAGGAGAGACCCTTATACGAGTGTTACGGTGGATTAACCGTGTTCTGGACCGAATGCCTGTGTGCACGATGTACATGAGTTTGCCTTGTCATCCAGCATGCAGGGAAGCGCCGGCCAGGGGCGGAGCGCTCGGATGGCCCGGGGGGCTGCCGCATTGCTTCAGGCAGACCCAGCCACCCTGCCCCCTCAGAAAAAAAAAATTAAATCAAATTAAATAAAGCCCTTGAATATTGGCCCTCGTTATGGTTGAATAAAGAATGCTTTCATATATGATTTTATTGCAGGATTTTTTTTAGGGGGGGGGGCAGATTTCAAGAATTTTTTTTTTGGAGGTCTTGAGAGGATGGATGGTTGGTGATCTGCAAAGAGAAAATATAAATTAAAGCAGTGAAGAGAAGAGAAAAACAGAGAGAGATAGAGAGGGCAGAGCCAAGCAGCAAGTACTGAAGGTGGCTCCAAAATTAGCAGACTTTTCTTCCTTGTTTTACCAAGCAGTCTGCAGTCCGTTTAAGGACTAAAATAAATAAGAATATTCACTTACCTTGTAAGGGATTAATGCTGCAACTCTGAAGAGTTGGAAAAATCCCAATCCAAATTGGCCTGCTGGATAGGTGGCATTTTGCTGCAAGTAGGCTCAGTTCAACTCCAGTCTCAACTGATTCTCTCTTGCTCGTTTTTTGTTGAGCAGTACTGGCCAATCTAATCTTTTGCACGTTAACAGATATATATATTGAAATTTTTGTCACTGGTGTATCTACTATCTTTTCATGGCTTCATTCAATCGTCACCAGCAAGCATCCTGTTGGGAGTTTTTATATGCTCCAAGTTACCCGATAGATTGGAATAGGTATGGAATAGATGGCGCTACAAGGCTCTCTTAGAATAAGGATCCTAGGTTCTGCAACTCTGTGCAAACCTTCAACAAACCTTTGGCAGATACGTATGATCAGACGTTTGTCCTGAACATTACTTTCAAACGTTGGCCATACATATCAAAAACACGTTGGAGAAACCTTGGAACTTACGTATGTGCTACCATACCTTTGATAAACCTATGAATCAAAGGTATGGTCATACGTAATAGTCTAAAGTTGTAAAAACGTCCCAAATGAATGTTCGACAAACCTATGAATCAAAGGTATGGTCATACGTAATAGTCAAACATTCTTCAAACCTCTATACCAAAGGTATGACTTACGTAATAGTCAAAGGTTTTAAAAACCTCTCAAATGAATGTTCAACAAACCTATGAATCAAAGGTATGGTCATACGTAATAGTCAAACATTCTTCAAACCTCTCAACCAAAGGTAGACTTACGTATGACTGACACGTTTAGCCAAACGTTACAACCAAACTGTCTTCCAACCTCTCAACCAAAGGTATGACTTACGTGTGACTCGAACGTTAGGCCAAACTATAAAACAAACTATCTGCCAACCTCTTACTAAGGTTGCGACCTACGTATGGTTTTCCATCTGAGTGCAACGTTTGGAAATTACCTTTGCCCTACCTTTGTCATACGTCGTTTGGCCAAACGTTTGATTCTAACCAAAATAATTACGTAGTGAAAGGTTTGATTTACGTAGCTGCTCGGGAGGGAAGATTCAGCATGGATGAAAATGCCTGGGAGATGAAGCAAGTGTGAGTGCCCTATGGTCTCGTGTCACGAAACTGATGCATTAGGCTTCTGTTGGTTATCTTTTGCAGTCATGAAAGTCAAAGCACATCAAAGGAGACTATGTGCCATACAAGAGTAAAGAAATTGTGTTTTAACAGATGGCTCTGTATATATTAGGCTATTCTGAGTGTGTATTTTTCTCCTTTAATGAAGTGCAACAATTTCTATAAAACACAAGTCTCACAATTTAAGTCACCGAGGAAATGACTTCATTTCATTTTGTCAAGTAGTCAACAGATAGCATTTACTTATTAAGTCTATGACAATGATATTGGTTTATCCAGACACAAAAATTAAATGCTGCAGATTGATTATAGCCAGTTTTTTTGTCATTTAGAATAATGCAAGCCATTCCTGGACAGAAGAGCATAGATCTTGGAAATTGGGTTGGGTATTTGTTGCATACAGAAACATGTTAATTTGCCAGGGATGATAGCTGATGATCAAACAAAAGCTCTGGGTACCGGTACCCAGAATCCAGAAACTTTGAAAATCATGTCCAGCTATATACTACTCTGCCGAAGTATACTGTGGCTTCATTTGCAGGTTGTAATAAAGAATGGTATACCTGATTGGAATGCCAAGAAATCTTGTAGCAATTTCAGCTACAGTAACCAAGTCCTTTTTGTTGGAGAATGAGCCATTCATGACACGTATTGTCTTTAATCTGCCAAGTCTTGATTCCTTCAGTATCTCGAATGAGGAAACTGCAGTGATGACCACAACTCTTGAAATCAGGAAATGCAAGACAACTGGTACTCTGTAGATTTGTGAGTTTTGTCTGAACTCAGGCTGCCTTGAGCTGTATGATTGAACTAATAATTATTCAATAATCTTAAAGTACAGAATAGCAATGTATACTGCATTAAAGTAGTTTTAAGGTTAAAATGTTATATGAATAATTTGATGATGTTTCATGAAATGGTCAAACTCTCACCAACATGTTTACTATACATAGTATACAATCAACTTGTTCAGTGTTCACTTCATATTCTCTTCATGTCATAGATTAATAGAGTGTTGTGGTGACTATCCAACATCACAACAACCAGTTTCCCAGACATTTTCATCTTGATACCGTGTTTGTCTGGAGGGCAACTATGTAAGGTTCTTCATTTTTAAACCTCTCTGACATGCAGTCCAGGTATACATGCACCAGCGTCCTCTATTATATTTTCACAATTGCTCTGATACAAATTTTTCAGGGTGCAAATTAACAAATGATGCAGATACATACCTCAACTATCTGATCCATAAAGGTTATCGCATGTCTATTTCCACATAAACCCATTCTACAATGCTAATACCGACCCATTAACAGATTGATACACCAATGTTTCTTGAGACTTTCTTTCCTTGTAAAAACAAATGAGAGCAAAACATTTTTCATGTACAACACATGATTAACAGTGCTACTGAAATTGATCGCTACCCATATAATTATAAATTTTTCTGCTCATTCATTAGCTAGAGAATGCTAGAATAATATTTCGCTTGAAGTCTCTGTTATGTCTGCATGCGTATATTTTGCCATCAGCACTCAATCACAAAGCTAATCATAGGAGTAAACTGAGCCTGCCTTCGGGAAATTGTACGAGAGAAAAGCACTCTCTTTTCCACAACCAGATAAAAATGGATCAAAAAGGCAACAGCATCCTACACTTCATTTCATGCACTTAATAAATTGCTATCTTGACACTGTTTTGGTCTCTGCTTTCACAATAACCAGGCTAATCTTGATCAGAATTGTTTCCTTTCCTTAATAGTGGGTAGATTAATAAGGATATTTGTACAAAATTAATTCATTTACATATTGATGCAATTGGGATTAACTGGCCTCAATATTCATTCAAGAATAACAGGGGAAATGAGTTTACAAACCACATACTCATGTATCACATCTTGATTGCAGGGGACATTATATTTGACAGACAATATGGATATAACAAAGCTGCCAAAGCATACCATTTATTTACACTTCCTTATATAAATCCAAATGACAGAATATGTGTGAGCATTTAATAATACGCTGACTCAACATTATTGAGACGTTTAAAAGCCTGAGCAACTGTTTTAATGTTTGATTGTTTGCTGGGATGTGACTTTACAAGAAAAGATGTCCATTACATGCATAAGGTGATAAACAAATATAAACCAATTCTTAAAAATTGGCTGATTTTGTTTTCAAAAGCAAGTAAACTACTAATGAGATGGTGAAAAGCAAGGATGACAATGGTAGCTCAAAGAAAGAAGAAACCCAGCATTGTTGTGCTGATGGAATGAATCAACTGCATGGTCCTTTAAAAGATATCCTTAATTGTTGGGTAATCCTGTGAACTAATGGCTTGCAACCAGAGTGATCTGGTTTTGCTGATGGTGAATTGAATTAGATCCCTTTCAAGTATTTCAAAGGGAGCTTTCAAAGTTCTTAGAAAGACATAATACACGTTTCAGTGTATTTCACTGTGATGACAAACGTTTCCAGGAAACAAAACTTGTTTGTCAGTATATCTGTAAGTTGATTTTTACATCTGTAAGTTGATTTTTCTGTTTATTGGTGTATATCAAACATAGTAGTGAAGCTAAAGAGCATATAAAACATTTGAAAGGATTCAGGGGCGGACTGGCCCCACAATGGGCCCCTGGGCAAAATCATTGACGGACCCCTTTTATCGCGATAGCGGCATTTTCAAGCTGACGTTTTAAACTTATTAATGCTTTCAAAATCCATTGCAACTGCAGAACCTAGTCGGTTTTTACCTGCATGATATGATATGAAATTATATGAATAGTATACATAACATAAATTATGTGGTATGAAATTAAGCAAAAACTTTTCCGCGATAATACAAAGTTATATTTAATTGAAGAGTAGACAATGGGGGATTCAGAAGGGGGCCCATGCCCTCCTAGACTATTTTGAAGCAGAACGTAACAAGGAGTTCCTCCGAATGTCCAAGCCTAATATCAGGGCCCCTCCTAGTGGATCACATCTGAATCCAAAACTGAGAGAGGGGCCCCTTAATTCTGTTAATTATGCTTGTCAAGTTTTAATTGAATTTTTTTTTGTCTTGCTTTAGACCAGGAATTCTATTTTGAGCTTTTTTACATCATTTTTGATAATTTCTATTTTTTAAAGGCTGCTAATGGGCCCCCTCAGGCAGTGGGCCCCAGGGCACTGCCCTCTGGCCCATAGGGCCAGTCCGCCCCTGAAAGGATTGTGCTAAAGTTCAAGTCACTTTGGTAATGGCAAATATGCTATCAGGATCAGCCAACCATAATATTATGAGATGTGACTCTTAAACTTCTTTAACTTCTGCCACCAGTGTTTGATTCAAATCAGTTCGCATACAGAACCAACCGCTCCGTTGAGGATGCTATTTCTCTATGTTTACATAAAATTTTGAAACATTCAGAATCACCAGCTTCCTATGTAAGAGTGCTATTCATTGACTATTCATCCGCCTTAATTCAATACCATCATTCCGGCTAAACTACATCACAAGCTCATCAACAACATGCATTTTCCGGCAGCATTATGTGACAGGATCTTAGGTTTTTTTCAAAATCGCCATCAAGTAGTCAAAATTAATAATATGATGTCATTATCAATCGCCCTATCAACAGGTGCTCCACAGGGCTGTTTTCTTTCACCTTGTCTGTACTCACTTTTCACATCGGACTGTGTGGCTATTGATATTTGTGTTGCAACAAATATTTTTCTGCGTATCCGATAAGAATCAAATTGTTCAATTCTTCCTGGCACACCAACATGGTGCAGTTTTGGATGTATCTATACTACACTCATATTCAATATCATATCGTTGGAAAAAGATATTTTGTATACCCGTAAAACTATTAAATTCATTGCAGCCTTAAAACATTTATTATTCTCATCGTCATTAAAATAGAGCAATCAATATGAGGCAGACATGTATATCTACCATATCATTCAAAGAATTAAGACAGTAATGATATATCATTAATAGCAGAAAAAAGAATCCCCATAACTAACTCCATTCCACAAACAAAATGCCAAGGCAATTCATTGTCAATATACATAGACGACCTCTCCATTATTAGGAAAAGAACAAAAAGAGATAAAATATATGAGACTGAGCATCCTCCCTGCTAGCAAATTCCATAAGATACTGAAGTCAAAATTGATATTATAATCTCCTCACCATCCGGTGTGATAAATAAATGATTTAAATAATTGTTTCGGCCTTTCAACTAAAAAAAACAATGAAGAGTAAAAGAGGAAAACAGTGAAAAAAATCCAACAGCTTATAGTATAGCGTTTTTGGTGACTGATCTCAAACTGTGACTTGTATTTGTCGGACCAAACATTATCATTATTGGTAATTTGGTATCAGGGACTAATATCACTTTTCCTTTTCCAGTGTGATAAATACTATTCACAGTTTCAGACCACTCTCAAAAGTGCAAAATAAGTTTAAATATTTTTCTCATTCACCAGTTAGCTTTGGAATGGTATGGAATGAACTTTCTCAACACATTCAAGGCATTTTCCAACGATGATCTGACAGGAAAGCAGTGCTTTCTCCTTCCCAAATAGCTCCAAATATATACGGAAAGAGTCATGCACTCCCCAGTTCTATATATATACATTAAATTCAGTTGCTACATACACATATCTACATCTATTTTATATACATACAGTCTTCTGTTGTGACTTTCACGACAATAAGTGCATCAGTTTCTGAGACAAGGAGGCACTCAGGCTCTGATTCATCTCCTGCTGTATTTCAGTAGATCTACTCTAGTATCTTTGAACCACATTTGTTGCAGCTGTATATGCCAGGCTTATATCAACAGACTTACAAGTGAATTTAAATAAGGCAGACAAACCTCTCGAAGTCAGCTCGAGTCAAACCAAGTACTGCAGTTACCTAAGAGGCAAACACAGAATCAAGATGAAAATATCCGGCTGACAGGTTTGACCACTATGGTTCACTCAACAAGACAGGCTACTTTTCATTTGATGAAAAGAGAGAGAGCTTAAATTAATTGCATATTACTGCACTCCTGAATTTCTGGGTCATGCAGCAATGCTTGGACCAATCGCATGTTAGATTAAGTAGTCAGCCACGTAAGGACATCATGCAAATTGCATGAATCTGATAATAAATATTGGCTATTCATCACAGGAGAGGGTTTATTTGATTTAACACCTTAGGGCTTTAGCCTGAGGTGTGATAAACACATATTCCCGATCCCATGGTGAATAACCAGCTTATACCATGAGACAAACACAGTACACAAACACTCAAACAGTCAAACATGAGATGATAGGTGGGCAGCAAAGATTATGGGATTTATCGCAGTGAAATACAGGCTTGTGATTGGCTAACAGAGGTGTCAAATGTTACAAACACAGTCCTTGTATTGTGAGTTTTGACCTTTTATTATCAAAACTGGTGATTTGCTGAAATCGCAGTGAAGTATTATAAAATACACATAAAAAACCCGGCGATTTGATTTACTCAAAACTTACCAGACTGTGTTAATACTTTACATCATCATTGTTCTGTAAATTGAGACTAAAGAACAAATTAAAGCCAATATTTCAATAATACTTAATCTCGAAGTTAGGCAAAACTAACCACTCAGTGAAGTGGAAATTTCATGCATTTCCTGTACTGAAATTGGTGGTGATCCCAGCAGGGTCTCTATTCAAGACATTAATCGACTTGGGGATTCACATAAGGCAAGATGTGTCATGAATATCAAATACTATGCACAATGACTTGGCGACCAGTGCTGAAATTGCCATAAGATTTCAACTTTAATTGCTATTCTGGTGAGATGCACATTGTGCAATACAGTACTGCCCAAAATAAAGAATGACTACCTCAGCAACAAGGAAGAATCAGCCACTACACTAACCTTTTACACCTTTGAGTTCCCCCAAAATCACTTCCTACTCTTACCTACTTTTAACAACCGTTTAAAATTACATTTAATTTAAACGATCCCATTGTGTTTGATTTCTTTGATATTATGCCAATTTGCCAATTGCAATTGCATTGCCAGATCTCTCAATAGAGTTCTTAATATGAGATAAAGTTGTTGTGAGGACTCAATGGTAGTTTTAAGGAAGCTAAGGATGAAGAGGAGAAAGGAAAAAAGTAAACAGAGGACTTCTGACAGAAACTTTGACTTCTTACAGAAACTTTTCTTACTTTATTCTGAGTTGTACTGATCATGTATATGGTACAGAACATTGGAATGAATACTTGTATATTGTACATTGGATCACAGACAATAGATGCTAGGGATACAATCATACCGTGCGAAGACATGATTTTTAAAATAAGAGCGCAATAAGAGGAAATTCATCATATAGATCGAATGAATGAGACGAGTCTGAGTTAAATATGTGTATTAAATAATATAAGTCAATATTGTTTTCTTTTATTATATACAATAGTAGTCCAGTAAAAACAAGTTTCAAGGAGTGGTAATTTATTTCCAATGACTTTGGAAGTGCAGGGCTAGAAGTGGATGTCAGGTTGGTCTGGCGCGTCTTGGTCAGTGGTTCACAGATCATGTCAGGCTTATTGACCCACTGCTGAAGCCGAATATATAATGATTTTCAATGAGGTCCATGGACAATTTCCAAAGCTCAATGCACTTCCATCCCGGGATGTTTTGCGTGATTTTGACTGACCTAGACCAGCTCTTTGTTGATCTGTACCATCTGATTTGTGCTTTATAGCACCACTACATGACTCTATCAAGTGGTTCCCATCTCTTAAAAAAAGCCACAATAAAAGTATATGGATCACAATATTGTAAAATTTTTTTCAGTAAGCCTAATATCAAGTGAATCAGGGATGAAACAGAAATAGCCAACGAGATAGGTATATACACTGTATCTTCTCTGCACAGAATATCGGCTTTAGGAAATCTTGTCACGGTTTATGACTTTTATGAAGTCCTGCAAAAGATATTCAACAGAAATCAGATGCGTCAGCTTCTGGCACAAGAACCTCCCACGCTCTGTCTCATGATACTCTCACCCACAAGAATGCCAAATTAATTTGGTGTCACATTAAAGAAGGTGCTGTGACATAAAGAGGAAACAAATCACATCCAAGGTCAGACTAAAAAAAAGGCATCGCATGACTCTAATTAGTACTTAATGAGTTTCAAAGATGCTGAACTTGATTTTTTCAGAATGGAGGTTGTGGAGATAATGAGACTCTTATATTTAAATACAGTTTAAAGGTGTTCTTGTATAAGCATACTACTAGTATCACCAAACCAAAATTCAGGCTGTAACCAAAGCTTCCCTTCAGATTTTGTGTCACACTTTGCTTTATACAATGTACCTTGTTTCTGATTGAAGTCAGAAAAAGTTGCAGCAAGCATCTTGTCAGGCCAAGTAACCAGTGTTTGACTTAGAGTCTGGCAAGAATCTGTCTGAAACAAGTTTGGCTTAATGACTGGCCTAATCACATACTATACACAGAAGCACAATGACATTGCAAGACCAGTCACATTGGGTTTGCCTGGTATCAACTGATCTGCAGTATGGTATTTCCTGTTGGTAATGTCCGTTATATACAGAAGAAGTTCTTTATTTTGAACACGAGCTACTCAGCTTAGTCGCAGTCTCTCGTCACATAAAGAGCAATTGCAAAATAAATGCTGTGGCCACAAAAATTTGACAAATCTATAGCAAATAAATACATTTTGTGATTACAATTTTTTATAGTTTTTTGAAGATTGCTACTATCAAATAATATCTAAGTTAGTTTGCCTACTTTATTTACAACTAATATCGAATTATGTAGATCAAAAGGACTGCAAATTCTTTCAAAATTACAAAACGACATTATGTTCTTGATGGTAACATAAGTACAATTTTTTAAAACCATTTCATTATTTGTCTACTTGAGAGCCACACTGCTTGATTGTCTGCAAATGATAACTGAACTTCTCAAAGAAATTGCTGTTTTATTAACTTTCATTAATCAATTGCCAGAAATATACTTTCTCTTTAAAAAAATGTTTCATAAACATACAGAGGAGCACTGTGCCTGTGCACTGTAAAATTTGAAAACTGTGTTGAAGCAATAACTTGAGCTGTCTGAAAATGTTAATAATTTTCAAGCTATGATGGCTCAATCCTATAAGTTGTCAAGGTATGATAGCTCAATGCTGTAAGTTGTCCAAACGAATCATAACATTAAGCTGTGAAAACATGAAAGCTTCAGTTGTTGTAGATAGCTTGACATCTCAGTCATGCCACATATAGCGCCATCTATAACAAGCACTTCTCATAAGACTGCATTTAGTTTTAAATAATTATTCACTTACAAGAAAAAAGAACATTTATATTACACTATCCCAGAGAAAAAATGAGTAGCACATCACTTTAGCTGGTTACTTTTTTATTTTTATCTCTCTTTAATTAATTTGTGGGAGTAATTAGATGCATGCTTTCACACGTCAACCAACATTTCCAAGTCAGAGTGTGTTCAAATATAGGCTTCTAGCACTGTATACCAACTGAGATGAGCCACAGGCCATTGGGATTTATTCACAAGAAATTAATTAATTTTTAAATCTCCTTGTGATGCAATGGTCTTTGTTGAATGCATCTTGTGCCTGTCCAAGTGTCCATGGTGTGCTAAAATGAAGCATACTGGATCAGGTGGATCCCCTTGAGAGATCAGACAATATTTTGGGATTACAGCCCATATTCATAAGGCCTGGTGCAGATTTTTGCGTATTTCAGGTGAAGCCAGCATTTTATCTGCCACAAAACCATACAAAATATGTATGTTTCATTCCACAGTACTTTGTTATCTTTAACACTATTTTGTCAGTAAATATTTCAAATTTCAGGGCAATCGCAGTATTGGTTCCAGAAATCAGAGGTCTTGAACATCCAAAAATTGGCCATTTTTTAACATTTTAGCGTGACATGCATATTTTGAGCAATGTTTAACCCGTCATTTGCAAAATAATTTCAACAATTTGTCAATGGAAAGTATTCTCGACTGTGGCCATGGGAGTTATGGTTCTGTGACTATCAATTGCAATCTGATGCTCTGTGTATTTGTCAAATAGTGTCAATGAGACTCCAAAATGGCAAATGAAGCCAAAAATTGAAATTTTAGCAATTTCTGTTAAACAAGTCTGTGTACCGGTTAGCTCTTGGTATTCTGTATAGTATTAACTCTCCCAACTTAGTTTGAGGACCCCTCTATTGCATATTATACCTTATTTCCATATATAAATGTCATAGCTACTTGCTTGCATCATTTTTTCTTGCCTTGTAAAAGTTGTCCCGACCCTAACACTAATTTAGTAGTTGCTCTCAGTCCAACACAGGCTGGCTACAACCACCTTTTCACTTCAACATTTTTCTTCGAAAGTGGCTTAATAATTTAGCACTAAAAAGGATGCATCTACCTGTGTGGATTTATAGCTAAGATTGAAAACTATTGCATGTCCCGACCCTAACACCTCTGTCCCGACCCTAACACCTTTAAATAAACCAAGTTTAACTTCAGTTTAGACCCAGTTTAAAAGCCAAATTTTCATGTCTGACAAAACTTGGCTAGACTGGGTTTATTGAGACCGAATTTAAACTCAGTTTCGACCCAGAACCATGAAACAAGACTATAAATAAAGATTAATATTAAATTACTTTAATAGTATCAAACAACATTTTTGATGAATGTAAAGCTATTAAAAGTTAAAAATTGAGTAAGCCATGGCCACTGGTTGCAGTTCATTCATGTATTTTGTGATTGTCTGCTAGTGTCCCGACCCTGACGCCTCCAATAAAATTTTCAGTGCCATATAAGCATGTTATATCTCCTATGCTAATAACTATATCTATTAAAAATTTAAATTGCATACTAGGCTTTGTATGCAGAGCAACATTTCGTCATCTTTATCAATTTTTAAATATGTAAATCTTTGTTTGGGAATTATTCAATTGTATCTTGTGTTAAAATGGGCTAATTTTTGAAAAACGAGAGTTTTGCATATTGGAACAATTTAAACAGTTCTGTCTCCCACCAAAATATGCATGCATGTCATTCATGGTCTACCAGGTTCAGAAAGTGATCAGATATGACCAACACAATACATATAAAAGAACTAAATCACTCCAAAATTGAATTTTTTGTTGCTGCGTCTTCCATAGAAAAATCAGAGTAGCTACGTAGGAAATCATTACTTAACTCTGATTTTTTGCCTACTTACTACCACATATATGTACTTTAAATTGCAGCGAAATTCCAAGCAAAAAGAACACCTTTTTTTTTCACCATCTTGTCACGCTCTTATTTGCACCAGGCCATAAATAACTTTATAAGACAGGTCACACAAATATAAATCAAAAACAACTAAAAATTATAAATCAAAAACAACTAAAAATAAGTCAACACAGCTCAAAATTTTGAGTTGTGTCAGCTTGGATCAATAAGTCAACAAAACTCAATATTTTGAGCTGTAAGTCAACACAGCTCATTGTTTTGAGATTTTACAGTGTGGTAGATATCAGGTCTGTTGGGCATGATATGGTCAGGCAGCTGGGTGCTGTAGTGGTTAAGGTTTCCGCCTGCTCCGCTGAAGGTCTTTGCCTGCATGGGTTCGACTCCCGTTTGGGGAACCCGAAATTTTCAGTGTACCTTTATGAGCAAAATCCCAGCTGGATGTCGTTCGGACGAGACGTTAAATTGGCAGCCCCTTGTATCAGTGTCTGTTCTGGGAAAGTAAAATATCCCTCACATGGGGTAAATGTAACATGTTGAGGACTCCTGCTCTCTCTCTCATCTCATCAATCAACCCTTGTGAGCACCCAGAACTGCACTGTAAAATCGGAGGCACTGATTCAGCTCAATTGATTGAGTGAGATGGTTGCACAAGTTGATTGAGCTAACATAGATTAATGTTTTAAGCTGAGATAACTCAAAATACTGAGCTGAGATAGCTCAAAATACTAAGCTATGTTGACTAAGGCTTTCAAGCTGAGAAAACTCAAAACACTGAGCTGTGTTGACTTACAGCTCAAAATATTGAGTTTTGCTGACTTATTGATCCAAACTGACACAACTCAAAATTTTGAACTGTGTTGACTTATTTTTAGTTGTTTTTGATTTATAATTTTTAGTCGTTTTTGATTTATATTTGTGTGACCTGTCTTATAAAGTTATTTATGAATATGGGCTGTAATCCCAAAATATTGTTTGATCTCTCAAGGGGATCCACCTGATCCAGTATGCTTCATTTTAGCACACCATGGACAGGCCCAAGATGCATTCAACAAGGACCATTGCATCACAAGGAGATTTAAAAATTAATTTCTTGTGAATAAATCCCAATGGCCTGTGGCTCATCTCAGTTGGTATACAGTGCTAGAAGCCTGTATTTGAACACACTCTGACTTGGAAATGTTGGTTGATGTGTGAAAGCATGCATCTAATTACTCCCACAAATTAATTTAAGAGAGATAAAAATAAAAAAGTAACCAGCTAAAGTGATGTGCTACTAATTTCTTCTCTGGGATTGTGTAATATAAATGTTCTTTTTTCTTGTTAAGTGAATAATTATTTAAAACTAAATGCAGTCTTATGAGAAGTGCTTGTTATAGATGGCGCTATATGTGGCATGACTGAGATGTCAAGCTATCTACAACAACTGAAGCTTTCATGTTTTCACAGCTTAATGTTATGATTTGTTTGGACAACTTACAGCATTGAGCTATCATACCTTGACAACTTATAGGATTGAGCCATCATAGCTTGAAAATTATTAACATTCTCAGACAGCTCAAATTATTGCTTCAACACACTTTTCAAATTTTACAGTGTGGGCTTAGAGGGCTGCACTTACCATATGTATCTATCTATCTATCTATCTATCTATCTATCTATCTATCTATCTATCAATGGTTCTCAGATTATACATGTCAGGCTAATTAACCTTCAGCTAAACAAGTATATATGCTAATGTTTTGTTATGATTTTCAACGAGCCCCATGCACAGTTTCTAAAGATCAATGCACTTCCATCCCTCGAAGGTTTGCGTGATTTTGATTCACAGAGACCAGCTCTTCTTATGCCTTGTGATTTTTACCTGACCACCTTAAGTCTACACAACATCAACCAGATCCCATCTTTTCTCAAACTTATGTCGGAATCCATGAAAATGTTATATAACACTTCATAGAATTGTTAAGTCATTGCTCAGAGACAGGCAGGGAGTATTGCAGGGCATAGGAATTCCACTAACTCTGAGATGCCATATGACCTATAAAAACATGCTGCGGCATAAAAGAACCAATCACGCCCAAGGTCAATCTAAAAGCATGACTGTAATGATAGTAATGTATGATACAGGGCAGTAATGTTATATGTTACACATGGAAACATGGCATGACATTACCAAGTTGATACCCAACAGTAGAATATAATATATTGAAATAACATGATGTTGTCTCACTTGTCTGTCTTGTACATCTAATCATAATAATGACCTAATTCCTTTTGCATCCTTAGTACGAGAACGGTTCATGCTTAAGGAGTTTTAAAGATGATCATCCTGCAATTTTTTAAAAAAGAAGCTGTGGTTGAAGTTTAATTAGTAGCAAATAGTGTCTGGTTCACATGCGAGCCAGTACACAATAAATGACAAAAAATGTCATTAAGAATAATAGACACCAATGATGGTCAAACCAGACTCAGGGGAAACCAGATGTGTCCTTGTATAAGGTCTGTGTTATCACCAAATCAAGATTTTGGCTGTAACTAAAACTCACATATTGAGAGCAGAGTCCTGTACAATGTACCTTGCTTATGTCAGGGCTGAAGTCAAACATCAGTCGCCTCAAGCATCATGTCAAGCCAATTATCCAGTGATTGACTGTAGTACGTTTGAGGCAAGCATCTGTATGATAACAAGTCTGACCTAATGACTGGCCTAATGACATACTACAGACAAGCACAATGAGCTAGTCATGCAATGCTGAGTACCATTGCATGAACATCCACATTTGGTTTGCCTGGTATCAATTGATCAACAATATGGCATTTCCTGTTGGACATGTCCATTCAAAGAAGTTCATTGACCACTAAGTCTTTGTTTTTTTAAAAGATACATGCTCAGCTTTAAGCTCAGTATTGAGACCAATCACAAAATCCTTTTCTGGCAACACAAAAACAAAAAATTAAACAAGAAAAATATGACAAATCCTGGTTTGGAAAAAATCATTTTGTTGAAAGTTTTAAAAGTTTTGATTGCTTTATAGTTGACTGAGACTTGCTGCAACCAAGTAAAAGCTATCTTAATTGCAAATTATATAAAACTATGTCGATCAAAGGAATTGATAATTCATTAAATGTCAAAAACATCAATATTTTCTTTTTTGGAAGTTTTCTTTGAATAACACCCTTATCATAAATACCATCTCGTGATTGGCCCATTGAAAGGCACACTGCTTAATATTCTCCAAAAATGATTACGACTGAAAATGTGCCAGACAGTCCAAACTTGACAGTCCAAAGCAACTTTGTATCCAGCTTGAGTATGTTATGCTCAAGCGAATATCTTGATCTCATCTTTCTGAATTATGGGCTCTTCCCGAACATTGACATTTCATTCGGTTAACACAGAACATCCCAGATCAATTTACAGGAAAATTTTAACTAATCATGCGACTACAAAACGTATTTGTAACATGCTAGTACAACACTGACTTGTGAGTTTTGCCTTTTCTTATAGGGTTGATCAACATATTGGATTTTAATATACTGTCAGGAATTTCTTGGTGATTTGAGCAAATCACTGTATTATTCATGGGAGTGATTTGCGCAAATCAATACTGTCTATGGTTTGGACTCTATAAGAAAAGGTCAAAACTCACAAGACTGTCCTGAGCACTGCAGCAGTGAAATATCATATTGCATTCTTACCATGTAATTTGAGCTTTTATGACCTTATGATGCAACTGACTTTGGCCAATCAGCATGGCTCCTACAAACAGTGATTATATAACAAAATATCACATTGAATTGTGTGGGTGCTAGCATATAGCTGTTAGCTTTCCTTGGCCATCCATTTCTTTTAATTTACAGTAAAGATACGATTGATAAACATAGTTCAGATTTATACTTCATATTACCTAATCATGAGCAAATGTGAAGTTTTTTTAGCACTTTCATATGACAAACAGTCAATGAATTCTCTAATAAAAATATTCATGAGGAGGTTCATCAGAATGACACTAGAGGCATTTTTGTTGATCACATCTCATCGTCTGCGCTATAGTTGTACACCCAAAGGGAATAGAATGTATGAGCCATTTGTTAGCAGGTGTCATTTCTAAACAGAGTGGCATAATGGGAAGACTTGGATGAAGAATGAGCAACTGCATCCAAGAAACTCATTGCTTTAAGAGTAGTATTTCGGTCATATTGTGCTTTAGAAGTTAAGGCGAAGGCATCTCAAATTAAACATAAGGAAAAAAATTTAAAACTACAGAAGTAATATAATTTTTTTGTTGATTTAATCACTTTGAATAAATCAGGCTTTATTTTCACAATGTTAAGGCCACACATAATTGATCTTTAGCTTCTCGGATCCTCTCAAGGCACTTTTTCTAGGTTCGGTCGGTAGGACAAAAAAAAAAAAGGTAAAAAAAAATTTTTTTATAATGTCAAAAAAAAAATTTTTTATTATTTTTTTTATCAAATTTTTTTTCCCATCAGCAGTTAATCTATTGTGTCGGCGGGTCCGCGAAGCTAAGAATCAATTATGTGTGGCCTAAAGTATAGATTGTATCTGCATTTGAAAATGAAATCATACGAGTGATATTCCATTTCAAATTTGATCCAGCTGCATAATCTCAGGGCAAAGGCACCTAAATGCAATGAACTGTTACTATTTTGAAACAATATTTATGAGGTCTTGCTGCGAATTCATTTTGGGCTATGAAAGAAATCATAAATTAAGTTTTGCCTCTGCTGACTCTCAATTTTTTTCTCCGCATTTTGAACTTTTCGTCAAATAAACAAAATTGTCAAAGAAACTCCCATAATTCAAAATGGAGAGCAATTTGTCAACTTTCAGTAAAAAATCTAGTAACAAGAGCATACAGAAAAAATATTGCAGCACCTTCATCTCTTTCAAACAGAACCCACTAAATCAATCTTGTCTGACAAACCTTGCATTGTTTTAATTGAGCGCAAGTGATATTAGACATTGCTATGCACAAAAAACATGTGCCACTGTGATTTATTGCATGACAGCTGCTCTTCATTTTAACATTGACCTGGGGCATTGGAGATGAAATATGCTGCAGAATCTTCTCAGTAACTCGAAAAAGCTCTTTAATATTTTTCTCTTGCAACATGAGCCAATTGTTTGCTTTGCTTTCGAAATGCTTTCAGGCCATATGAGAAACTGTACAGTTTTTGTAGATGAAGCAAGAACTTCCCCTGCAAATGATGATTGCATCATATAGCCGTGCATGAAACAAAATAAGTGATGCGAACCATTATGTGTGAAAATCATTCAACTCCAGATTACTCTTTTCTAAAACACTGTTATACCATTTGACACAACATGTTTCAATTTCACAAGGTATGTCAATGGCAAAACAGGAGTATACTACCAACGTTTTCAAAAACAGTGTCCTTGGTCCACCATCAAAAATTACATGCAACACTGATATATACAAAGATTTTTGAACATTCAATATTCCCAAATGAAAGAAGGTAAACAAGGTTATATGCAGCCTGATCATTTTTTGCACTTTGGGTGAGGGATTCTAGGTGCTTGCAAGCAAAAAATGATCTAGTTATTTCTGAGACATGTACATAAAATTATTACATTAGGTTCCGGAGTGGCCTGGGTCATTCCACAGTAACTAAGCTTTTTGTGTCACTCAAGCAGTTTTCAGCAAAATCATAAAATTATGATTTTCTTTCTAATCATATGCCTTCCCCCTCTTTTAAAGAAGTTATTTCATTCTTAAATGGAAATTATCAGCTACTGCTTATATTGTGCTCCCTTAACAACATCTGAAATATATCCAAAAAGTGATGTCACAGAAAATTCTTCTTTCAATTATCATACATCTTAAACCATATCAAATCAATGTAAATATTTGTGGTGGGTCTGAATCTTTAGACAACTACTCCACATACCTATATCCCAAGACCGACTGAATTTTTCCTCTCCTGTGTATGCTGTGGAGAACAAAATGAACTCGTCACCATAAAACATGTCACTGGTGTTACTCATTAAATAAAGCATGGCTGTAAAAGGAACACTCCCTTCTGTCTTAGGTCAAATGTACCAGGGGGCTTGTTCTGATGGACAGGCATCCATGATAACTGCATATTTTGGCATTAATATATTTTTAGCATGCAGGGTGGCTTCACAGTGTGCTGAAATTAAGAGTATTCTTTTTCAGTGTCACTGGTGTTACCCTAAAAAATGGTCAATTATTCTAGAATTTTCAAAACTGCCTCAGTCATAGGACACATCCTGTTTACAGAAATCAACCTGTGGCAACACCTTTTCAAATCAAAGCATCACTGTGGGAGCAACTGGTATTTCATTGCAAATTGTCACTGGTGTTACTCAAAAATGGTTAACATTGGAGTCAAATGGTAACACCAGTGATCAATGGTGGTAGAAAATCCAATGCAATTCTCATTTTAATGGGAAATATTTCAAGCAAATATTAATTTGGGCTCTAGTTCAACTTTGATCAATGGTTTTCTTTACTGATACTGTAACACCATTGACTGTTTTTGTCTTAGTTATTGAGGAATGACCCTACAATACAGTGAGAAGCAATTATAAATGGTTAGTTATCTTGCATATCTGCCAGCTTTTTCCAACAGGATACTTAAGTGCTGCATATACACTATTTCTACATGGTATTTGAACGGCAGGTTGAGCACAATTTTGGAAGACTAAATTCAGCACAGCTAGCTGCGCATAATGTACACTTGATTGAGGAGGATCTCACATGAAGGTTTTACACCTCTGAAAATTTTCCCAAAAATTGCCCTGGACAATCCTAGGTGCACTTACATTCAAAATACACTTACTTGAATAGATAATCCTTTTCTATTAGATATAAGACAGACAAGATATATTAAATTCTCAGCAGTGATACAGCTCAATAGACCTCATGAGCAACCCAGACAACACAGGCCATCACTACATTTCTGGAAAGTGATCCATCGCGTACGGCATTTGAATGCATCTCATGTCCATACATTCACCTTTCCATCACCATAGGACAGCAGTGAACTGCAATATGGGCCATTCCATGCCAAATGGACCAATGTCTCCCACATCATGGCTTCAGATTTTAATGAAATTATTACACAAGCTACATGTACATGTTTACTGAAGCTGTGCAAAATATTTTCCCTGTATTCCAAGTATTTTGAATTTGACAGCATTTTCAAAATTAAGGTCTGCAAACTAAAATTTCTATTTTCCGCTTGTCAAGTCATTTCAAAAAGCTGCTGAAGCTACGTTTTTCAAGATATTGTAATAAAATTGTACACAGATCAAGCTCAGATATATAAAATGCTGCTGGCCGAAGCTAGTACAGATGATGCTTTCCATCTGTTCGCACCAGCCTGTTAAATTCGGTTCATTTTTGCGAAATTTTGGTAAATTGTGGGTTTTTGGTATTTTTTCACTCAGAAACCAAGCTTTCAATAAACCTGAAACTTTGCATGAATTGAGGCGGTATCGAGTGCTAATGGTACGAATTTATTCATATTTCTAACTCCAATACTTTTTATGTACATGAAGAAAATCTCAGGACGATTCCTAAAATTGACTAATTTCAAGTGCAAAAATGGCCACGTGGGACAGGTGATAGAAACTTGAAATTTATTTTCTAAGCAGTTTATGCGATCATCTTGTATTTTTGCAAAAATGGTAGAGGCGTTATTTTTCATTTTTCTGGAATTAATTTTTAGAATTTCGAAGAAAAGCCTTATTTATGCTATATATCGTATGTAGGAGCCTTCCAAGACCAGGTGGAACCTTAGATAAAGAGCTGAATTTATTTCTGAAAGTACCCCAGACGGACGAATTTTAAAATTCCAAACTTTAAAGAGGTATATTGGTTTCTCATAAAAGGAAATAGTAAAAAAAAATTATGTTGAGTGAATTTTTGCAAATAAGTTCAAAATTGACAATATGGGACTGTTGTGACAGATTTTGTAAATTACATTAGTTGATACAGTTGCCTTTTATTGATGTTAAATATGAGAAGGTATCTTCGGTTTTCAATATGTTAAAAAAATATCACAATACGATAAAACTGATTTGTAATGTTCAGAAGGCAATTTGAGGCACTTTAAAAAAAATTTGCACTTTATTTTGAATTCCACCTGCTCTTGGAAGGCTTCTACATGGTGTAAATAAGGCTTTTCTCCAAATTTCTAAAAATTATTTCCATAAAAATGAAAAATAACACCTCCACCATTTTTGCAGAAATACAAGATGATCCCATAAACTGCTTAAAAAATAAATTTCAAGTTTCTATCACCTGTCCCACGTGGCCATTTTTGCACTTGAAATTAGTCAATTTTAGGAATCGTCCTGAGATTTTCTTCATGTGCATAATAAGTATTGGTGTTAGAAATATGAATAAATTTGTACAATTAGCACTCGATACTGCCTCAATTCGTGCAAAGTTTCAGGTTTATTGAAAGCTTGGTTTCTGAGTGAAAAAATTCCAAAAACCCACAATTTACCCAAATTTAGCAAAAATGAACCAATTTTAACAGGCTGGTGCGAACAAATGGAAAGCATCATCTACATTATATTCAGCGTATATTATGCTCTATATCTCACCATGATATATGAGTAGTTTTGTGGCGATATCTTGAAAAATGAACCTTCAGCAGCCTTTTTCAAATATATCAAAGGATGAAAAATCAATTTTATCGTGAAAGCCCAACATTTTCAAAATGCTGTCAAAAGCAAAATGTGTGGAATATGTCCGAAATATTTCGCATGTGCTCATTATACATATACATGTATATCAGGTTAAAATTTCATCAAAATCGGAAAGCATGATGTGGGAAAATTTCTTGATTTTGGTCCATTTGGCATGGAATGGCCCATATGACATCTCTTTCACACTCTCTCTTGATTCTATCTCTGCTCCGTGGCACAAACGCTTGCCCATGGCTTGGAGTAAAGTGTAGAATCCTGGAACCTGATATGTATTAAATATATATGTTGGCATTATAGGCCTATTTGTATATTTTGAACTCAATCTGTGTCAATTACAAAGTTTATTGTACGTAAGCGTCTATGTCAATTACAAAAAAAATTATTGGTATTGAAGCATGAGCCATTAATGTACAGCTCTTGTCATATTTACATGAAATCTAAGTGTTTTCAGTGATATATATATATTTATTTTTTCAAGTTTGATGTCTTGTGAGGACATGATATTATAGATGGCATCTCTGTTTTTGAGCATTGCACCATATGAAAAATAGGTATAAGCTGTGATTTTATTTTATACTGGATTGTATACACATGACAAAACACTTCAACAGCATTAAAAGCAACTTGGATCTCGCGTAAATATGAAAATGATAGTGAACTAACTTTTAACCTTTATCAAATAGTGAAGAATGACTTTCCCTTAAAGCTTGCCATATCAACAACATAAGCTGCAATTTAGCCTTTATTACTTCATATGCTTGGGAACTTGTCACCTCAGGCAAATGCAATAGACTTCCAAATGTTCTCTCTCTTAGAAGGTCTAAATTGGTCTGTGAGAGGATCACCTTTGTGAATTTCTGGAATAGTGCAGATGACAGGGGTCAGAGAGAAGTAAATAACACATACATTGCCCTGACGTATAACTGACTCTTTTGTTTCTTAGTAGTGTGATGTAAGCGAGTGTTTACCCTCACATCCTCACACTTTTTGTTTGTTTATCAAAATAATCAAAACCAAATGTTGAAATATTCAGGCCTGTGGTGTTCGAAAAAGGCATTAGATGAGTGCTCTTGACTAGGACCTAGGCATCAAGAGAGGCAAAGGCCCAAGCAAGCAGTGACTACAAGCAATACTACTTTTTGATTATCATCATGGTTTAAAAAAAAGAAAGTTTTACGCGTATTATCTGTTATGTAACTTCATATTTAAATGATAATACAGTATTAAATACGTATGTTTAAATATAAACTTGTTCATAGATCGAACAATTCTCAAAAATTACTGATGTTATGATATATATATAATTGATATTGAATGTTGTATTTAATTGCTGTGACTACTCTTGACTTGGACCTAGGCATCAAGAGAGGCCAAGGTTCAAGCAAGAGACAATTGCAGCTCTTTTTTATTACTGAGCACGAAGTGCCGTTAAATTTTTTTTTCTTCTTCTTCGGGTTTATTAAGGGGATGCACCCACCTCTTAGGTCATGGTATTTTATACTCGGGTGCATCTCCATCAAATTGCAATTTGCCAATAACGCTGAAAATTTTATATGTGATTGTATGTTTTTTGCTTTTTGAAAATAATAAATCAATCAATCAATCAGTCTCCTGTGGAAAATAGAGCTGGAACAAGAGTGCTCCATGGCATCAACTGGAAATTATGGTCAACCAGGTCCAGGAAGTTAATATTTTCACATTCTTGCGCATTTCAAACTTGCTCTATTCAAAATTTAGAAGTAAATGGGAAAGAAAATTGAAAGGAAAGTTTTCCTGATCAATAATATAACCATGTATGCAAAATATATAATTATACTTATATATATTTATGCTCCTATGAAGATATCATCGTCAAAAAAAGAGCAATCCAATAAAGTAATCAAATTGCCTCATTGCTGGAAGCAACACACTGACGTTAGCTCTAATTTCCATATTTGCATTAAGGACTAAAGTAATTTCAGTTCATTAAGGAACAAGAATGACATCCAAAGGCATATCCTAATAACTTTGCTTGTATGGTAATGGTCCCATAACAAGATGAGTGACACTTTGTCTATTATTGGTTCTGACAGATGCCAGGGATCTTGTTAGTTATTCTGAAGTGGTATTGCTGTCTCTAGCAGGATAACCTTTGATGCATTGGGGAGTAAGTAAAGGTCATACAAAGAGTTTGTGGTGTATAACTAACATTTCAATAACCCCTGAAATGTTAGTTATATACCGAAAATGAGTTGTATAAGCAACTTATACTCCATATATGACTCCTGAAGTATTTGTAGCTGAATTTTGTTGTTTTGTTGTCATCTTTAGTTGCGTTGTTTGCAGAAAAGGTAGTACAACATGCTAACTTAATCCCCAACAGTGGTATAACTAACAAATCTTTTTTTTTTTGCTCAGATCATCAATGTTGCATCTGTATGCTATCAGACAGAAGATGCAATCCATTTCACCTTGTCTTGCACATAGATGACAGAGGAGATTACAAGAGTCCCATCAGAAACATCTCCTGTTGAAGCTAGATGACACTAAACTTGAAAACAGTGACAGTTTGTGTGTTCCATTAATACATCATGTAAAATATACAAGTTTGGTGGACATTTATATGTGACCTGCTCCACCAAAATGGGTTCAAAGTCGGCCTGCTATCATATTCAGTTGTGAAAATGACTTTGTTCTACTGGAATTTGGCTTTAAAATGATGTTTAATTTGTCTTGTTATCTCCACCCAATCCAAAGATATGGCATCTCAAACATTGATGAGAACAAACATTGAACTTTGCGAAAATGGCGTTTGAATTTCCCGCCATTACAATAAAAGAACTAGGAATATCAAGAATGATGCCCAATTTAGATAATTTAAAATCAGTTTTTGGTTGAGATGGTCATAAATAATCAAAGCATATTACAAATGCTTAAACGTGGTACCAACAGCTAAAAATCATCAAAATGTGACCTTTTGACACATTTTACTCATTTCTGGAAAATACAGATTGCCTACTTTGAACTCATTTTGGTGGAGCAGGTCACATATGAAGAATTTTTATAATACTGAACACTAGTATTGGGATACAGCCGCACAATGAGCTTTGGCTCTGCATGGATACAGCAATGACACAGCAGATTGTGGTGTCAATGTGTTTTTAATAGGCCAACACCAAACTGGCTGTTGCAGAGCAGCATTACCTGAGCAATATTCACCTGCTTTGTGTCAAATTCAGGGTTTTGGTTTTGGAAATTTCCGTAGATGTGTTTAACTGTAGCACAGGACAAGGGTCTCAAAGGCTCAACATAAATCATAGTTTTGTAGGATTTCCATAGATTTCATTTGAGGTTTCATGACCTGACTGGAAGCCCTCGCATCTGCTATTGTTAGGGATGAATATTGAGACATATTGGCCTGGAACCAAACCTTTCATTTATGCTTATTGAAACCTCTCTAATGCGGCATATTTAAGGGTTATTTGTCACGGCAGCCTCGCAAATACGGGCACATTTAAGGGTACAAATGACCAATTCTGACCTCAGCTAATAAGACCAGTGTTGTATTAACGATTAAGCAGCTGGTATCGTAGCATCAAGCAGAAATGCTCATCGGCGACACTCTGTCTGGCCGTGTTTTAGCTAAATATTTTGTAAGGAAATTTAAGACAATAGCAAATCCATTGAAGCTGTTTTAATTGAAGGATATCAAGAAGCATGATTGCATGTATTGAGGCTAATTAGCAACTTTGTTGGGCCCCCCACATTCCTATTTTTTGCATAACTTCATTTGTGCCGAGATGGAAGGGCCCCTTCCTTCACAGAGCCCTGTCACATGGGGGTCCTAATCTAAAAGTTTGATTGAATCAGTCGCAAACAAATACATTTTGGTTTTTCCTTATTTTTAAACATTTTTGGTCACCTTTCATGGGGCCCCCTGAGTGGTTGGGCCCCTGGCAGCTGCCACTTTGCCACATACAGTACAACCCAAAATAAAGTAAGAAAATTTTCAATCAGAAGTCCTCTGTTTACCTATTTTGCCCTCTTTTCTCCTCTCCAACCTAAATCTCCTTACAACTCCCTTTGACTCCTTACAACAACCTTAGCCCACATTAATAACTCTATCTACACAGCTACCAATGTAACTGCAATTAGCAGAGGTACAAAATATCAAGTAAATCAAACACAATGGGGGTGATAAATTGGCATTGTTTAAGTGTGATTTTAATCTAATTTTAAACGGTTGTTTCAAGTAGGTAAAAGCAGGAAGTGATTCAGGGGTAGTCAAAAGGTGTGAAAGGTTAAAGTAGTGGCTGATTTGTCCTTCCTTCTGGGGTAATTGTACTTTATTTTGGATGTGATGTAGGCTAGTCTACCCCTTACCTGGTGCATTTCAGACATCATACAAACCCAAAATGGAACTTTGTTATGGTTAATTACTGTCATTGGTAAATGATCTGCAATTCTCTTAAAACGTTCTTGTACTTGGTTATTATATCGCAGGCGTCAAAGAATTCTGACATGCCATCTTAAATTAAAATCTTCTAGGATCAGAACTAAGCTTTGCAAACAAAAACACTTTAATGCTACACCTCTCTTTGAGCATATTGAAGTGGAGTACGGCTTTTATAATCTTAGTCAATTGAGGTCTTAACAATAAGAAACCAGCAGCCTTTATCCTTTGAGATTAGGTTTTACCCCTTGAAGGTGCTATGAGGCGAATTTCAGAATGTAGCAGTCAGATAAACAAGATAAGACAAGGTATCTCAAATTAGACTTTCAAATCAGAAAACCCAGGGACGTTGATCTGCCTTCATAATCATTCCTTTGACTGCAAATTGGGAATGGAGAAGTTCCTGCTGTCTTTGAGCACTCGGATATTCATTAATGGAAACTGTTATCTGCCTCTCATCCAAATTGATGCACAACAACTCAATTTAATAGAAACTCTTCCAAATTCCACACCCTTCAAGTTGGGTGAATTTGAATTAACCAAGCATTTCCAGTAGTGTGTTTCAGGTGCCCTAAATATTCTCCGGTCCAGCTTGACCTTGGTCTGGTATTGCATAGATGATGGGATTAACTGCACTCTACAGATAGGGCAACAAATTGATTGCCAGCTGAAACAAAAACAGAACAAAGTTCTACATTTTCATTATATCGGTTGACTATGTTGACCTCGTTGTGTCTTCTGCTTCCTGCACAAAGCATTGCAATGGCCTCAACAATATCCTGGATTTATTTTTTAACCTGAATCAAGTATTCATTTTAACTAAGTTTTGACAGCAAACCAAGTCAAGAACCTAATATAATAGAAAAAGTAAAGTAATGTGGTCAAACACAGTGTCAAGGTCATTGATTATATAGAACCAAAAAATGCAGTTTATAATGTGGTGCATCGCTAAGATGGACTTCTTGAAATGAAAGAGGTCCACAGGGCTCTTAATTTTTCTTCACGAATGTGCAACAAATTGAGTAGTTATGGACTATTGGGTTTCTTCCGACTCTCTAGTCTATTCAAACGTTTGAGAATTGGTGACTGGATAGGCCACACCCAACTATCACTTTGCTGCTCATAATTATTTAAAAGCTTTCTCATTGACACTTGAAACATAATGCAGAAATCAGACAGACACAAAAGATTTTTCAAGGATAAGTAAAATCTACTGAAAAGTAAATCTTCTTTCAGCTTACACGATGAAGATTGCCACTAACAATATCTAGCATCTCCCATGCCTTTCTTAAGCTTGTTGCGTCATTGCTTTACATTACACCAACTAAATAATCCCAGATCAAAGTGTTGAGGAAAGAAACTATTTGGTATTCATGAATTTGACAAACTAAAGACATTTGGGAAAAATATGAGGAAAAATCATGGAACTAACAAGATTACTCAAAACTGTCATTCGTCTGGCTTGTCTTCTTGTCTGGCATTGCATGTGAAAACATAATGAATTGCGGCACACTTAAGCATGTTAAAGCAATCCCTGTACGTGTCTGTGAATGCCAATTGGTATTATCCGAAAGGTACACATTTACTTGCTCCTGTCAGCATTCATTTTCAATTTTAGAAGACATGCTTCCGAAATGTGTCTGCCTTTCGCGTTTCATGTAGGGTTAAAAGTTGGAAATTGTAAAGTTTTCCAAACTTATAATGTCACGGGAGGTAGCCCTATCACACTCGGCTGGCAAGATCGAAGTGATATATTAAAAACACTTATACCTAGCTTGTTCACATTCACATTGTGACTTTTGCATATGTGATTTATAAGGCTATTCAGACTCTTCTCAATCATTACTCAGCATCTTCAAGTAGTTCCAATACCGTTGAACAGTTAAAATGCTTGATTGAGTACATGCGCAATCCTGCATATAAAATTCAAATGGACTTCTTGAAGGAATGAAAGCTCATTAAAGATGCTCTGTCAAATATTTTGACTAGTGTTTCCAATGGGTATAATCAGCAATGTGAAATGATTGATCCTTTTCAAAAAATCTGATGAAAGCGACAAAATAATCCCTCATCATAATTCTACATAATTTTAGCCTTCATTATAACCAGAACACTCCAATCTTTTACGATTATTATGTTCATTATGGGATTTTTAGAGATCATTTGCAAGATGGGGCAGGCAAACTTTTGGCACAGCATCTCAGCTGGGTGCCATTCATGCGTATGAGAAATAAATTGGTGGTCCCTTGCATCAGTGATAAGCAATAACACAGGCTGTAAACACATCATGTTGCACTCACATCTGCCTCATCTTATACACAAGCCTTTGTGAATGGCATGAACTAGCTTCAGAAGGCTGCACTGCACTCACTACAACAACATGTACCACAAATACTACTGGAAAGTTGATGCCAATAACTAAACTTTTTCCAAACTTCGATAAACTGGTAAAAGGCCAAGAGCTGGTTAGGAGAAGACAGACTGAGTGCTAAACGGATTACTAAGGAGGAATGTGGTCCTTGTTTTACAAGGAAGTCAAAAGAGTACATCTCATAATTGTTATGGCTTCCTCTTACGGAATATCAGCGGGTAGCCTATTTAGAATGGCTGGCCCCTTGCAGATCAAAGCACTCAAAGAACATGTTGTATAATATGTTGATTTATTTCCCATTTGCTTACGAAGAACTTCTTTGGTGTCTTGTACAAAAGACTTCTGTTTTCCTTTGCGGGCAGATTTACTTCATACTTGGCGACAATGTTTTGGTAGGTCTTGCTGGAAGTCAACTCTCCAATCTTTGCTGTTCCCAGGTGCATCACATTAACAATTTTAAATCACTTGCTGGAAGTCAACTTGCCAGATTTTCAACAACCAGGTGCTTCAATAAAATCATGTGAAAGCAATTGTTGTTCTTTTTCTAAAATCCATGAAATTTGCTAAATTTCAAGAAGTTTAATGCATAATATATATATCAAATTTAATAATAAAGCATGTGATGACATATTGTTCCAGATGTTTGATTTCTTTCAAATGGATGTTTCATTATACCTTGGTAGGGATGAATTCCTAAATTTGTCATTCCACAAACAAAGCTTTACACAGGTGGGATTTTAGTAAACATTCTCAAAAAAGAAAAAAAAAATTGAATTGTGTTTTACTTCACATAGAAATTAGGACAGCTAAAAAAGGAGCAAGGAAGGGACAAATGGTTATACCAATTCTCAAGAATTCCTTTTGTGCCCCTCGATTCAAAGAGCTTTTGATTTACCATTATTGTTAAAATCCATTTCACACTAGCTTGCGTGCTAAGTCTACAGTATGTTACCGCATGGCATATAGACACTACACTTATTTGCGATAAACCGGAAATAAATTTTTGAAAGGTGTTGAGATTTTATCAGTTCATCGTCTATGCATTGGCATCATGAGTAATGCTGGAAATTATCTGCTTAATTGCCTATTAATGTTTACAATAGCTCATGAAAGGAACAAGGTGCGGAGGTGAACACTGTTTCAATCAATTAGGATTAATTGCACATAAATCCATAACTTACACCTAGCACCATGCCATTATTAGAGACACATTCAGCCTCCACAGGAGAGAGTTGTAGCCTTTTTATCCTGAGATACAGCCTAATTCCCATGGCTCCGTCATGGTGGGGAGCCTTGACATGCAGAAAATGGGAAAAAGGCAATTAAGGATGAACAGTGGGCTCTATGGAGGTGTTATCTCGGGGGATTTTGGGGACCAAGTTGGCTGTTCCATTCATTACACAAGACACTGTGCTTGGAGCCAAAGGACAGTGACACATGGCTACAAAGGATGGGTTGTTTTTGTTTTCCAAAAAACCAAATTTGCTTGCACTGTGTTACCGCAGTGAGTTCTGCGTTTACAACTTTCTCCCAAGGCCAAGTTGAATCACTTTTTACATTGTGTGCTTGGACTATTAGAGAATATTGTCAAGGTTTATGTGTACAATTGAAAGTACTTCTTTCAGCGTATTTTGGTGAATGTTTCCCGCACAGAATTCATATTGTTAGCTCTTTTGGCCTTTTCCAAAGTGTGTTCTTGAGTTTGAATGCATGCTTAGCTCTACACACATAGCATGACTGTGAGCAATGTCATTAGCAACCAAGCTGCTCTTAAAGGGGAGTTGGCCCAATATGTGGATGAATGGCAGAATCACAAGAACCTGGCCCATCACAGACTCTACTAATTAATGGAGAATGCCTTTCATGTGTGCCAATAATAGAACTCTCAATCTGCTCCGGAAGCGTTGTGTTGAGCGACCTGTTTGAGACAGAGCATGTTCATCTTTGAGAGGCTGGGGAGAACTTGTACAACATAAGGACAAGTGCCAAGTCTATCAGGAGCTTAGCAATTACCACTTTATTGCCTTTTCAGAAGTGAAACTCAGCACCTCCTGACAATTCTCAGTGCGCCAAAAAACGTATAGCTTGACCTTATTACCTAGTGAGAGACTAACAGCTGTCAGCTCAGCTGGTTATGGTTTCGAGGTCTAATTGCGATGTCTTTTCTGCTTCCTCCTATCCTATTTCTTTGCTAGGAAAGGAGTATTCCCTGAATAATTTATGTTGTTGAGTTGTACCCAAAGTACTCATTGTCTTGGTGTCTGATCAGAGTCCAAAATATATTTTTCATACTATGTAAGCATGTATACATGTCTGAAAGTGCTGATGATTGGATTTCCCATCATCTACAGTCGGGGATACTCTTTACGTTGGAATGCTATTGACTGATTAACGGCAAGTGGAAACCCTCATTTCAGATTCATTACACTCTCCTAACATTTCAGAGCAAGGTCATCTTCCCTTTTGTTATATCCGGACATGAATTCATTGACCGTTTCAGCCAGTCCGGTGAAACAAGAGGAGAATGGCAATACTGCAAGCTAGCTAATTGCACTTGCTCTCCATCTTTTCTCTACATCCACTGTCATTGGTGTCTGTTCAGCAATCAAGAGCTTTAATTGGTTGAGAGGAAAATAGGTTTTTGAGGTGGGTGCCAATTTCCTAAAGGATGTTTCTCTCAACTTTCTCGCAAGTACTTGCAATGTACAAAATCAACCCCATGCTGGTCAGTTGAGAGTCCATGAGACACCAATGTCACTAGAGATGGGTCAGGTCCTCGAGCTGACCAATTCCCAGGCCAAAGGCCAAAGCGCAAAGACTATGGGCCAATATATAATACACAAACAATACATACTGATGATGATAACTGTACTGCCTCTGGCAGCGGTCCATAAAGCTTCTCAAATGTGCCATATTATACTAGTCTTGCATGTCTACCAACCACTGCTTTTCTCTGGGTGCTGCTGCTCCAACTAATTTGGGCTATAAAGAGCGAAGTACACCGAAAGACATGCATTGATGCAGATTTGCTTCACTCAACTGCTATAATATGTATGAATGAGCAAACAAATCGTTAAGAATTGATTAACCTTATGTCACAAACCATAATTTTCAATGTTTGCGAACAGTTTTTTGAGACCTCACACGGCCAAGTGCGTACCCGTACACCCTTGAGTCTTGATCATTTCAAGACTATAGGGCAGCAGCATGTAGATTGTTGGCATACAGCAAGCCCACTATAATGTCTCTCAGCTCATTAAATAAATAGTTTTTCATTGTCATTGCCCAAGTCGTCCTCGCTATTCTGCTTTGAAAGGTTTATGAATGTTTCAACAGGCCTTTTTAATTTGAGCTGTTTATGCCCCATTAGTTGTAAAAAGAACCCGAATTGTTATGTTGTTATACCTTGTTTTTGACAACAGCACATTCCTGTAATGGCAGGCATTTGTTGTATCTACATATGGGTTTTGCCATCATGGGCAGCAGAAAAAAGTTGTTCAAGTTACAAATCTCTTGAAAATGATGTCCTCATATTCCTGATCAAGAGTATAGAATTTAACTTTTGGTGGTTACATGTGTTCAGAATCGTGATAGACAGATAAGGAAATTTTAGAAAAGGAAACACTGCAAAGCAGTTTTTGAAGATCTAAACTTCTGTTCAAATGGCTGCAAAATTTGGCAGCTGTTTGATCGCAAGACCGATGCCATAGAGTGACAGTGCTGTGCAATTAAACCGGAAGAGGACGAAGCAATGCTTGCATGGCTCATTAGATTGAATGGTGAAGGCAAGGTTAAATGGGGGTTGAACAGTGAGTGGTCACTTGCCTGTTTCCTTGCTTCCCTGACTTCAGTGCTCTGATCCTTGACTGCTTGATAGATGACACTAAGCCCTGAGGAATGACCTGCGGTTCCTCCAATCCAAACCAGAACGACAAAAAAAATTTTTTGGTTACATAATACAGTGATCCCTTCGTTATGAGACTGCCCCTTCTGTGGTCATGAAGTGGTCTCTCATGGGGGTGCGGTCTCCCTTCGGTGTGCAAAATGCACTAAAAATACTATTTAGTGTGGGAGGAAGGTGGTCACATAAGGCAAGTCAAGGGACCACTGTATAGGCCTAGTGGTGTAATTAACAAAATTAATGATTATGATGAATGAAGTCCTGTTAATTTGATGCCACTTGTAGAAATTTGGCCCATATTCTATGTATATAGATGACAATAAGCTTCTCCCAACCAGATATTAAGCAATTACTTGGCCTTGCACAGATTGATGATATTAATTGGAACAATTAGAATGGAGAGAAGGAAAATAGCTGTAATGCCTATTGGTGACTAATTGCCCATGTGCATTTTAACAACTTGCGGCTGCTTCCCAATAACACAGAACTTCAACAGTCTTAATTGGCATTTTGGGAGAAGTAATAAGAATACTAGTGACTTCTCAAGAACTTCTTAGCTGTCTACCTCTTACGCGGCACACCTAAAGTGAAGAACGTGTCATTCGCTTTCACTGAGTCTTGCTAATTAGCTTGATTTTGTGCCAAAGGCCTTAAATGGTCTGGCTGTAATGGCAATGTACTGTCAGTCCTTTGTGTGCTGTGCATTTCACTACAGTTTGGAGATTTAGGCTTTGAATATACCGACTGAGAGAACACAATTTCAACAGATTATAGGGTTGGCAGTATTGACAGGGGGAGTGGGTTGTTTGCAAACTACATTAAGGTGAAGGATCCGCCAGAAAAACCTCATTCCTGTCAGACAGAACTTTGTCTATGGTATGATGCAAATAGAGTTAGCTGACATTATGGACTATGGAGGCAAAACAATCTGTTTCTGACATCAATTATTCACCACCATTAGTGTTTGTCCAAACAGTCCTTGTTGACCACATTTAGGGTTGTAAAAGTGCAAAAAAAAAGTCACTTGTAGTTATACTCAAATAACTGGCTGTTTTTTATTTATAGAGATGGTGTAATGAATGATTTTGATATTATTGGAGAGTTCTCTCTCCCTAATTATCGGGAAATTGGATGGGAAGGTTGCAGTCTCGTCACGAAATCTCGAAGCACGTACCTGTTTCGCACTTGAAGTGGCCGTTAATTAGGGAAAGAGGGATTTTCCTTTCAAATGACGCATGATCGGACGCTGTACGTGAACATAGGGGGTTAGTATGGCCATGGTTTTGTCGACGCAGTGCCCTTTGCTAGAAAGTGTTTCTGGAAAATCTGTCTACCGTGTTGTTTACATGGCGTTGTCAAGCGAGTGTGACGTGTTTCCTGTACCGGTAGAAGGTCAGATTGGCCAACGATACGTCATTAGCATATTTGCAGTGCTGCACAATCCACATGTTGCTTGCGTCCTGTCAACGTTGCGTGTTGACCTTATCTTGAAGAATAGCCACCAAAGCATCTTCGACAAGCGAAATAGATGGTATCCAGATCGTTTCTGCTTCAGTTGAGCCGCAAATCCATTTTGATAACAAATTCTCCCAAGCGTCACGACGCCATGACGTCATCGTCGCAATTCCCTTCATTTTGGCGCGAAGTGGGATCAAGAAACATTGAGACATCACTTGTTTTGGAGGCTGGTAAGTGCATTTTCGGACGTTTTTCAACTGGTTTTAAGCATAAAATGATGATATGAACAGTTGCAGATTGTATTGCATGCTACATGAGCAACCACAGAGAACTTGTATACAACTTTTAGGACATTTGCCAATGTGACGTTTTTTGACAGTTGCTGACTTGTCAACATTGTCAATGACAGTGACAGTCTACTGACAGTCTGACACTGAACTTGTTAGATTTTTTCAAGACTTGTGTCAAGTTGTGACAGCTTTTTAATACCCCCGACCTGGTAAGGCTGGACACATAGACTACCAGACACTTTACTGAAAAGTTTAGGGGCTGACTTCCTTTTTTGCCAATTTTGGGGGGGGGGGTGTCGACACTGAAAAAAAAGTTTGTTCAGCACATGGACATTTTTTTAAAGTTTAATAGTTTCCACCTGTAACTAGGCCTAGGGTACTGAAATCTTGAAATTGTGATTATAAAAAAAGTTTGTGACTCATGCACACATGGAAAAAATTGTTCGTCAAATGTGCAACATGAATGAAAAAAAGAAGTTTGTCCAGGGTGTTAAATCACCCCCCAACTGTCATCTGGTCGGCCCCTTACACTGAGTCACATTTCCCATCAGAGGAGCGGTTTTGGTAATAGTGGGGGTCACTATCAAAACACAAACAAACGTTGAATTTTACGATGACATTCAAAGACATGAACACTGTCAGTGATGCCAGTAACAAAAAATATAATTTTTTTATTTCAAAACGATGTCAAATTAAAATTGTCGAACATTGTCACTTTCGAGATTTACAAAGTGAAACCAGCAATGACAAAATAGGACAATTTTTTTGGAATTTTGCTAAATTGTATAGATAACTGCTAG
Organism: Platynereis dumerilii; assembly: GCA_026936325.1. Classification (NCBI taxonomy): domain Eukaryota; kingdom Metazoa; phylum Annelida; class Polychaeta; order Phyllodocida; family Nereididae; genus Platynereis; species Platynereis dumerilii. The sequence continues at coordinate 115,151,016 of JAPTHN010000001.1, forward strand.
GCCCATACTATAGCCTGTAGGGCATGGGGATGAGGGCATTTTACCCCTTGTCACTGAAGGCACATCGGTTAAAATTGTCAAAATCTTAGCCAATCCATATTTTCAGAATTTCTTTTAGCCAGATTGAGATTGAAGAATCATTTTGTTAGCTGGCGAATGGCCAGCGAAAGCCCGGGCATTGCAAATTAAAACCAGATCAAGGGGTATTTTTTAAGGGTTGCTGAGATGTTGGGAGGGGGGGGGCTTGTGCCTGCATGTGCCCCCAGGGCCCAGGACCCCCACAGCTCCGCCACCTTTGTTTCTCGTCAAAAATTTGTCAGATAAAGCTGGAATGCTATGGTATTTGACTTCTAAAATCACAGGACTGGTTTTTTTGAAGGCGGTGTGGTATTTTGGCGGTTCAGGGCTGCATCACTATAGGCCTAATAGCCCCTATTTTCATGTACAAATTTGATTACCCCCCCCCCCCCCTTGAAACACGTGCAAAAAGTTAGTACCCCCTCTGACGCAAAACTGGCATCCCCCCCTCACTCCAGTCATACATTCTGAATGGTCCCTTAGCAGTCTTTGAGTTGATTTTCAGGAAGCTAAAGGAGGCGATAATTGGTTCACTTGTTACCTGAAAGCAATTCCTTGAATTTTTCTGCTTTTTGGTGTCTTTTGCAATGAGGCTTTTTGCAATAAAACAACCCCTGTAATGGTAGTAGGCCTAAATAACCAGGACAGATGCTATAGGTGTCAGTTTGGATCTGAGAAAGTATAATTAAAGCCGGCTTTGCTTTATTTGATATTTTCAATTTTTTACTTGTGTTTATGGAAAATGTAAACTAGCAATAATATTTTCTGGGATGGAAATGATGGGATGCTGGATTTCAAATTTTTTATTCCAGGAAACGGGTGATGCATTCACAATTGTACAATTTTGATATATATATATATAAAATTTATGGTTCTTACAAATATTTAAACTAATTTTTTTTCAAAATTTCAGCTGCTTTGTGAAGAAGGTGGAAAGATTTATGCTGATGCAAGGGGATGCGAATGAGGTGGAGGAAAATGTCAAACTGTTTCTCCAGTTGCTGCCAGTGAAGATGGTTCTACGAAAGAGTTTAGTCAGAATGCTGAAAGGTAATTAGGCAGTACATGGCCACAGGTTTATTTGTTGTTAATTGGATGGCACCTATAATTACATTGATAATGAGCCAAATTTTGAAAAAAGTCAAGGCAATAAATATCACCCAACATATTACATTTGTGCATTAGGAAGAATTTCAATATGGATCATCCAGATTTTGAAATTCGATTTTGATAATTTGTTTTAAATTTACCATATAATTTGCGAGTGCTCATTTACGAATGCTAATTTTATTGTTTTTCAATCATCGTTCGCCTCATTACCGTGTCGTCCTCCTGTCCTAATTAGCCTCCCAAGTGCATAAATACAGGACGTAAAGCCCAATCATCCATCTATCCATCCGGGATTCAAATCCAGCTCTTGCTGGGTCACCTTGGCTTACTATGTTGGACGACTGTTTCAATCATCCTTCGCCTCATTGCCGTGCCCTCCTGTCCTATCAAGTTCAATTTAGAATTATGTAGGCTATAGGCCTAAGATATTTAAAAGGCAAAATTAAAATTATCTCTAGTTCTCATGAAATTCTTGAGGAAACTTATGCAAAGTTAGGCACTTCGAATTTCTCACTACCTCACTTTTTGCATCTATATTTCAGGATGATGATGTGTGCTCGTTCTTCAGACCATAAAAAGTTTCACTCCGGATCAAGGCCTTTTTCAAGCGCCCTGTATCATGGACGAATCCGATATAGGCCTACATGCAGCATTGTGGTGAAGAGGGTTGCAAAATATTCTAAAAACTTTGAAAATGAGGTAAATTAATCAGGTAATTGAAATTTTCAAAATGTAAGTGCTGTAGGCCACACCAAATTGATTTTATAATATTGATGATGACTGACATTTTTGGGGGAAATTGGAGCACGCGAGTTAGTTTTTTTTTTTGTAAATAAAATTAATTTTTGAAAGGTTTTCAAATAAGGGAATTAAAAAAAAAAATTTATTTTTAATTTGAAAAGAGCCGTAAATTTCGGGCGAGTGAGATTTTAAAAGATTAACATACAACTTAACTCTTTCATCCAAGCTTGAAGAGCGTGAATGTTTTAACACAAATAACAAACTTTATTATATTTACTTCCACAATGATTAGAATTCTTATGAATTATCGTTAATTTGTTAAAGAAACTAAACACGTCATCTTTAAATCTAATAACATATTATAAACATAATATTGATTACACTCTGCATTGTTCAAATTTGTTCTTACCTGTGCTATCTGTATAATATCTTATTCTAAATTTTGATTATGATCAGAAAAGTAATAAATTTACGGTTTCACGTCAATTGTGTCTGTTTCCATTCTCATACAGTACACATCATATGATTAATTTGTTTTCAATTGAATTTGATTTCTTATTGTATTGTGAGGTAATTGCCAATTGCACCTCAGAGCAGGCTCTCTGTCACTGTCAGTTTTACTTTATAGGTCACCTCAATATTGACATTAAGCTAAGGCTCAATAGTACTCGACTGGCCGGATGAAATCGTGATAAGTGGGGTTGGAAGTATATCAGAATAGTCTGGAGTTCATTCAAGATGATGGGGAGAGGGTTGGTCTAGCGATAGCTTGCTGGGCTGCCAATTGCTGGGTCCAGGGTTTGAATCCAGCTCTTGCCGGGTCACCTGGCTTGTGTTGGACGGCTGTTTCAATCATCCTTCACCACACTGCGGTGTCCTCGTCCTGTCCTAATTAGCCTACCAAGTGCAAATACATACAAGTGTACGTAAAGCACCAATCATCCTTCGATCATTCAAGATGATTTAATTGCCATGTCAGTATAATTTGACTCCATAGCCTATGAATAATCATTAATGTATGTACGTCGTACAAGGGTTGTTTGAAAAGATCTGAGCCTTACAAATAATGTCTGACTTTGGAAGGATTAACTTATACAGGGATTCATAAGTACTGAGGGCTATTCCATTTTAAAATCTGGGGGGGGGGGTGGTCAGGTTGATTTATTTTTCGTAAGATGGATGTAGGGATCGGCGGAAATTCGCTTCAGATGTATGGTAGGACGCAAAAGAAATCGCTTTATATGTACGGGGGGCATTATCGCTCCATGAAGGCTTACGCATTGTTATAATAAAAGTGTTATTTGATGCATGTGGGGTGGGTAAAAAATTTGCATTTAATGCATGGGGGGGTCGAAAATAATTCACTTTAGATGCATGGGGGGGGTCAAAAATGTAACCTGACCACCCCACCCCCAGGTTTTTAAATGGAATAGCCCTGATATTTTTGGAATATTATAAGAGAAAATACTCTCATCTTTTGATGCAGTGAAACAAAATTCAAAAAGGGTAGAACTTTTTTGTTAAATTTTAATCTCCCAATTTTAGAAGCGGCGATTCCGTCATCCATACATTCAATTTGGTGTGGCCTTGGCATTCTTTTGAAAATTTCTTTTTTCTAAGACGTAAGATCACACATAATTGATTGTTAGCTTCGCGGACCCGCCAACACAATAGATTTCCTGGCGATGGAAAAAAAAAATTCACCTTTTTTTTTTTCCCTACCGACCGACCCTAGAAAAAGTGCCTTGAAAGGATCAGAGAAGCTAAAGATCAATTATGTGTGGCCTAAACTAATTCAGTGGTCCTTTCAATGTTCAGTTTTGTTGTTCAAAAGAACAAATTTTTAATTCATTTTTTGCCCAGGCGTTGACTCCTGAAATTCAATAGAACAATTTCATAGAAGCTTCCGTAAAAACTGAAATTACACTTGCTACTGTGCGATAGTTGTATATTATTGAATTATTTATTTTTAAAAATTGCTTTAATAACCTGAATTTTCTGAATATTTTCTTAAATGTGATGCTGGACTTCTTGTTTGGTGTAGGAGATGATGCATTTATAATATGCAACCTTGGTATAATTATAATCATGCTGTTCTTTAAGAAAATGTACAATTTTATTATAATTTCCTAAATTTCAGCAGCTTTGTGAGTGGCCAGAAAGATTCAGCCGCTTTTGGAGGGAGCAAGAGAGATTTATGCTGCTGACATAAAGGATGCGAATGACTCTCGGAAAAAGTGATGGAAATGAGTAAGTAGCCTAATAATGGCAATGCTGAGTTGTAATATGTTAACATTCATATTGTAACGTTCTGCTGAGGTTAATTAAATTTGTCAGAAGTTAGTAGCATGGAAAATTAATTGCCATTACCCTGCTTCAAATAGAAGTAAGTTCATCATTCAATGACATTCATCATTCATTGTCAAACAATGTTGATTGCCATTGCTTGAATTGGTGGATTAAGTTGAATTCCTTACAGGATAAGTCATAGCCCAAAGTTACTCATCTTATATTGCCGCATGTGATTGAACACATCAACCTCTCACAATGGCGTCCCTTGGGGGGGTTCATATCGGTGTCCCCCATTCAAACTTTCCAACTCTGACTAAAATCAGAGTGGTATAACAAGAAGATCAGACAAGCCAAGCAACATCATAGACAATTAGGACGACTTTGGCGCAAAACCAAACTTTGTCACACAAATGCAAGATTATTTTAACAACTCAAAAGCTTTTTTTGATATTATAAATAAGTTCTATTATTCATATTTTTGTTCCAGGCAACCAGGCGGGAGGTCTACAGTTTGAAGATATATACAACTTCATAATAGACATTTGAATAGCTGGACATCCTAAACATAATCTATTAGAAATCTGAATATTACACTTGCTATTAGCAACTGATTGGCATGACATGGTAGCAGGCCTAACCAGATGAATCTGTTTTCATGGGTAAGGCCCTATTGTTGGTATGCAAATATTTCAGTTTCAAGCTGTTTGCGATTGGTAATGAATGAATTTGGCAACAAAAAATGTTATATTTCTGGTTGTTGGTTTTCATGGACGTATTAGCATATTGATGAATAGGCCTATTGGAAATACTGTTGTATCATTAACTTTATAAATTGCAGCTGTGACTTATGAATTTTCATTAAATTCCCGGCCCCCGCAGGTCTCGGGCCTCCTCGTGGCGGTGGGTGGTAACACTAAGGTGAAGACCTCTATCCTTTACATTTGGAATAAATTGAATTGAAATTGAAAAAAAAAATTGAATCCTTAGTGGCCGACATGAGACAGTGCGCATGCACGGTGTGTCCCCTACCTTACAGGGGAATATCAATGAATATGTCATTTACCATGATTCCAAACCGGATCGTACGTCAACCGGGTTACCAAGGTGCGCGTCCCTCAGCGGGAAACCAGGCTGAGATCGAAAAATTAGCGACTGGACTACCAAGATTCCCACGGATAAGTACATCCTCGGATGACTTGAATGACCCTGACCGCCCCTCACACATGTCAAAAGATGAAAATTGCCTTGTGATAAATGGACTTGAGAAATCGCTAGTGAACCTATCAGCAATCGCTGTGTACGAAATTGTTGCAGACATTTGTGACAACACCGTAGCAGATAAAATACAGCGTCAATTCAATGGAACATTTCTCATTCACCCAAAGAATGACACACAAAAAGAGAAACTGACACTTGTCAAAGAAATAGCGCATACACAAGTCTCCATTGAGCCTTTCCAAAAACCAGGCAAAGGCATTATCTTCTCGATTAAATATTAATTAACAAATTATTATAATCGAATGATGGTTATACGTACTAGTCTATAATATCATATTCTTTTTAAACCTCAAACTGACAAATCTATTCTAGATTACAATTTTTAACTTTGGCAGTAGTTGCTCGATTGATGACTGCTTGTGGGAAATGTTGCCGAGCTCGGAGCGAAATTCCTGGAAATTCACATTTTTCTGCGCGATTTTGGATTGTTTGTTTATGATTTTTTTCTTATCTTCAAAATTCATATACTCCCTCTAAAGACATGTACCGAAATGAAATGTAGTACCCTGCCCTCTTGAAACACATGCAAAACGTTAGTACCCCCTCAGGCCAAACTACCAATTCCCCGCCCACCCCAGTTACACATTCTGAATGGTTTTTGAGTTGATTTTCATAAAGCTGAAGGAGTTGATGGTCTGTTCACTTGCTACCTGATAGCTAAGTCTTGAATTTTTCTGCTTTTCTGTGTCTTTTGCAATAAGGTCTTTTTGCAATAAAACGAGCCCAGTGAATCACAAAGACAGAACCTATTGGAGTCAGTTTGGATCGGAAAAAAATAATTAAAGCCCAACTTTGATTCATTTGATATTTTAGATCATTAACACTTTTTTACATGTTTTATGGATAGTGGGAACTAGCAATAAAATACATGTAACCAAATTATCTGTATATTTTCTAAAATGGGATGCTGGATTTCTTATTTGGTATTTCAGGAAACAGGTGCATTTCCATTGTACATTGAATATAATTATAAGCTAACAAGTCTTTAAGAAAATTATTTTCAAAATTTCAGGCTCTTTGTGAAGGAGATGGAAAGATTTACGCTGATGTAAGGGATGCAAATGAGTTGGGGAAAGCGTCAAACCCTTTCTCCAGTTGCTGCCTTTGAAGATTGTTCCACAAAGGAGTGATCATTAGTTTGGAATGCTGAAAGGTAATATGGTGGTACATGACAACATGTATATTTGTTTGTTGTTGATTGGATGGCACAGGTCTCTATATAATTATATTGATAATGAGCAAATTTGAAAAAACATCAAGGCAATTAACATTACCCAATATATTGCATTTGTGCATTCAATAGGAGGAATGTCAATACAGATCATCCATTTCATATTTTGAAATTCTGTTTTGACAATGTGTTTTAAATTTACCTACATAATTTATGAGTACTCATTTTGTGCTGAAGATCAGCAATCAAGCTGGGTGTCAATGCGTAATAATGCGATACCACCTGAGGGTTTCTGCCATCGAATTGAGAAAAATCCTGATTTTTTTATTAATGTTAAATAATTGAAATCCAATTTAATTCAAATCTTGATTTGAAATTTAAAATCAATATATATATTTGTATATAAGTATAATAATAGAGTAATTTAAATAAGGTCCATCAAAATTTCTCTCGTGCGGAACATTGTCAACAAAATAGCAGCTGAATGCTGAGGGTATGCTGCCACTCAGCCTGTTTCTATTGTTCACAGGATGAAGGTGCAGCTGCCCATGTGATTTGTACTAAGGCTACTCAAGGTACTATGATGTTATCATTGAAAATCCATTAATCATTTCAGGTCAAATGATGGTGATGTGTACTCGTTCTTCAGACCATAGAAGTTTTCACTCCTGATCAAGACCTTTTACAAGCGCACTGTACCATGGACGGATCTGATGTACATGTAGCATGGTGGTGAAGATTGTTGCAACATATTCTAAAAACTTCGAAAATGAGGTAATTAATTGAAATTTCAAAAATATACTGTTTTATTATAAGGACACACCAAATTGATTTTATAGATGACAGATTTGAAGAGGAAAAAATTGCGCAAGTGAAAAATTTTTGATTTTTTTAATAAATTTAATTTTTGACAGGTTTTCATATGCAAGCGAGCAAATGTAATTTTTTTTCAATTCGCAGGAAGCCACATATTTTTGGAGCGAACATTTAAAAAGATCTAAATACAACTTCTGCTTCAAGATTAGAATCAAGAGTGTGAATGTTTTAACACAAACTTTGTAATATTTGCCAGTGGTCCTACTTGACCAGTAGCTCTTGCCAGTCCAAATATTTGCGAAGAGTGCTTCCAAAATGATTACAATTCTTATTGATTATCATTAATTTGTTCAGGAAAATAAACTTATCTCTAATAAAAACAGTGAAGATTATATTGATTACAATCTTCATTGTTCAAACTTGTTCTTATTGGTCAGTGTTATCTGCGATAGCTGTATATCATTGACATATTTTATGATATTTATAAAGAAAAAAGTTTCATGAAATTGGTTTAAAAGCTGAATTTTCCAGAATAATTCCTGAAATGTGATGCTACACTTTTTCTTTAATGGTCGAGATGATGCATTTACATTACTAGCATAGTACCTGTGAAGCTGGGAAAAAGGAGAAGAAATTACATTGTTACAGAAGCATCAGCAACATTCAGGGGCGACACCTTGAGTAAAAGATTGAAATGGAAATGAAAAAATTGGAGGAGAATGATGCTCGGTCAGAAAAGACTAAAAAGCATACTGGTAAAAGAATATAAATTTGAGGGACCAAACCAGTGATGGGCACAATTCAGCTGCATGCAATTCAATTCAATTTATTTGCGCATCAGTGCAAATTCAATTCAATCACTTGATTTTTGGCATGTGCTCAATTCAATTCAATTCATAGTGACAGTCAATTCAATTCAATTCATTTTGTTGCGTAACTTGTCTTAGTGATAAATTATGTCCAGTAGAAGACCGCAAGCACCAGGCACGAAGATGAGTTTGCAATATTTTACTGCTCACTCATCATTGACTAATAGATATATATGTTTGTCAACATTTGAAGTCGCAGTGTTCAAGATTGTGTGTCATAAGTACAAAACATTGTTAGTTTGTCATTTTGTTCTCATAAGTTGATCATGCAATGACCTCTGTAGACGTTTTCAGCAGGCAAGCTAACATTTGCACATTTTATTTTATTGAAAAATTGTATCAATATTACAATGCCTTGTAGAAAAACAAAAATCACCAAAGATTCTGATTCTGAAATGTTCATAAATAAGTGCATAAATAATTATTCTGTTGCAAAGATATACATGGACACTGGACAGATTTACGTAAATCAGCATTTTATCCTGATAATTGAAGCAAAAGCTGAAGTTTTAATTCGTGTGCCAAAATGTGCATTCATTGCTATATCAGAAGATAGGCCTGATTAACTCAAACTTGAAGATCAAGCATGACACCAAAAATATTTAAAAAAAGGGGAAATTTTTGCTCAATTGCCAAAGTTGCTTCTGCTGTTCTGTGTCTTCTTTGAATTGTTCGATTGCATTTAGCATTGCGGTCATTGCTTTAATCAATTTGATCATTGTTGATCATTGTTCATTATGTTCAATAGAGAAGCCACTTACTAATATTTGAACATAGACCTCTGTAGGCCTAGATAGGCTAGTAACAACCTAGATATTTTTCCAAATGACACAAAATACTTTTAGCCAAACAATTTCAATAATCCTTCAAAGGTTCAGACTCTAACTTCTCACTTTTGGAGCTTTTTTTCATGAGGTATGACCAATAATGATATAAAATATATACGGGGTGAATTGAAAATGAATTGAATTAAAACCGCAATTCACTGCCTATATCAATTCAATTCAATTCGTTGCATTTTTCCAACATGGTCAATTAAATTAAATTAAATTAAATTCATCAACTTTTTAAATTTTTAATTAATTCCAATTAATTCAATTCATGAATTGAATTGTGCCCATCACTGGACCACACCTAGATACTTAAGGTTTTTGTAGGAAGTGAAGGAAAGCGGCTTGCAAGTTTTTCTGCCTGAGCAGTGAGTAGTTTGGCTGGAGTACTTAGCGAAAGCCCAGACGTAACTTGAATAATTTCAAAGTTATTTTTATTGATGTTAAAATGCCATTAACTTTTCTTCAATTCTTCTTCCAGCACCATGAGAACGCCGAACACTGAAGTGCCACCAAAGCTGTAGAAAATGCTAATCGACCAGCGTTGAAATGCCTGAAGATTTCTCTCATGCGAACAATTTGAAGATATAGGAATGGTCATGTTTGCAAGAACCTTTTAAACGCAGCTTTGTTCCAATTTCTGTCTATATATTGCTACTTTCTGATTGACATTATCTGCTACTTTCTGATTCAAATTAGCTGCTAAGTGTGCATAACTATCCTGCCACAACCACAAGATGCTCTGTTTTATATGCCATAATTCATTGAGTAGAGACTGGACATAGACAAAGTCCAATAACATGGTGGTTTGTTTCTTCTGTATGGGGGCACGTGTCTGTGTTGTATTGTAAACTCCATACAGTTGACCCATGTGCCGAAAGGTCACTCTGCATTCTTACTGGAATTGACTCTTCCTGGGGAAACCTTGCGGTGATAACTGAACTAGGATATTCAAAATTTGTATTTTAAGTATAATTTCACGTATACCACCAGAAAATCAGTACAGGTCAAAATAAAAGCTCTATATTTCAATTTTGACCCAATTCTAGAAAGCTACAGAGTATCTGAACCTCTGCACTTCGGGGACCTTGTCACTACTGTGAGACAGTCTCTTTCAAACAGATTATGGCATAAGGTAATTGCAGTAGCTAATTCACATAGGCAAATTTCCTTCTGGGCCAATAGTCCATACCCAGGACCGTCTATATTTTATTGTACAATGTTGCCACTCCGCAAACTTCCCCAATCTGCAGTTCGCTATTTACCACCTACTAGTATGAAATGTGTCAATATCAACAGTTTTAATTCAGGTGCGCATCAGGGCTTTGGAGTCAGAGTCAGGAGTCGGAGTCGTGGAGTCGGAGATTTCTGGGTGGAGTCGGAATCGAACTTTGATTTTTAGGTGGAGTCGGAGTCGAAAATGAAATAGGTGACTCCTGACTCCTAGAAATAATTAATATGATTTACAAAAACTCAGTTTTCAAAATGTGAAATTTAGCCAAAATTTTACACAAAACTTCCAAAACAAGTGTTCATGTACATAATCCTATGAAACTTTGTAGAATAAATTTTTCTCCCTGTTAAACATGTAATATTAGTGTGCAATAATGCCAATAAGCGGAGTCGGGAGTCGCAGTCGTAATTCAGGAGGCCTAAGGAGTCGGAGTCGCTTTTCAGAAAGCCAAAGGAGTCTGGAGTCAGAGTCGGTTCACTTTTTACCCGACTCCAAAGCCCTGTTGCGCATTTTGCAACTGCATTATACAACAATGCTAATATAATGTGTTTTGTCACTTTTGTTGATTTGATGATGCTCCCTCATATAGGGCCTGCAAGTGGCATGTGCCCTTTTGTACTTTAGTTGGGAAAACAGTACTTCTTGGTACCAAGGTATTATTGCCCTCCATGCTTCAGGAATAGGGCGCAGACTTTTTGGTTCTCTGGATAGATCCAGTGGCTTCAAAAGCATCTCATTCTATAACCAACCTTCCTTATGACACTGGAGTTGATTTCCTTGAACATGTTGAGTTTTTGTGGAATTTCAGTCAATGTGATTTCATTAAAAGCTCCGTCAAAAATATTTACCATACTGACCAACTATTACAGCTGCCTATGCAGGCTGACTGCCTGGCATACCAACACTGGTATGCAAAATTATAACTGGAATATTGAAATACAGGCCTTTTAATTTGTAGAATAATGTCTTATTCCCCTGCAAAGACCGCTCCAAATCTTTCAAATATGCTTGGTACCACGATTGCAACTTATGCGTGATTTTCAGTTACTGTCTATCTCATTTGTAGAACACACGGTCGTTGTCAAAAATCGGACAAAAAATGCACCAAAGCGTCACAAAATCTGATAAATAAATTGCAAATTGGCTCTTCTACCCGTGAGTATGTGTATTTCTGTTGTGTGACCTCTAGATTCTTGGCAATCAGGCCAAACACCAGTTTGCTTCGTCTTCTTCTTCTTTCGCGAATTCCCGCCTTTAGTATATAGGTGAACCTCTGAATCAGAGTAAAATGTTACAATTCATTTTAACTGTCTCTGCACGATGGCAGGATGTAGCATATTGAGTTACATATTCTGTTTGCCCTGTGTATGGACTCCTGGTTCTGTAAGCCAATAATATAGGCCATGATAGTGGAACTCTCCTTTTTCCAGCTCTCCTGTGTTGACGAGCAGAATACAACTATTTCCGGAAACATCAGCCTGGGAATTTGCAATGGAGCCGGGGTTTCTAAGGTCCATAACAAAGTCTAATCAGCCTGACAGTACTGGAATATGGTGGCAATCCATGCTAAACATTCCATTTAAGACTCGGCAATGCAAATCCGTAATGTTTTCAATGGATTAAAAGTGCCCTGGGGCCTGTAATGCCAGCTTCACTGACTCAGCAATGGTACAAAATGGCAGCTTGTTCCCGGAAATAGTTTTATTCTGCTCGTCAACACAGGAGAGCTGGAAAAAGGAGAGTTCCACTATCACGGCCTATTCAAAGCGTCACTACGTCTATCTAATGGAACTACTGAAGCTACTGGAACTACTGGATTTTTAGGAATAGGCCTAGTTATGTCGCCATCTGCTTTATTGTCTCTCATGTAGCAGCACCCATTTAGAATTACTAAGCATATTTCCGAGTCCTTAATTGGAGGTTGTTCGCATGTTGTGAGACAAACTGTAGTACAAATTCGTAACTGGCACGCCCTATTGCTATCAAATAACACATTTTTTGTTATTGAAAAATTGGATTTTCCGTTACTGGAGAACCCCTAGTGTTGTGCATCTTGCATTATGTATATATAATGACATTATGTTGGACTGTAAATGTAAAGCAATGACTGAATACTTTTCTGCAAACTCAATTCCATTTGATGTTGTAAATGATGCATAATTAAAGTAATATTCATCCTGTAAATTTATTTAGAAGTTAATTTTCATTTACAAACCTTGAAATAGACCGATACAATGCTTACTATACTCTGGTTGGTTTAACTGATTCAGAACATGATGGAGTGGCTGGAAATTTGTGAATAAGCACTGTTGACAGCAAAATATAGGCCTTTATTTGTCATATTTTGCGCTAAGTACCTACTTCAGAATTCTGTTGAAAGGTTTTTGACAACAATTTGATGAGTTTTCAACAGGAGTTTTTAACTGTGTCCATGTCATGACAAAGACAAACTTTTCCTTACCTGATCAAACAACCTGGTTGTGACAAGACCCTGACAAGATTTTGACGATTTTTTTAATGAACCATCGTCATGACGAGGCAAAACTCGTACATATAGCCTTCGTCATGAAGACGAGGCGAAACTTGTCATATTGATCAGTATTTGTGACAAGAAACCAACAAGATTTTTTAGTTGTGAATACTTTTAATCTTTCTCCATGATTTTTACTTCCATCAGACTTCAGCAGTTAGCTTTCAACCAAGGAAGTTGTCACGATCTGGAAAATTTGAGTTTATGGGACATATAAATGTGTACATAATTTGGAGGTTTGTAATAAAATAACATAATATTTACATTAATTATACTGAGTTATTGGGAGATGTGTTTTAATTTTTAGTGGTTTTGAATGAGTAATAAAATTACTCCAAATAACTTTGGGATGTGTTGTATTTATGTATGGGATTTTTCCTTTTGGGTGTTACTTTTAATTTAGTTTCAAATTAATTTTTATTAACAGAATTCCTATGGCACTGCATTGCTGATGATTATCAGCTGTTCTGATCTGTTTGTATACTGTTGTTTGAAGCTAAGCTGGTCAGGTTGAAATTCCTACCTATTTTATGCTCCATCGACTTTCATGGTCACTCACTAAGCTGTGTCCTGATTTGCTGTTGCTTGATGACATGTTATGTAAAGTTAATTCTGATTGGTTTAAAAGTTGGGCTGATTGGCCTGGACTGAATCAGTGTGTCACTCTTAGCCCAGCCTTGGTGCTGTTCAGTGGGCTTCTTCAGAAGTTCCCATTCATCTAATTTCTAGTAAGTACGTTTTCAATTTTCTTAGCCATTAGTGTTTGAGCTGTGCTTCAGGTAATTCCAAGTAATTTACAAGGTATTTATTTTAGCCTAATATGTTGGCTTTATTTTATATTCTATACTGTGACATTATATTGTGTATTCAATTACTTTGAGTTTTGTTCAATTTTATGGCAACATGTGGTATGTCCGACTTTGACATTTGACCTTGAACATGTGGTGGACCATGTGGGCCCAGCAAGGCGGTCGGCCATCTTTGAGTTCACATTTTAAAAATTAATTTAATGGTATATGCCCATACTGGGTTACCTTCTTTACTATTATAATAGTTTCTTGAGTTTATATAGTTAACTGTTAATGGAGTTTGAACTATTATTGTTCCACTTTTGTTGTATTTTGAATTATAGTGTGGTGTGGTAGCTGACATAGCTGGTAGTTGGTACTGCCATAGCTGATCTGATGGCGATGGACTGTGATGTGATGGTAATTGCATATCATGGATAATGGTAACATTGGAAAACTGGTTATCGTCTGGAGGACTTCATCAATTTCACCCACTTCAAAATTCTACTGGATTCTGTGTCATTCATCCGTCTTCGTGAACTTGAATTTCGCCGAAGGAATGATTCAGCTTTATTGATCGTGGTTTGGAGTGTTTATGGACAATTGGTCGATAATGACAATTGGTCTTTTTACAAAGAAAAGTTGTATTAAATGACAATTTGGTTTTGATAATGGACATTTGGTTTTCAATAATGAACTTTAAGACGCTCAAGAATTGAGTGCTGATATTTCTTTCGAGTTTAATTGGCAAAGGAGCAGTGACAATGCCCTTTTTTTCTTTTCAATATATATGATGAATTATATTTGTACAGTGTAAATAAATTTGTTGAATTTTATTGAGTGTTCTGGTTTCCTCTCGCCCAACCTTTTGACAATTGGGGGCTCGTCCGGGATGAGAGGACCAGAATATTTGATGGATTTAGCAGATTTATTTGGCTACCACACCACGTAGCAAAGTAACTTTTAATATTTCGGTTACTTGTAAGTTGTACACTTGAGGGTCTCTAGGTGACCAGGGTTTAACAAAGGTTGATTAGCCAACCAGTAGCATTTTCCCACATTATAGTTCTATTTTGTCAATTGTAAGGAGATGCAGCTCCAACACTTCATATACATCAAAATTTAAATTTTAGTCCAGTTCATCTAAGGTTGCTTAGGTTGTGACTCACTGATTCTAAATCTTTTCTTTTCATCTATTTTCATACAAAATGAGCACCCTGCAAGCCCTGACACAGGCAGCTACTGACCTCGGTTATGAGGGACAGGAACTTCAGCAGTTTGTTGAGGAACAGCAGAAGCAGGAACAGGATGAACATCAGAAGGTGAGAGATCATGAAAGATATAAGATGGAGCAAAGAGGTAATTTAGAGGATAAAGAGGAGGAGGAAGGATCAGTAATTGAAAAACTTCAAACTCGGTATGAAGAGAGATTAGAGAAACAAAAACAAAAAAAAGAAATGAATGAAATGAATTTGCAGTTTGCCAACCAACTTGGTCAACTGCAGGCAGAACTCGATGAGGGTAGATTGAGATTGGATAGGGACAGAAATGAGTATGAAAGAGGTTCGGGACTGCTTAAAGCAAAATTGCCTGCTTTTAATGAAAGCCAGGACAAAATGGAAGCATATCTGTCCAGGTTTGAAAATTTTGCCTGTTTGAAAAGATGGCGGCAGAGAGATTGGGCCATGCAATTGAGCTTGTTACTTTCAGGTGCTGCGCTAGATACTTATTATGGTCTTTCTGATGAAGACCAAGCAGATTACAATATCTTAAAGGCAGCTCTACTTAGAAGGTATGAATTCACTGAAGAAGCTTTTAGAAAGCAATTCTATAGTATGAAAGCGGAGTCTGGTGAATCTCCATCTCAGTTTGTAGTAAAGTTGTCCAGGATTTTGGATAGGTGGATTGACTCAGCCAATGTGACGAAGTCTTTCCAGGGGTTGTGACCTTTTAACTCAAGAACAGTTTCTTAGAGGATGTTGGCCAGATTTAGTGGCATATCTCAGAGAAAGGAAGGAAGCCAGTGTAGCTGACCTTGCAAAAGCCGCTGAGATGTTTATAGATAGATGCCCATGGGGGTACATTGTATGAGGGTCGAAGTGCTAGGAAAAAATGTGAGGTTGATGACAAATCTGACAAAAGTGAGTCTGAGAGTATAGACTCAAATTCTTCTGTTAAGAAATGTCGGTACTGCAAGAAAGATGGTCATGATAGTTCTGAGTGTAGTAAGTCGAGTGCTAATCGAGGGCCTCGCAAGTGTTATATCTGTGATAGTACTGAGCACATTGCTACTACTTGTCCAGAGAATAAATTTTAGATGTGTATTACATGTGTAGACGAAGTACCAAAACAACTTGTATCTTGTTATATTTAATCTATTTTAAAGACTAAAAAAATAAATAAAAAAATCGATTTTTTAAAGATAAAATGTCATAAAGTTAATTGTAGGGTTTTGAACATTTTTTTTAATCTTTAGCGTTGTCTCAATTGTTTGAAATGGTATGGTTATTTGTGCGGGCTGTTTGGTGGATAGAACAGTCTTCATGTATCCAACTGCTTGCGTTCATGTTGAGACTTTTATTTTCAATGTGATGTCGAAGCTGTAGAGATGTAGTCTCCAATATTTGACTTGATAGTAGATAACAAAGTGGGTTTTTGCTTAATTGGATGAATGGGTTTGGTTCTCATATTGTGTACAGGCTTTCCGAGTTATTCTGTCTGCAAGTTTGTAGTTTTCGCAACTTGTAAGTCGGAGGTAATTTTGATTTTAACAGACATGTGATCAGTAGTCTGGTCTGCCAGTGAGGTAGATTTTAATTTTTTATGCTGTTTGTGATGCAGCTGGTTCACAGCCAGAAATGTTCTGGTTGCTGGTTCATCACAGAATGTATAATATTCTTCTGTTTATACAGAATTAGAAAGTTCTGTTGGTTCAAATCTTGCTGTTTAGCAAGTTGTGCACACAGCAGGTTGTGTGGAGTTTCCCCTGCAAAGGATGCAGGTAAATCTGGTTCTTCCCATAATTGTGGGTTTATATGACCATAAGGGTCTTGATGGTTCTGCCAGTAGAGCAGTTTTGATCATAAGGATCTTCTTCCTGCGGAGGATGCAGGTGTGTTTCATGAGTTCTTTGTTCTGCAAAAGGTGTAGGCAAGATTGACACAGCTACATGTGAGTGGCTGGTGTTCCTGTTGAGAATACAGGTATTTCTTGAGTTCCTTGTTCCTGTTTATGGTACAGGCAAGGTTGACATGGTTACATGTGATGTAGCTAGTGTTTAGAATTTTTCACATTGTGTGAAAGTTCTTTTGGATCAGAGTGGTCTGTTCTGCATGAACTGCAGCTTATTCTTTTAATGCTGATGTGACTGCTGAGATTCAGATGCAGTCAGCATCCTTGTTTTCTGACAGTTGACCTGTGGAGATTGCTGGTGTAGCAACGGAAGTGTCTGGACTGCTGCCGATACTCAGGTTGGTTTCTTCTTTGGTTGTTCCATCTGAGGATGTCACAAGTTTTGGTGGATTTGATGGAAGGTTCCGGAAGGTTACCAAGATTGCAAGTATGCATCACAAGGTGTAGTCAAGAGAAGGTCTTTGTCATTTGTAACAACCCAGATTAGTTTTCTGTTCTTGAAGGTTTGGTGTAACATCAAGGAGTTTTCAAGTGGTTTTGTACGGTTTGGGTGAAAAGAAGAATGATGTTAAGCTTTTTCACCAGGGTCAATTGTGTAGATTTTTACTTTGATTTTTGAGGTTCATTGAATACTGAGATTTTCCTGATTGTGAGTTGTTTCCATCTGTTGCACAGATTTCCAAGGGGGGATATTGTCACGATCTGGAAAATTTGAGTTTATGGGACATATAAATGTGTACATAATTTGGAGGTTTGTAATAAAATAACATAATAATTACATTAATTATACTGAGTTATTGGGAGATGTGTTTTAATTTTTAGTGGTTTTGAATGAGTAATAAAATTACTCCAAATAACTTTGGGATGTGTTGTATTTATGTATGGGATTTTTCCTTTTGGGTGTTACTTTTAATTTAGTTTCAGATTAATTTTTATTAACAGAATTCCTATGGCACTGCATTGCTGATGATTATCAGCTGTTCTGATCTGTTTGTATACTGTTGTTTGAAGCTAAGCTGGTCAGGTTGAAATTCCTACCTATTTTATGCTCCATCGACTTTCATGGTCACTCACTAAGCTGTGTCCTGATTTGCTGTTGCTTGATGACATGTTATGTAAAGTTAATTCTGATTGGTTTAAAAGTTGGGCTGATTGGCCTGGACTGAATCAGTGTGTCACTCTTAGCCCAGCCTTGGTGCTGTTCAGTGGGCTTCTTCAGAAGTTCCCATTCATCTAATTTCTAGTAAGTACGTTTTCAATTTTCTTAGCCATTAGTGTTTGAGCTGTGCTTCAGGTAATTCCAAGTAATTTACAAGGTATTTATTTTAGCCTAATATGTTGGCTTTATTTTATATTCTATACTGTGACATTATATTGTGTATTCAATTACTTTGAGTTTTGTTAAATTTTATGGCAACATGTGGTATGTCCGACTTTGACATTTGACCTTGAACATGTGGTGGACCATGTGGGCCCAGCAAGGCGGTCGGCCATCTTTGAGTTCACATTTTAAAAATTAATTTAATGGTATATGCCCATACTGGGTTACCTTCTTTACTATTATAATAGTTTCTTGAGTTTATATAGTTAACTGTTAATGGAGTTTGAACTATTATTGTTCCACTTTTGTTGTATTTTGAATTATAGTGTGGTGTGGTAGCTGACATAGCTGGTAGTTGGTACTGCCATAGCTGATCTGATGGCGATGGACTGTGATGTGATGGTAATTGCATATCATGGATAATGGTAACATTGGAAAACTGGTTATCGTCTGGAGGACTTCATCAATTTCACCCACTTCAAAATTCTACTGGATTCTGTGTCATTCATCCGTCTTCGTGAACTTGAATTTCGCCGAAGGAATGATTCAGCTTTATTGATCGTGGTTTGGAGTGTTTATGGACAATTGGTCGATAATGACAATTGGTCTTTTTACAAAGAAAAGTTGTATTAAATGACAATTTGGTTTTGATAATGGACATTTGGTTTTCAATAATGAACTTTAAGACGCTCAAGAATTGAGTGCTGATATTTCTTTCGAGTTTAATTGGCAAAGGAGCAGTGACAATGCCCTTTTTTTCTTTTCAATATATATGATGAATTATATTTGTACAGTGTAAATAAATTTGTTGAATTTTATTGAGTGTTCTGGTTTCCTCTCGCCCAACCTTTTGACAGAAGTGACTCATTGCTTTTGGAGAACCTGACGAAAAATCTCCATTTTATTTTGAGTCAAATGGGTATAATATGTGTAATGTTAAATTTCAGCTAACTATTACACTGGTGTTTGATCATGTCTGGAGAGTGGAGAGTTATGCCTTCATTTGAAATGTTCTGTACATTTGAGTTTTTTTAGCAGTTTCACCGTTTTGAGTATGTTAAGGGGTTCTTCCTGTTGGCAGTGGCAGTGACAGTTGCCCGTATTGGTTAGGGCACAATTTCTTGTTCGGTGTAGAACTCAAGATTCTTACTTCCTTGCCATATTTTATCACATTTCCTGAGTTGCCTTTTGAATGGTACATATATAAGAGTGTTGGGCTGTTGTGATATTTTTCGTTCAGTTCGGTTTTTGGTTGTTTCCGAGAAATTCCGACCCAAGAACCGAAGTTGCAACGGTCCAGAAATTCAAGGCAGTACCATGGCACGCAACTGGGAAAGTGAACCGATCAACATTTCCCTGATTACTTCTTCGTTTTCTTAATAAAATTAGATATCATACAACAATCGAAACACTCGGTTGTTAGATTGAACTTCGGTTCGAGTTTCGGTTGCAGTGGAAAAATCTAAACAGAACCAAAATTATTGGAACCGGCACAACACTAATATACAATGATATTGCTTCTGGAGTAGTGACTTGGCTCATACAAACATGATTCCACTTTCGGTGTTATTTCATCTCTGTTGATTTCCAGCTGCTGCAGTGGACTGATTTTACCTAGTGTGCAGAGGCACTAGCTTCTCGAATTTAATTGTGGCCGTCAAAAAGGTAATAGTGTGCCTTGGTCTTATGCAATATGCTGTGACATTTACAATTTCACACATTACTATATATGCCTCAGAAAAAACCTCCACACAGCAACCAACACACATGGCGAGAACTGTCCGTTCGCATCGGTCCCGAACGAAACTCTAGTGAGGGGAGAGTTAGATCCAAACTCGCCCTCACTCGGATTCCCAAAAGGCAATACCGCCTGTACGTAGGACGAGTATGAGTTAGATCAGCAAAACAGAGCTCAGTATCCATCCAGTCTTTCCTTGTACAATTGCTCCGCAGCCCCCCCCCCATATGAACTTTCCAACTCTGGCTAAAATATACAACTAGTACAGTCAGTGCCCCCCCCCCCCCGAATCACATGCCCCCCCAGATGCCCCCCCTCGCAAACCCCCAGTTTCGCCACTGATAACCTAGGCCAATACAATTCACAATAATAAACAATAATGTCACACGATACACACAAAAAAAATTTATATATGATCAAGGCTCCGATGTCCAGGTATGGCCGTTACGTCATGGACAGTTTGGTATCCTGCTTTTAACCTACCTTCAATATCATTGAAATCATAAGTGGAGGTAGACAGTACCATCTGCCATTTATATGTAATATTGCAAGATAATTGCTTTATTATCTTGGGAGATATTTAATTTTTTTATTTTCAAAAATCTGTGGAAGTAACATGGACAGAACATTGAGATTGTGAAAAATCAGACAGCAAATAGCATCTGTCTACCACATTAAAGTACAAATGTACTTATCCTTAAAAAATAAAGTTACTTTCAATCTCTAGTGAAACCCAGTGAATTTTGTGGAATAAAATGGTAAAAATAGTCCATGATGTAACAGGACACCATTTTAAAGTTTAAAATCATGTTAAAGAGGTTAGAACCTGACAGAGGCTAACAAAATTTATACTTTTTATAAATTATTTCAACAGAAGCAAAAATTGATACAAGTATTGCATTGCTGTGAAGGATTTTGAACTGAAGCTAATTTTACATTTTTTATGATTTGCAAAAATTAGCACACTTTATGCTTTTCTGTGACAATAAATGAAAATTTATCAAACATCCATTAAAGGCTGCATTTCTGCAGTGCACTTCAACAATATTAGATATCTATTTCTGTAGGAAAATTGATATTTCATGCGTTTAACCCCCCACAGACGATAGCGTATGTTGATACAAGAGAAGTGGAGTTTGACTTAAGTTTATGGATTGCTTTGTGGATTTCTTCCAATAAAAATGCAATTGAAATTAAATTTCCTATCTTGTGTATCCTTATTTTACCTGCCAGGTAAAAATGAAGCACTCAAAATAAATTGTTTGACCAAAAGTAATCAGGATTTCAAATTGGTGTCTCGGTTACATCCCAGTCTTGAAAAGTTATGTCCTCAGAAATAATAGGATATCTTGTGATTGTCTTGCACAAAAAGTATCTAACATGAATTTATGAATGCCGGACTGTGAAAGTGAAGTAAAATGATAGAACAAGCCACGTTTTACTCCATTTGAGGGGAATTTTGATTTTATTTATGCCCATGATGTAACTTATGACACCTCACATGCTGTCCATGTTACGTCATAGCCAGGATTTGGCTTTTTACACTTACTTATAATATTAAATGAATATTGTGGGCCATCTTGGTATAACTCATGGCTAATTTTTAAATTCAAGTATGTATAACCTTCCATTCTGAGAAACTAAAAGAATTACACCTGCTTCTACCATGACGTAACATGGACACAAGATACGATGAAGTGAATTTGGTGTCTCAGTTACATCCAGTTGTATTTTCAAAACAAACTGAGAAAAAGTGTTCCAGTTGCAGGTTTTTAAAGCATTCAAATGTTAGAAATGATCCAGATTAAAGATTTTGTCAAGATGACTGTCTTCAGTGCAAGAGGCTAACATCTGTACTAAAATATTAAGAGTATATGACTTGGATGTAACATGGACAGCCTCGATTACAAAGTGAAGCTGACTTTGGTCTGGATTTTCTCTTTCTAAGAATGGTATGCATTGAAGAAATGTGGCCAAAACCTTTGCAAAATTAGTTATCAGTCTGCAACAGATGGTTTCAAAAACATCTCTGCAACTGTTAATTCAATATTATCAACTTTCTGTCAGCTTGTAACTGCAGATTGTGGATGTAACGAAGACCTGCCTCACTTTGGCACAACAGGACATAGGCGTACGGCGGGCGGAATTTTTAGGGGGGCGAGCGACATTTGCCCGAATTTTAGGGTCAACATTTTATACCATATCCAATAAAATTGCTAGGAAACCCCTGATTTTCAATAATATTTATTTGATCATCTGCCCAAATTTTTAACCTCCTTGCCCGAATTCGGGCATTTCTCAAAGGTTTGGGGGGGCGACCGCCCCCCCTGCCCCCCCCTCCGATACGCCTATGCAACAGGATCCTCTCTTATGCTAATTCCAGTGGTGATGGCACCTGTTTTGGTGTCAGAAATTATGCACAAGAATATGGGGATGTTATGAAATGTCTAAAAATAGAATATCCTTTGGCCAATAACAAACCAGGAGGGATAATAGGGACGTAACATTTGGACACCATCTCACATAATGATGTTTGATGAAGTATTCTGTGGTGCCATAGGGGCTCCTGTAATATATTCAGCCACTTTCCAAAGCCATTATAGATGTACTCAACATTGAGAGAAAGAAAATGAATTAGCTTGGTTGTGTTTGGCTGTCACGAGCCATGTTATGGATGTAACAGAATTGACACCAAATGTTACATCATGGTACCCACTGAAATAAGCCTATATCTTATCAAATTGGGTCAAATTATGACTTTTTAAAATGTTGACACAATCTTCTGTTAAATGTCTACAAATTGCAGACTAAATGATTGGAATTCAGTTACTTATGTCTAATATATAGTATAATCATTTTTGTCTCACTAGTTGGACACCACAAAACTGTCCAACTTTTTACCACTTTTGCAAGTGCCCTGTCTAAACCTTAATTAACAAGAGCAGTTATTGCCTTGGAGTTATCTCCCATAAAGGCATGTATTTCATTTGTAAAAAAAAGATAAGAGCAGAGAGCAACATATTTCCAGTGAAATGCATTTATTTATATTTTCCCGTGACGTAACAGCCATACCTGCACATCGGAGCCTTGATCATAAATATTGACATAAACGCCACACGGCCTGCTTCAACAACTGCTACCGGCAACCGCACCACACCCTCCAACAATACGAGAGAACTCTCCCTTCGCATCGGTCCCGATCGAACCTCTAGTTTTGAAAAGGTGATTTCCACATAACTGAATAAAAATTTGATTGGGCACAAGTTCACCATAAGATCAGTAATGATTTTAAAAGAATTGAAAAACAATTGCGTAATTAGTCATAGATAGGGGGGACCATTTAATATCCAAGGGGGGGGGGTTGGAAATTTTTAAAAATAAATAATTTCTTGCTTGGTTTTGATGAAATGAATAAATTATTTTTGGGTAAAAATTCCTTATTTCTTAATCAGAGGTGGCTTGATTAAGACACGTATATTTTGTGACCTTTTCCACTTGAACTAAATTTATACTGCTCTTACTGGGAAATAAATAATTTCCGGCCGAAGGAAAAGACCTCCTAGAAATTGAATTAAGTGGTTGCCCGTTACTATTGTGGATGACAGTTCACCTATGTATAATGTTTTGATTTTAATTTATACATCAACTGTGTCATCAAATTAATGTCATATTATTATCATTCAATATTATGGCTGAGAAAATAAATAGATAGATATGGTAAGCGCAGCCCGCGTTATGGGCGTTCATGAGGATTGATTGATGAGATAAGAGGGATTGTCCACAACCTGTTACACATTTACCCCTAGTGAGGAGTCTTTTACATGCCCAGCACAGACACTGATACTGACACAAGGGCCTCTTATTTAATGTCTCATCTGAACAAAATCCAGCTGGTTTTCTGCTCATAAATGTCCAGTGAAAATTTTGGGTTCCCAAACCATGGTTTGGACCAATGCAGTTTCATACCTTCAATGGAGCAGGCGGAAAATTTAATCACTGTGCCACCCGCTTCCAGAATATCTTTCCCAGCAGCACCTTGCATTTATAAAACATAGAATATATGTTATTAAGAATTTAAAATAGATAAAAAAACATTCAAAATGTTTTTTTTGTAAATGTTGGAATGCTAGCTTGGTTTATTATGTGGCTAAAATCGAGGATGTCATGTCGAGCATAAAGTCAATATGGTGTCAACATTTCCAAGCCAATTACTGAGAGAAAATTTATAGATGAAAATAGCAGCAAACTTCTTGTTAGTCTATCTTTTCTTTGTAGAAAAAGGTTTGTACAGACAAAACAAGCATTCTGAGCATCAAAACATTTCAATGAAAATAGCTTAGGACAAAGCTGTAGATTACACAAGATATATAAATTACTTTTATGATGCCCAAGTGAACCCTTCTATACAGTGTATTTGACAACTGGAGTGCTGTAAGGTTCAATATCTTGTTGCTGCTGTAGTAATATCATCTCAGAACTTCTCTTGAGAGATGTTAAAAAAAGATGGGCCTAAACCTATAATTTATTAAAGCGTTTTTCAGACAAGAAATATTGCAGCAATCAACAGTGTTTCAGGTAAAACTTCCTTCAGATGATAAATGCACAGTGCTCCATTTGTTTCATTTTGAGAACGTGCATTACAGACATGGTGAATTGTTAATCATTGTTACTTGTCTAGGATTATTTTGAAAGTATAAATTAGATCAGCTCATGAATTGCTAATGATAGTTGATGATGTGTAACCTCAACTACAATCAAGTCTTGGATGTTGGTTTCTGTCTGTCTTTCTACACAGCCAAGGAAATACCAGTGGATCCTTGAATGCTCTCAGGGATGGCATAATTTATTATGAACACATAGATACATAGATAGATTGATAGATAGATAGATAGATAGATATGGTAAGTGCAGTCCTCTAAGCCAAGGTCTGGGTGCTCACGAGGGTTGATTGATAAAATGGGAGAGGAAGCAGGAGTCCTCAACATGTTACACATTTACCCATTTTGAGGGATCTTTTACTTGCCCACACACATACACTGATACAAGGGGCTGCCAAATTAGCAGCTCATTCAAAAGACATCCAGCTTGGGTTTTGCTGATGGAGGTCCACTGAAAATTTCTTGTTCCTCACCCGGGGTTCAAAACCATGCAGGCAAAGACCTTCAGCAGAGCATGCAAGAAACTCAACCACTCGTCCACCCAGGTGCCTATACACATACTTTCCCTGCTATACATACAAATTTGACTACTGATATCCCTGTGATTAAGACATAATACTTCCTGTATTTATGAGGTTGTCAGGCTAATCAGGATAGCAGATCAAGACCGAGAAAAAAAGAAGTTCTCTTTTGCTAAAGAAGTCAGAATTTCAAGTTATCGAATGCATTGATGGAAGGCCATTACATAAATTACTTTGTATATATCTCAAAGCTAAAATTAATTAAAAGACAGAAATGAAGCCTGTCATCTAATTCCACCGAATTTCATCTCCTTGTGTAATTTATATCCTGATACTTGTTAATTAAAATATACATGATCAGCCTCATTATAGGCTGAGTGGTTAATGGTCATGCCTTTCTTCTGCAGAGACTTGAGGCTCATTTCACTTCTTGAGTAGCTTGTTTTGTCTGGGACTGATCCAAATTGTAATGGCGAATAATAAGAATTCACCCAGAGACTTTCTACATTGTATGTAGTGCTAAGATGTCTAGGATTATTACCAAAGAATCGGGTAATTCTTCAAGAAACCAATAAACTTCATAAGTTAGGTCTCAATCAAAACTAGGCCCATACAATGTAGTACATGTATACATGGAGGTTGAAATAGCCTAACCCATGCATGGCTCGGCTGACTTGGACATGCAATGCTTTGCTTATTTCAAAATTAAATGATAGTAATGTAGTTCTACCAAATTAACCTATAGTTCTCTAATCAATTGAAGAGGTGAGCAACCTGGTTATCGCAGGACTATAGAAAGACTTCATACCAGTTTTATTTTCAATCATTATAATCCGATGAGGGTGAGTTAAAGCCCCATTTCCAAGAAGTAAAATTAGAATGCCTTAAGTCGGGGTCTATTGCTGCTGTTGCTTTGGTTTCAGCAATAGGGACAATAAGTTGATTTAGAGTTAATGTAATTTGCAATTATTTGCATGATCCTGTTCTTAAGTTTGATAACTCAACTCACAGTAAGGCACAACTAATCCAAGCAATGAAAAGCACTGATTAAAACTTCCCCAAATCAGATCAGGATAAACCGGACCTATTGATAGGTGGACAAAAAGCTTCAGGAAATATTGCATGCTACATTGTAACTTCAAAATCCTATTGAAAACAACATTGTGAGAATGAATTTTCCCCACAGCATACTAAGAAATTACACACAAATATAGAGTAGGTTGAGGCATGGAGACCCCCATAACTTTCGAGGTGCCATTTGACCTCCTTTGAGGTCATTGTTGAAATGCTTATAAAGTTCAGCTACAACATTTTGCTGAAGGTGCTGACTTTCTGGTTATTGCTCACATGCATCTTTGAAGCTGCCCAGCTCAGTTTTGCTGAGAGCGGATCTGACAGGCCGCAGCGCGGACCTGAAAGGCAGCTATTCCGCTGACCTAGAAGCCAATTCAATACTCAATTCGACTAGAATTTCGTCAGTCTGCAGCCTCGCTCGCTCGCCTGCCTCTACAGCAGACTGTAGTCAGTCAGTATAAAGTTAGTAAGGCCTGACTTGACTCCACTTACAAATAGTGACACAAATGTCTATCTATTAAATTATCAAAGTCGTGGACATTTTAGTAAACAAAAATTGCTAACGGCCTTCTCACCTCACCGTTGGGCAAGAGCCCTCCCCCAAAGATAATCCTACGGCCACTTATGTTGCTAAAGAAGCTGTTTCCATATGGTCTCTATTAGTTGTTGGGGTATTTTAGTAGTCTACAGTAGCGGATGTTTTATCAGAACCAAGATATTGACAACATGACCGCTGATGAAGACTATGTGATATAGATAGATAGACAATTAGACATATATGGTAAGTGCAGCCCAGTTCTGGGTGCTCACGAGGGTTGATTGATGAGAAGGGAGAGAGACATCATTGAAAACTCCGCTTCAACAGACTGGTAAAATTTATGAATCAGGAGATATGCAAGGGGACATACCTGCTGCAGTGAGTCATCTTGGCCAACTGCTTGGTGCTGAGCCACATGACATGGATACCAATGGCATAATAGTAGCAATGTGACAAACATTAGGCATTACTTGAGAATTAATCTCTATCAGTACAAAAGAAAATTTAGGTTGCTAAAAATTTGTTTTGGCAATTTTACAGTATTTGCACGAATGTCTAAAATAAAATCTGTTAAATGTGTATTTTCATCATGATGTCATGTGATTGACGTGTTGCAAAGATTATAGTAACTAGAATGCCCGTTGGATAAATCAAGATTACATAATGAAAAGTCTGCTGTACAAGCAGGCGAGGTCACGCTCGCAACTGAAGCAGGATGCCTGGGAAAAGTGATCAAAAGAAATGATCGTTCTTAGTTTTGAGGCAAATGTGATATAGTGATATTTGCATTGCATGGTGATATTGAAGGCAAAATTACAAACCTATGGACCATCATAAAATCCAAGATGGATTATCAGGAAAATGTCCTTACTGGAAAGTGTTAAGAAATGGTTTTGGTATACCGAGAGAATAACTTTGCCAAAGTGTTTTGTTGGTGAAAGGCAATCATATCAGGTTGTTTGTTTAGATTTTGGGTATTGCAGGATTCTCTCAGCTAGTCCATGCAGGAGAACATCCTAAAATATTTTCTTTATGGAATGATACAGGTTAAGCATAACATGTTCAGACATATCAAGTCTATGTGTTTTACTTCAGCTGTAATGTAAATTTATGTGAAGTCTAAAGGAGCCTTTCGGAACCATTGGAAATGTGAAAATAACTCTTTTCACCTTGCAGTGTCTATGATATATACTATGTCTATGTAAATATAATACAGCACTTGGTATACCTTCTTTTGTATTTGTTTTGTTAAATCTGTGGATGTCTGGGATGCAAAATATTATTAAAAATATGTGAACATAAACTTTCCTTGCTAAAGAATTAAATGTACATCAGTTGAAGCCTTTTTTAGATGGGAACATTTCATTGTATATTATATTGTAGAGGCTAGAAGTATCTTAAAATATATTGAGGTACACGTCAATGACATACTAATAGCTGAAGTCACCATTGAGTGAGACATGCCTTAGAAACTTCCCCACACACTTGGTATAGCAGGCTGGCTTAGAATTTGCTGCCCTATGTCATAAACTTTCTGGGGTGGACAATTTCTGACCTATTTTTCCATGTCATAGTTCAGACAAAGATTATGTACCCAAGATGTGACGCCACCATAGGGCCCCATGGGAATCACAATATTGAGACGTCTCCTGTGGAGTTGTGCAGAAAATAATTGTCTTTGTAGATGCATGACTTTCTGGACATAATTGGACCTACAGACCTTAATATGAGTCTGATTTCCAAAATTAAAAAAGATTAATGGAGGAAACAAAATTTCACGCCACAAAATTGTTGCTTCTAAAGCTTTGGTTTATTTAGCGAGTGAATGTAAATTTAGCACATTTTCATTTTGGTAAAAAAATTACCGCTCTGAAATGATTAAATCATGAAAGATGGTTTTGATGTAAAAAGATGCAAACTTTAATGGACAACAGAAAGAGAAAATTTTTTGTGCTCCTACATGTATTGCTCTCTTCAAGATTAAGCATTAAGTCATCAAAAAATTACATTTTTGACAATTTTTTTAGACTTTCTGTAGTTCAGAGGTGTGAAGTCTGCTATAAAGTTTGAGAAAAAAAATTCAAATCAAATTCATCATCAAGGACAATACTAGTACCGGTAGATCAAAAAATGTAAATATTAATTTTTAGAGTCCAACAGCTGCTGATTTATGATTAGATACGTTTAAACATGCACAAACTGAATTATGGCATCAGAATGTCAAATTTTTGAGAAATTCATGTCTTCAAAGGTTAAAAGTCCGATATGAAGTTTAGAAAAACCATATATATATATTTATAAGTATATCCTCCAATAGTTGCTAATTTATGATTGGAGTCTTTCAAACATGCACAAACTAGGTTCTGATGTCAGAATGCCTTTTTTTTTCTACCCACTTCCACCAAATACTCACAGTGAACTTACATTCTTGTACTTGGGGGCAAAGGCTATTTTTTCTCCTATTTAAAATACAAAAATTTCACAATTAAAAAAAATAATTTTTAGTTACATAGCAAGAAACAGATTATATGGTGCATAAACCCCTGTGAGTATGATAATGTAAGTGTTCACTGTGCAAATATTGTGGTAATGGGTCAACGAAAAAAAATTAAAAAAAAAAAATTCCGACCCATCTGACAAGGACAATAATACTTGCTAGTTCTCGGAATGTAAAAATTCATTAGGCAAGTCCATTAATTATTAGTTGCTGATTTATGATAACAAACTTGAGTTAAGACGTCGGAATGATACTCCCTCGGCATCGGTCAATTGAAGAATGGTAAATGAAAAAATAACAAATCTGCAGTAAATCTTGCATAATTTTTAATCATGTATATTTCCAAG
This sequence comes from Platynereis dumerilii, assembly GCA_026936325.1. Taxonomy (NCBI): domain Eukaryota; kingdom Metazoa; phylum Annelida; class Polychaeta; order Phyllodocida; family Nereididae; genus Platynereis; species Platynereis dumerilii. Next base: position 115,180,579 of record JAPTHN010000001.1, read on the forward strand.
GCAATATCTCACTTATAAGCAGAGCATTTGAGGAACAACTCAACAAAAACTGCTTAATTGCCTAAATGTCAATAATGAGACTGTAAGGGGCGACCATTTAATTTGCAGGGGGGGGGGGGGTTTGGAGTTTTCCTGGGCAGGAAATAATTTATTTCAAGGTAACAGCGGCAATATTTATTTATTTCAAGCTCGCCAAGTCCCCAAAATATTTATTCCTAAATCAAACAATGTCTTATAGAGAAATGCCCCTGGAAGAAGATATTTATTTCAAGACTAATAATTTCTTTTATTTAAAAAAAAGTCCAACCCTGCCCCCCCCCCTCCCCAGACATTAAATGGTATCTCCATGGGCGGCTGAGCACGAACAAAGTTTCAGCAAGTCATTTACTAGCCTCAGGAAAAAATGATACTAGGGAAATGCAGTAATTTTTTCGGAAAAATAGGGCCAAAGGGAACCCTGCCAATACCGCGAAACAAATAACAAATAATTTCTAATCATGGGAACACCCAATTCACAAACCTCCAGAAAATCTAACGGTTGGCTTCTTAAACTTTGTTTCTTTTTTTATTTGTGGATTAGGCCTACAAAGTCACATGGCGCAACACAACAGAATTAAGTTGTCACAAATAAGTTCTCCAGGACCCAGACCAATCTCCACTGTTCGGTCTACTATTAGGGTTAACACACTCATGAAAATAATAGAAAAAAAATATTCAGGTTAATTGCAAACTGACAACTTGTAACAAGAGTAATAATACCATAAAAACAAAACCAAAAGATGTGAAGGCATACAAACTCTTGTCTCTTATAAATCAGCGCTTGTGTAATGTACTGTATTCAAGATTATGTGCAAATGTGCACTTCAAATATGCCTTAGCAAAAATAAAAACGACCTCTCAGTTTGGTTAGACTTCCTCACACATCTGTCAGCAACAACATTGAATTTCTTGAGAGTGCCCCCCTCGCTGGTACCACATTGGGAAGTAGCTGGGAGTGCCCCCCTTCACACAGCGCTCAGCATGCGGCCCGAAGCAGAGATCCGAAGTGCCGCGATTGGGTTGTCAAGGCCCGATGCCCGTGGTTACAGATTCAGATACTGACTTAAACAACAAATACAAGAATTTGTGTCAATATTATTTACTTACACGACAAATAACCATACTTAGTATGGGCATTTTAGATTTTTGTCATTTAATAAAAAGTAAACAAAAACCACGTGCTGCCACCTGAGTTTTGGGCGCGAACTACTTTGATTCCCAAAAACGGCTTGGCTTCCCACATGTGGTTCAGAGAAGGCTATTCTTGCTGGATGTGATGAAGTAGTTTTCAAAAAAGTGGTTTGCAAGAAAACTATGGGCCCTTGGATGACATTTTATTGGCCGGAGATTGAAAATTAGAGGTGACAACTAAGTTGAAGAGATGCACCTTTTATTTCAAGATTAGCATATTGGAATTCATAATCTTTCACGAAAATTTCATATTTTTATCATGTTTCTTTGTGAATATACACATTTTTCTGTACTGGAAAGGACATTAGTTTTCAAAATAATTTACTTTGTAAAGTTGGAAATTATGATCAATGCAAATATTGTAAAACAACCCATTTGTTTCTATGTTGAGATAAGCTAAGACTGTGACCCTGATAATTTGTTTGTCTGTTTGATGTTGTTTTTATCTCTTGGGCCAGATTTGTCCCAGGACCTATTATCATTATGTTATTTTTTACTTGTCCTACAAAGTTCAATTCCTGCTAGATGGTAGCTATAGTAACAAAACAAAAAGTTTGGATTTTTGTTGTGCTTGCATGGACCAAGATGGAAAATGTAATAGCCTATCTGGTTTGGCCTTTTTTGTCAACATCAATGAGGTTTTTTTGGCCAAGATATATAATAGGATTTGTAAGAATACACTGTCTATGCATAATGAGAGGCGCTGTTTTTCTGAGACTTCTTTAGTTTGTGTTTTGTGATATGTTGTCTACGTATGCAGACATTGATTAGTACCAAAATAAGGCTGTCCACCATTTTTTAGATGAAATATAAGGTAATTAGATGGAAAGTGAATAAAAACAAATAATGTCGTTATTGTTACCTTGCTACTCAGTATTCACATCGTAGGCAGAGGAATGTTTATCTGTCGTAAACTGGATGGACAAATAACATACCTATTATGTTTACAAGAATTGCCTCTTTTCATAGGCATACACTGCATAGGCTGGGGTCAGTCAGGACTCAGGAGGGCACAAGATGTATGAAAATGGTTGTGCTCCAGATTTTATGTTAGCAAACTTGTTATCTTTGGGAAAATAACATTCTCCCTTATAATCCAACGGACAGAATTGCTTATTTAAAACAAAATTGACTTATGAGGACCAAATATTTTGTCGTATTTACATGGAATCTCAGGTTCTTTTCTACACTGTTGAAGTGCGATGTCAGAGATAATTCTAGTCTCTAGTATTGCAATATATTTGAAATAACTACAAGCTGTGATGTCATTTTAAACTGGGTCAGATCCCCCAGCTTCTAGCCATTATGAATCATCCAAAACCATTTGATTTTATTCTAGCACCAGAGATTGTCATAAAAACCAAGAAGAAGTTTTGAACTAATTTGTTTAGCCAGCCAATTTAAGTTACAAAAGTTATCAGTATCAAACTGCATATTCCCTAATTAGAACATTTGGCTGTTAATACCCATTATTTAAGAACTGCTAATTGCATGCATATTCTCTCTTTCACCACTGGATTTCCCAATACAAATTAACCCAATAATTGGCAAAATCTGAATGAAACAACCAAGTTGGTAATTCTGCACAAAATCATAACATTCCAATTAGATTGCCAAATAAAGTTGTGGGCTGCATATTGTAATATGTCAACACAAATGCATCAGTATTTTCAACCTTCTTATGCATCGAGAATGCATTAGCCAAGACAAATTTGTGCTCGCTCACAAGGAAAATCTGAGTTGTCAATATCATAATTAGCAAAAATGACTCACAAATAGCACAAAAGGCAAATCCTATTGTTTGGGATGAAGGATAATTCCCAAAAGTAAGTTATCTATAGGGCCTATATAATGACTAAACAAAATCTCAAACAGGGGTTTAATACAGGCAGCTGAATTTTAATCCTGGGTAGCGGGGAAAAAATTAGGAGGACAACAATGATTTCCTTCAAATTTGAAATTATTCATTATTTTGATTATTTGAATCTGAAATAAGAGGACAAATAAAAATCTATCATAAACATAGTATATTGAATATTTAAAAGCAACATTTGAATTTGGCAAAAAATAATTGTGGTTCTGGAAGAACTTTTCTCTCTCACTTGAATTTTTTGCAGTTCCATATTTCAAAAATGTTTCACTTGCATGCTAACATATCAGGTGATTGGTTCATGAAGATTTATATTTTATGCAAATTAATGAGATCAAAATTAGTCTTTTAAGATTTTAATATAAGTGATATCATTAGTTCATATGGACATTTTTTCTGCTGTTTCTTTGTCTATCTCTCATATTTAGCAAAGACAAAGAAAAGAATCATTGCGAAGTCCTTTTGAGTGATATTTTCTGACATTGGGCACCAGAATCCTATGTCCAGAAAGTGTTTTAATTCTATCCATTTTTGTGTTCTTATGGTTAATACTTAACTTGTCCATTTTTATATAACAGACTATCCTTATAACCGGATGCAACTAAAAGAATGAAAATAAAACACTGTTAAATTGCCACATTTTCATGAAGCAATTGTGTTGCAGACCTATGTTATTTATAATCCAGAAGTCATCAATTATCATGCTTTTTTTGTGCTTCTTGAAATCATTTGAACAATTTAGCTGAAAACAATAGGTGGACAAAAGGCGATAAAAACCAAGAAATCTTCCTGATTTAAAGCACAAAATTTTCAATTCACGTGTCAAAATGGCATAATGACTGTTATCGCTGTAATCAAATGTTGATGTAGATGTGTTTACCATGTTCTTGTGTTGTCTCATACCCTTGTCTTTTAGTCCGAGCCCATGGGACATTAAAAATAGGCGGGTTGTATCCAGTGTTCAGTGCTGGGGCAACTGAAAGACCTGAATTAATAGGGTATGTACCAGACTCAAAGTCTTCTCATCTCATCATCATACGGCGATCGCCTGCCTCGATATAGCCCACTAAGGTGCTGCTGAGGCGTAAAACAAACACAAACAAACAAACAAACTTACCCTTGTCTGTGGCAGCCATCCGAATATAATGGGACAGAAATCGATGATGCTGTCCATGATACGAGGTTAGGAACAGGACAGACTTGTGAAAAAACTTTTGTCATGCCTCTGGTAATCTTTGGTACAATGTTTTTATCACCACTGAATTTCTGACTTTATTTTCAGACAAGAAATTGATAGTTGTTTTCATGTATTTTCTTTTAAAGACTTTATTGATTAATGAAAGAGATTAGTACTTCTGTCATAGATTTTATGATGTATTATCAACTGAACATGGAGCTGAATATTTAAAGGGAAAATAGATATGCAACGGCCATCCCTTTTGTTATTTATGAATCAATAGTTCAATATGGACAGTTTTGGAAAAAATTATGTACTTCAAAACCGAAATGTTATTATATGATGACTGCGAAAGCTTGAAACTAGTTGATCAGCTAGACAATGGTAGCATAATTAAGGTTCCCCTAGGCTACGTTTTTAAACAGCATGTCCACTGCCACGCACGCGCAGTACAACAGCACGATTATACGCCCCTTGGTGTCTGTGCTCACAAGGAAGAAGAAGAAGAAGAAGAATCGCAATATTCCCTAATTGGAACAAGTTGCTCATTAACACACATGTGTTGAGAATTGTTAAATGCTTGGCCATAAATAGGCAGATTCTCACTTTCACCACTGGATTCCCAGTCACAGTGAGCTTTAACAAACTTTGGGGATAAAAAAATAGACCAAGAAAACGATTAGCACAGTGATGTAGAGGAAGATCAGGCCAACATTTTGATGTATCAAACCAAAAATTCTATTGGGAATTTTTTGAGATATTTGAGTTCTAAACTTTTTTTTTATCACACCCTATTCTTAGCATGGAATCTCCATCTAAAAATGATCAAAACTGCCAATTTTTCCTGTTAGGTAATATCTTAGATAAAAGTCATTATTCAGAAGTAAAACTACGCAGTCATTGCAATAAGAGCAAGTACATACCACTCATTCAGACTGACAGAGTGTGATAAACATATAATATGTTTATTTACCTGCTTGTCCTCAGTTTCATCATTCTGGTGAATAATTGTAGTAGAATCTACCTCACTTTTGAACTCTATGGGGTATTATTGAGGTTTTTATGTGTTTTTAAAGACATTTCGGCTTTGTGAAACAAGTACTTATGCAACCATGTAAAGTGTAGCCTATGATGAGTGAATCATCAGAAAACGCACAGATAGAATGTTTGGAAGCATTTAGTTAAGTATGGAGTAAAATACTTTGACATTGCAGTCTTAATGTGCAATAGTTGTACATGTTTGTATTAACTACATTTTCACATAATTTACTGAATTAATGCTATTTTTGTTGTTCTATACAATTAAAGATTGGTTGATTTTGGATGCCAGATAACCTACATCAACATTAAACACCCAACATCCATTTAAAGTACTCAAAAATACATAAAGCATGAATATTACTGTTTATTCATAGCTTTTAATCTTGTTTTTGTCTTTTTGTCCAATTGCAAAGACTTTTCATGTAATATCAGGGGATTCAACTTCATAGTGAAGCAGATACTTACAAACATTCTATGCATGCATTGTCTGATAATTTACTCAACTTTGTCTGTCCTTTTACATTGTCATGAAATGCTTGTTTCACTGTGGCAAAATTTGTGATAAAATGCACACAAAAACTCAACAAAGCCTGTTACAATGAGATGATGAGACCAAATTTGCTAAAATTATTTACCTGAATTATGTAACTAACAAAACCTGGTATTGCAAGCATTTTCTCAGGCCTTTAGCCAGAAATGTTAGCTGAGGTTTATCACACCCTCTTGGTCTGGATGAAGTGGTACATACTTTCTGCAGAGACAATAACTGCATATTTTTACTTCTGAATAATGACTTTTATCTTAGATGTTACCTCACAGGAATAATTAACAGTTTTGATCACTTTTTCATGGGGATTACATGCTAAGAATAGGGTTTGATAAATAAAAAATCTAAAACTCAAATATCTCAAAAAATTGCCAACAGATTTTTTCGTTTGATATATCAAAATGTTCGTCTGACCTTTCTCTACATCATTGAGCTAATAGTTTTCTTAGTCAATCTTTTTAACCCCAAAGTTTGTTCAAGCTTGCTGTGCAGTTCAAACCAACCCCATCATTCAATGAGTGCAAAATCTTAATGAAACTATCAAATTTGTAATTCTGCACAGAATCGTTATGTTCCAATTAGATTCCCAAATAAAGTTGTGGGCTGCAGATTGCATTAAGTCAATACAAATGGGTTGATGTTGTCACCATTCTTATGAGTTGAGAAGTCATTAACCGAGACAAATTTACACCCACACGCATCGAAACATAAATTGTCAAAATTATAACCAGCCATACTATAATATAAATAACATTAATTAATTTTGTCTGAAAAATGGATCCCATTGTTTGAGATCAAATATCCTAAATTATGCTGTCTGTAAAATGAGATCCAATATTTCAAACTGCAATTAAATCAATGCCACAGAAACACAATATTTTGCTATAGAAAAGCAAATTTTGGTTGACAGTGATTTAGTTAAAATGAGATTTTAATCAGTTGAATTTGAAATATGAGGTCAAATAACATCTGTGCATAACAAGAATGTATATATAATATTTGAATAACACAAGCAACAGTTGATGGTTGAAAATAAGTATTCCATTTTACTTGAAATTCATTCCGATATGTTTCACCTGCATGATTTTTCAATGTGTAATGAATACTGGATTTTCATATTAAGAATTTCATCTGCTCATCTCTACATCTGCCAGCAGCTTTGAGATGCACTGCAGGAACAAGTGTCATCTGTGCAATGACACACTATGACAATAATGAAGTCCTCCTTTCTGACACAAATTATAGCTAAAGACAACACTTATACACAGTTATTATATTTCATAAAAGGAGACAAAGAATAACCATGAAGAATAGGAGAACAGCAATGCCACCAACCACACTATCACAATGCCCTTGAATATATTCCCTACTGTGATAATGATCTCATACAGTGATAATGAATCTTTCTTATAGTATGCTCTTATATGTTGTTTTTAAACAGTTATCCTGTCTCTCATAACTCTTCTAGAGTGGTTTTTTTTTTTTAAATAGATTTTATACATGTTTTTACCAATGTATACATGGTGAGACGTAAATAAAATTTACTTACTTACTTACTTACTCCCTAAGGTGAACCACTTGTTTTCATGGGGTGGACCATAACAACATATCTGAATAAAAGAGAAAAAATATGTATGACAAATCATATTTCCTCTGCATTACATGGCTCAAGATCTGAAAGTTTTTCAACCGAGAGGTAGATATTTGCTGGGAGAGACTAAGAATGTTACTGTTTTAAAGATAATATGTCTGCAAGTAACAAATATTGCTACTAGAAGAAAATAAGCATGCCAAATGTGATGAAAGAAGCCATGATACTACACAATGTATTTGAACAGTTTGATAACCTTTCCATTCGATTTATGTGTATTACGTCTAATCCTTATTCACGATGGTCTGATCACCTCATGGGGAGTGGAGCAACATATATCAAGCTATCTTTTCTGAAGAAATCATGTCTAAAACAAAACAAATGTCCACTAAGACATGCAAAACTCATTAAAGCAATTCAGAGTTAGCCAAGGTAGGGAACAGTTTCTGTCCTTAATCAGTGTGCAACTGGTCCAGGCTCATCCATCTTTTGAGAAAATGTCATATGTGTACTCTTCCTTAGGCATGCGGCATGCCAGTCTTGTGGTCATAAGTAATTCATTGCATAATTTCTTGCCGGAGAGGACACCAATTACCCGAAAACTTATTAGCATGGCATAACTTTGAAGGAAAATATGCAGAAAAGGACAAATTGTTCGTGATCAAAATGTTTTAGGGGGAGGCATCACCCTCTAGACATCATACGTTGACATATTAGTTATAAAATAATTTTCGCTTTCCTCCAGTTTAGATGCCTTAAGATTATACCCAAGAATTACATGGAAAACTCCTTTCCAGCACAATATTCGTATTAGATGAGAACGATCATACATAATGAGGGTCTTTCTTCTACAAAGGCGCATTCTGAATATTGTTCTCCACATTGCAATTAGACGTTCGGGATATGGCAATAGGACCTAATAAATCTTTACTAATAAGATCCCCGAAATCCGGCTGACATCTGGAGTTTGCGTTATTGGTTTATGTATGCCACTGAAGACATGCAAGTCATTGTAATTCAACCCGGAAATGAAAACCTCATACATGAAGGATCAAAGGTCAAAGGTCCACAGACGATCACATGGATGTAGAAAAGAAAATTATGCTGTTGATGAAAGTAAAAGGGTTCCTGGCGCTTGAAACTCGATGACCAAGCACCTCCTCTCTTTTTTATACCTGGGTTTTGGATAGTATTCATGGGATGCAGGGAAGGGTTTTGGATGAGTGTAAATGATATAAGAATATTGACAGAATCAGGTTAGTTTCACAAAGAAAATCCACTGATTCAGCTTGACATACTTCCCTTACACAGGCAAAATTTGGGAGATAGCTTATATTAAACATTTGGGCAGATAATTTAATAAACATGATTGAAAATCAATTATTTGGAAGTGATTTAATTTGAAAGATATCTGAGTCATTAAATTCAGGGAAATTTTTTAGGCCTCCCAAAAAGCCAGTGCACAGTATGCATAGATGTATATATAATAAGGCAATAGAGACAAATTATCAACACTGTGCAAATTATATTTGAAAAATATAACAATATTTGGAAAAGATCGCAGATGCAATGTGGGATCAAATGGTAACCATGCTTTCACAATGAAAAATACTTCTCAAACCGATGACAAGGAATTGGCTAAGCATTCTTAGTAACTGCATAATTGCCCCAGGGCCGTCATTTTGATCTGCAGATCGAGTTATTTTGGCCCCACATTATAAATTATGCATGTTGAAGATATCACTGGAAGCTTATTTGGTTAGAGCAGACAATTCCTTTCTTCTCCAAGGCCATTACTTTCCAGGAAACAATACATGTGCACCTTTGAGTGTACTATATTTGTACAGGGTTTCTGCAATGAATATTCGCATAACAGGCAAACTCAACAATTACGAATGCATTATGCATATAGTTAATCCACAAAACAGTATCAAGAAGTTAGTCTATTTGTACTAGTGTTTATTTCCTGTTAGGCTGATGTTGCTCAAATTGGTTCTGAGAGGAGTCTTGCAATGTTGTCATAGCAGAAAAGACCTGTAACTCTCATGCCAGTCAGACTGATATTGACTTGACTGGTTTTGGTCTTATGACAATATAACTGCAGACACAGACTAGAATTCTGACACCCATTATCAGTCAATTAGGGTTCTCAATGACCTGTTGACAGTTATAGATATCGCCAAGAGGTTACAAAAGGTCCTCATTCGGAGAAATTGAATCCAGGCTATTGATGCAAAACTGTGGTGCCCCAGGCTGACAAGCGGCAGCAATTATCATATAATGATTAGATGAGAATGACCAGAATATTTGCACCAACAGAGATATGGACAATTATGTCTGCGTTTTTCCTGCCATTGTCTGCATTTGGTAAATTATTGCATCTATATTTGAGAAGTCATGCTGCTATCAGTCAGCCTATAAGTATATGACAGACAGAAGACATTTATCATTATCACCCAAAGTCATTAAAACTGAGTCATGCATCACTGCATCAGTATCAAAGCAGACATGTAAATCAACCGCATAATCATTGCCAACTTCAAAGAATAAGATAAAAGTCATAAAATCCAAACTAAATTATAAAAATAATCTATGTGACTACTTAAAAATCATCAACATTTATGCCGTAACACTTACGAGAAAAACCACGTAAGTGAAATCAACAATTAATTCAGTCACCATTTATTGTTTTGGTTTGGCAAATGCACAGTCTGCTCTTTCTTGAATTTATATATTCAATTAATTATGTTTATAAACTCATAGACAGAAGGGGAACCAGCAAGTCAGCATAATGCCGACGAAATTTCTATGTTGTGGCGCCTCATAAGGAAGAAGTAAATAGCATGGGCATCGATACAGAGTATCACACAGGATTGCATAATTTATATAAGGCCATCCAAAGGTCAATTCAGACTATGTAACAGAGACTCTAGCTTAGCATATCAGCAGGACCTGAGATCAGATGAAACTCCCTGATCAGCAAAGTACAAGTGTAACAAACTTCCTGAAGTCAAATTGGTGGTCTTTAAAGTAGGGTCTCCATTCAACACACTGAAGAAATCAGGTCATGGGGATTAAAGGCCAGACGTTTCATGAATAAGCAATAGGAATCACAAATAAAAGACTTGGAGAACTCAGCTGATCCGTAAGATTTTAACTACGTTGAATTTTACTCCTACTTCTTGGAAGGTGGCCATCTAAATAGTGTTTTAATGACTTTCAAAATCAGTTAAAGTTCACACAAACGAACTTGCGAACTGCAAGTGAAACAACAAATAATCTATAGTCGCAAAATAAATAAAATATTTTTATGCTAGTTTTTCACAAAATGGGAGATTTATCATACTGCCTTTCTCACAACCTGAGGAGACAATTTAATATTACTCTAAATATTAGGCTTACATGAGGAGCAATCATTAAGGCCAGATGTAGTCCATTTCCACAAACAAGTGGTCAATGAACTTCTGTGTATGGTCAGCTTTGTCCCAACAATTGCATGACTAATTTATTTCGCAATGCATAACCTCATTCGGCACATGATTAGGCAACCAAAAGATGCCTCAAGATACAGACTGTATCAGAGGCTAATTGGCTGGTTGATGCTACCAATGATGGAATTTCCACTGCTTTTGGTTTTGCCCGTTATATCATCTTTACAAAAAAGATGTTATGACCACATAGACCCAAATTGTGACAGCCCTCATTTTTATTAATAGTACCACATTGGAATTAGAGAAATACTTGCATGGATACTCAGAACTGTTGCTTGACCTTTTGCTCTTTACTATTTTCCTATAGCATATTTGTGATGATATATCTATTTATTTTGTTTTATAGGATTAAGGTTTGTTTCAGCTAGCATTGATGACAATATTCATATAATAATATAATCAAGCACTTTCTAAATATATCTGGTTGCTTAGTGTATGCCTACAAACAAATAATAAGATTCAGCATGGATGAAAATGCCTTGGAGATGAAGCAAGTGTGAGTGCCCTATGGTCTCGTGCTAAGAAACAGATGTATTAGGTTTCTGTTGGATATCTTTTGTCATCCTGAAAGTCAAAGCACATCAAAGGAGACTATGTGCCATACAAGAGTAAAGAAATTGTGTTTTAACAGATGGCTCTGTATATATTAGGCTATTCTGAGTGTGTATTTTTCTCCTTTAATGAAGTGCCACAATTTCTATAAAACACAAGTCTCACAATTTAAGTCACAGAGGAAATGACTTCATTTCTGTTTGTCAAGTAGTCAACAGATAGCATTCACTTATTAAGTCTATGACAATGATATTGGTTTATCCAGACACAAAAATTAAATGCTGCAGATTGATTATAGCCAGTTTTTTTGTCATTTAGAATAATGCAAGCCATTCGTGGACAGAAGAGCATAGATCTTGGAAATTGGGTTGGGTATTTGTTGCATACAGAAACATGTTAATTTGCCAGGGATGATAGCTGATGATCAAACAAAAGCTCTGGGTACCGGTACCCAGAATCCAGAAACTTTGAAAATCATGTCCAGCTATATACTACTCTGCCGAAGTATACTGTGGCTTCATTTGCAGGTTGTAATAAAGTATGGTATACCTGATTGGAATGCCAAGAAATCTTGTAGCAATTTCAGCTAAAGTAACCAAGTCCTTTGTGTTAGAGAATGAGCCATTCATGACACGTCTTGTCTTTAATCGGCCAAGTCTTGATTCCTTCAGTATCTCGAATGAGGAAGCTGCAGTGATGACCACAACTCTTGAGATCAGGAAATGCAAGACAACTGGTACTCTGTAGATTTGTGAGTTTTGTCTGAACTTAGGCTGCCTTGAGCTGTATGATTGAACTAATAATTATTCAATAATCTTAAAGTACAGAATAGCAATGTACTGTATTAAAGTATTTTTAAGTGTAAAATGTTATGTGAATAATGTGATGATGTTTCATGAAATGGTCAAACTCTCACGAACATGTTTACTATACAATCAACTTGTTCACTTTATATTCTCTTCATGTCATAGAGTGAATAGAGTGTTGTGGTGACTATCCAATATCACAACAACCAGTTTCCCAGACATTTTCATCTTGATACCATGTTTGTCTGGAGGGCAACTATGTACTGTTCTTCATTTTTAAACCATGCAGTCCAGGTATACATGCAGCAGCGTCCTCTATTATATTTTCACAATTGCTCTGATACAAATTTTTCCAGGTGCAAATTAACAAATGATGCTGATACATACCTCAGCTATCTGATCCATAAAGGTTATTGCATGTCTATTTCCACATAAACCCATTCTACAATGCTAATACCGACCCATTAACAGATTGATACACCAATGTTTCTTGAGACTTTCTTTCCTTGTCATAGAGTAATTGAGTGTTTTTTGCTGGGATGTGACTTTACAAGAAAAGATGTCCATTACATGCATAAGGTGATAAACAAATATAAACCAATTCTTAAAAATTGGCTGATTTTGTTTTCAAAAGCAAGTAAACCACTAATGAGATGGTTAAAAGCAAGGATGACAATGGTAACTCAAAAAAAGAAGAAGCCCATCGTTGTTATGCTGTTGGAATGAATCAACTGCACGGTTATTTTAAGATATCCTTAATTGTCGGGCGATACTGTGAACTAATGGCTTGCAAGCAAAATATGGTTTCTGTCGTAAGCGCCAGTTTTATTTGCAACTGTGACCTCCGGGCAACCAGAGTGATCTGGTTTTGCTGATGGTGAATTAAATTAGATCCCTTTCAAGTATTTCAAAGGGAGCTTTCAAAGTTCTTAGAAAGACATAATACACGTTTCAGTGTATTTCACTGTGATGACAAACAAAACTTGTTTGTCAGTATATCTGTAAGTTGATTTTTACATCTGTAAGTTGATTTTTCTGTTTATTGGTGTATATCAAACATAGTAGTGAAGCTAAAGAGCATATAAAACATTTGAAAGGATTGTGCTAAAGTTCATCAAGTCACTTTGGTAATGGCAAATATGCTATCAGCATCAGCCAACCATAATATTATGAGATGTGACTCTTAAACTTCTTCCCCATAACTAACTCCATTCCAAAAACAAAATGCCAAGGCAATTCATTGTCAATATACATAGACGACCTCTACTGTATTGGGAAAAGAACAAAAAGAGATAAAATATATGAGACTGCATGAGCATCCTCCCATTGTAGGTTTACCCTGCTAGCAAATTCCATAAGATACTGAAGTCAAAATTGATATTATAATCTCCTCACCATCCGGTGTGATAAATAAATGATTTAAATAATTGTTTCGGCCTTTCAACTAAAAAAAACAATGAAGAGTAAAAGAGGAAAACAGTGAAAAATCCAACAGTTTATAGCGTTTTTGGTGACTCATCTCAAGCTGTGACTTGTATTTGTCAGGCCATATATAATCATTATTGGAATCAGGGGGACTAATATCTCTTTTCTTTTTCCAGTGTGATAAATACAATTCACAGTTTCAGACCACTCTCAAAAGTGCAAAGTAAGTGTGAATATTTTTCCCATTCGCCAGTTAGCTTTGCAATGGTATGGAATAAACTTTCCAACGATGATCTGACAGGAAAACAATGCTTTCAAGTTCCTTCCCAAATATATACAGAAAGAGTCATACACATCCCAGTTCTATACATTGAATTCAACTGTTATATTTTTAAATATATTTCATATACAGACAGTCTTCTGTTGTGACTTTCATGACAAGGAAACCTTTAGAATGCATCAGTTTCTGAGACAAGGAGGCACTCAGGCTCTGATTCATCTCCTGCTGTATTTCAGTAGATCTACTCTAGCATCTTTGTTGCAGTTGTATATACCAGGCTCATATCAACAGACTTACAAGTACATTTGAATAGGCAGATAAACCACTCGAAGTCAGCTCGAGTCAAACCAAGTACTGCAGTCGCCTAGGAGGCAAACACAGAATCAAGATGAAAATATCCGGCTGACAGGTTTGTCCACTATGGTACACTCAACAAGACAGGCTACTTTTCATTTGATGAAAAGAGAGAGAGCTTAAATTAATTGCATATTACTGCACTCCTGAATTTCTGGGTCATGCAGCAATGCTTGGACCAATCGCATGTATGGACATCATGCACATTGCATGAATCTTATAATAAGTATTGGCTATTCACCACAGGAGAGTGTTTATTTGATTTATCACCTGAGGGCTTTAGCCAGAGGCGTGATGAGCACATATTCCTGATCCCAAGGTCAATAATCGGCTTATAACTATAAGACAAACACTCAAACAGTCAAACATGAGATGATAAGTGGACAACAAATTAAGAATATGGGATTTATCTCAAGGAAATACAGGCTCGTGATTGGCTGACAGAGGTGTCAAATGTTACAAACACAGTCCTTGTATTGTGAGTTTTGACCTTTTATTATCAAAACTGATGATTTGCTGAAATCGCAGAGAAATACCGTACAATATACATTAAAAAACCGGCGATTTGAGCAATGATTTACCCAAAATTCATCAGACTGTGTCAATATTTTACATCTTAATTTTTCTGTAAATTGAGACTAAAGAAAAAGTTAAAGCCAATATTTCAATAATACTTAATCTCGAAGTTAGGCATAACTCATCACTCAGTGAAGTGGAAATTTCATGCATTTCCTGTACTGAAATTGGTGGTGATCCCAGCAGGGTCCCTATTCAAGACATTAATCGACTTGGGGATTCACATAAGGCAAGATGTGTCATGAATATCAAATACTATGCACAATGACTTGGCGACCAGTGCTGAAATTGCCATAAGATTTCAACTTTAATTGCTATTCTGGTGAGATGTGCATTGTGCAATACAGTACTGCCCAAAATAAAGAATGACTACCTCAGCAACAAGGAAGAATCAGCCACTACACTAACCTTTTACACCTTTGAGTTCCCCCCAAATCACTTCCTACTCTTACCTACTTTTAACAACCGTTTAAAATTACATTTAATTTACATGAAGCTTGCAACAATTAAAACTCCGTCACACCCATTGTGTTTGATTTCTTTGATATTATGCCAATTTGCCAATTGCAATTGCATTGCCAGATATCTTAATAGAGTTATTATTATGAGATAAAGTTGTTGTGAGGACTCATAAGGACTTGTAAGGATGAAGAGGAGAAAGCAAAAAAGTAAACAGAGGACTTCTGACAGAAACTTTGACTTCTTACAGAAACTTTTCTTACTTTATTCTGAGTTGTACTGATCATGTATATGGTACAGAACATTGGAATGAATACTTGTATATTGTACATTGGATCACAGAGAATAGATGCTAGGGATACAATCATACCGTACAAAGATACAATTGATAAGAGCGCAATATGATAATAATTAATTTGCATTAGGAAATTCATAATATAATGAATGAGACGAGTCCGAGTTAAATATGTGTATTAAATAATATAAGTCAATATTGTTTTCTTTTATTATATACAATAGTAGTCCAGTAAAAACAAGTTTCAAGGAGTGGTAATTTATTTCCAATGACTTTGGAAGTGCAGGGCTAGAAGTGGATGTCAGGTTGGTCTGGCGCGTCTTGGTCAGTGGTTCACAGATCATGTCAGGCTTATTGACCCACTGCTGAAGCCGAATATATAATGATTTTCAATGAGGTCCATACTCAATTTCCAAAGCTCAATGCACTTCCATCCCTGGATGTTTTGCATGATTTTGACTGACCAAGACCAGCTGTTTGTTGATCTGTACCAGTTGATTTGTGCTTTATAGCACCACAACATGACTCCATCAAGTGGATCCCATCTCTTTAAAAAGCCACAATAAAAGTATATGGATCACAACATTGTAAAGAAATTGTTCAGTAATATCAGGTGAATCAGGGATGAAACAGAAATAGCCAACGGGATAGGTATACACTGTATCTTCTCTGCACAGAATATCGGCTTTAAGAATCTTGTCAATTTTACGACTGCAAAAGATATTCAACAGGAATCTAATTCATCAGTTTCTGGCACAAGAACCTCCCACGCTCTGTCTCATGATACTCTCACCCACAAAAATGCCAAATTAATTTGGTGTCACATTAAAGAAGGTGCTGTGACATAAAGAGGAAACAAATCACATCCAAGGTCAGACTAAAAAAAAAGGCATCGCATGACTCTAATTAGTACTTAATGAGTTTCAAAGATGCTGAACTTGCATCTTTTAGAATGGAGGTTGTGGAGATAATCAGACTCTAACATTTAAATACCGTTTAAAGGTGTTTTTGTATAAGCATGCTACTACTATCACCAAACCAAAATTCAGGCTGTAACCAAAGCTTCCCTTCAGATTGTGTGCCACGCTTTGCTGTATGAAATGTACCTTTTCTATAAGGACAGAATTCAGAATTAGTCAAAGCAAACCTCTTGTCAGACCAATTAACCAGTTTTTGATTCAGTGTCTGGCAAGCATCTGCATGATAACAAGTTTGGCCTAATGACTGGCCTAATCACATACTATACACAGAAGCACAATGACATTGCATGACCAGTCACATTTGGTTTGCCTGGTATCAATTGATCTACAATATGGTATTTCCTGTTGGAAATGTCCGTTATTCACAGAATAAGTCCTTTATTTTGAACACGAGCTACTCAGCCTTAATCTCAGTCTCTCATCATATAAAGAGCAATTGCAAAATCAATGCTCTGGCCACAAAAATTCAAAAAATCTGCTTTAGCAAATAAATATATTTTGTGATTACAATTTTTTAAATAGTTTTTTGAAGATTGCTACAACCAAATAATATCTAAGTTAGTTTGCCTACTTTATTTACAACTAATATCGAATTATGTAGATCAAAAGGACTGCAAATTCTTTCAAAATTACAAAACGACATTATGTTCTTGATGGTAACATAAGTACAATTTTTTAAAACCATTTCATTATTTGTCTACTTGAGAGCCACACTGCTTGATTGTCTGCAAATGATAACTGAACTTCTCAAAGAAATTGCTGTTTTATTAACTTTCATTAATCAATTGCCAGAAATATACTTTCTCTTTAAAAAAATGTTTCATAAACATACAGAGGAGCACTGTGCCTGTGGTAGATATCAGGTCTGTTGGGCATGATATGGTCAGGCAGCTGGGTGCTGTAGTGGTTAAGGTTTCCGCCTGCTCCGCTGAAGGTCTTTGCCTGCATGGTTGGGGAACCCGAAATTTTCAGTGTACCTTTATGAGCAAAATCCCAGCTCGATGTCATTCAGGTGAGACATTAAATTGATGGCCCCTTGCACCAGTGTCTGTTCTGGGCAAGTAAAAGATCCCTCACATGTGGTAAATGTGTAACATGTTGAGGACTCCTGCTCTCTCTCTCATCTCATCAATCAACCCTCGTGAGCGCCCAGAACTGGGCTTAGAGGGCTGCACTTACCATATCTATCTATCTATATATCAATGGTTCTCAGATTATACATGTCAGGCTAATTAACCTTCAGCTAAACAAGTATATATGCTAATGTTTTGTTATGATTTTCAACGAGCCCCATGCACAGTTTCTAAAGATCAATGCACTTCCATCCCTCGAAGGTTTGCGTGATTTTGATTCACAGAGACCAGCTCTTCTTATGCCTTGTGATTTTTACCTGACCACCTTAAGTCTACACAACATCAACCAGATCCCATCTTTTCTCAAAATTATGACAGAATCCATGAAAATGTTATATAACACATCATAGAATTGCTAAGTCATTGCTCAGAGACAGGCAGGGAGTATTGCAGGGCATAGGAATCCCACTAACTCTGAGATGCCATATGACCTATAAAAACATGCTGCAGCATAAAAGAACCAAATCACGTCCAAGGTCAATCTAAAAGCATGACTGTAATGATAGTAATGTATGATACAGGGCAGTAATGTTATATGTTACACATGGAAACATGGCATGACATTACCAAGTTGATACCCAACAGTAGAATATAATATATTGTCTGTCTTGTACATCTAATCATAATAATGACCTAATTCCTTTTGCATCCTTAGTACGAGAACGGTTCATGCAATTTTTAAGAAAAGAAGCTGTGGTTGAAGTTTAATTAGTAGCAAATAGTGTCTGGTTCACATGCGAGCCAGTACACAATAAATGCCAAGAAATGTGATTAAGAATAATAGACACCAACGATGGTCAAACCAGGTTCAGGTGAAACCAGTGTGTCCTTGTATAAACCTGTGTTATCACCAAATCAAGATTTTGGCTGTAACTAAAACTCACATATTGAGAGCAGAGTCCTGTACAATGTACCTTGCTTATGTCAGGGCTGAAGTCAAACATCAGTCGCCTCAAGCGTCATGTCAAGCCAATTATCCAGTGATTGACTGTAGTACGTTTGAGGCAAGCATCTGTATGATAACAAGTTTGACCTAATGACTGGCCTAATGACATACTACAGACAAGCACAATGAGCTAGTCATGCAATGCTGAGTACCATTGCATGAACATCCACATTTGGTTTGCCTGGTATCAATTGATCAACAATATGGCATTTCCTGTTGGACATGTCTATTCACAGAAGTTAATTGACCACTAAGTCATTGTTTTTTTTAAAGATACAAGCTCAGCCTTAAGCTCAGTATTGAGACCAATCACAAAATCCTTTTCTGGCACCACAATAACAAAAAATTAAACAAGAAAAATATGACAAATCCTGATTTGGAAAAAATAATTTTGTTGAAAGTTTTAAAAGTTTTGATTGCTTTATAGTTGACTGAGACTTGCTGCAACCAAGTAAAAGCTATCTTAATTGCAAATTATATTAAAGATCAAAGGAATTGCTAATTCATTAAATGTCAAAAACATCAATATTTTCTTTTTTGGAAGTTTTCTTTGAATGACACCCTTATCATAAATACCATCTCGTGATTGGCCCATTGAAAGGCACACTGCTTAATATTCTCCAAAAACGATTACTGACCTTCTCAAAGTTGCAGCTTTTTTGTGAACATCTATTAACCTGTTGCCAAAAATTTTATTTTTCTCTTGAAGTTTCAAGAAGCTATTCCTCCACACATTTTGTCATCAGCACTCAATGAAGAAGCTGATTATGAAGTAAACTGAGTCAGTTTGCTGCTTGTTGTAGACAAGACAAGGATACCTTTTCTCCACAGTCAGACATCAGTACAACTGAAAATGTGCCAGACAGTCCAAACTTGACAGTCCAAAGCAACTTTGCGTCCTGCTTGAGTATGTTATGCTCAAGTGAATACCTTGATCTCATCTTTCTGAATTATGGGCTCTTCCCGATCATTGACATTTCATTTGGTTAACACAGAACATCCCAGATCAGTTTTCAGGAAAATTTTAACTAATCATGCGACTACAAAACGTATTTGTAACATGCTAGTACAACACTGACTTGTGAGTTTTGCCTTTTCTTATAGGGTTGATCAACATATTGGATTTTAATATACTGTCAGGAATTTCTTGGTGATTTGAGCAAATCACTGTATTATTCATGGGAGTGATTTGCGCAAATCAATACTGTCTATGGTTTGGATTCTAAAAGAAAAGGTCAAAACTCACAAGACTGTCCTGAGCACTGCAGCAGTGAAATATCATATTGCATTCTTACCATGTAATTTGAGCTTTTATGACCTTATGATGCGACTGACTTTGGCCAATCAGCTTTGCTCCTACATACAGTGGTTATATAACAAAATATCACATTGAATTGTGTGGGTGCCAGACAGATAGCTGTTAGCTTTCCTTGGCCATTCATTTCTTTTCATTTACAATAAAGATTCAATTGATAGAAGGAAATTCAGATTTATATTTCATATTAACTTATCATGAGCAAATGTAAATTTTTCATATGACAAACAGTCAATGAATACTCTAATAAAAATATTCATGAGGAGGTTCATCAGAATGACACTAGAGGCATTTTTGTTGATCACATCTCACAGTCCGCGCTATAGTTGTACACCCAAAGGGAATAGAATGTTAGCAGGTGTCATTTCTAAACAGAGTGGCATAATGGGAAGACTTGGATGAAGAATGAGCAACTGCATCCAAGAAACTCATTGCTATAAGAGTAATATTTCGGTCGTATTGTGCTTTAGGGCCTAGTTCAAAAATAATGAAGCCACGCAGCATATTTTCTGTAGGGGTCTCAAAATATGAGAATGGCTGTATGTGACAACTAAAAGGTACACCATTGCTTTAAGGACATTCTTGTGCAAATTTCCTGAAAATTTCATTCTAGCTCATAGTTATTGAGATAGAGTCCACTTACATTATAAAACAAGCATTTTTTCACACAAAAAACATGACATAAAATTTTTGACCACTTGAATTCTTTCAAATTTACAAATTTGTACGTATTCTAAGACAATTTCCCAACACTTTTTTGAATCTCTACATCCTTAGGCTTCATCAATCCATAAAATCAAGTACTTTCATTTGCCTCTGTTGGCATTATTGGGCTATTTGTACTCAAAAGTTGACTTCCAAAAATTAAGTCAAATTTGACGCTTACTGCTCTTGGATGCTCTAGTGTCCCTTTGACATGTATCTTTTGAAATTTTTGGCCTCTGAGACCTAGTCTTATATCTTCTTACCCATTTCGGAGCTTCTTATGGTTGTGGAAAATTTATTTCACTAAAAAATTCCAATGAATAGCAGGGTAGGTGAATCCGTCGCAAGCGTAATGCCCAGAATACTTTGTAGCGCCACAGAGCAATAAAAGCTCCGTTTTAAATCGGGTTTGGCTTGTAATATTGCAAAATCTGTGTAGTTTTGAGAAGCAATCAATTAATCCAGGTCCGCGCGCTGGTTACTGGTGGTAAAATACAAAGATTTCTTAAATGGGGCTTTGTCGCAAGCGTAACGCTATGGAAAATATTGATCATATTTTCATGGTTTTCTTGTAAAGAGTAAAGCAATCATTCTAGTATTACTTGTACTGATACTCAACACAATATTTCAGTAGTTGGAGTATGTTTCAAAGTTTAATTATCAAAATTTTGCTCTTTGTAAAGCTTTTCTCAAAATTTGGGGCCAATTTGTTGAAAAATGCAATAACCAATTCAAATTTCACTTTAATTTTGTAATTACTCTTATGCTTCATCCAGTTATAACTGATAATGCATATAAAATCGATTTGGGTCAAAACCAGAACACTTTTTTTACTTTTGTGTCATGCCATTACCCAAAATTGCCTTTTTGTCTGGAAAAATAGGCTAAAAAACACGCTTCTATCTTCATTTGATCTATTCGCATTCACCTTGGTGGCACTTATTTGGTACCAATTCGAAGCCCACATACAGACGCATAACACGGGACAGGTGAAATCATTTTAGAGGAAAATATGTACATCTGGGGAGAAAATATGTAAGTTTTTTCTTTAATAATGCAACAAAATTTCGAAAAATACTGTTTTTCTTATAAAATATGTGGTGAATTTTGATGAAAACAGCCATGGACACTTAAGAGTATATGAGTTTTGTCATCCAACAAAAAATATCGATTTAATTTGAATATAAGTTACCATTTTGTCTACTTTTCTTTCACGGCCATGGAAATAAAAATAAATAAAATTTGGTAATATTCAGCTTTTATCAGTTATTTCCACAAACCACAGCCAAATGGTAAATAGAGTTTCTCGAACTTAGACATGTTTGTTACAATATTATGTGGTCATTTGGTAGATATAAACATTTTAAAAGTTTGATGGTCATGTCACACTTTGGCTTCATTATTTTTGAACTAGGCCTTAGAAGGTAAGATAAAGGCATCTGCCCATGTCATGATAGACTTTAAATAAAATTGTGACTCTCATCAATTCAGACTACACTACAACATTCTTCTCGGACATTTGAAAATTAAACATAAGAAAAAATTATGAAAACTACGGAAGTGATATACCATTTTTGGTTTAATCACTTTCGATAAATCAGGCACGATGTTACAGTATAGATTGTATCTGCACAAATTTTGAAAATGAAATCATACGAGTGATATTCCATTTCAAATTTGATCCAGCTGCATAGTCTCAGGGCTAAGCCATTTAAATAGAATGAACTGTTACTATGTTGAAACAATATTTATGATGTCTTGCTCCGAATTCATTTTGGGGTTATAAAAGAAATCATAAATCAAGTATTGCCTCTGGTGACTCCCAATTTCTTTCTCCGCATTTTGAACTGTTCGGCCAATAAGAAACAAAATTGTCAAAGATGCTCCTATAATTCAAAATTGAGAGCAATTTGTCAACTTTCAGTAAAAAATCTAGTAACTAGTGCATACAGAAAAATATTGAAGCACCTTTATCCCTTTCAAACAGAACCCACTAAATCAATCATGTCGGACAAACCTTGCATTGTTTTAATTGTATAGCATAAGTAATATTAGACATTGCCATGCACAAATAACATGTGCCTCTGTGATTTATTGCATGACAGCTGCTCTTCATTTTAACAATTGACCTGGGGCATCAGAGATAAAGTATGCCGCAGAATCTTCTCAGTAACTCAAAAAAGCTCTTTGATATTTTTCTCGTGCAACATGAGCCAATTGTTTGCTTTGCTTTCGGAATGCTTTCAGGCTACATGTGAAACTAGTGTAGTTGTAGACGAAGCAAGAACTTCTCCTGAATAATGATGATTGCATCATAGCCATTCATGAAGTGTGAAGACTCCAGAATTTAAAGGAGTTGTGGATGGCTGTCACAAAAACATTATTTGCCCAAAAATGTTAATATAACATTTGTGAAAAGTGAGTTTTAGGCCTAATTCTAATAGTGTGTCTGATGTTGCACGTATACCGATAGGGCATGCTACACATCTGCAAGAGGCAATTTTTAGACAAAATAAGTGATGAGAACCATCATGTGTGAAATCATTCAACTCCAGATTACTCTTTTCTTAAACACTGTGTTACCATTTGACACCACATGCTTCAATTTGACAAGGTATGTCAATGGCAAAACAGGAGTATACACTGTGTTACCATTTGACATCACATACTTAAATTTGACAAGGTATGTCAATGGCAAAACAGGGGTATATTATTATACAACCAAATTTTTCAAAAACATTGTTCTTGGGCCAACAGCAAAAATTACATGCAACACTAATACATATACAAAATATTTTTGAAAAGTCGAAATTCCCAGAAAAATAAGTTAAACAAGATTTTATGCAGCCTGATCATTTTTTGCACTGTGGGTGAGTGATTCCAAATGCTGGCAACCAAAAAAATTACCTAGTTATATCTAAGACATGTACACAAAATTATTACATTAGGTTCCACAGTAGCCCGTAGTAAGAAGTCATTGTAAATGGTAAGTTATCTTGCATATCTGCCAGCTTTTTCCCACAGGATACTTTAGTGCTTCATATACTATTTCTGCATGGCATTTGAACTGCAGGTTGAGCACAATCTTGGAAGACTAAATTCAGCACAGCTAGCTGCGCATAATGTACACTTGATTGAGGAGGATCTCACATGAAGGTTTTACACACATTCAAAGGACCCTTACTTGAATAGATAATTCTTTTCTATTAGATATCAGACTGACAAGATATATTAAATTCCCAGTAGTGATACAACTCAATGGACCCCATGAGCAACCCGGACAACACAGGCCACCACTACATTTCTGGAAAGTGATCCATTGCGTATGGCATGTCAATACATCTTACGTCCGTACGTTCACCTTTCCATCACCACAGGACAGTGGTGAATAGCAATATGACATCTCTTTCATACTTGCTCTTGATTCTAAGTTTGCTCCGTGACTCAAACGCTTGCCCTTGACATGGCGTGGAGTGTAGAGTTATGGAACCTGATATGTATTTAATATACGTCAGCTATTCATGGGAAAGGTATATTCTCAGCATGTTATAATATACCATAATACGTTAAACACTGGCATCGACAGGCATTACATATAATATTTGTATATTTTGAACACAATCTGCGTCAATTACAAAAGTTTATAGTACGTTTGCGTCTATGTCAATCACAAAAAATCATTAGCATTGAAGCAAATATTGTTGTCATTTAACTGTCTTTGGAGAAGCATGAGCCATTAATGTACAGCTCTTGTCATATTTACATGAAATCTAAGTGTTTTCAGTGATTTTTTATTTTTTTTGAAGTGTGATGTCTTGTGAGCACATGATGTTACAGCAGGCATTTCTGTTTTTGAGCATTGCACCATATGAAAATAGGAATAAGCTGTGATTTTATTTTATACTGGATTGCATACCCATGACAAAACACTTCAACAGCATTAAAAACAACTTGGATGTCATGTCAATATGACAATGACAGTAAACTAACTTTTGAACTTTTAGGCTTTATCAAATGGTGAAGAATGACTTTCCGTTAAAGTTTGCTGTAACAACAACATAGGCTGCAATTTAGCCTTTATTACTTCAAATGCTTGGGTCTTTTCAGATATGGGCTGAAGCTTGTCACATCGGGCAAATGAAATAGACTTCCAAATGTTCTCTCTTTAGCTCCAAATTGGTCTGTAAGAGGATCAGTGGATCACTTTAGTGAATTTCCGGAATGGCGCAGATGACAGGGGTCAGCGAGAAGTTACTAAATGCATACTTTGCCCTGACGCAAACTGACTCTTTTGTTTCTTTGTAGTGTGATTCAAGCGAGTGTAGCCCTTAGATTCTCACCCCTATTGTTTCTTGTCAAAATAAAATTCAAAACAAAATGTTGAGATATTCACGCCTATGGTGTCTGAAAAAGGCATGAGATGCTTCCTGTAAAAAATAGAGCTGGAGCTTTGAGCAAGAGTGCTCTAGGGATCAACAGGAAATTATTGTGCATCTCAAACTTGTTCTATTTCAAATTTAGAAGTGAATGGGAAAGAGTCATAAAACGAAAACTTTCCCACTCAATATTTGTAACTATGTATAAAAAATGTAATTATACTATATATTTTGGCTTCTATGAAGATATCATCGTAAAAATGAGCAATCCAATAAAAGTAATCAAATTGCCTCATTGCCGGAAGCAACACACTGATGTTAGCTCTAATTTCCAAATGCACATAAAGGACTAAAGTAATTTCAGTTCATTAAGAGACAAGGCTGACATCCAGAGGCATATCCTAATAACTTTGCCTGTATGGTAATGGTCCCATAACAAGATGAGTGACACTTTGTCTATTATAGGTTCTGACAGATGCCAGAGATCTTGTTAGTTATTCTGAAGTGGTATTGCTATCCCTAGCAGGATACCCTTAGGGAGTAATGTGAAATATCCAGATCATTGATCAAGAAATTCAAAATATTTTGAAATTACCTCAATATACCAGACTAATGTGATACGGATCACGAGCGCTTGAATTCGTGACGTCACCACAGCAGCAGAGCAGTGTGTATAACAGAGTATGAAAGCTGCCTCTGCTGTGAGCACTGCCTTTCTTGGGATTTCCCCTTCTGTTGGCTCTCCAATCTGTTTCAGTAAATTGAAATTTTTAGTAATTGTACTTTACCCTTGTGCTATCATCCCTCATGCTTCAACTTGGTTGTAGAATAGAAATTAAATGGCCTACGAGATGTTAAACTCCAGCCAGACTTCAGGGGGATCGGTTACCTCGGCATTTTAAGTCATGACGTCACCACTCAGTGGGGTCCTGATGGGGGCCATAAAATAGATGACTGTGACACAAAAATGGCTCTCCTGACCTTAATATTCAACCGATTAACAAAATTTAAAAAGCATGACAGAGCCTGTAATACTCCCCAGGTAGCAATGTAAACAAATTGGTTGTTACTCCATAATTGGCCCACGTAAAAAAATCGTTAACAGAAGAAAACAACTTTTTGCCTTCAGAAACAAATATTTTCTCATTGATGGCTATACACAAAAAAACAGTGATTATGTCAAAAGTTGTGTATTAAAAAGGACTTATAGAAAATGTACATTTCGCATTACTACAGTAAGCTTAGTTCTTGAAATACAACATTTAGAGACCAAAAAAGTACTTTTTTACTCAATTTTGGACTGCATTGGTATGTTTAGAGGCTCGTATTTTTCATTTAAATGCAAATAAAAGCTATATTCTGTTTGAACCAGAGTCTTGTATGTCTGTGGAATAGAGATTACAAATATATATAAAATAATTGTGTGACAACCAGTTGCTGATACATGACAAGATATATTTTTTAATGAGACTTCAGCAGTTTAGCCATTTTAAATCAAAAGCCTCACCATGTAGCTACAGTCTGTCTCATTTCTAGCACGGACGGTCTTCGTCAAAAATCTGACAAAAACGGCACCAAAACATTACCAAAATGTGATAGAAAAATTGCAAAATAACTTTTCTACCGTTGAGTGTGTGTATTTCTTCTGTGTGACCTGTAGATGCTGAGCAATCAGACCAAACAGCAGTTCACATTTTGTGAGACAAACTGTAAGTCAAAGTATCTGGGAGAACCTATTGTTTGAAAATATTTAAATGAATGTTTTGATATTAAGAAAAATACAGAGAGATAGTAGATAGCAAGGTGTCTGATAGATATAGGACTATTACAAGATAGAATTTTGAAAAACTTTTGGCCTACTGAACGAGGCGTTTGTGCTGCAAGTTTAACCAAGTTGATAAATATTTTTATTCATGAGCTCTCCATCATTAGTTTTTCAAAAATCATAATTTATTACATAGGAAAATTAATTAAGTCACTAGCTATAGGACTTTAAATTACATGAACATTTCAGATTACATTTTCAGTGGACACACTGATGTAAACATGTTTCATGTTAGCACACACTGCCAACGTCCAAAGGGAAAACCTAGTAAGTCGCATCTAGGACATTCTGAGAAAACTGACTTTTAAATTCCAGTCCTTGCAGTAAGAGATGGACTTACTGGGATCTGCCAGTGTCGTTCTGGGGTAATGGGCCACTTCTAGAAAATCTAAACTTAATAAATATATATATATAAAAACATTTCTCAGAAGTCCTAGTTTGACCTTAACTCTATTTGGCCCAAAATGTGACTTACTAGGTTTTCCCTTTGGACGCTAGCACCGGTCATTTCAAAAGTTTGGAAACAGAAATTTTTTGACGTTGAGGGGGTTCAAACCCCTCCACCCCTCCTTGGGCCTATAGCTTCTTAATGTTACAAATATGTTAAATTCAGATCTATATTTCTAGTGTACACATTTCCATTCTCGATCTGTTCCTGAGGCATACAATAAAGATCTACAGTGTAATATAGAACGATCTGTATAGTACATTTGTTATGATAGACTACTGTCGGCTTAAAAAGTAAAAACTTGATAAAAAATCTTTCCCATTAAAAAAAAAACATGGATGTTGTAGGTATATGATTGTTCATGACCATTGTGAATTATAAATCTATTCAACCCTTGAACAATTTAAACAAAAAAATATTAAGTGAAATTTCCCTTTAAAAAACAAGCCTAACTATGAGTTGCTGGGCCTCTTCAAAGTCGTATTTAAAAAAAAAAGACCAATGCATGATCACATAATCAGACTGAGGCTCTAAATGTGTCACCATAACAACCCTTTTGTTTTGAGCCTCAGTCTGATAACAGAAGTTTGATTGTCTGTCTTGAAAAAATTGTAAATTAAGGTGTTCCATAAAATAATCCAGGTGGCTACTTAATGGTGAAAATTATAGAATGCTCCATTGGCAAACATGCATACATGTGTATTTATTTCATGGGGCCCCTTTTTACCTTCAGCGAACGGTTATTTTCGTAAAATGTTGTCCGTCTGCTGGGCGGGTGGTCTAGCGTCCAGGCGCTCGGGCATCCTGGCAGTAGGCGGATAGATAGTTTCCAGGCCGCAGGGAGGGTTGGGCTACCCTGATTTTTTAGGAAACTAAAATTTTTTTGAGAAAGCTGCAGCCGCCAAAATTTTATAGAAATAAAAATCTTTCAATGGATGCAACATTTCTGGCTAATTTGCTTGTCACGATCTTTAGAGAGAAGAAAATTCAAAGTTGGATGAAAAACGTAAAAACTGAGCCATGTTACGCGTTTTTAATTGTCTGTCAGACAACAAGGACTGAGAAAATTTTCTATGGCATGCTTGGTAGGCTTGATTATTCAGTTGTTATTAACATATTTTGGAAAATTATCAGACAACCGGTTTTGTCATAATTGGGATTTAGAGAAAAATGGTCGAATGGGGGAGAGTTGGGACTGTGCCAATACTCTCCCCACATGTGTTGCATTTACCCAGATTTATTTTTATAAAGACAGAAGAACTTGACTAGGGCAATTTTCTACAGAGATTGAATATTTTTAGCCCTTAATAATTATTCATGGTCAAATAAAATTAGATATCAGGAAATCTAGATGGGGAGAGTTGGGCCATCAGGCCGAGGCTCAAGTCTGACAGTAAACTAGTGTTGCAAGAGGCCTCAATTCAGGATTAATGACTTCTATGACCACCACACTACAGGTTAAAAATATTATGGCCTCAAGTCCAGCTTTACCAAACCTGATACATTGCAATGGCCCAAGTCTCCCCCCTGATTGGCCCAAGTCTCCCACTTGATGGGGAGAGTTAGGCCAATTTTTTTCCAATTTTCATTGGGCTGTAGCTCATATGTTCTTGGGAAAATATCAATGCAAACCTAAAGATATTTTTCTGAAATATTTCAAGATACAATACATGCATTAAGCATGTTTATATAATCATTACTGTTAGCAGGAGGTGCAAGAATGTAAAAAGTGGCCCAACTCTCCCAAGCTTCCCCTACACATATAGCCTTTATGGTGCAGTTGTGCCTTTTGATGGTCTGCTTGAAAGATATTTCATACTTTTTGAAACATTGAGAAAAAATATTTAACAAATTTTTTTTTTGCTGACCAGGACTCAGTTCTTATTTCATGTGCATTGATGAAATTTGGAACACATATAGCCTATATTATACATGGCCCAGTTGTGCCTTTTGATGGTCTGATTGATGGATGTCTTATACCTTTTGAAATATTAAGAAAAATGTTTACAAAATTATTTTTTTCATTTATGGGCCGAAACTTGGCAACTCTTGCATGTACATGGATGAAATTTGTTACACATGTCATCTATATGATGTAGTTGTTCCTTTTGCGGGTGTGATTCATGGATATTCTTTACTTTTTGAAACATTGACAAAAAATATCAAAATTATCATTTTTTGCTTCCAGCCCAAAACTTGGCAAATTTTGCAGTGCCTTCT
Source organism: Platynereis dumerilii (assembly GCA_026936325.1). NCBI lineage: Eukaryota > Metazoa > Annelida > Polychaeta > Phyllodocida > Nereididae > Platynereis > Platynereis dumerilii. The sequence goes on from JAPTHN010000001.1 coordinate 115,210,221, forward strand.
GGTGTTCTGGTTGATAGGTATTTTTAATGCTTTTGGGAGTATTGAGAAATATTTAGAAAAATACAAGATATATCTATTTTTTTCGTTTCCGACCCACAGCTCAGATCCTATTCCTTGTATATGCATGAAACTGCTCCATAATATGTGTAAATTGATCTAGTTAGGCCTTATACCCTTTCAGACCAAGACTGGGCACTATTGCATAGGCCTACACACAATTTGGTTCACATCACTTTCATGGTGTAATTGTGTCCTTTAATAGTGTTTTTTTTTGACTGAAGGTTTTCTGCTACCAGGGGGTATCTAATAAAAAAAAACTATCTAATAAAAAATACTATCTGTAAATGGCCTGAGTGGGGGGGGGGCATAACATGGGATGGATCAATCCTTGCAAAAATTTTACAAACATCTTGCAAAATCCATGCATATTTTCAGTAAGGGCTATTCAAGGTTCAGCTAGTTTGGTTTCGTTATACCATTTTCCTTTACCGTGCTCCCGATTAGGCTTTTGAAGCTCATTTTCAACAAGAAGTGATACATTAGCAAGAACTATAAACAACCAACATCTTTGCTATGACTGTAAGTTGCCATATGAATGAACAACAAAAAGATCACAAATTTTTAAAAAATGTTCTGAGATTATTTATTTCAGGAGATAGCAATGTGTGTTACCGTACTCAGAGGTGGAGCGGCTTCTCAGTTTTTGAGAGCAAAGGCTCTAAACTTTGCATGTTTTGTAAAAAGGACATAGACTTGAAGTCCGTGATCTTCAAAGTTTTTGAAAAGGAACAACATTTTTTAAAATTATAGACAACTTCTGAAAAGCTTGTAAATAAAATTCAAGTGTTGATTGAAATATTCGTATATATCCTTGGACTTTCTGAATTTCCCCATTAGTGGTTTTGCGGGACCAATTAAGGCTCTAAACCTTGCATATGTTTTCAATAAAGGGAAATATCAAGCTACTTCTACAAATATCCTGTATGTAGTTATTATTCAATGCCTTAAAGATTGCTTGTTCTGCAAAAAAGACATTAGTCTTTGGACAATTGAGATTTGCAATATTTTGTGTTTAAATAAAAGACTTTATTGACTGCCACAAAAAATCTTAGACAATTTAGAAAAAGCAGTGGTTAGATTAAAGTATTAACTGAAATATTCCCCCAACTTTCATATTTTTCCTAATTGTACAACCGATTAAGGCATCAGTTGTTTCAGACTTGAAATTGGCGATCTTTTGTGTTTAAACAAATGGAGTTTTCGGCTGCTACAGAAAGCATGGAAAATTCTGAAAAGCAGGTGATAAAATTCAAGCATTGACTGAAATATTCTCAAGCTTTTAAATTGTCCTGTTCACAGTCTGTGAGTTCCATGGCTCTGAACATGGCATGTTTTACAACACTGTTGAACAGAGAAATCAGCTGTTTCGGATCTGAAATGGGCGATCTTTTTGGTTTATACAAACGACTTTTTTGGCCGCAAAAAATAATTGTAGATAAATTCTGAAAAGCATGTGATAAAATAAAAGTATTGACTGAAATATTACCAAACTTTCATAATTTTTCTATTGATATTCATTGAGTTTCAAGGCTATAAACATTGAATGATTCACGAAAAGGCAATAGTCCTAGTGCCCTTGAAATTCTCGATCTTTTTTTTGTTTAGAAAAATGGTGTTATTGACTGCTAGTAAAAATCGAAGACAAATTCTGAAAAGCAGGTTAGAAAATTCAAGTGTTGACTGAAATATCTGTCATACTTCATAATTTTCCTATTGATAATTTTTGAGTCTCAGGACTCTGAACATTGCATGTTTTGCAAAAATGTTAGAAGCATGACGCACATGAAAATCGCGATATTTCATGTTTAATGAAACGGCCTAATTGACTGCAAAAAAAAAATCGTAGATAAATTCTGAAAAGCAGGTGATAAAATTCAAGTGTTGACTGAAATATCTGTCATATTTAATAATTTTCCTATTGATATTTTTTGAGTTACAGGACTCTGAACATTGTATGTTTTTCACAAAAGTTATCAGCATGACGCAAATGAAAATCGCAATCTTTTATGTTTAAAGAAACAGCCTTATTGACTGCTAAGAAAATCGTAGAGAAATTCTGAAACTCAGGTGATAAAGTTCAGGTATTGACAGACATATCTGTAAACTTTCATAATTTTCCTGCCTGTAGTCAGCGAGTTCTAGGGCTCCAAACATTGCATCTTTTTACGGAAAAAGACATGCTACAGGATAACGTCACCCAGCAGGGCCTCTCTGTTGGCCTAGCAACCACTACACGACGTCATGGTTGTGCCGAGGTAACCGATCCCCTTGCAGACATTGTTCTACAATAATGTAAATTGCACCTCTGTGTGTTAAAATACAAACTTTAAAATAAGATAATTCAGTTAAAGACAATATTGCCTAACAGGCAATGTAACTCATATGATCTATAATGCTTTCAACGGCTTGCCAGATCACTTCAAAGTGGTAAAACACCATGCTTGGAAATTGTCAGCTTTCATACCCTGTTATAACACACTGCTGGTAGCGTCACGATCACTGCTCAAGATGTGACGTCACCAATCTGTGGATTCAAGTGCCCGTGATACGGATCATATGGTTGAACTTGAAAACTATAGAACTATCCTTGGCAGGTTTGGATGGAAGAATATTATGCCACTTGGATGGAAGAATATTATGCCACTTAGCAGATGTTATTGATAAGATAAGATAAGATAAGATATTACTTTATTGTATCATCAATAAACATATGAACATGATGAAACTCAATGTGGCATAAATAGACAAGGACACCAAGCAGTGCAAATAAATAAATATGATATGACAAGAGTAAATTATAATACTGAAAGTAGATACATATATAATATATATGTCGTTCGGATGAGACGTTAAATTGGCGGCCCCTTGTATCAGTGCCTGTGCTGGGCAAGTAAAAGATCCCTCACGTGGGGTAAATGTGTAACATGTTGAGGACTCCTGCTCTCTCTCTCATCTCATCAATCAACCCTCGTGAGCGCCCCAACTGGGCTTAGAGGGCTGCACTTACCATATCTATCTATCTATCTATCTATCTATAAATGATCACAGACTAGATCTAATGATCAAAAATAGTGGATAAATCCTGTTGATATGTGTAAACAAATTACATCAAATACATATATAGATAGGTGAATATAGATAGGCATACATAGCACAAACAGAAAGCAGACACCTATAGTACTTCTTTTGTATGTGGGCAAAGAATACGTAGTATTACATACATAAATGCACTTTTGGCAATGGCTAATGGGACAAAAAGGTAAGTCATTGTGTTGTTGCAATTCCATATCTAACAAACATTGATGTAGAGCAAAATGACTCAGCTTTCAAGAAATCAGATTTTTTCCTTCTGCTGAGATCATCAATGTTGCATCTGTGTGCTATCAGACAGAAGATGCAATCCATTTCACCTTGTCTTGCACATAGATGACAGAGGAGATTACAGAGTCGCATCAGAAACATCTCCTGTTGAAGCTAGATGACACTAAACTTGACAACAATGACAGTCTGTGTATTCCATTAATACATCATGTAAAATGTATGAACTTGGTGGACATTTATATGAAGGTAGCTTGACTGAAGAATTTTTATAATACTGAACACTAGGGTGGTTCGCAAAACCAACAATTTCACCAAAGAGGGCAAGACACCCCCTCATTTTGTTCCATTTGCCAAATGATACACCCATGCAAAATTTTGGACTCTTAAGTTAAATAGAACTGGGTGCTCACGGAGCCTGAAGTTTTAGCCAAAACAGCAAAAAATTGTTAATTCGCGAATCCGCGGTTTTGCATAACTTCTAACTACCATTTTGAAATGGCCACAAAAAGACCTTTCATATGAATGGTAACATGATGGGTCTACAAGAAAATTGAGTGGTCAACATTTTCTTAAATTTCATTTTACATGAAAAAAAGTTTTCAAATTTCATAAATTGTTATTAACATCACTTGAGTGCTAAGATTGGCTTAAACAACATCCAGCATGCTCTAAATATCTTTTATCCTTGGTTGAATGGTTGATAGCAGCATGATAAGCCTACTGTGGCTGGATAGCGATTTGAATAATATAAAAAATGTCAGAATACAGTGGAAATAATGAATGAAATATATTCAAACGCCTTTATGTCAAGAATGGGTCTTTTATGCAGGTTTAGAGGCAATACCTTTGTTTGACTGGAAAATTAATACTTTACCCCATTGTTTTTAAAGATATATCAATTTCTAGATTCATTCTCATGTTAATGATACTGAGCAGTGAGCATACCGTTTTCCTTGATGTGATGTCTTAATATTTGAGTATGTAAAAATGAAATCATGTTTAATCCCAATGAGTACAACATTTTATAATGTACACTTTGGTGATGTCATAAAATGCGTCATTATAGAGACAATACAACAAAATAATTTTGCAGTTGAATTAACTGAAATTAGATGCAGAGTAAAAAATGCAATAGATTTGATGAATGTTACTTGTTGTAACTTCTGGGTGTTTCCCTGGAACCTGTGGGAATGTTGGAGTATAACATGTGAATGTGCTCAAAATACAAAACAATGCCAATGATCAGGTCTATTAATATTCAATTATTCCTGATAAGGTCTGTCTTGAAATCACTGGAAATTATGAACCACAAAACACTTATAAGTGACAATCATTAACTGTTATTGAAGTTGAAAGATCTAAAATTCTCTACCCTGCTATTCTAGATAATTACGTATGAAGGATGTGACCATACAGTTCTTTATATTTTATTAAGCCTCAGACAAGCCCACATACTTAGGTCAATCACATACACAAACTTTGTATTAATTCACATTGTAACATCATCAAAGTATGTAAGTTCAAATGTTAAGCTCCTTGCACAATTTTATTTTCAATACTCACGATGCCTAGCAGTATTAGTACAATAACATTAAATCATACTATTATTAACCAGATCATGTATCTCAATGGCATTTATTTAGAAATAATGATCCTGAGCATTAATATTAAATCCAAATGAGTGTATGAGGTTTCTGCTACTGAATCACAGAACCTGTTGCGAAAATATGGAAGAATGAATCCGCCTTATTAACTATTCTGACTTCATTCTGTTAAAAAATCTTCCCACAATCCCCAGCAACTGAAGTATCATACAATGAAGAAGTTAGGTATAAATAATATCTAGTATATATGCAAGATGTCTTATTAAAACCAATTTAAGCACTAAAATGATGATTATAGCAATTTATGAAATTCGAAAACTTTCATTTCTGGTAAAACAAAATTTAAGAAAACATCGATCACTCAATATCCTTGCAGACCCATCATGTTACCATTCAAATGAAAGGTCTTTTTGTGGCCATTCCAAAAATGGTAGTTAGAACTTTGTAGCTTTAAAACTGACAAAGTTATGCCAAACCGCGGATTCGCATATTAACAATTTTTTGCTGTTTTGGCTAAAACTTCAGGCTCTGTGAGCACCCACTTCTATTTAACTTAGGAGTCCAAAATTTTTCATGGGTGTATCATTTGGCAAATGGAACAAAATGAGGGGGTGTCTTGCCCTCTTCGGTAAAATTGTTGTTTTTCGAACCACCCTACTGAACACCCGTATTGGGATACAGCCGCACAATGAGCTTTGGCTCTGCATGGATACAGCAATGACACAGCAGATTGTGGTGTAAATGTGTTTTTAATAGGCCAACACCAAACTGGCTGTTGTGGAGCATTACCTGAGCAATATTCACCTGCTTTATGTACAGATTCAGGGTTTTGGTTTGACAATTTCCATAGATGTGTAAAACTGTAACACAGGACAAGGGTCTCAAAGGCTCAACATAAATCATAGTTTTTGTAAGATTTCCATAGATTTCCTTCGAGGTTTCATGACCTGACCGGAAGCCCTCCTGTCTGCTATTGTTAGGGATGTATATTGATATATGTTTGGCCATTGTTGGCACAGCAGAATTATGGCATTTGTATATAAATTGCTGGAAAGGGATGGAAATGAGTTGTATTGATGATGTCTGGTGGCAGAGTGTTGAGAAAGAAGCACACAATCATGTGCCATAGTAATTCATTAAAAATTAGTACAGAACAATAACTCTGAGGTCAAACAGGAAGAACTTTTATGACTGACTTTTATGCTGTGATGAGACAATATAACACCAATAGCTGAAATCAGAGAGAAAACAAGCATGGATTTAGTGAAGTCAGACACAATCCATTTCATTTGTCTTGTATGTTATGATAGATGACAGGGGCGATTACAAGAGTCTCATCAGAAACATCTCCTGGTGACATCTAATGACATGTAAACAACTACTACTATTACTAGATCTCATTGATTCAATATACAATATACAAGCATATATCTATCAAAGATGGTGTATATTGCACCTTAAAACCTCATTCAGTCTTTTAAAGGCTTTAAGCCCTGACATGCAGATGGACTATTACACTGTATGATTTTTTTTATAACACAAGCTTGTATTGGAGTTGACTTCTGGCTTTTTATGAACAATGACAAGACTGCACACTTTGGTACAGACTGAGTGTAAAAGGAGTGGAACATTTCTATACATGCATGCAGATTGCAGAAGAGTGTGTGAGCTAATACACAGTATTAATGCCAAACAAGATGATACGGGTTCCTTCTATGAAATATATAGTGAGAATGGGCCAAAACAATACTGTATATTAATTAGACTGAATATGTCATCATCTCTGTGCCTCACAATACAAAAACTGGCTGGGGGTAAAAAGAAAATGAAAAATAAATTTGTGAATCATTATGAATGTGGATGCAAGTGATATTAAATTTTTGAAACTTGATTACTGATGAAATTACCAACTGGTTATAAAAAAAAATTGTTCTACAAGAAATGGTTACAAAAAGAGTAAGCTCAGTGAGGACTCAGTGAGAAGGTATTCAGCATGTGCCTTACCCTGCTGCTTTTCCAGTTGACGGATGTCAAGTGCTTACAGAATTTGAGTTACATGCCTATTCACTCCATGTTTTTCTCTATGACTCAGAAGCAAATTTTGAGGTCATATCATATACTTTCAATGCCATGAAAGCAAGTCCAACTGAGCATCAATGAGGTCACAAGGTACATGTACCCAATGACAAATTTACAGTTAATTTCAATGCAATGAATAGGGCCTGTTGTGAGGTATTGATGTCTGCTAGCCGCCGAATGTCAGTACTTGTCATTCATTGACTGTAATATCTCACTCCAATCACAAACTCATAAATATTTCTTATTTATAATATGAAGAAAGGTCTGTCACTTCAACAAAAATGGTCTTGTAACTTGTTTAATTTGTTATATTGGAACTGTTGATTTAGGTATAGCATTTGGATTCACAGAACATAAGCTCAAAGAGTAATCATAAAAAGTTGCAGCAGGGCTTGTCACTGTTTTGTATCACCCATTTCTTATGCGAGGAGTGTTCATTGTGTCAATGTCAGCATTGTAAGGAGCCAAACACAAGGCCAAAATCATCAGTTGTATATATTTTCATTATGATCAAGAATCTCCTACATTTGAACTATTTTTTTCATATCACATGCCATAATAAATACACATCTCTTCTGACATATATGTCATAGCAATATTCAGCATCACAACATCATCTTTTGGCTTTGACAAAGTAGCTATATGTACAATTTTAGTAATAGTATGTTATTTAGTCACAGTCAACTATTACAACATGAAATGTGTATGTAAAATAATCATTATATCGAACAATTTTTTGGTTAACAATTCAAACATAGGAATGAATAAAACAGACCTTGTGTCATCAACAACGGTCATAATGAGCAACTTCAATAACAATGTCATGTGAAATCATGAATAATATACAATGAAGTCTTGTTAGTTTACTGGTAAAATGTGTTAATAATATTGATGCAAAGAGACTCGATATCCTCCCTCACTTGCATTCTCAATAACAGTGGCAAGTCTTTGTTTGACGTTGTGCATTCTAGGGGCGGACTGGTGGAATTTTGGGCACCATGGCAAAATCATTCATTGGGCCCCCCACATTCCTATTTTTTTAATAACTTCATTTGTGCCGAAGTGGAAGGGCCCCTTCATTTACAGGGCCCTCTCATTATGGGGGTCCTAATCTAAAAGTTTGATTGAATCAGTCGCAAACAAATACATTTTGGTTTTTTTCTAATTTTTAAACATTTTTTGGCATCTACCATGGGGCCTCCTGAGTGGATGGGCCTCTGGCAGCTGCCACTTTGCCACATAGGCCAGTCCGCCCCTGGTGCATTCCAGCCATCATAAAAACCCAAAATGGAACTTTGTTGTAGTTAATTACTGTCATTGGTCAATGATCTGCAATGGGCTTAAAACGTTCTTGCACTGGGTTATTATATTGCAGACGTCAAAGAATTCTGACACGCCCTCTTCAATTTACATCTATTAGGATCAGAACTCAGCTTTGCAAAAAAACCCCTTTTTTTGGAGCACCTCTCTGTGAAATATAGAAGTGGAGAACGTTATTAATAATCTTAGTCAATTGAGTTGTTCACGATAACAAACCAGCAGCCTTTATCCTTTGAGATTAGGTTTTACCCCTTACCGGTGCTATGAGGTGAATTTCAGAACGTAGCACTCAGATAAGCAAGATAAGACAAGATATCTCAAATTAGACCTTCAAATCGGACGACCCAGGGATGTTGATCTGCCTTCATAATCATTCGTTTGACTGCACATTGGGAATGGAGAAGTTCCTGCTATCTTTGAGCACTCGGATGTTCATTACATTGTAATTGAAACTGTTATCTGCCTCTCATCCAAATTGACGCGCAACAACTCAATTTATTAGAAAGTCCTCCAAATTCCATGCCCTTCAAGTTGGGTGAATTTGAATTAACCAAGCATTTCCAGTGTCTCTGTTTTACAGCCAATCACTCAAGTTAAAATAAAAATGCAGAAGAGCTCGTAAGAATCAACCCGTCCGGTAAATTCCAAATTGCTCTCCCTGCACCAGTGAGTCGCTGACTCAAACTGGGTGTCATCAACTTTGTATACTGCAGTTCATAGATTTGACTAAATATCATTTTATATCTCGAATACTCAATGATGAGCTGCTTGTGCAAAATTTCTTCTGTAAAGTAACAAAGCATCTTTCGACAAACAGAAATTCTGCTGAAGCCAGCCGAAGGAAGGAGTATGCTTACATATATATGCTGTCCATCAATCTTCACTAAATCGTGTGCAATTATAGTTTGAACAGAGCAGGTGTTCTGGTAGAAATAATTTCATTAAATGATATTTTCACAGTAATAGTGAGGCAAAATAATGAATAAGTTTAATTTTGCTTTATAACTGACATTTATGAAAGCATCATTTTGATGTTAGGCTGAAGCAACAGAATTTTGTAAAACGAAAAGAAAACTTACTGGGATCGGGAAGTTAATCATCTTTAAGCTTATCTGATGAAAACTGCCACTAACAATATCACAAATCTCCTGGCCTTCTCTTGAGCATGCTATAACATCTATATATACATTCAAACTAAATGCTAATGAGATGCAAATGAGGTCATACAAGCTCACAGGATGGTTGCCAGCTAAAAACTCCTTCCACAGGCCTGTCCTTCCCCTATACCCTTCACCTACCCTTCTTTCATCCTTTTCTTCTTCTGATGACATCATGCATTGCTGTTTCCTATGCTGTTTAATGCGGTACTTCCCTGTGTCTCCACCAGAGCTCCATTTATGCAAATCAGTCACTGGGTCAGAAATGTTTCCCCCCAAAAATGTTATGCCAGATGGCAGCACTGGCAAACATACATTTTTCTGGCCCTTCACAATCTCATAGAACACTGGACTAACAACTTTTCATCAACATGGGGTGAAAATGTCCATTCACCTGTTTATTCCCTTATCGGCTTCTGTGCTTTTAATGGGCTTTACTTGTTGTTTTACATTACACTTACAGGGTGATCTAATATCAAGGTGTTGATGGAAGAAACTATTTGGTATTCATGAATTAGACAAACTTAAGACATTTGGGGAAAATATTAGGAAAAAAGCATTGAGCTAATAAGATTATTTAAAACTGTAATTTGTCTGGCTTGTCTGCTGTCTGGCATTGCATGTGAAAATGGAATGAATTGGGGACACTTAAACGTGTCGAAGCAATCCCTGTACATGTCTATGAATGCCAATTGGTATTATCCGAAAGGTACACATTCACTTGCTCTTGTCAGCATTCATTTTCAATTTTAGTAGACATGCTTTCTTCTGAAATGTGTCTGCCTTTCGAATTGCATGTTTTGTTAAAAGTTGGAAACAGCAAGTTTCCCAAACTTATAATGTAACTGAGGTGCCACACACAGTTTGAATGACAGAAATGATAGATTTAGCACTAATACTTAGCTTGTCCACACTCTTGTGACTTTTTAATACATGATGATTTCATTGGGATAGCCTGCATTCGAACTCTTCTCAGTCAAGTTTAATTGTACCAATACAGACTCAGACTCAATATTTTTTCCCCAAAAAAGTTACAGTAAAATCCCAGTTACCGTATACAGTTTTAGATGTTGGGGTATGGGAATACTGTTGAATGAACCCCTTGGATGTGCACAAGTGCAACCCCTACATATAAAATTCAAATAGACATCTTGATGGAATGAAAGAATCTTGAAGGATTGAAACCTCCTCTGTTGAATATTTTGACTAAATGTTAGCTTACAGAACATCTATCTATTTGCTTATTTTGACACTAATAATATTTGGATGGCTTTTCCATCTATATTATGCATGAGATTACGAAAAGAGAAATATCAATTTTTTCTCTCAATATTTCGGTCCTTTCTACAACCATCCTCAGGAGTACGTATAAGTATTCTTTTGCATAAGGAAATTTTCAAATTTATTGAAAAAAGGCCAATGGGAAAGATTTCCTTTTCAACTTCTATTATTATATGGAAGTTTCTCCATGGATTAAGAATAATTACTTTGTTGTAAAATACACATGGCATGCTATTTCTCGAGATATTTTGGGCTTTTGCGTCTAGATCCCTGAACACCTTTTTGCTAATGAATTGGGAAGTGCCAACAGGCATGTATTATACAGAGTGGTAACTACTAATGCTGAGTGCAGCCGAGTTTCATATCACCCATGGTTTACACTGGAGAGCAGAATATGAAAGGAGTAGTCTAGTTATTTAGATATGCGTGTTGCCTACACAAGTCCCCATCTGGAGTCTATGGAACATATATGACATGATTTATTTCTAGTCGAACCAATATCAAGTATCTGTCTACCTCCTAGACTGCTCTTCTGTGTGTAAACCTGGAAACAATCTCAGCGGAGATTCCAGAGAGCCAACACGTTCAAATAACTTCTTTTTTTTGACGATATTGTAACTAAGTGAATTTTAGCTGCATTATTGTCTTTTGTCGATAGACGGTCCAATTGGAAATCACATCGAAATTGGCAATGACACTTCATTGACCATTTTTACTATTGTCTAATTATCAAAGCTAAAGAAATTGATGTGCACTGAAGAAACAATAGCTGACACAAGCAAATGATTAAAAATTTTTTTTGTCAAATTCAAACATTTACCTGCACTTGCAATTTATAACATGAGGGCAGAGGATGATTAGCTATTTATATGGTAAGGTCAAGCTCAGATGGGGCACAGGATGTAAGATTAAATCCTTCTTCAGTTCCTACGGAGCAACTGAATTCTCTGATAAGGATTTATAAGGGCGTTTGAAAGGTTCGCAGGAGATTTAATGCGGGCTTATAAATGGCTCTTGTCAACCTCAGGGTGTGTCAACTGACTGACCTCAGAGTGTCCTTCAAGACAAATTACAGATTATGCACTTGCGTACATACTCTAAATGTGTTACTGTGGTGTGTAAACTGATGCGCATCTAATCTTTCGTCTCTCATTAATATCCCAGGAGTAGCAATGGAGAATATATTTACATATTTAAATTAGCATTGATATTTTACAACATTTTCTGGAATAACAGTTTTGCTTCAAGACTGACTCTTCTATCATGGACAAAGTTAACTTCATCATTATCCTTCTTACTTAATATACTTATTATAAGGATATAAGAATAATGATTTGTAACTATTTCAGTTGGATTCTTTACCTTTATATTTATTAAATCATTTGATGTTAGGCCCTATTCCCAAAAAGCTGTAGATAATCAGGCAACAGGAAGAAACAAATGTCAATTTAGTGAAAGGCAATTGAATATAATTCATTGCATTTTTTTTTGCTGCTAATTTTTTAAATATTATTATCACAAATAACATATATGTGAATGATCTGTAGTCTTGCAACCAAAGACATAAAAAATCTCAGCCTTTTGGAAAACTATTTGAACATTGAATGCATATTATTCACCTTTTCAGCGAATAAAAAAGAACTGAAAGGTACAAAACGTGTATTCATTAAGTGAGATAAACATGTGGGTGTTTTCACTGTTATTGTGGGATACTGCCAGGAGCTGTACATATTTCCATTACACCCTCTATTTTGGAAAATAAGTTCCACATGTCATATCCTAGATTATTCGTGCGTGCCACAAAGTTATGCATGCATACAAAATTGTAGCCTCCTCATTCTAGCATCTTTTTTTGCTTTCCCAATGAGCAATGCAACCAGGAATTTTTGGTGAAGAAAAGTTGATAGAGGTGAATTGTATTTAAAGAATATTGTCTTACACTATACATATGATAGTACAATTGTAAAACAAACCAGAAAACAAAGCCTAAGAGTTAAGTCCTTTGTACTGATATAAGCATTTTGAAAAGTCCATCTATATCATTATGACATATGTATCTGTTTGATGCTTTCGATGTCAATAAAATTCTATATATATAATACATATCATTTCAGTCAGGTGAAACAAATTTTGAAAACCAACATTTATACAATCTGCACTAGGCTATAGCACTGTTGATAATCAATTTAACATATCTTAATACCTTGCAGTCAAAATGGGAAGATACTCACATCAATGCCAAAGGCATCCTCCCTGTGCAATAGGACCACATTGGCCAGCTCATGTCTCTTCAGGATGGTCAAGATGAGTTTTGGTCCCCAGCACAATAAGAAGATCACTTTGGTGGTGAGGAGCATGCGGATCACCTGCAAGCAACTTAAAGACGTGACATAAGATAAGAAATGCACATTTTACAAACACCTGTTTCAAAATGAATCTTTATGAAAGCATAATACAAAATGTCCCTCTCTTTGTTTGGCCCATTTTATTCAATGTCCCTGGATTGGCCCCTTTTGGCGTCTCCCAACACATTAGGCCTGTCCACAGGCCTATTATAAAATCGGGTAGTATAAGTAACCCAACAAAGGGAGGCAATCATGATTAAACTATTATGCATGCGTCCATGAAATAGTTTTTGCGGTGTCTGTGGATCTATCCATCATTCTCTCAACTCTGTCCTACTTCATGCTAGGAGATGACAATACTTTCATCTTTTTTTTAATATTGCAACAAAATTTCGAAAAATACTGTTTTCCTCATAAAATAATTGGTGAATTTGGATGAAAACAGCCCGGAGACTTTAGAGTATCAGAGTTTTGTCATCCAAAAAAAGAATTAGATTTAATTTGAAGAAACAAAGCTTTGTGTAATTTTGTTGAACATTGTCAAAAAAATGTATAGAATCTGTGTTGCTTCACATAGGCCTTGATAGTATCAATGAAATTTTAACAACAAGAACAGGAGCAAGGAGGGGATAAATGGATGTACCAACCTATTACTTTTTGACATTACCTATTTCTCAGGATTGAATTTAGTATTCATTGTGTTGACCTCCCTCGATACAATGAGCCTTTGATTTAACATTATTGCAGAGATCTTATTTCACACTAACTTGCTCGCAAAGTACACAGGATGTTACAGCACGGCATATAAACACTATACTTATTTGCGACAAGCCAGCAATGAATTTTTAAAAGGTTTTGAGATTATATCGTCCAGGCACTGGCAGTGTGAGTAATGCCGGAAATTTATCTGCAAAATTGCCAAAAACCGTACGATGAGCCTATGAATGTTTACAATAGCTCATGAAAGAAACTCGGTGCAGAGATGAACATTGTTTCAATCAATTGAAAATTATTCCATAACTTACACCAGGCACCATGCCATTATTAGAGACACATCCAGCCTCTACAGACTAGAATTGTAGCCTTTTCAGCCTGAGATACAGCCTCATTCCAGCAGCTCCGTCATGGTGGGGAGCCTTGACATGCTGAAAATGGGAAAAAGGTAATTAAGGATGAACAGTGGGCTCTACAGAGGTGTTATCTCAGGGGAATTTTGGGACCTAGTTGGCTGTTCCATGCATTACACAAGACAAAAAAGCAAATTCGCTTGCGCCCCGCAACCACTGTTAATTCTTTGTTCTTGACTTTCTTCCAAGGCCAAGTTAAATGACCTTTTTTTTTCATATTTGAGCCATTGAAAAAATTATTTAAAGGTTTATGTTTACCAATGAAAATGCTTCATTCAGTGTATTTTGGTGAATGTTTCTGCCAAAATATTATATTTTAGTGTCTTTTTGAGTTTGATTGCATACTTAGCCTGAACACATGTTATGACTGTGAGCAATGTCATTAGCAACCAAGCTGCTCTTACAGGCGAGTTGGCCCAATATGTGGATGAATGGCATAATCACAAGGACCTGGCCCATCACAGACCCTACTAATTAATGGAAAATGCCTTTCTTGTGTGCAAATAACAGATCTCTCATTCTGCAGCGGAAGTATTGTGGTGAATGACCTGTTTGAGACAGAGCGTATTCATCTGACGAGAACTTGTGCAATGTAATGACAGGTCCCATGTCTATCAGGAGCTAAGCAATTGCCTCTTTATTGTCCTTTTCAGGAGTGAAACTCGACAACTCCTGACAATTCTCCTTGCGTTCCAGTGCGCACCAAAGAACGTACAGCTTGATGTAACTACCTTGTGAACGACCAACAGTCGTCAGCTCAACTGGTTATGGCTTTGAGGTCTAATTGCTATGTCTCTTCTGTCTGCTTCCTCCTATCCTTTTCCTTTCCTAGCGTGGAAGTATACCCTGAATAATTTATGTCGATGAGTTGTACCTAAGTACTCTTTTTCTTAGTATCTAATCCAAAAGATATTTTTTGTATTATGTAGGCATGTCTGTCTAAAAGTGCTGATGTATGGAGTTCCCATCATCTACAATCTCGGAAACTATTCCTGTTGGAATGTAATTGATTGATTAACCGCAAGTAGAAATCCTCATTACAGATTCATTACATTCTCCCAACATTTCAGAGCAAGGTCAGCTACCCTTTTGTTATATCCGGACCTGAATTCATTGACCATTATACCCTAAGTCAGCAGGTCCAGTGAAACAAGAGGAGGATGGCAATACTGCAGGCAAATTGCCCTTGCTCTCCATCCTCTCTCTATTTCCACAGTCATTGGTGTTTGTTCAGCAATCAGAGCTTTAATCGGTTGAGAGGAAAATAGGTTTTCGAGACGAGTGTCAATATCCTAGATGACGTTTCTCGCAGGTAATTAGAGCAGCTGGACTGCTGAGTGCTGAAGTGAGACAGACAAGGCAAATGCCACCCAGGAGGTTTTTATGGCTGGCATAGTCAACTAGTTCAATCCTTCACATAAAACTGCTTTTTTTATGGGATCCCGCCTGCCGTTTTCCACACTGTTTGGTGGCAAATTCGGTTAGGCCGTTAAACCACTTGACATGAGCAGCTGCTGCCTCTGATAATTAACCCCATGCTGGTCAGTTGCGAGTCAATGAGATACCAATGTAATTAGTGATGGCTCAGGTCCTCGAGCTGACCAATTCCCAGGCCAAAGTGCAAAGACTATGGGTCAATATATAATATACAAACATAATGTGGGGAATAGAGGCATGATGATAACTGTACTGCCTCTGGCAGGAGTTCATAAAGCTTCTCGAATGTGCCATATTATTCTGGTCTAGCATGTCTGGTAGCCACTGCTATTATCTTTATCAAGCAGGTTTAATACCTAATATGGTTCCTAGGTGCTGCTGCCCTAACAAATTTTGGCCATAAAAGGGAAAGTACACCGCAAGACATGCGCCGATACAAATTGGGTTCACTCGACCGCTATAAAATGTCTGAATGAGTAACAAAATTGCGATAAAAGTAGCATTTAGTCACCAGTTGATTAACCTTATGTCACAAACCATAATTTTCAATGTTTTACAGCAAGCCCATTATATGCGTCCTAGCTCATTAAATAAATTGTTTTTCATTGTCATTGTCATTAACCTGGTTTTTGACTACAGTACATTCCTGTATTGGAAGGCATTTGTTGTTGTTACAAATGGGTTGGGCCATCATCTGCTCCATAAATAGTTGTCAAAGTTATAAATCTCTTGAAAAGAATATATATGTGGTTGTTACATGTCTCCAGAATCTGGATAGACAAATAAGGGAATTTTTAAAAAGGAAACATTACATAGCAGTTTTGGAGGACCTAAAACCTTCTGTTCAAATGGTTGCACAATTTTGGACCTGGTGGACCGCAAGACCGATGCCATAGAGTAACGCGGAGTGACAGTGCTGTGCAATTAAACCGGAAGAAGACGAAGCGCTGCTTGCATGGCTCATTAGATTGAATGTTGGAGGCAAGGTTAAATGGGGGTGGAACAGGGAGTGGTCACTTGCCCGCGCTGTAATCCTTGACTGCTTGACGGATGACACTGCACCCTGAGGAATGGCCTGCCGTTCCTCCAATCCTCTGTGTGGGAGTCGAGAATGAGTTGTTTCCTGTCAGCTACTGTCTGCTTTCATTGTCCTGTAACCAGAATGACAAAAAAATATTTTTGGTTATATAATATATATGCACTGTTCAGCTACGAACAGAAATGATAAATTTTATATATACAGACACTGATTTTGGGGTTATTGCAAGCATTTTTTATGCAAATTTGAAGACTTGCACTAGTGCCCCTACTATGCTGGCCAAAGCTTCATTTGTGATACAAGTGGTGTAATTAACAAATGATCGTGATGAATGAAGTCTTGTTAATCCAATGCCACTTGTATAGATTTGGCCTATATTCTATGTAAAAAGATGACAATACGCTTCTCCAGACCAGATATAAAGCAATTATTTGGCCATGCGCAGATCAATGATATTAATTGGAACAATAAGAATGGAGCGAAGGAAAATAGCTGTAACGCCTATTGGAGACTAATTTCCCATGTGCATTTTAACAACTTGCAGCTGCTTCTAAATAACACAGAACTTCAACAGCCTAAATTGGCATTTGTTAGAAGTAACAAGAATACTAGTGACTTGTCAAGAATTCTTAGCTGTCTACCTCTTCTGCGGCACACCTAAAATGAAGAACGTGTCACTTGCTTTCATCGAGTCTTGCTAATTAGCTTGATTTTGTGCCAAAGGCCTTAAATGGTTCAGCTGTAATGGAAATGTACTGTCAGTCCTTTGTGTGCTGTGCATTTCACTACAGGTTGGAGATTTAGGCTTTGAATATACCGACTGAGAGAACACAATTTCAACAGATTATAGGGTTGGCAGTATTGACAGGGGGAGTGGGTTGTTTGCAAACTACATTAAGGTGAAGGATCTGCGTGAAAAATCTCATTCCTGTCAGACAGAACTTTGTCTATGGCATGATTCAAATAGAGTTTGCTGACACTATGGTCTATGGAGGCAGAACTACTATCTGTTTCTGATATCAATTATTCACCACCATTAGTGTTTGTCCAAACAGTTCTTGTTGACCACATTTTGGGGGGGAAGAGTGCAAGAAAAAAAAGTCACTTGTAGTTATATTCAAATAACTGGCTGTTCATTATTTATAGAGATGGTGTAATGAATAATTTTGATATTATTTCAAAAAGGTGATTTTGATATAATTGAATAAAAATTTGATTGGGCAAAAGGTCACCACAGGATCAGTTATGATTTTGAAATAATTGAAAAACAATTGAGTAATTAGTCATCAATGCATTGAAGAACCAAATTTGCTATAGAACAGTGTCCAGGAAAGTAGTAAAGTTATTTTAAGGGGAGACCATTTAATATCCAGGGGGGGGGGGTTGGAGTTTCACAAATAAATAATTTCTTACTTGGTTTCGATGAAATAAATAAATTATTTTTGGGTAAAAAATTCTGCTGTGGGTGTCTCTTAATAAGGGGTTGCTTAATTAAGGCATGAATATTTTGCTCCCCTTACTATTATGGATGACAGCTCACATAAGTATTATGTTTTGATTTTTAATCTATAAATCGACTGTGTCATCAAATTAATGTCATATTTTTATCATTCAATATTATGGCTGAGAAAATAAATAGATAGATATGGTAAGTGCAGCCCTCGTTCGGGGCATTCATGAGGATTGATTGATGAGAAGTGAGGGAGAGAGAGCGGGAGTCCTCAACCTGTTACTCATTTATTCCAAGTGAGGAGTCTTTTATCTGTCCAGCACAGACACTGACACTGATACAAGGACCTCTCATTTAATGTCTCACCTGAATGACATCCAGCTGGGTTTCTGCTCATGAAGTTCCAGAGAAAATTTTGGGTTCCCAAACCATGGTTTGAACCCATGCAGACCTTCAGTGGAGCAGGAACAGTGCCGCCCACCTTCCAGAATATCTTTCCCAGCAGCGCTTTGCATTTATAAAACATTGAATCAATGTTATAAAGCATTTAAAATCCAAAGTAACATTTAATTTTTATTATTATTTTTTTTTGATGCCAGAATGCTTTCTTGGTTTGTTATGTGGCTAAAATCAAGGATGGCATGTCGAGCATAAAGTCAATATGGTGTCAACATTTCCAAGCCGATGACCGAATGAAAATTTATAGATGAAAATAGAAGCAAACTTCTTGTTAGTGTACCTTTTCTTAGAAAAAAGTTTGTACAGACAAAACAAGCAGTCTGAGAATCAAAACATTTCAAAGAAAATAGCTTATATATGACAAAGCTGTAGATTACACAAAATATACAATTATTGTCATGATGCCCAAGTGAACCCCTCTATGACAACCTGAGTGCTGTAAGGTTCCATAACTTGTTGCTGCTGTGGTAATATCATCTCAGAAATTCTCTTGAGAGACGTTAAAAAAAGATGGACCTAAACCTATAATTCATTAAAGCGTTCTTGAGACAAGAAATATTGCAGCAATCAACAGTGTTTCAGTGAAAACTTCCTTCAGATGATAAATGCATAGCGCTCCATTTGTTTTATTTTGAGACCGTGCATTACAGGCATGGTGAATTGTTAATCATTGTTACTTGTCTAGGATTATTTTGAAAGCCTAAATTAGATCAGCTCATGAATTGTTAATGATAGTTGATGATGTGTACCATGTGTTACTGACACTATAATCCTTTGTACCTCAACTACAATTCAGACTTAGATGTTAGTTTCTGTCTGTCTTTCTATACAGCCAAGGAAATACGAGTGGATCTTTGAATGCTCTCAGGGATGTTGTTATTTATTATGAACACATAGATAGATAGATATATCGATAGATACGGCAAGCCCAGTTCTGGGTGCTCACGAGGTTTGATTGATAAAATGGGGGAGGAAGCAGGATTCCCCAGCATATTACACATTTAGCCATTGTGAGGGATCTTTTACATGCCCAGCACAGATAATGGTACAAGGGGCTGCCAATTGGACATCACATTCAAAAGGCATGAAGCAGGGATTTTGCTCATGAAGGTCCACTGCCTGGTTCCTCTCCTGGGGTTCGAAACCATGTAGGTGAAGACCTTCAGCAGAGCTCAACCACTCTGCCACCCAGCTGCCTATGCAGTGTACACACTTACTTTCCCTGCTATACATACAAATTTGACTACTGATATCCCTGTGATTGAGAAGTAATATGTCCCGTATTTATTACTTGGAAGGCTTATCAGGATAGCAGATCAAGAACAAGAAAAAATAAGAAGTTCTCTATTGCTTAAGAAGTGGGAAATTCAAGTTATAGAATGCATTGGTGGAAGGCCATTACATAAATTACTTTGTAATATATCTCAAGGTTAAAAATTAATTAAAAGACAGAAATGTAGCATTTCATGTAATTCCGTCGACTTTCATCTCATAGTCTAATTTATATCCTGACACTTGATAATTAAAATATACATGATAAGCCTCATTATAGGCAGAGTGGTTAATGGCCATGTCATTCTTCGGCAGAGACTAGGGGCTCATTTTACTTCTTGAGCATTTTGTTTTGTCTGGAACTGATCCTAATTGTAATGGCAGATAATAAGAATTCCCCCAGATACTTTCTACATTGTATGCAGGGCTGAGATGTGTCGCGGAGTATCCACAACATCATCTAAATCATTCCATTCTTTCACACCTTGAAATTTTATACTTTTTTGACTTGCAGTTAGCCTACATCTAGGAGTTCTCAATTTGAATTTCTGTCTGGTATTTCTCATTGAAGTTGTGACATTATGTTGAAACATATTATTGAATATACTAGGAAGCAGTCCTTTTATAAATTTAAACATAAACAGACTCACTTTAAGACTATATATGCTGGATATGTTCAAGATCTTTAGTTGTTTGAATATTGGAGCTGTTTCAGCTCTAAATGCACTGGATGTTATTACCCTGACTATGCATTTTTGTAGTTTTGCCAAAGATTGTAAATGAGTTTCCGCAGCCTTTCCCCACACTTCTATACAATATGTGTAATGTGGATATATGAAGCTGTAATATAATGTAAATTTGGTTTTTTTTTGCTAAAAATTGCTTGAAAAAATTGAAAATATCAGAACTGACCCACAAAAAATGATTCCAAGTGAATTTTCATTACCCCCAGTCCTCCCTAATGCCCTAAAAAACACTTCAAGTGTATTATCTGCATCAATTTAAGGTTTCACTTTCCAGTGTAGGGGCAATTCCGTAAAATCAGATTTACAGATTTGACACTTTAGCAGCTTGTGTAGCCCTTTACCATTACACCTCAGGTAATAGGGGTATCAGACAAGCCATCAACCAAAGCTCCAAATGCAACTGGATCTGAGCTGCAAGGCAAAATGTCATTGTGTCGGACGTACTCACAAGATATATGTCAGACACAATTGCTAACGGCCTTCATACCTCACCGTTGGGCAAGAGCCCTCCCCCTAATCCCCCCCCCCCCCTCCAATATAATCCAACGGCCACTTATCTTGCTGCTGAAGCACTGTTTTCATATGTTCATTCATGGTTCGGCTGTGTGGGGACTTTAGTGGTCTGCAGTAGTAGATGTGTTATCAGCCCAACAATACTGATAACATGACCATTGATTAAGACATTATGACATCATTGAAAATTTTGCTTTAAATTCAAGTCTTCTTTTGATTGGGAGGGGTGTGTGGGGGGGGGGATAATATCATGAATCAGGAGATACTCGAGGGGATATACCTGCTGCCACGGGACATGGATAACAATGGCGTAACAGTAACCCATGACGATGAGTGGAAGTAGAAACGCAATAAGAAACTGGTACCAAGCAAAGGCAATCCGCTCTTCCTGATTTCTGAAGTTGCTGTCCCAACATTCCTGGCGAATCTCAAATGATGGATTGTTGTAAATTGGGTTGTGGCAGTGCTCTGAAATGTGAAAGAAAAACCAAGCTAGACATTATCAACAGCAACCAACTGAAGCCAATTATTGTTTGGAACGTGCACTTTTTTTAAGGAAAAACATCTCCTGTTGGAAGATATTCTACATTGAGACAGGCGCTCAATAAAATTCTGCTAATTCAGGTATATTAGTATGGTAAGGTTGGAAAATCCGGCCCCTTCTCACTTTTGGAGAAATCTGGCCCTTGGTGGTTAAAATTTCTACCTACTGTGACTAGTCATTAGTTGAGGATCAAACTGTATTCAGTGTGTTGGCACAAAAGAAAATTCAAGTTAAATTCATTTGTTTTTATGTCGAGACAAGCCAAGACAGTGACCCTTATCATCATTAATTTTGTTTGTCTCTTTGCTAATAGTGTTCTTTATCTCTTGGGCCAGATTTGTCCCAGGGCTTGTTGTTAGTAGTGTATTTTTTTGCATTTCTAATGATTTCTTATGAAGTCCATTCTTTCGAGACGGTAGCTATAGTAACAACAAAAAGTTAATGTCAACACTCCGAATACTCAGAATCTTTTGGATTTTTGTTGTTCCTGTATCAACCAAGATGGAAAAAGGTAATAGCCTATCTTATTTGGTTTTTTTTGGTCAACATCAATGAGTTTTTTTGGCCAAGATTGTATTATAAGATTGTAAGAACACATATTCTATGCAAAATGAAGTGAGTTCTTTTTCTGAGATTTCTTTAGTTTGTGATTTGTGATATGTTGTCTGCACATGCTGACATTGATTAGTACCGAAATAAGGCTGCCCACCATGACTGGGATGCCATTCAAGGTAATTATATGGAAATAGTATAAAAACAAAAAATGTAATTATTGTTACTTTGCTATTCATCTCGTGTACTCAGGTACACTATATGTATCTGTCGAAAACTGGAGGGACAAATAACATATTTATTATGTCTAATATGCCATACTTGCCTCTTTTAAGATGTATATTGAAAGCGTTTCTGCTCAGAATTTATATTAGCAGATTTGTTATCTTTGGGTAAAAAAGATATTCCGTAATACATTAGACAGAATCACATATCTAAAACAAAAATGACTCATAAGACCAAAATAATGTCGCTTTCTGTTAATGTTACTTGTGATAGATAATTTTGGACAGGATTCATTAATGACCATAATAAATGATGCCACTTTCAATGATGTGATAAGAAACTGGTAAAATGAAACGAGTTGGGATATTTTGACTAAACTGCAGTGCTCACACTTAAAAACGCACACTTCCAAAAAGGTTAAAAATACTTCCTCTTGAAGTATCAATATGAAAGTTTGAACACTTCTAGTAGTTGGGTCAAAATTTGAAAACGGTGAAATTTCAGTCAGGCAAAAAGTTGATTTGAAATCAGGTTTAAAGGAGCTCCTTTCGATTTATTTTGCTACTCAAAACAATCACCTTTCATTGTACTTTGATGTCCAAGGGTCAGGAAGCACAGTTTTTATGTGCAGTGGAGGTAAATACCAGGGTACTGCTTTCAGGCGTCATTAACATCACGCTGTAAAAACCCCCTATATTTCTCAAAATTAACACAATCATACCACCTGCACTAATGAAGTGGTAGTATGAGGTGCAGACAGAACAATCATATAATAAAAAGAGTACTGCTATCTGCCTGACAGCAACCACAATCAAAATAAATGGCAAATAATTAAATTTTTCATTTTTTCTACACTTCCATTAAGTTTTTCTTTCACACTACTTGATTTCAGCACACCAAACTCTATTTAGTTACTAAATTGTACATATGCCAAATGATTCCTGTGAAAAAAGATCATGTGTAACACTTTTTAAACTTCAAATCAAGCAATAAACGCCCCAAAATTAGCTATTTTTGACCTGTGAATTGTGACGTTAATGACAAAATATGACGCTTGTGACACAAATGGCTGGTAAATTACTCCTGAACCTCTTACTTGTGCATATAAGTTAGTAATATATCATAAGTGCAAAAATTATTTGAAAAATGTAAGAAATTTTATTGTTTTTATATGTTTGCTGCACCCAGGAAGCTTACTGAAGTGGTATACTGCTGCAACTGTGCAAATAAATCAGGACTTCCAAAATGCATGTGACGTCACATCTGCCAATGACTAGTGTGACTTCTATTGGAATTTTAGAGTGATAGTGCCAAAACTGCCATTAGAATCACACATAGTTTACTAAAACCATGTTCGTTAATGACATGTGACGTTAATGACAATTTTAAACTAATATTCCCTTGAACCAGTGAATACATTATGTGATGCCAATCTTGGCTTACATTAAGACTTGTGTACACCAAAGCAAGTCCCACAGTGATTTTTGTCCAGATATACATTGCCAAAATTAGCCAGAACGGCGTTTGTTAATGACAAATCAAGGTAGGACAACTAACATTTTGGTATAAATTGTGTAATTATCTATATTCTGCGCAGTTTATCTGATTCAGTCAGCTGCTAGGGTTCCCAAAGATCATCAAAATTGAAGTGGCATAAAAAAATGCTTGTCGGTTGATTTTTTATACGAAAAATCACTGGGTGTGACGTTAATGACATGAAATTGGAGACAAAGACACAAGAGCCCCCTGTAGTTGGGTAACAATATTAGTCAAGTCATTGCTTTTAGAAATTGAAAGGGTTTTGGTCAAGGTTCAATTTGAGGTGCAAATGAGGTGGATTAAGGTAACAAGTTAAATTATTTGAGGTGATTTGTGAAGGAAAATGCTAGTGGAGACAGGCCATTTTCAGGGGGGTAGGGCACTTTCATTCAATTTTTGGAAAGAATAAAAGTTGTCTGCCTCACATTTTCTGTGCCAAATTTTTTGCTGATGTATTGTTCTAAAATAAATGACCACCACGAACCTTGCATGTACATTCATGTCCGCGTGAATTGCTCTAAGACACTGGAGACAAGAATTTCAGCTTTACCAAATTTTGACCCAGTTGCCAACAGGTACATTCATGAAAATTTCCAAATCTCTAAGTGCAGTACTTTTGTGTTAAATTAAATCATTGTGGTTACTGTCGAAAATGCAACAGGACATCCAAAAACTGCCCCACGGAAGTTTTTGAAAAAAAAAGTTAATGATAAATCAGATTTTGAATTGAAAACTCAAAATGTACGACTCAGCAACTGGAAGTGAAGCATGTGAACCAAAACTGTTAAATTATGGGGCTTTTTGCTTACCCAGGGTAGAAACACATACATAGACAATCATTCCATATCAATACTCTCAAAAATCTGAATAAAACATCTTTTTTGAAGATTTTGACAAAAGTCTCCTGTAGGGGCAGCATTGACGCTAAAATTTTATTAATTTCGTCCTCTTTAAGTAAAATTGTAAACTTTCCTGGCTTATCAAAAAATATTGTGGAAGGAACAGCTTAGTTGTCGAAATTAAAGATCAGAGGATATTGAAATTTTGTGACTTGCGTTTTCGACAGTAACCACGACAAATTAATTCGACACAAAAGTACTGCACTTAGAGATTTGTAAATTTTCATGAATGTACCTGATGGCCACTACTAGATGTGGTCAAATTTCATCTTGATACTTCAAGAAAAAGTACTATTTTTAACGTTTTTGGAATTGTGCGTTTTTAAGTATTAGCAGTTTAGTTGTGAAACTCCATTTGCTAAAATAATCTGATCCGACGACCTAACACTGGATCCTGGATCATGTCTTGTCTACTAACTGGGTCCCCCAAAACCATTTCTTGTTGATTTTGCACAGAATGTGGTACTTTTAATGCATTTATCCAGAGTCAATATAGGTCACATTTTATTATATGTCACGTTTTAGTGTACACCACTTCTAGGAATATATTAGTCAAATATCTCGAAACATAGGCAACATTAAGCTCCGAAACTCCCCTGGTTACTACCTTCGATGGTCTCCTTTGAATTTAGCCCTGGGACCCACGTGTGCTAGCACGTGGGTCATAGGTCGCTACATTGGAAAAACTTGAGATTTTCAGCAAGGAATAGATGTAGCTAAGTTTTCTATGAATTACTGATATTACGTGTTGGTATATCAAAAATAGACAATTTTTGCTGAAGATAGCATAAATTTTTCAGTTTTGTGAGAACACTGACATCTACAATACAAAGCCATTGAAGTTGAGCTTAATGTTTTTTTCTTATACATTGTAATGAAACTGCGCTCTGATTGGCTAATTAAAAGAGAGTGACAGCTGCATGGTGATGTCACATCATGATTGTTTACAGAATTGCTATGACATCGCAAGAGATTGTGACATCACCAGTGTATGTGACATCATAACAGTGCTGCTGCTTTGTTTAGACCAATCACTGTTGAGCAGCCATTTTCTTACTTGAGGAGTTTTTTTTATGTGGCTAATAAAAATTAAAAGTAATGTCTACTGTGTATATGATGACGCTCTGGACTGAAATGATGTGCTTTCAGCAGTGACATACATGGAGATTATTTTGAGATAATCACAATGATCAACAGAGCTGCAACAATGACACCATTTGAATTCTCCGGAAGGGTAGTCTAAAATCTCAAGTTTTTACTATGTAGTGATTCATGACCCCGGTGCTACTCTCCAGGGACCAAGTTTTTTTTTGGTCATATCTCATGGTATGCTTGGCAATTTTTAAAAAAAATCATCAAAAAGACATCAAGAAAATAGTTTTTGCAAAACACTGCAAAAATATATATTATCTGACACCAGTCTTAAATGTAAGTGACTACATTTATATTCTCTTGTATGGTTCATTTGTCATTCTGTCTTTATATCGTTTTAACATGAATTATATCAGTCATGACACACAGATCATAGATCTGTTATCTGGCTTTTTTGTGTTGTAGAAATACTTACATTATTGTAACTGAAACAATTGGGGGAAAAAAGCATTAAAAACATGAAAGAGAATCTTGCTATTTTAAGTAGAGAATTTTCAATTCACATGTCAAAATGGCATTAACGACAGTAATCCCTGTAATCCAATACTGATGTAGAAGTGATTGGCATGTTTATGTGGTGCCTCTTACGTGACTTTGTGGCATCCATGTTGTTAATATACAGACAGAAATGGATGATGCTGTCCAGGAAGAAAATTGAAGCTTCATAGCGAACTTTTGTCACACTTCCGGTAATCTTCGGCATAGGCCTAATGTTGTTTTCACAAAGTTTAAAAACAGTCTGATTGTATTTAGCACAAGGGATTAAGCCAGTCTGGTGAAACTGAGAACTGCATGCTGCTGCCACCTGGCACAAAAGTTGATTTCCTATGCTACAGCATTGCTGTCCCAAGAAATAGTTCCAATTTCATTGCAAATTCATAAAATTTCTATCCATCATTTATGTATACCAGAGTCAGACTCGGCAATCACATTCTCTAAGGAAGTAGACAAGGCCATCAGCACACTCAGAAACAGCCCCGGTGTCTTCTAGACAAAATTGTGTGTATTCCTCTGGTCGAAAGTTTGTGGACGCTCGCAGGAGCTCGCTGAATAGCACACTAGTCACTGGGTGGCAACACAAGACAGCATATGTTCCGATCTATGGCAATGCAAGAGCAGTCCACTTGTAGACAGGGATTAAGCGTTGTTTTTTGCATTTGCTCTTAAGAATTTATTAATTGCCAATACTATGACTAACAATAGAGGCAGATGCACATAGTGAGGCTGCAGACTCATGAAATTCAAGTTGAATTTGGTGTTGAATTGGCTGGGTGCACGGACCTGATTGGCAGCACTACGAGTGAAATTTTGTAGCCTGCTCCCTCACCGTCACAAAAATAGCAGGCTATTCTAGCCTGACCGTACGCTTATCATATACAGACACTGAAAGATGGACTCTTATCTTAGCTTATCTTGCATATTCTCATAAAAACCATGCAGAAGTTTTGAACTAATTGGTTTGGCCAGCCAATGGTATCGGTACAACAATATTAAAGTTATAAGTATCTAACTGGGGATATTCCCTAATTAGAACATATTGGCTGTTAATACCCGTCAGTTGAATATTGCTAACTGTGTGTTCATAAATAGGCAGATTCTCTCTTTCCCCAATGTATTTCCCGTTACAAATTAACCCAATAATTCAGTGAGTGCAAAATCTAAATGAAACAATCAAGTAGGTAATTTTGCACACAATAATACCATTCCAATTAGATTGCCAAATAAAGTTATTGGCTGCATATTATAATAAGTCAACACAAATGTATCAGTGTTTTCAAACTTCATATGCATCTAGAATGCATTAGCCATGACAAATTCGTACTCGCCTTTAAGGAAAATCTAAATTGTTGAAATCATAATCAGTTAAAATAACTCATAAATATCATAAATTAATTTGGTCAAAAAGGCAAATCCAATTGTTTAGGATGAAGGATAAAATCTATATGTATTTTGTCTATAAAATCACATAACAAGATCGTATACAGGCAGCGGAAATGTAATCCTTGGCCATTGGGATATGAATTAGGACAACAATAATTTTGCTGAAATTTAAAATTATTTTTCATTCGAATCTGAGATATGAGGACTAATAAAAACCTGTCATTATGAGGACTAATAAAAACCTGTCATTAACATGTGCAATGTACATTTAATATTTAAAAGCACCATATTAGGTCAACTCACCATTGCTTCGCAAGTTTGGTGCAGTTATTTGACAATATTAAGAAACTGGGTAAATGCACCAGGTCAGATGTTTTGCATAAACTGACTCTACCAAATCATCAACTTTTGCATGCAATTTGAAAAAAATATGTGCAATGGTTATCCTACAGGAGGTGATTTTTTGCAAAATCCTGCCCTTTTTTGGGGTCACCATGTTTGGCAAGTTTTCTTATAAAAAGTGAATTCAGCCCACAATTAATCACTGTCTGGCTAAATCAAATAGCCAGTCAAGTCATTTGAACCCTTGTGAAGGTTCCTGGTTAATTTTTTTCTAGTTGTTTTAAAATTATGCGCCAAAAACATGCTTTTTATTTTTCAAAGTCAAGCAAAATGACAAAAACTTTAACGGGAGGTATGGGTGACAAGGGCACTTTTTTGCAATTTTTAGAATAATGGTTCATATTTGGTATCAAAAGATAGGTTTTAACTAAATTAGATAATTTCAGGTAATTTTGCATTTTTGTGATGAATGGTTGCCATGGTAACCAGTTTAAAAGGCGAAAAAAGGCTGATTTTTACTGCTCACGGGATGTGAAATTTCTGAAGTTACAGGCATGGTAAAATTTTTTTTTTTAAATTGATGAAAGAAGAAAAGCCAAATGAACATATTTACTGAGCGGATTTTTGATATTCCTTTTAATAGTGTCAGGAATTGGGGTAAAGTAGACAAAAGTCATTTTTGGTGGAAAAAATGCTTGTTTTTATGGCTGCAATATAAAATAATTTTGTTAGACAACAAAAAATTTCAAAATTTGTTTTGTAAATATGAAGACATTTTTTTAAGGATTCCGTTGATGTATCCCATGAGTTCCTAGGTTGAACAGTGGTCAAGATTTTTCACATCCAGCGCAGGGTAAAAGCGGTTTTTTGCACATAGCGGAAAATGGCAAAATTGTGACGTAACGTCATTATAGGCAATTTATCAATGAAAACTAAGAGGCCTATCAATGGCTATTTCTCCAAAACTAATGAAGCTACAGGCATGATATTTTGCCAAGATTCAGTAATCATTGTCATGTTTCACCAAAGTAAATACTGTGCTGCCATGGCAACTGCTTTGTTGTGTATACACCTTTGAAATGACACATCGCTGCTCGTTCACTTCTAAAGTGTGTTGATGATGTTGTATTTGACATTGTTTTAAGTGATAAAAGAGATATATTTTGACATAATTGAAGTTTGCACTGGGTGCCCAAGTTCATGTAGGTGGAATATATGAGACAAAATGAATTTGTGTACCTTATTGAAATTCGGGTAATTTCTCACACATATCTCCCCTTAAAAATCCCATTTTTGGTCACATGACCATCCATTGTAACATCACCATAACAGAATAACAATGATGAAGCAATGAAAGATGTTGAAAACTATTCACTTCATATTTCTGGTCAATTAAACATGCATTGGCATGCTTCAATGCAAAATTATTGTACTGTAAAGTCAAAAAGTTGCCAAACAATGGTCAGTTGCGAAGCAATGGTGAGTTGACCTATACATAATTATATCAATGCAACAACTTAGCTGAAGACAATTAAAGGACAAAAAGTGATAAAAACCCAAGATAATCTTGATGATTTAAAGCACAGAATTCATGTTTATGTCTTGCACTTACCAATCTTTGCGGCAGCCATGGTAATATAAGAGGTTAGAAATCGATGATGCTGCCAACTATGCCAGGTTCATTGCAAATCACAATTAGCTTTTTCATGAAAAGAAAAGATTTGTGAACAAACTTTTGTCATGCCTCCGGTAATCTTCAGTGCAATGTTGTTTATCACCACTTATATTTTAAAATGTCTTTATTTAGCACAGGCGATTGATAGTTGTTTCCATGTATTTGTTTTTTGAGAATTTATTGATTACTAAAAGAGATAAGCTCTTCTGCCATAGATTTTATGACATAGCCTATTATAAACTCAATATAGAGGTGAATATTTAAAGGGAAAATAGATGTATGTATTCCTTTTGTTATTTATGAATCATTAGTGTTGTAATGGACAATGAATTGTACTTTAGAACCGAAATATTAGCATAAGATCCTTGGGAAAGCTTTAAACTAATTGAACAGCAAGACAATGGCAGGAAATTAAAGTTCTAAAAGTTCTCAGCGTGGAACTGTGGATATTCCCTAATTGGAACATGTTGTATGTTACAGATGATTTCACATTTGTAGACATTTGAGGTAGAAAATGCATCATTTTTCTTGCAATTTTCATTGGTCGAGAGAAGGTATGACACCACTCTCTCGAGCAGTGACATGTTTTTTGTGTGTAAATTTATTAATAGGCTCCAAACATAGCGTTTTAATGAGTGACCATGGCATTCTGGGCCATTGATCTCCTAACAGAGACTGACTTTAGCAGTTGCAAGTGAGAGTTTCCGTTTGTGTTTCACACATTTTAAGTACAGACAATCTGCAAGTCCAATACTGTGCATTCAGATGACTGGGATCAGGTGATCCACGTAATGACTGTTATACTGATAATGGGCTACCAATCATGGGGTCCTTGATCTGAATCCCAATGTGATTTTCTTATGAATGTTGGCCACATCACCGGGCCACCATCCTGTCCTGAGGGACCATTCAAAATTTATGATTCTTGGGGTTGGGAATTATGTTGGAACTTTCTGTCAAAAATGTATACCCCCCTTTGGTTTCGTCCTTATTTGTTGTACCTCTCATACATTCCATGCGGATTTTTAGTATGTCCCCTTTTCTTTTATTAAAATGTCATACCCCCCTTAAGTATATTGTGAGTAATGAGTATATTCCCTTGAAACACGTGTGAAAAATTGGTCCTCCGTCCGGCAAAACTCCCATTATAAATCCAGTTGTTTTGGATGAAGGATGATCTGATTGTATGTTGTCTGTAAAATAAAGTAGCCTTGTCTACAGATAAGCAAAATTTGCATGACAATGATTTTGATAAAATGAGAAATTAATCGGTTGGATATGAAATATGAGGACTAATACAAATTTATCAGAGGTAAGTGCACTAGATACAAAAAGCGTCATTTGGATATATATTGGTAAAATTTTAAGTTTCAAGTAATTTCGCATTTTATACAAGTTGTAATTCGATTTTTTCACCTGCACGCAAAATGTAAGGTGACTGATCAATTTATTGATTATTTTATACAAATTTATGGGATCTCAGGCAATGTCTGCTGTCAATAACAATTACAAAGTTTTTATTAATAACGTAGAGGCTAATTATTTTTTTTCAAATATACTATGTTTAGGTGGATACCTTAAATAAATGATGATTGTTGTAGAATCCTCGTGAGTCATGTCTTCTAACCCGAATCTTGGACACCAAAATGTAATATCTGGAAAGTATATTTATTCTGTTCTTTTCTCTCTCCCTCCTTCAGTTTCCTGAGTTCTCCCATCATTACAAGACAGATCAACCTATCACCTGATACAATAAAAACAACAATGAGACAAAATGCCTTGTTTTTTTTTAAAATCTCTCAAGTATATGCATTCTTTGTCAATTATGAACCCAGAGGTAATTTATTATTTTGCTTTTCTACGTGATTGCTGAAATCAATGTAGCAACTTTGTTGAAAACAAATTGACAAAAGCGATAAAAATCCAAAATAATCCTGCTGATATGAAGCCCATTACTTTCAATTTACATGTCAAAATGGCATAAATGATTGTGATCCATGCATTATGTTTTTTTGTTGCCTATTCCCCCTTTTTTTTGCCGTCCTGTTAATATATGTGGATAGCTTTTTTATGAACAGGAAAGATTTGTGAACAAATTATTGTCATGCCTCTGGTTATCTTCGGTAAAATGTTGTTTATCACCACCTAAAGTCAGACTATATTTAGTACAAGAGATCGATAGTTGTTTTCATGTATTTGATTTTTAAGATTTTATTGATTACCAAAGGAGATTAGGACTTCTGCTTCTGCCGAAGATTTTATGATGCATTATCGCCTTAATTAGCTTAGTACGGAGGTGAATGTTTAAAAGGGACAATAGATGAATATACCACACTACTGTCCCTTTTGTTGTTTATGAATCATTAGTATAATATGCTGGACAATGGTATCATAATTCAATTTCTACAGTTTTCAGTGTGGAACTGTGGATATTCCCTGATTGGAACAGGTTTCTTGTTAACACATGGGTTGGAATTGTTAATTGCATTGCCATAAATAGGCAGATTCTCACTTTCACCACTGGATTCCCAGTGCAAATCAAGCCCATCATTCAAATAGTGCAAAATCTTAATGAAACTATCAAGTTTGTTATTCTGCACACAATAATTATGTTCAATTAGATTTCCAAATAAAGGCATGAGCTGCAGATTGCAATAAGTCAACAAACGCGTCCAATGTTGTCATCCTGCGTATGAATTGAGAAGTCATTAACTAAGAAAATTCTGTTTACACTCACAACACATCAAGAATGCACTCCAAGCAACCATGACTATCAACATTGGATGTTAAAACCACCCGGAAAGAAGAAAAAAGAAGACAACATCGCAGAAGTCAAAATCGAATGTTCAGCTCGCCCCGTCTGTCTGCCTTCTGTCCTGTCTGAGTACTTCAAGAGACTTTTCAGATCAAACAGATCAAATGAGGACTTGTATATCATATTAAAGTGTTAGAATTGTCATTAATTCGTATGCAGGGGAAACAGGAAGAAATATGGTTACAACGTTTTTATATAAGGATCACAATAGCGGAAAAGGAACAAATTCAACCATTGAGGAACATCCTGAAGCTGCATGTACAAGACACACAGGTGACATACAAATCTTGGGTTGAGAAGAGAACTGGCAGAGAAGAAAACTGAAAGAAGCAATTATGATTCACTAACACTAGCCCAATTTGAATAGGGAAAAAGATCTAGAACTCTCCCTGCCTACTTCACATGACTCTCCCAAGTCATGTGACACCTCAGCCTCGCAAAGACGTCACTGATGATGATGATGAGACGCCATTGAAAAAGTTGCCATATGTTCCATGGGAGAGGTTTAAACTAATTGATTAGCCGGACAAAATTAAAGTTCTACAAGTTCCCACTATGGAACTGTTGATATTCCCTAATTCGAACATGTTTCTTGCTAACACGTATGTATTGAGAATTGTCGACTGCATGAGCATAAATAGGCTGATTCTCACTTTCACCACTGGGTTTCCTATTACAAATCAACCCCATCATTCAATGAGTGCAAAATCTTAATGAAACTATCATGTTTGTAACTACAGTCCAACTGTATGGATGTTTGCATGTAAAACTGACATGGATAAACTAGAAAAAAAACAATAAAAGAGCACTAGGATTTGTCGTGAATGACAATGAAGCAGACTACCATAGTAAATGTCAAGAGGAAAAATTATTATACATACAAAGGGGATGCATAAAGACAGCGGCTATCCTAATGTACAAGATTAAAACTCAAAATACCACACGCATGAATACCACTAATACCGTATAGACAATACAAGCGTATGCAATTCGAATTTGGAGATTGCAGGAGCAGAGCCATTTTGCAAATAACACACAGATACAGTGCAAATGCAATAGTTGACCTTGTGCATCTCACTTATTTTGATAATGTTCTGGCATGCAAAGTATTTTCTCTTTTATAGTATTTGCATATATTTTGAAGAAATACAGAACTAGTGGGAGCCTATTCCAAAGTCACATGACAAATTCTAATCAGAATACAACCACAGCAGTGATCACAAACTGTTATACATAATTCGTTACTATGTGTGCTTTTAGCAGTTAGACATGGGATAAAAATATGTAAGAATCCGCAACTTATAGAACTAACAACACCCAACAATAACTGCGAATTTTGAGGAAATGTTTTTCATAGTCAACTGTCAAATCTGATAGAATCTGTGACAAATATGTCAAAACACACATGTTCAGGGTATTTCTTGGACTTGTCATATGCTAGTATATGGATGGATTAAGTTGATCTACAAGCCCTGATATACCATATCTATCAATGACTGGTACTTCCGCATGTGCAAAATACCCTTAAATACATTCAAGAACTTTTCATACGCAGACACTTTATGATATCAAACGCAATGATCTGTTCAACATACCAAATTTCAAAACTGTAGGATATATGGAAAGAAATGTCTCACATACTATGTACCTAAATTGTGGTCAGCTATTCCTAAAGAATTAAAAAATAAGCCATAAAAGATAAGACATTTATTCAATGCTTCAAAGACGCTGTGACAATCTTGTTACGTAATTGGGAAAATGTTTCTGGAATCGATTTTATGTGATGTGTTTATAGGCAACATGTATATAAATATTTTATGTATGTTATATTGAATGTGTGCTACTTAAACCGATGTATGCAATTTACTGGTGCTACATATGTATGATGGTGCATTACGGAATCTTGCTAAGTTTGTACAAGCTCAGGCCAAAATTGTTTTTAAGTTAGATAGGTGTAGTTAAATTTAGTTCATAGACTGGTGGGAATATTAACTGTATGTACTATATTAATTCTTGCTTAATGATATACTTTTTTTCTTTCTGTCTGAGGTTTTCATCTGTCAAAAAGGTTTCCAAAATCTATGATGGTTCTATATTTTATTGCATAAATAAAGAGTCGGCCAAAGAAACCCCGAGTTAATGTAACTTTGGCCGCCTTAGATTTTGAGCATGAAATGCCATGCACTGCAGTAGAATTTAATTAGTTATGGTATTTTTGGTCACCAAACAAGCCGAGAAATATATTTTTGTCATCTAAAATGAATTGTGACTCATTCGCAGATTTCTGAACAAAAATTAATATTGATATGTGTTCTGTGTTCTACTACCTCCTTATTCAGAATGACATGTTGTGAACATACCCCCATGAATGTAAGATATGCTACCAGTCATAAAAGGTGTAATTCTAAAACAATTTTTATCAAGCATATGACATTTTACATTTCTATTCTAATTTTCAATTTTTTGCGTAACAACCACCATAAAAAATAATCCAAGATGAAATAACTTTGTCTTATGCTATTTTGGATGAAATCATAAGTCTACGTTGGTTCACAGCTTCCCTAGCAGCCAGTACATCATTGCTATGTTATGCTTGTAAAAAGACATAAGTTGTAATTATTGTTGGACCCTTTATTGTATTTTTTAGCATCTATTTGGCAGTCAACATTATTTGCAGGGTCATATAGATGTTTGTCAAATCAAGGTTTATACCTCATTGACGGCTATTAATTACATACACTGCGTTCCCAATTATTATGCAACCATGATATTGTCCCATTGAAATATCATTGTAAATGGGAATGACCTGAAATCATTGCAAGATATTGTTCAAGTGCACTAGAGAAATTTGATTTTCTTTGGTTTGGGGGAGAGTTCTAGACCTTAGGAAAGATGAGTAAGGATGATAGTGATTCCATACTTTTTCTTGCTGACACAGAGCTTTTATTGCAAAAAGATGGTCATTTCCATGTTATTTCAATGCAAGGGAATAATATCATTTGCTTACATGTAAAAACACCAATGTTTTAAATGGTGGTTCTATTTTTCATTAAGTGTCAAGGGGTAAGTGTTCATGGTATTTCAAGATCAGTTTGATTGATTTTGGGTGGAAATGGGTGCATTTTCTTGAAATTGCATAATAGTTGGGAACACTGCAAGACAATATTATATGGTGTAACTCCTCATTGAGCCAAAGGAATTGGACAAAATTTACAGGATATTGGCTCACACAATGGCACACATATTATTTTGTGTAAAGGATATCCTAATAGTGTTATTTCGTTTTGAGACATCTTAAAAAACAGTGGTTGCATAATAATTGGGAACCAGTGTACTGTTCAAACTAAAATTTCCTAGTATCTACACTCCTGGGCAAAAAAAATCGACCACCCTAGAATTCTACTTCATTTCGTTAAGCTTAGATTTTTAAAGGATGTACACATCGAAAAAGCTTAATTTTCCGTCAGTTAATCAACAGAAGCATTGTCTTAGTATTAAATTGCTTTTCCTCTTGACTTTTTAAGCAGAACAGTTTTTTGGCTGCGCTTCTTTACCACTTTGTGTACTCTAAAATGTGCATATTTCCCATTGCGTTTCACTGCCTTCCAAAGCTCCTCAGTGTTACTAGGTTTGCAACTTCTTAGATTAACATCAGTATGAGCCCACAAGTTCTGAAATTAGTTGAAATCTGGACTTTGTCAAAAATGGTGGTGGAAGAATAATGGTGTGGCGAACCTTTTCAAGCACTCTTCTAAGGTATCAAAAATCGTCTAAGTAAAAAGAATGTATCAGGGCCTTCTGACGGTTATTTAGAAGTTTTACAAAATATGCTGTTCCAGGATGACAAGCTAATGCTCATACAGCGAAGGTGACCATTAGTATTTGCTGTGCAACAACATATCAACTATGTTCTGGCTGGGACAAAATATAGATATCAATCAAAATGTGAACTTTTAGGGTCATATTGATGTTGATCTAAGATGACACAAATTTGGTTACACAAATGTCCTTTGAAAATCATTGAAACAGCAATGCGAAAATATTCCCATTTTGCAGTGCACAAAGTTGTCAAGAAGTGCCGCCAAAAAACTGTTCTGCTTAAAAACTCAAGAGGAAAAGCAATTTAATACTAAGACAGTGCTTCTGTTGACTAACTGACCGGAAATGAAGCTTTTTCGACGTGTATATCCTGTTAAAATCAAAGCCTTACGAAATGAAGTAGAATTCTAGGGTGGTCGATTTTTTTTCCCAGGAGTGTATATTGGTTTTAGAGATACAGGATACTGAATCTTTTTCTCATTTGGTGGCCAAAGTAGTACAGATCAGCCAAAGTAACCCCGTTTTATGGTACAGAAGCTTCTGCTTTTATCCTTGTATATCTTTGTATATCTTGTGATTGTTTGAATAAGACATTAAATAAAATATTACCTACCTTACTACCTTATGATCGATTAGATTCACCAATAAAGTCGTGGGCTGCAGATAGCAGGAAGTCAACAGTCTCAACACAAATGCATTAATGTTGTCACCCTTCTTATGAATCGCGAAGTCGTTAACCAAGACAAATTTACACCCACTCACATGGAAATATAAATTGTTAAAATTATAACCAGCCACCCTCGCGGACATTGAGGTAGATCTAATGTTGGTCTAACGAAGCATTAAACCTCCAATCCACATCGGACCCAACGTTACGAAACTACGTAATTTGTCGACACATTTCTCAGACGTTAATACGTACTTTTTTAGACGTTGATAAAAGTGATACAAGCCGTATCTCACTTTATATAAGTATTCTAACGTTGTTCTGACGGTCTTTGACCGTCTTCCCGCCTTCTAGGATCCAGTGTCTCGACGCACCTGCCCCCTCTTGCACATGAGCACTTGCGTACAGGAAGGCAAAATGGCGGGCTGACTTGAATCTGTGAAATCTCGGATGGTGTTTTTGCTAATAACGAAGGATTTAACGCTTTGACAAGCCTCATAATGTAGTGTGCTCGTTAAATTAACTACTTGTCTACGACTTGAGCATGTTTTTGACGGTCGGAACGCTTTATTGCGAAAGAAAGATTAAGGTCGCGGCAATGTGAAAAATCGAGCGGCATGCCGGGGGGGTACTCAAAAAATTTTTCTGATACGTATGCTAGGCTGGAAGTTCGGCAACCAGACCCGGTGCTAGGCGGTTGGTCGTCGCGAATATACCCCGACTCCAGGAATTTTTTTTGTCTCTGCAATGGTATTTGCTGTTTTTCCCAGATATTAACCCATGATTTTCACCGAAAAATAGCATCGCGATTTCGAAAAAAGTTCATAATCAAATTTAGGGGCCAAGTCTAGGAATTATGCCGATTTTAGGACCCAACTCTAGGAAATTTTCAGTTGAAAAAGGGGGCCTACTGAGCCGAGCATAGGTGTACACTTGAACATAGCGAGTACCCCCCTCCAGGGCGGCATGGTCGCCCAGGAATGACTCGATCAGCTGTTTCAGTGTTTGTGATTCAATTATGGACTGAATATTGGACATATATACCCCGTTCTGCATGGATATACCCGGTTACCAAACCCAGGAGGACGCATGGAGTGGATCAGCCAGAATTCGTCGCTGGACCCCGGCGCTGGATTGAAAGGTAAGTCTCTTGTGAGTCTTGATCTGATGTGATGTTTTCAATATGGTTTTCAGGGGCGGATCCAGACCGGGCGACCTGACCATTGAAATGTGTCTTCTTCATGTGTCCCAATGTGGACATGAAGTTTGTGAAAATTATATTATTGATAATTATTATTATTCATGCTGGTATATTTTGCAATGAAGGGATTTTTGTCCAGGTAGGGTGCGTCGGGGGTCGGGGGGGGGCTGGCAGGGGATTTTTTAATGTATTTTGGTTGAGATCTGCAAATATAAAGCAAAAAATTAAAGCAGTACAAACAGAGCTATCCAAGAAGGATGCTCCCAAAATTAATAGACTTTTCTTCCTCATTTTACTAAGGATGCTCCCAAAATTAATAGACTTTTCTTCCTCATTTTACTGAGCAGTCTACAAGTCCACTTAGGGACTATAAGATAAAATTATATAAAAAACACTTACCTTGCAAGCTGAAATTGAAAATTTTACTGCAATTTTACCATGATAAAATTCTCGGCATCTAGGACAGTTGCAATGAGGCACCATTAAACTTGGGTCTTATACAATTCTCATTTGCATCTTTGTGGGTGTGGAAAAAATTTAATTTTTTTTAAACCAGTATAAGCTTTCACATTTTTCACAAGTACATATGTGGATTTTTTTGTAACTGGTTTATCAACTTTTCTTCATGGCTTCATCTAATCGTCAACAGCAAGCATCCTGTTGGAATTTTTATAATTACAAAGTTACCAAATAGATTAGAAAAGGTATGGAACAGATGGCGCTACAAGGCTCTCTGTGACTCAGGATCCTAGATTCAGCAACTTTGTACAAACCTTCAACAAACTTTTGGCAGATATGTATGATCAGACGTTTGCCCTGAACATTACATTCAAACGTTGTCCATACATATCAAAGACACTTTGGAGAAACCTTTGAATTGTACGTATGGCCAAACGTGTGACCATACCTTTGA
Source organism: Platynereis dumerilii (assembly GCA_026936325.1). NCBI lineage: Eukaryota > Metazoa > Annelida > Polychaeta > Phyllodocida > Nereididae > Platynereis > Platynereis dumerilii. The sequence continues at coordinate 115,249,655 of JAPTHN010000001.1, forward strand.
TAAAGCTATGAATCAAAGGCATGGTCATAAGTAATAGACCAAGGTTGCTAAAACCTCTCAGATGAATGTTCGAAAAACCTATGAATCAAAGGTATGGTCATACGTAACAGTCAAACATTCTTCAAACCTCTCAACCAAAGGTGTGACTTACGTAATAGTCTAAGGTTTCATAAACGTCTCAAATGAATGTTTGACAAACCTTTGAATCAAAGGTATGGTCATACGTAATAGTCCAACGTTCTTCAAACCTGTCAACCAAAGGTATGACTTACGTATGACTGACATGTTTAGCCAAACGTTACAACCAAACGTTCTTCCAACCTCTCAACCAAAGGTATGACTTACGTGTGACTTGAACGTTAGGCCAAACTATAAAACAAACTATCTGCCAACCTCTTACTAACGTTGCGACCTACGTTTGGTTTTCCATCTGAGTGCAACGTTTGGAAATTACATTTGCCCTACCTTTGTCATACGTTGTTTGGCACAACGTTTGATTCTAACCTAAATAATTACGAAGCGAAAGGTTTGATTTACGTTGCTGCTCGGGAGGGCAGGCTATCATAAACAACATTAATTAATTTTGTCTGTAAAATAAATCCCATTGTTTGCATGAGATGAAGGATGATCCTAAAATTACGCTGTCTGTAAAAGGAGATCCAATATTTCAAACTGCGATTTAATCCGGGCAGCAGAAACACAATATTTTGCTATAGAAATGCGATTTTTGGATAACAAAGATTTAGTTAAAATGAGAAATTAATCAGTTGAATTTGAAATATGACGTCTTATAAAAAATCAATGCATTTATTACAAGAATATGCATTTAAATAACACAAGAACCATTTGGATATGATTGAAAATGATTGTTGTAGATGAGTATTTGCTTTGACTTGAAATTTTTACTGTTCTGATATGTTTCACTTGCATAATTTTTCAATGTGTAAGGAGTACTTGATTTTCATATTTACAAATATTGTCAGCTCATATATATTTACCAGCAGCTTTAAGATGATTTTTCAGATATGTTGTTATTGTTCACCCTATGAAAACAAGGTTGTGGTTCACCTTGGGGAATAGTCAAGGTCATTCTGATAGTGTGGTTGGTGGCATTGCTACTCTGTTCTCCTGTTCTTCATAAAATGGTGAGTTATTCTTTTTCTAATTTAAACAAATATAATTAATGTTTTCACAGACAATTTCATATTTGTAGACAATCGGCCTGAATGTTAATTTTTTTTAAGACATGCTATTCTACTGGGAAGAGTGATGTTTTTCCGATGTCACTTTTCTCTATGGAATACATTTCTGGCTCTGTTTCTACAATTATGAAATATCAATAGAGATTGCCTCAGAAAGGAATACTTCATTATTGTCATAGTGTGTCATTGCACAGATGATAGTTGTGCCTGAAGAGAACAAACATGTACGACAAATCATATCCTCTGGCTTACACGTCTTGCAATCTGATAGCTTTTTAACCTAGAAGTAGAAATTTGCAGGGAGACACAAAATTCAGATTGTATTAATGTGTAATATTTCTGCAAGCTGCATATATTAGAATGTCAAGAAGAAGATATAAACATGCCAAATGTGATTAAAGAGGGCAGGATTTATTTAATACACAATATGATTGAATAGTTTGATAACCTGGGCATTCAATTTATGTTTATTATGTCTAATCCTGATTTAAAACAGTCAGATCACCTTAGGGAGCTTAATATGGAGTGGAGCAATATATCATAAGCTATCTTTGGTTTAGAAATCCTGTGTAAAGCAAACATCGTTCCACAGGCAAAGGCATGCAAAACTCATTAAAGCAATTAAGAGTTAGCCCAATTAGGGAACAGTTTCTGTCCTTTATCAATGAGCAACTGGTCCTACCTCATCCATCTTTTGAGAAAGAGTCACATGTGTACTCTTGCTCAGACATGCTAGTCTTGTGTGATTATAAATAATTCATTGCACATTTCTAAGTTTAAATCATTAGCATGGCATAACTTTGAAGGAAAAATGTAAAAGGGCAAATTGTTTGTGATCTAAATGATGTATTTACGGGAGGGCATCAACATGTAGGCATCATGTGTGCGCATACTAGTTATGCATTCATTTTTGCATTCCTCCAGTTTAGATGCATGATGATGCATTTTATAATGAGTCAAGTAAATACCAAAGAATTACTCAGAAAACTGTATTCATATTAGACGAGAATAATCATACAGAATGAAGATCTGTCATTCACAATGTCACATTCTGAACATTGTTCTCCACATCGCAACTAGACATTTGAGAGATGGCTTTAGGACCTAATAAATCTTTACTAATAAGGTCTCCAGCATCCGGTTGATATCGGCATTATTGGTTTATGTATGCTACTGATGTCATGCAAGTCATTGTAATGCAACCTGGAAATGAAAGATCAAAGGTCTACAGACGATCACATGGATGTAGCGTAGAAAATTATGCTTCTGATGAAAATGAAATGTTCCTGGCCTGAAATCTTGATGACCAAACACCTCTCGTCTCTTTTACACCTTGGTTTTGGATAGCATGCATTGGTCCAGGGCTGGTTTTGGATGATTGTAAATGATGTGACACAATTGGGGCAATCAGGTCACTTTCACAAAAAAGGTCAGCAGATTCAACTTGATGTCTTTCACAAAAATTTGGGAAATAGCCTAATATTAAAAAATGTGGGCAGTGATCAAATAAACTTTATTGAAAACCTATTGTTCAAAGTGATTTAATTTGAAATAGAATGAAATCTGGATCATGAAATTTGGGAAAATTTTCCTCACCCTGCCAAAAAGTCAGTTTGTGGTATGCATAGATGTATATAATATATGTACATGATAAGGCACAAGATGACAAAGTATCAAGGCTGTGAATCGTTTTTGAAATGAAATCTAGATTTGGACATGATAACCAACTAACTATGCTCTCCAAGAGAAAAGTACTTCTCAACTGATTGATGACAAGCGTTCTTAGTAACTGCATGAGGGCCTCAGGGCCTTCAATTTGATCTGCTGATCAAGTTATGCTGGCCCTTCATTATAATTTATGGATGTCGAGGATATCACAGGAAGCTTATTTGGTTAGAGGAGACAATTGCTTTTTGCTGGAATATTTGCATAAAGGGAAACTCAACAATTACAAATGCATAACCAAATAGCAACACAAAGTTTGTCTATTTGACATAAGAAGTCATAGGTCAATCCAGGCAGATTCATGATTTCTACTAGCTGTCTGTGCCTAAAATCAATTGACTTTCATGATTTATCATATCAAATTAATCAGGGGTCTTTTTGGATTTTAATTTAGTCTATCTGTGTGAGTCAGTTTTTTTCCTGTCATGCCTATGTTGCTTAAATTTGTACTGAAGGAGTATTGTAGTGGTGCCTTATCAGAAAACAGCTGTGACACTAATGCCAGACACTAGTGACTTGGCTGGTTTTGGCATTATGACAATAACTGCAGGACCTGACTAGAATTCGGACACCTATTATCAGTTAATTAGGGTTCTCAATGACTTATTGACAGCTATATCTATGCTACTTAGAGGCTGTGCGAAAGGTCCCCATTCAGAGAAATTGCATCCGGGCTGTTGAGGGAAAACTGTGTGCGCTTAAGGCTGGCAAGCGCAGCAATTTTTATATAATGACTAGACCAGAATGACCAGGACATTTGCAGCAAATAAAGGGATGGATAATTATGATAAATGATTTGGTGACTATTTTATTCCCATTCAATTTCATATGTACATATTATTCATCTTCTCAAATAAAACAAATCAACGGGGGTGCCGCAAGGATGCACGGGCGGCAGGGGCGTTTGGGCAAAGGAGGACAATGTCAATCATGTTCAGGCGACAAAATCAAAATAGACAGATAGACAGATACATAGATATTTGAGGGTGTCTTGATCGCAAAGAGTCCAATTTGATATTCTGAATATTAATGAGTTGGGAATGTATCAAACAAAAACCAAATAATATTTGTTTATTGAAATGAGAAACTTAATGAACATATTTAACCAATTTTTAAATTCACAATAGAAATAACACAAGCTAGTCAGATTGATTCGGACTAAATATCTTCATAACTCCTCATAGAAAAGAAGCAAATAGCATGGGCATCGACACAGAATATCACACAGGATTACATCTAAGGCCATCTAAAAGTCAATACAGAATACAGAGACTCCATCCTAACATCTCAGCAGGGTCTGAGATCAAACGGAATTCACTGATCAGCAAAGTGCAAGTGTCGGGCATTTCCTGTAGTTAAATTGGTGGTCATCACAGCAGGGTCCTCATTCAAGACACTGAAGAAATCAGGTCAGAGGGGATTAAAGGCCAGACGTTTCATGAATAAGCAATAGGAATCACAAAGACTTGGCGAACTCAGCTGATCCGTAAGATTTTAACTGCTTGAATTTTACTCACTTGTCGGATGGAGGTAGTGAAGTTATACTATTAAGACAATAAAACCTTGTAGCCAGAATATCAATGTGTACCTAGGCCATTTTAAGAAAGTTGTAAGGAGTTTTAAAATCAATGAATTTTCACACAAAGATACATTTTCAACAGGTAGTACCACAGAATGTAAGTAGGCCTATGTTGCTTACAAGGCATAGAGATAAACCAAATATTGTGAAACAAAAATCTCTGCGACTCTCGCTCAACCACAATCAAACAAAAAGGTCAATGCAATAAATTGTCACTATCGATGGATGGCTCTCCAAAATGTGGGATCTATTAACTTTAGATTGAAATCTATACATTAAATTATGTCAGTTTCTCTCCATTATATCAATGCAGCAAGATAGGCCCATACTGTAGGCTATACACTCATGTTCACAATGCTTAACACACTGAATTGTGAGAAAGAACCACACACAAAAAACAACAACAAATGCTCCAATTTTAAAATGAGCTGTTAATGAGCTGTTTATGAAAGTCTGAAATAATACTTGACCATGTCAGGCTAATGAACTTTGGGTCAAACTAATGTTATCAGAAAAAAATAAAAAAATTATATATGGCATTCACCATACAAGTCAGAAGCTCACTGTGAGCTGGTTAGATTCGCACCATCGCACGCAAAGTTCTGACAATGTGCAAATTGCCACAAACTGTTTTTTCTCAACAAGACGGGAAGATGCCAAGTCAATTTCAATATTACAGCAAAGCATCTTATCTGAAACCATTGAATGTAATGATGCCGACCAACCAGAGAAAATAGAGAGGGGAGGGATTGCTAGGAAGAATTGACCCTAACAAAATTAGCAAAAGGAGAGAAGGCTTGATAAAAGTTATTTTTGTAAGAGGTCCAACATAAGTAGCTGAAAGGCCGTATTCAGCATGTCAGGCCAATTAGGCTGTAAAAAGCCTGGTGTCTTTGTGGCCTAATGGCACATAACACAACATGGCATTCAGTGAACAGGGAGTCCACTTAACTATTTGCAAGACCACTCCATGTTTTCTATTACTTTAGTGTTGTTTGATAACTCTGGTTATTTTGTAAGTTTTGCTTCGAGATCTCATCATATATAGATAGAGTGCATTCTATTTTCTGGCTTTGAATTACAAATTATTGCCATTCATTGTCATTCTCATGGGTGCAATGAATATATATAAGTGCAATTGTGACCATGTATACAAACAGGGCATTAATCTTGTGTACGTGTATTATTATGCACATTTGTCTTTCACAAAAAGGGATGTTTATCATAATGCCTTTCTCATAACCTTAGGAGATGATTAACTATTGCTCTAAACATTTGGCTTACACGAGGAGCACTCATTAAGGCCAGATGCAGTCCATTTCCACAGACAAGTGGTCAATGAACTTCTGTATATGGTCAGCATTGTCTCCACCATGGCATGACTAATTAATTTCACAATGCCCACCCTAATTAGGCTTGTGGATGGACAATCAAAAGCTGCCACAAGATACAGACTTTGTCCCAGGCTAATTGGCAGACATAGTCGGTGTCATTAATTATAGACCTACGTATACCACTGGTTTTGGTCTCTGACAGATATAATCTAGACAATTAAAAAGAGTTATGACCATTGTTTTTCATTAATAGTAGGATAATGGAAATAGAGAGGTATTTAGACACTTGAAACTGTTGTTTGACCTAGGGCCTATGTGTCTGACCCTGTTCCCCGTTCCTAGCATCTTTGTGACAATCTATATCTATATATATATGAAATTAGTTTTTCATGACTAAGGCTTGTTTCACTTTCAGTTACCAGTGATGATGAGATTCCCCGTGTTTAATCAAGTGTTTTTCAAATATATAAAGTTGCTTAGTGTATACCTCCAAACAAATACTAGGGGGGGGGAGGGTAGATCTAGCGGTAGCTGCCTGGGCTGCCTGGGCTTATGTTGGATGGCTGTTTCAATCATCCTTCACCTCATTGCCGTGTCCTTCTCCTGTCCTAATTAGCCTAAATACAGGACATAAAGCCCCAATCATCCTTCCATCCATCCATCCAAACAAATACTAAGATGCAGCATAGAGATGAAACTAGAGTGGGTGCCTCATTGTCTCAGAAACTGATGCATTGGGTTTCTGTTGGATATCTTTTCTAGTCATGAAAGTCAAAGCATATCATAGGAGACTATGTGCCACACAAGAGCAAGGAAATGATATCATAATAATAATAATAGATCTATTTTCGATATCGTCGAATCTATATTCTATAAATACTCTAAACGCCTCACAATGAAAATATGATTGAAAAGTTAAAACCAATCAATGGCAAAAGTCAATAAAAGTAGAGTCAATGAATATAAATTGAAAATGTAAATGTCAGTTATAATATTGTGTAAATAAAAGCATCTTCAGTTTTGACTTGAAAATGACAAGAGATGGAGATCTTCTGACAAAGTGGGGAAGTTCATTCCAGGGTCTAGCACCTGCAACGTCAAACGCTCAATTGAGCTCAACAGAGTTAAGTCACCGGATCGAAGTTGTCTCGGTGGAACATGGTTATGTACTAGTTTGTTCAATAAACTGGTGCATCTTGATGAATTGCTTTAAATATGACTATAATATAAGTGAAATTGAATTTTAAAAGAAGGCTCTATGAGTCTACATATATTAGCCTAATCTGAGTGTGCGTTTTTCTCCTTTAAGAAGTGCCACTCTTTCTGTAAAACAAAAAGTTTGACAATTCAATTTACTGAAAATTTATCTCTATTTCATTTTTGGCAGCAGTTAACAGAAAGCATTTACTTATGAAATCTGTGACATACGGTAATGTTTTGTTCATCCATACTACACACAAGCACAATGAGTTAATAATGGCTAGTTCTCACGGAGACGTAACAGAGGGTTTAAGTGACGGCGTTTCTTATATTTCCAGGAAAGGGCAAAGATTTGAGCATGTTCGCCGTCAATTTTGGCTTTACGGCGCAACAGGAACAGCATGCGTCGTTTTAAGAGGTCTTTCTACGCAATTCCTAGAAATTTGACGATGCAGGAAAAAAAGATTCAACCGGTTGAATCTTTGCGAGGAAAGAAGTGGTGAAGCAAGAAGAAGCGTAAAAAGAAATCAGTGTGCGCCGCAGATTTTTTAAGATGCGGCGCACAAAGAAGAGCTTCGACGCAGAAACAGCAGTGTAGCAGAAAGCTCTTGCTTCATGTCACATGTTTCAGACACGCGTCGCGGAAAGACACATGTTCGACGCACGTGAGAGGGTGCGCGCCGCGTCTTTTGGACCCCCAATGCAGCAGACAGAGTGCATGCGTTGTTCTATTTTTAGCATCAACCCTTTGTCTGCGTGTCACCCTCTTTTTGCGCAGCGGCTGGGGCAGCAGCAGCGAAGCAGGGGGGGCGAAGGAGGGGGAAAGAGGCGGTCCGCACCCTGCATATATATAGAGGAGGCCAGTTTAGAGCACCATACCCACTCAGACCTTCGACCAGAACACACCTAGAATCCACGACACTATTATCAACTGCTACATTTGCTGCTACTTTTGTTGCTACAATTGTACTTTTGCTGCTACAACATGGGACCAAAGAGGAGAAAGGGCACCGTCGTCACCAGGGCACCAACCAAGCTCAGCACCAGGTCAACACTCCACACTCCTGGGAGCACTCCAGTGACAACTCCAGCTACAACTCCAGCTGCAACTCCTCTCCATGAACCTTCAGATGCTGCAGTGACTACATTCTTCACTACAGCCATGGCAGACCTCTCTCTACCTGGGCTCTACACCTCCACTACAGCTGGCAGCCAGACGAAGACCACCACTTCAACCACCAAAGCCACTGTCGTCAGCGAGACCATCTTCGAGGGCCGGCCAGAAGACAGCACAGACGAAGATTCTTCAGTTGAACTGTTTGAAACTGATGAAGGAGACAAGCCTGCTGCCAAGTCTGCTGACAAGCCTGCTGCCAAGCCTGCTGCCAAGCCTGCTGCCAAGCCTGCTGACAAGCCTGCTGCCAAGTCTTCCACGGGTCTTCCAGAGCCTACTGCCAAGTCTACTCCAAAGAAGACTCCAAAGAAGACTCCAAAGAAGCAGACTCCGAAGAAGACTCAGACTCCGAAGCAGACTCCCAAGAAAACACCAGAGAGCCAGCCTGTTCTTGCTCTAGACAGAGTGGCCATCCATGAGGACACCTTCGAGGAGGAAGAAGACTCTGCTGATGACACCCCTGCAGCTGCTGAAGCCAAGTCCAAGGGCAAGAAGGGCAAAGGGAAGGCCCCCAAGAAAAACATCCGCAACAACCTGGGCATCACATCTGACCAAGAAGATGACCTCATCAACTGGTACAGAGAGCATCCTGTCCTCTACATGAAGGGCACCAGAGGCTACAAGGGGAACGAGAAGCTGCTGCTGGACACAGAAAAAGCAAAGGAGCTGGGCCCCAAGTACACCTCCCAGGACATCTTCAACTGGAGGAAGACAGTCCGCACTCACTTCTCCAGACTCGTCAGGCCTGAAGCTTCAGGAGCCGCCAGGAAGGAGACGCTCACAGAGAGGGACCAGTACATCCTGAACAACTGTCGGTTCCTGAAGGACTCCATCGTCCACAAGCCAGGGAAGGAGCTGTCCGCCATCTCTCAACTGTCTGCCAACCGGCCAGCATCAGACTCCGAGGACAGCTACAACCCTGAGGATTCCCTGCCAGCTTCCTATGACATGCCGGACATGCCACCTGAACAGCCAGCACAGGACAGACCTGAGAGCCAGCAGTCCCAAGTCTTCCCTGGAGCACCAAAGCCTGGAGCCGCTGCCAAGGGAACCAAGAGGAAGGCCCCAGGAGAAGAAGCCATGCACTCCGCCATGAACGTCATCGCAGGCAGCATGCAAGCCATGTCCTCCGCCAAGAAAATCCTGAAAGGCTCTGGCTGCAAGATGTGCCCCGACCACCAGGAGTTGACACCCGACCAGGAGTACTGGAGGATGAAGTGCCAGGACCTGTACCACGTGGGAGTGCACGCCAGCCCTGAAATCAGGAGGAAGATGGTCAGGACCATTGCAGAGGCCGCCCTCTACTGGGATGATGAGGCCAGCCGCCATTCAAGACAGCAGCAGGAGCAGACCTTCCAGCCTCCTCATCCTCCTCAGCGCCTGCAGATGCCACCTCCTCCTCATCCTCCTCCTTCTTCGACGTATGTGCCATCCCACCACCAGCAGCACCACCACGCTTCCAGCAGCAGCCATCACTACCACCACCACCAGCCCAGGGAAGGAGGATCCTCCAGGCAGACTCCCAGCTACACCGTGATGCAGCCCAGCCCATCCTCCATGACACTGATGATGGATGCTCAGGAGAGCCCTGAGAAGTACGGCTACCCCCCTGGACCCAGCTTTGGTCAACCGGCCGTCCATCACCAGCACCAGCCTTCCCCTTCGGCCAGTTGGACTGACAATCTCCTTTCTCCACGAAAGTAGAAGATGCAGCAAAGACAACAAAAAACCTCGGCCCTTTTAAGGGCCACCAAATCCTCCCAAAAGGGCAGGCCACGTACACATCTTATGTTGACAAAAAAAAAGAGCTTGTGTTGACCGAAAAGAGCCAAAAAAGAGCAAAAAAAACGTTGACAATCCCCCAAAAAAAAGTCCCCCAAAAAAAAAGTCCCCCAAAACAAAAGTCCGGTCCTGGCCTTCATTAAAAGTAATCACCTTCATAAAAGCAAGGTGCTAGTTCCCCCTTTCTTTGCCCCAAAACATACCAAGTGCAGCACTAGTACAAGTGCTGCATTCTTTGGTATAAACATATTTTTATTGCACTAGTACAAGTGCATGAATTTCTTAATTAAAATGTAAGGCACTAGTACAAGTGCTTTGCTTTTAAAACTTGTGTTGGTTGGTTGCACTAGTACAAGTGCATCACTTTGTAATTTCACTTGTCTAGGGCAAGTGGCAGGTAGATAGCTAGATAGCTAGCTAGATAGATAGATAGATAGATAGCTAGATAGATAGCTAGATAGATAGCTAGATAGATAGCTTGATAGATGGAATACAATGCTCGTTACATATATACACTGCAGCAAAAGAAAAGCAGTTGTCGTCACTTTGCATGGATTGGACTTGGATAGATAGATAGATAGCTTGATAGATAGCTAGATAGATAGCTAGATAGATAGATAGATAGATAGCTTGATAGATGGAACACAATGCTCGTTACATATATACACTGCAGCAAAAGAAAAGCAGTTGTCGTCACTTTGCATGGATTGGACTTGGATAGATAGATAGATAGATAGATAGATAGATAGATAGATAGATAGATAGATAGATAGATAGATAGATAGATAGATAGATAGATAGATAGATAGGATGGATGGAGGGATTGATTGATTGATTGATTTTTGGGCTTGTTTTGTCAACATAGGATGTGTACATGGCCAGCTCAATTGGGAGGATTTGGTGGCCCTTAAAAGGACCTGGGGTTTGTTGTTTTGAATGCATCTTCTTCAGATTTTCTCCAACTGCCAAGGGACACTTCCTGCCGGACTGTTGACCCAGTCACGTAGGTAGTCTCGAGCAGCCTTGGCATCTCTGGAGGCATTTCCGTGTCGAAGTGGTTCTCCTAGGTCAAGCAATTGACGGTCTCCCCTCCAAACTCCTTCAGCGACGTCATGTGTCTGTGGATCTTCTCTGTCCATCACTTCATTGTCACGGGCATGGTGGACGCCTACTCTGTCTCGCAGAATGTTGTGTAGAACACAAGCAGCCATTGTGATGTATGTCACTCTTGTAGGTCGTTGGGGCATGGTGGTCAGGAAGCATCTGAACCTGTGTGACAGCAGACCGAAGGCATTCTCCACCACTCTCCTGGCTCTTGAAATCCTGTAATTGTAGACTCTGGAAGGAATGTCAAGGTTCTTTCTTGGCACTGGTTTGAGCAGCCATGTCTTCAGGGGAAATGCCTCGTCACCCACGATGTAATATGGGAAAGGATTGTCTTCTGTGCCAGATAGAGGTTCTGGAGGTGGTAGGCCTAGATCTTCCTCGTCCAGGAGTTGTCGAAGTACTGTGTCCCTGAAGACGCCGCCATCAGATGCACTTCCTTGACAGCCAGCCTGCACATAGATGAACTTGTAGTCGGCATCAACGAGGGCCATCAGGACAATGGAGTGAAATCCCTTGTAGTTGTAGAACAAGGAGCCTGCAGCCTTGGGACATCGGATTGCGACGTGCTTGCCATCCAGAGCTCCAATGCAGTTGGGCAAGTTCCATTTCGTCTCAAAAGCCTTGGCTATCTCCTTCCATCTTTCAGGCTGTGTGGGTAGTGCCAGCTGTCTTTCGAAGGCATGAACGATGGCAAGGCAGACCTCAGGGATGAAGTTGCAGATGGTGTTGGGTGCCACACGGAAAGCATAAGCTAGGGACTTGTAGCTGTTTCCTGTTGCCATGTACCGCAGGGTGATAGCCAACTTCAGACCAGGTTCCAAAGCCCTCCTCATGTTGGTGTCTTGCTTAGCGATGAGTGGTCCAACAGCTTCCAGGATTTCAGCAAAGATGGCAGGGGGCATTCTAGTGTAGTTGTAGTAGCCGGACACGTCACGCACTTGCAGTTCAGGCAGCAGTTGATGGAAGTGACCATGTTGTTCCCTCTGCAGCAACCAGTTGCGAATCCACCACCTTTTCTGTCTCCTGGCCCTCCTCCTCCTGTGTCTCAAATAGACAGCTCCGATAGCAACAGCAGCAGCACCAGCCACAACAATAATTTCTTCTTCATCCATCATGCATATGTTCAGTAGGCAGTCGTTGTGTTCTCATTGAAGGGCAATCAGCAAATGAAGCAAGGAGGTCCTCTGTGTCCCTTTTTATAATGAGCAAAAGTGACTCCTGCAGCAGCGAAACACACTTTGCCGCAGCGCTGCAACAAGAGACGTTCGTCGATGCTTAAGAGACCTTCGTCGCTGCTTAAGGCAAGGACGACGAAGAAGGTCAGCATCGACGCGCCTGTAATGTCCTCGGCGCTTTATGAATGCATGTGCGACGATTAACCATCAAGTTACGCAGTAACAAGTCCCTAAATGCGGCGTTGCATCCTTACAGTCTTCGGCGAGGCTGTCATTTTCAGCGACGCATCTTACCTCGGGTGTACGCCGAAGGTTTCCTGATGCGTCGCAGGTCGCCAATTTCAGACCTAGCTGCCTCACAACCATCAGCGGCGTAAGAGGAAACAACATTGGGCGAAGTAAAAGCAGCCTCGCCGAATTCCAAAACAAAGTGCGACGCGTCTGTTTGGAACTGCGCTGAGGAAAGAGAGGCGGAACGCGGCGAAGAAAGCTTAAGCAGCGCCGCGGACACCTCAAGACTCACCGCGGCTACTAACTTTAAGCGTCGCACATGACACTAATTGATTACGTAACGTGCCAAAACCAACGTTCTACGCCACAACTTTCCAAGAAATGACTTCTCTTGATGCGTCGCTCTCAAATCGCCGTCGTGAGAACCAGGCATTAGTCATGCAATGCTGAGTACCATCGCATGAACATCCACATTTTGCCTGGTATCAATTGATCAACAATATGGCATTTCCAGCATGACAGGTCCATTCAAATCAGTTCATTGTCCACTAAGTCTTTCTTTTTAATGATCTAAACTCAGTCATCTGGTCTTGTATTGAGACCAATTACAAAATCCTTTTCTGGCAACACAAGAATAAAAAATGAAATATGACAAATATGACAAATCCTGTTTTGGAAAGAAATTATTCTGTTGAAATGGTTTGAGTGTTGATTGCTCTATAGTTAACTCAGTCTTGCTGCAACCAAGTAATGCCTAAGCTATTTTAATTGCGAATGATATTAAATTACGGTGCATGATAAAAGGAATTGCTAATTCATTCTATTTCAAAAATATCAATATTTTCTTGTTTGTAACATTGTCTTCGAACAGGGTATAAAATAAGAAAATTTGATCACTGCACATTTTGTCTCGTCCGAAATGAGGGCGAACTGAGGGTGACCAATCGGCGTTCTCAAGTGCCAGCTTTCACGCATGGTTGATGATGGTTCAATTGAAAAATGAAATAGGCCTATCATCATCTTAAATCGTGGCATGAAATATCAGTACACATGTCTAGACTAAACAGCTTGTTGATGGGCTTGTGCATATTTTATTTCTTAATCGTGTCTGATTGAGCTCTACTGCTTATATTTCTATACTTCTGAAGTAAATAAAGCAACAAACTGTCTTTCTTCTGTAGTTAACTAACCACCAGTCCAAAATTGAACACAACAGGACTAGTTGAATATTATGTACAGAAGTCTATTGATCAGCATTTGTTCCTGTAAAAATTTAGGAGATACATGTACATGTATTTATGAAACCGTTTGGAAGCTCAGAGAAAATAACAGCATATATATATTACTGGAGCCACTGAAAGACTATGGGTAATTCCGTGTCATTTTATCAAATTTCAGAAAATTGTCCTACTCAACTCATTCAGAATGCCTTGAACATTGTTGAAAATTTACCAGAATCAAGGTTTCTCACCAGAAAGCACAAATCCCAAGCGATACAGAGATATCTTGAATAGTTTCTCTGAAAAACAATTCATGAAAAGTTTGAGATTTTTGGCAAATATTTTTTAAATCCAGAAATTTGAAGGCATGTTACTCAATCAGTGTAAAACCTAGAGACTTGCAATTGAGCAATATGTTTTTGATGTAACCCAAGTGTTACATGTATAACGCATTGATTCAGCCACCTCAGTGCATTTGCATCCATTTCACAAGTTGTCAAAAAATCTGAAAATTGCAGTTTAACAAACTTTCAACAAATGCAGAATGAAATTGCTTGCCATGTTGACCCTCAGAAGATCAATAACGTGGTGGGCCAATGACTATTTTAAAATTCATGAACTGTATGGATTACTCTCAATTGCATAATTTTTAGGAGTATGGTTTCAAAGCCGTTGCGCCCACTCAAGCAGAATCAGAAAAAATAATCTGGGGAAAATTTCCTGCCGCCTCTCAGGCACAAGCATTCTGATCATTTGCCAGCCCTCCTGCTTACCTCCTTAAGGTGACTCAAGCATGGTGATTTGATCATACAGATTTTTCTAAAATTTTGCACAGGTACTCTATGGGACCCATATGGGACCCATACATTTCAAAAATGAAAAACAAAAAAATTTCACCGACTCGTTTTGTTGCCATGGCAACAGTATGTTTGGCCTGATGACTGCTTAAAAGTCATAAATTGAGTTTTTGGTTATGTACCACAGAATAAAGCATTACATGCATTTGTCACACAAAAACGTCAGAAATGTCTTCCCATGGATGTAAACCAATACATTTGCCACAAATTTGAAGAAAAAGGTTAAAATACTTTTTTCTGTAAGAGCTCAAAGGGCACCAATACACAAATTAATTGCTGATTTTGTATGCATCAATTTTGGCAGTAATCAAATTTTAGGAAAACGATCATACAGATTTTTTTAAAAATTTGCGTATATCATGAACAAGTTATTGTCAAACAAATGGCCAAAAATAAAAAAATTTCACCGAGTCGTTTTTTAACTGCAGTACCATGACTATGCCAATGTCAATTTAAAGAAATAAACACAATTTTAGACACAGTTGACTGAAATTAGTTGAGAAAATTCTTTGGATAAAGATGAGAAGCTGAAACTTTAAACTAGCATAGAGTAGGTGTTACTGCATTCAATAAAAAAATAGTTATGCTTCTAGCTGCATTAGATCTAATTTAAACAGCAAATTAGTGGCTGCCATGCTGTTAAAAAAAAGAGCCGAAAATGGTAACGTCACAACTGTTTCAGGGCCTGCAGCAGTGGTGACGCTATGTTGCTAGGCAACCAGGCTGCTCAGAAGTTATGTGCAGTGTACCCCATTAGTACAACATTACAGCAGGGTGACCGATTCAGGGGATTTGCCAACTTTGGGGTGTCTGCAGTGGTGATTAGCACCAGTGGCTGTGGTCTAATGCAGAAGCGTTGTGAATAATTTCTATTGTGCTCTGAGGCAGTGTTTCAAGATTTGTTTATTTAGCACGAATATATTCTTCCTACATTTTATCTGGAAAATCTAATGAACGATAAACGAGTAATTCAGGACTGTCTTTGAGTTATCAAGCAGTAAAAATTGCCAAAACTATCATCAGGTCAGCAAAAGTATTACATTTGTTAAACATATATTGCGGGGATTATGCAGTTCACCATAATTTAGCAAGGGTGAATTTGATCACTGCACAAATTCAGATTGATCACTGCACATTTCAGATTGATCATTGCACATTTTGGGATCGTTGCACGCTTATTTTATACCCTGTCTTCGAATGACACTCTACGCTGTAAAATTTTAAATTTTCAGTTAGCTCAAATGATTGAGTGAGGTGGTTGCACAATTTGTTTGAGCCATGATAGCTTGCCATTTTGAGTTATGATAATCATTATGTTGATATAACTTGCAAACAACAAGCTATCTTGGCTCAAAGGAATTGTGCAACCATCTCACTCAATCAATTAAGCTAACTCAAAATTCAAAATTTACAGTGTATCATAAATACAATCTCTTTATTTGTCCACCAAAAAACCACGTTGCTTAATTTTCTATAATAAACGATTGCAGCTATTTTTTGAACATCCATTAACAGTTGCCAAAAATTGGAATTTTCTCTTGAAATTTCAAGTAAGCTATTCCTCTACACATTTTGTCATCAGCACTCAATCAAGTAGCTAATCATTGGAGTAAACTGAGCCTTTCTGCTGCTTGTTGTAGAAAGGACAAGCATACTGTTTCTCCATCTCCAAAAATTGCATAATGGACTAAAAATGTACCAGACAGTCCAAAGCATCTTGGCATTCTGCACAAGCATGCATGTTTTCTTCGATCGAGTCAATACCTTGATCGCGTCTTTCTGAAGCATGAATGGGCACATGTCAAATCATTGACATTTCATTTGGTTAACACAGAACATCTCAAAATTGTTTTTGAGGAATTTTAACTAATTACCAGAACAAGAAACTACCTGTCCTGCTGCAGCAGTGAAATGTCATATTACATTCTAACCATGCTAATCAGCATCAATGGCTCCTATCAACAGGGGTTATATAAAAAAATATTTTATTGAATTGTATGGACGCCAGAGAGATAAGCTGTTCTCGTTCCTTGGCCCTGCCTTTCTTTTCATTAACAATAATGATAAAACTGACAGACGGAAATTCAGATTTATATTTCATATTACCTTATCATCAGCAAATTTCAGGAAAAGTTAATATTTTTAGCACTCTCATATGACAAACTGTCAATGCATGCTGTCACAATATTCATGAGGAGGTTCTTCAGAATGACGCAGGAGGTATTTTTGTTGATCACATCTCATAGTCTGCGAAATAGTTGTATACCCAAAGGACATAGAATGTATGAGCCATTTGTTAGCAGGTGGCATTTCCAAACAGAGTGGCATGATGGGAAGACTTGGATGAAGACTGAGCAACTGCATCCAAACAACTCATTGCGTTAAGAGTTACACTTTGGATTTCATAATTTATGAGCTGAGATGAAGGCATCTGGCCTTGTCATAAATAGACTTTTGATAAAATTGTAACACTTGTCAATTCAAGACTACACTACAACATTCTCATCGGACTTTCGAAAAGGGTCTCTACAATTAAACAACAATAGAAAAAACAATAGACGCTACTGTACGGATACTCTTTTTTTTCACAATGTTAAAATAGATTGTGTTTGCATTCGAAAATAAAAATCATGTGAGTGACATATATGAAATTTGCTCCAGCTGCATCATCTCAGAGCTAAGCTGCATAATGCAACTGTTCCAATGTTGAAACAGTGTTTATGAGATCTTGCTCAAAATTCATTTTTGGTGCTAATCAAGTCATAAATCAAGTATTGCCTCTAATGGCTCTCAATTTTTTTCTCCGCATTTTGAACTTTTTCGGCAAAGAAGAAATGAAATTGTCAAAGATACTCCGTTAATTTAAAATGGAGAGCAATTGGTCACTTTCAGTAAAAAATCAAATAACTATAATGCATACAAAAAAAAAAATTAAGCACTTCCATCCCTTTCAAACAGAACCCACAGAATCAGTCATTTCTCCTGCACAATCCTTGCCCATTAGACTTCAGACAGAAATGATATAGTCAAGTTCCAGCAGAGATACAGCTCAATAGAACCCATGAGTAACCCGGACAACACTGGCCATCACTGCAGTTCTAGAAAGTTATCCATTGCATACGTTCCGTGAATGCATCTTACGGCCATACATTCACCTTTCCATCACAAGAGGACAGTTGTGAATAGCGATATGACATCTCTTTCATGCTCGCTCTTGATTCTATGTCGGCTACGTGACACAAACACTTGCCCTAGGCATGGCGTAGAGTTTGGAGTTCTGGCATCTGATATGCAGGCTATTAGATATAGTTTAGGCATTTATGAAAAGAAATATTATCAGCATGACACAATATACCATAATACGTTAAGCACTGGCATCTGCAGAGATTTTGAATGTATTTTGAACCAATCTATGTCAATCACAAAAGTTAATTGAATGTTATTGTATGTTAGAATCTCATAATATTATATTTTGGAGTAGTATATAATTGTCATTTAACATTCTTTGGAGAAGCATGAGCCATGACAAATGTATATCTTGTGAGGACTTGAGGTCACAGCTGGTATCCCTTTATTTGAGCATTGCAGCCTATATAAAGGATGTATGACCTGCGACGTAACTTTGTACTGGATTGGATTCCCCAGCTTCTAACCAATGTGAATAGCCACACTCATCCTAAGTGACTACAGTGGAGAAATGAAGGAATAAGTTAAATCTTATGTTAACTATGTTTAGGCCCGTTTTAGACGGAATGGTGTTGGAGTAAAGGCCTATTGTTTACTACAATAATTTAAAAACAAATGACTTGACATGCATCCATGATCCCATGGCTTCTACGGGAACATGTATGTATGTTTCTTGTGATTGTCAGTTTTTATTTCACTTCAGTGTCTTTTCTTTGTGCCAAGAATTCGTTAAAAACAAATACCAAAGCCTGGCAAGACTGTATTAATAAAAATTGATTATAATATAAATTAATTGCAAGTATAGAAAAATTAGAAGGGTCAAAATTTGATAAGTCTGAAACTCTTGTCTCCCGTGTTTAACAATAATTCATGATGACAGGAAGGCACATGGAGAACCTCTTGTTGTCATTTGTCATAGACAAGGATGTGAGCAAAATTTGTAACACAAAAAATATGTGCAAGAATATTTTTATCCAATCCGAAAAAAGCATTGAAGCAGCCAACCCCCCTGAAAATGGCCTGTCTCCACCAACATTTTCTTTGAAAGATCGCATCACAAAAACTAGTACAGGATCCCGATTCAATTAAAATCTTCCATACATGGAGATTGACTGTCAGTCTTCTAAAATCTAGTTACCTATAGCTGAAATAATATTCTGTATAAGAGCAGGAGGTTGTGGTGTCAATGTCTCCAGTATTGCATCATTAACTCCATTGTAAATTTAATTTCTTGAGATCTGGTAAAAGACTCTGTGTGCCAAAACATCGCACCACTAGATATGCTAATACATTTGTAAATCATGCCATCAAACTATACAACCATAAATCTAGTCTGTGATCCTTTGTATATACATCTACTTCAGTATTATAATTTATTCTTGTCATATCATATTTATTTATTTGCACTGCTTGGTGTTCTTGTCTATTTATGCCAAATTGAGTTTCATCATGTACATATTCATATGTTTATTGATGATACAATAAAGTAATATCTTATCTTATCTTATCTTATTAGCATCACACCGGACTTGTTTCTTTATAAAAAATTAAAGGGACACACATTCTGTGAGAAAACCTTGTGTCTGACGTTGTCTGAGAACCCAAGAAAATAACTGAACTATCTCTAGCTCTGCATCATTAATGTAAACCAAAATATTATAGTATTTCTGTTGGCATGTCAGTTGTCCTATCTCAATTTGTCATTAGAAAATGCCTTGCTGCTCTATTTTGACCGCATATTTCTGGACCAAAATCACTGTGAGCGTGTTTCTGGTGTTCATAAGGTCATTGCATGCATATATTGCCAGACTGCCAGGTTTGCAGTGGTCCCTGCAAAGATGTTTACCTTAATTGTCACTAGCATCATGCTATCATTAGCATCATGCCAAAAATGACTTATTGCCTCTACCTCACTAAAATTTTGTTGTAGGTGACTGGAGTTGAAATTAGTTGAATATATATTATCAATAAATGTTTCAACAGAATATTACATAACATTTTTGCATTTTCCTTATCTGACATGCTTAGTATGAAGTTTGATGCTTCTCTGGAATATGGGGCGCCAGTAACATTTTACCATTGTCTAGCACCTGAAATATGGTTTAGCAAAGACATTAGATGCTGGAGGGAGTAGTGGAGATCATCTTTGTTATTCAGAATCCAAACTATAGATGAAAAAAGTATTTTGGTTTGTGTTTGTAAATTTCTGATTTAAGGATATGTTCTATCTCAATAACTATTGGTGATAGAGACCTGAAATATAGCTCAATGTGTGCAGAATAGCCACTTTCCCAAATGTTAGTAATACATTCTTCAGCTCTAAGTGGTACGGATTTCAAGTTATAGGCATGATGCTAATGACACACATATTTGGTATTTTAATTGATCAAAATTCAGTTTCTACAAAACAATTGGCACTAGAGACCTGGAACTTGGCCCAAAATGTGCGAGCAACTTGCCTAATCATTGGCAATGGATAGATTAGCCTTAACTGGTCAGGATTTTTTCACTTATAAGTGTGACAAAAAACATTATAGCTATGTTTATCACCTCAATACAGATCAGCAGAGCATTGGGACCCTTGAACATGAAAGTGCAGTGATAGCTGACTGTTTGACCTACCCAACACAAACTTAAAAAGGCATTTCTGGAACGAAAATTTTCGAATTTTTTTCAGCTGAAATTTCAAGGTTTACAAATTTTGACCCAGAAATGGTTATTTTGTTCAGCTAGGAACATTCTTTTGCTGGATAAAATCATAATATATTGATTAGTTTGGTGAAATACAAGTGTAAGCTATTCTGAAGACATGATACTTGAGTTGAAATTAAATTATGGTAGCCATAAAATGCTGTCAACTGCCTGTTTTTGTATCCGTAAATTTGTATTGTTGACCTTTTTTGAAAATAAATTTAATTTAAGTGAGTGATTGAGTGAGTTTCATTAGTACGTGATTGGGCTATTTAGAGACATATTTGGTTTATACTAAGTGTCTTTATAGTTCTATATTTCATACAGGTTTAGTTATTTCTTTTTTTGTGTCGAGGTTTGTGTCGTCCATTTTTTTCCAAAACATTTCAATTTCCTGTCCTGTAAATACAATTATGTATACATATTATATTATATATTTAGGCTTCTATGAAGATATCATTGCACAAATATGAGCAATCAAATAAAGTAGTAATCCAATTATCTAATTGCCAGAATAGAAGCAACAAAATGATGTTAGTTCTCATTTCCAAATGGGCATAAAGGATAGTAATTTCAGTTCATTAAGGGACAAGGTTGACATCTAATAACTCTGCCCGTATGGTAATGGTCCCATAACAAGATGAGCGATACTTAGTCTATTATTGGTTCTGACAGTGCCAGGGATCTTGTTAGTTATGCTAGGGTGGTATTGCTATATCTAGCAGAAATGTTAGTTATGCTGTAGCGGTATTGCTATATCTAGCAGGAAACACTTGAGAGGCTGATGCAGGGGGGAGCCTAGGGGGCCCAGGCCCCCCCAGACCACTGAGATTGATAATAGTATTTAGAGGAAAATACGCTGCGACGTGGACTCGCGAAAACAGAAGTACGCCCGGGCCCCCCTAGATGACCGTGTCTGGATCCGCCACTGCTCTTTGATGTATTGTGAGGTAATGGGAAGTACACAATTCACTGATGATTCTCTGATAAAGAAATTCAGAATATTTGGAAATAACTTTAATTTACCAGAGGAGATTACCAAAGTTCCATCAGAAACATCTCCTGTTCAAGGTTGATGACCCTAAACTTGAGAACAGTGACACTAAACTTGAAAAAGTGACAGCATGCTTCCTTAATAGCATCATGTATAATGACAGTATGAACTTTGTTGGTATGTGGTTAAATGCGGCTTGATTGTAGACACAGACCATCCATCAAGATGGATAATTCTGGCTGACATTTCTGATTTGAAAGAAATGCAATCAAATGCTGATCAGCTTGTCATGTAATCTTCCATTATAAATCGTCTCTGAGCAAATTTTTATGTCTTGCACTTAAACTTATCTCAGATCACTTACAGAGCATCCACTTGACTCTGCCCTTAGAAATTTCAGTAAGATTTTATGGTCTGGCCACTTAACAATTTCAAACTGCTGTTGATCTATAGTGTTTTTTTTCTCTATTTAATTCTCTGAATTAAGAGAAATATGGGTGTGGTCCATTTAAAACTCCTAAAATATAATCTCTCAGAATTCAAAATCAAGGCATAAGAACAGTCAGTCAGTGTGTGTTTATTAACCAGTCCATAGGCATACCAGACACAGAAATTTTTGGATGGTGAACAAGATTTGTCAGAATTTCATTATTGTTATTCCATATCACACTAAACTAGATTTTTCATGCAGAAACCATTAATTTCACCAAGGTTTACAGGCAAATGGTAGCAGAGACAATTCATGATTGCAAGCCAAATCTTTAGAAAAGAAAATTGATAAACTGTCAGTTAACACTGTAAAAATGTGTTTTAACCCACCATACCTTATTTGTACAAGCAAATGGGTTCCAAGTGGTCAAAGAGAGCATAGTTATGCAGATGTTTGAGTGTGTTTTGTCTGCCGAGGCATTACTGTGCAAAGACAATTCAATGAACCGAGTGAAGAACTGTTTGTAGAGAATGTATACTTCAACATCATTAAGTGAAACACCATGAGGTTAAAAAAGCAAGACCCTTATGCTTTTTACCCCAATTTAGGGCAATCCTTTGCTTCTGTTAAGTTGTCTTTACCTGCCATTTTTTCACTAGTTACTTTAGCAATTACATGCTCGACCAATTTTTGGTCGTCAGTAGTTTTGCCTTGGCCCATTCAGCACGTGGAATCTTCTTTCCAGGCTATAAAAAACACCAGCCGGGTAGCAGCTTAAGCCCTGCTATTATCCAATCCAATCAATTACTTCGTTCCAATGAGGCAATCCACCAAATAGTATTGTCCTCAGTAACAATTTCTTCTTATCGGTTATTAATCAACACCAACCTTACTCAGAAGGGTGGTGCAATATGCTGTGTCAGGTGCCGGAGGATGATCTTATTCAATATCTAAATTATATGGCCAATATTTTCCTAGGTTGAATAAGAAAATGAATTCAGCTTTTTAGTACAATGTTCAAGGAAAGCCAAAATATACGATCTTTGGGTTGACTGGAAATTTGATTGCCTCCTCCAAAGTGAACATAATTACGAATTTCTCATAAAAGGTTTGATGATACAATTTGGGATAGTGACAGTAAATGCTACAGATATGTTTGGTTTTTTTCGGACTCGATAAGTTTTTGGACAGATGGGACCAGACAACGACAAGCCCGGGTCAGTTCACTCACATTGTTTGGAGCGGAAGTAATGCAATGTGTCATTATGGGCCAAATAGACCAAATGGTGTTTGCAAGATGCCATGATTGTGTAGAAATTACAATAAACAAAACTCGTCCCTATGGCCTATACCCATTATTGCATGCCCATATGCATGAGCACAACTGTTCTGAACAGTTGGTTGTTTTTAACAAAAGAATGATAATAATCTGTCATTAAACCAAAATTTTACCACACAATTATTTTGAGCCATTAATTATGGGGGTGTCAACCTGTGATTTATACATGTATAAAAATAGACATGAATGTGATATGACACAGGTCTAATATAATTATATAAAGTTTGAACAATGCAATGTCACTGTACAGTATACATACTCTTGAAATAACTACCCCATATCATCTTTTGTGGCACTAATGCAGGGTGCATTTGCTCACCCACTCAGACATTCTGCATATGTGATAGAGTTCTGCATCTGTGCACGGATACTCTGTTTTCTTGCTCTGCCATATCTGTACAGGACTTCAGTACTCTTGCCACTGTCATGTACCCGCAATAGAGAAGAGATATGTTATACAGTCATGGCCTGAATGAGCATATAGCTTTTGGCAAAAATCTTCCTTCTGACTTTTGAAAAAAAAAATCATATTGCCAGGAAGCCATTTGTTTGACATACTCATTATACATGTTGGAATCAAATTATAACTAAAGAACTGATGGAACAAATTTCATTTGACTTTCAATTTTACAGGACACCTTGGCTTTTTTTCTAAATTTATGTTGTGAAGCTTCACACAGGCTTCTGATGTAATAGCTTTCAAGATTAATGTTGTTTTAATCTTTAAGTCACCTGTATAGATTCTACAGTTTGAAGCTAACATATTTTTATCTTTGTATGTTTGGGTTTTATGGTAGAACTTATGTTCCACACTCCACAGGCAACTTATGATTTCTTTTTTGTTGATGACCTTGACATCTCTATGAACCACTTAACACCTTTGCAATATCTGCTTGATGAGCAATAGAGTGACCTGTAAGAGCCAAAGAGTCTGCCGAGAGACTCAGATAAAGTTTCTTGTGAAAAAGCAGAGCTCTGTAGCCTAGACTAAGTAAACTCATGAATTACTTTGATAACTCAGAGCAAAAACGTGCCCAATCACTTTGAAGGCCAAGAACACTTATCAGAGCCCAGAGCCTCCGCCATATTCAGCCGCCGTCAGTCATAGCAGCCATAAGTCAAGTCAAGCAATGATCAATGCCAGCCACCACTGCCTAAACAATGTCAAGCCGCCGCCATCAAGAGCCTCATTGAAAAAGTATGATCCATACTTTTGAAAATGAAACAATGTTACAAAAACCTAAGACGCCAAAGTGAGGTATGTCAAGTCATGTAACACTTAAGTCACAGTAAATGACCAAGTACTTTGAGTCAAGTCACCAAGCACTCAAGTCAAGTCATGATGCACGAACTCAGTGACTCCCGGCTTTAATACTAATCGATTTTACTCTTGTTAACTAATTATTAACAAATTATGATATTATTTCAGTACATACAATTTACATCCTTATTTGCTACATACAATCATCTTAATAATTTATCTTCCTCTTACGATATTGAGTTCGATCTTTTTCAAGGACACTGGATTTGGGAAAAGGAAAATGTATAACAGTAGGCTGAAATCATTTTGTGTAAAAATCAAATATATACGATGGTTATTCAATGGTCCAGATGATTTCAGTGGTCCAGTTGTCACAGTTTTTTGTTCCCACTTTGTCAAATAGCACTGAGTGTGGAGACAAAGGTTGAAATAATCTGCCGTCTACCATGCACTAAGAATTACTGACATCCCAGAACAACACTTGATTAATTGTGGCTATTTCAAAGCTTCTGAGTTCAAGAAATGAAGAAAAAATGTCAGGCAATCCATCAATACGCCTCATTCCTGCATGCTGACATTTCCCATCTGATAGAAATGGAATCAAACACTGATCAGCTTGCCATGTAATCCAATTATCTCTGAGCCATGTTTTTCTACATTGCTCTTTAAAAACTTATCTCAGACCACTCATAGAGGTGCATGCTTCTTGCAGTTCTTGGTCTTGTCTTGGATAATGTTTCCAACAAGGACAACAACAGGATGAAAAGACAAAAGTTGCAAATGTTTTCGCTTTTCACCCATACCAGAAATGGCTGTTAGAATAGGAATTTTCTTGGTTTGTCATACCTGCAGGTTTCCAATTGTGTTAGTCAGTTAACTCCTTCCTTGTTAATAAGTTTAAGCTGTCCCACAATCATCCACAACTCGAGCAGGCAAATGTGCTAATCACATCTAGTTGTGAAAATATTGCTAATACCAGTCAACAGGGTAAATGCAAGGCAAGTTCTCTTTCTTTCTCTACTTTACACTGTAAGTTACAGATAAGGCACCACCCTCTGTGATCTCCTGCCTTGAAAGGATACATGTCACATAACTGACAACTTGTGGTAATGGCTTATGTACTTGACCATATAAATAACTTAAATATAAATTGTTACGTCTTTGTTCTTTGTCCAATGCAACCAACATGATTATCTTCTGAATAGCAGTTTTCATCTCTGTTTATTGATTGTAAATCAACTCCTTTTGGCGGTACAGTGTGCTAATTATTCTGCCTTCATATGTAATTGTAAGACTGGTGGCAGTGATGGGAACATGACATGTGTCTAGCAAAGAATAGAAAAATTACAATGACATAGAAACATTTCATTGAAATTTGGTTTTTCAAAAAACCATTTTGAATCTAAAAAACCGATTTTGTCTGAAATTTTTTAGAGTATACTTTTCATGCAAAATCCCTCACTCATGTTTCTTTCTCAAAGAGTTGTTAAAAAAGTAATGGACAGAATTTAAAAAATAACATATTTTAGAAGTATCTGATTACATACACATCGGTTAAATTAGTATGTGGCAGTAAGTTTACTATGCACATAACATTTTTGGAATTATCCCTTTTTGTTGAAGAGAGATCCGCATATACGAGGGGTTTTCCATAAGTTCTGTCCAACTAGTCATAACTTTTGCAGGATTTGATGTAGAAACATCACATTTTGGCAAGACAATATTGACGTAATTTGGAAATAATTCCCAAAAAATCAGATCACAGAAATAAAAATAAATGCTCAATATGTTGCCATGGAAACTAGAAGTCATGAAATGCGGCCCAGATTTCGTAGTACTCATAAAATGAATTAAAAAACCTGCATTATCTGTGTCTTGACTTATTGAATTGAAGCATATTCATAATTTTTTTCATTAAATACAATCAGTTCATTGTAACATCATTAATAATAATGGAAATTTGTGTCATTCTCTTATCTCAGCTACTTTACCATCATTCATGTAGTTACTCAGTTTTTTATGAGATACATTTTTTTGGAAAAGGATGACATTATATATACCCGCTATCTTTTTTAATTGTATTAGATAAAAACTAGCAGAGAGTGTAAGAACCTTCTTTATATACAAGGAAGACTGCATGAGTGATGAAACCAAATGAAGGTTGTTCAAAGTTTTTCTGAATGAGGCGAACACGCTTAGGAAAACCAAAGAAAAGAAGACTGCACAATGTCAAAACTGACCTAAACATGCTGCCTGAGCTAATTGGACACGGTTAGAAAGTATGAGAAAATGTACTCAGTTCCCCAGTCAATAGTTTGTGAAGTAGTGAAATGGATATTATAATGTTTTGAACATATTCTGTGCTATATATCTTGTAATAATTACATATTTTGATGATATATATCAAGGATGTGTCTGTTAGCCAGCTCTCAGCCGCATTTTCATGACTTTTGGTTTCCATAGCAACAGATTAACAATTTATTTTTACTTCTATAATCTGTTTCTTTGGGGATCATTTGGAAATTACCTCAATATCAACTGACCCAAATATCATTTTTCTGTTTAAAATCTAGCTAAAGTTATGACAGGTTAGACAGAACTTATGGAAAACCAGTTGTAAAGTACAAATAGTCTGTGAAACATGAACAGTGAACCTAATATAAGGACAGTGAGGCATTGGACATACAGTGGGTTGCGAAAGTTTGGACACCCTTCGAGTGAGTTCACATTTCTTCAGATTTCAGATGAACCATTTGCAGAATCTTTCCAACGTGAGTTTTGTGAGTGGAGGATACCAATGCACTCAGTTTTAGCCAGAGAGAACAATGGGAATATAAGAATATAAAAAAATATGGGTCTTTCTGTTGGATTTTACATGTGCGAAAGTTTGGGCACCCCTATAGATTCGGGTTTTGATTTCTCTATAACTCTACATTAAAGCAATACAAAAGCTCTAAAATGATTAGGATAATAATGTCAGCATCCCAGGACTTCATTTTGTGCACATGTTTGATTGTTCTCCCTGACAGAGTGACTCCAAATGTTGCAGCTTTGTGGTCCCTATGGCATCAATTACACATGTCAAGTTATACTGAAAGTTTTGAACATTTCTGGGCAAGGAGCCCTGGTCAGCCTCTCCTTTACCTAAATTAACATTTTATATCCAAAATAACCAAAAATATTTAAGATTAACGTGATATATTCAGGTTAATATCCAGCAAAATTATGATACTAGAATGCAATCTCAACTTTGTGTTGACAACACAGGACTATTTATGCTGAAATAATAACAATTTGGAGTTAATATTGCTTCTATATAGTCAATTTTGTTATTTTATAACAATTAAATCTTGTATATCAACCTCAGAGCCCTCCACAGTTATGACATTGAATGTGGTCGACAGGTGCATCATTCCGCCGTCACCATGCAGATGATGAAAAGCCAAGCTATACAAGGTATCACAATCACATAACTTATTCTGACTGCCTGAGTCTAGCCAAAGGACCCATCTAACTATTTAGGAGCAATCTGGATCAATTGTAGTGGTTTTTGAGGCAAGGGATTAAAAAATGCAATGAAAATGGAATCTCTCCAATACGCCAAAATGTGATAAACGAGGTTGACTCCCTAGGGGCAAAAAAAGGCAGCCCAAAAATTATGAATCACAACTATATAAATTCCGAAATTTTCATTTCTACACAACACAACTCAAAAGCAGCAGGTCTCAGAAATATTTTAACCAGAAAAGCCAAAGTACTCTGACATGGATGCCCAAAAAGTTGGATTTTTGTGAAATTTTACGTATTTTAGTTGGATATAGGTCTGAGCTGTAGCAAACTTTCATCAAAAAATAATCTGTCATGTTTAGGTGATGAAAAATAAATGTGATAAATCAACTTTTTCAGCTCCTTGCCTCAAAATAATTGAAATGTTATTGAATAATCTGACATACCTCGGGTACCTCCAATATGCGAAAATTTGAGGTATTCTGTTTAGAAGAACAATAAAAAATTCACACAAAATGAAGTCCTGGGATGCTTGCATTCATCCAAAGCGTTTGAGGGCTTTTATATTGTCTTAATGTAGAGTTAGAGAAAAATTAAGATCTGAATCTATAGGGGTGCCCAAACTTTTGCACATGTAAAATCCGACAAAAAGACCCATATTTTTTTATATTCTTATATTTCCATTGTTCTTTCTGGCTAAAACTGAGTGCATTGGTACCCTTCACTCACACAATTCACATTGGAAAGATTCTGCAAATGGTTTGTCTGAAATTTGAAGAAATGTGACCTCACTTCAAGGGTGCCCAAACTTTCGCACCCCACTGTATAAGGTAAGAAGAAATGTACTCAGCGTCAAGTTCATTATTTTAAGAATTTGGGAAATTTTAGCGATTATTTTTAATAGGTTTCCTGTCCTGTACCCCTGGTAAAAATTGAATTTTTTGACAAGATATAATGAATCTGTGTCCTTAAAAGTGCTCTGGGCCGCATTTCATGACTTCTGGTTTCCATGGCAACAAATTAACCATTTATTTTTGTTTCTATGATCTGATTTTTAGAGGATCATTTGGAAATTACTTCAATATTATCTGACCAAAAAATCATGTTTCTGTATTAAATATTTAAAAAGTTATGGCAAGTTGGACAGAACTTTTGGAAAACCCCTCGTATGGAGCAGACAAATATGCAAATTTATTTTGGTGCAATGTTGAGCCTTGCTCTGCTTTCTTGAGCTGCATGGTCAATCAATTCATTATTGCCGATATGTAGTTCAGAAGTTGGTCAGTTTCTGTCATATTAGTATGTTGCATCTCTCCAGCATATGTAGTGTTGCAGACATGCAACCATCCGTTTCATATGAAATACTTGTATTGGGGAAAGCTGTGTATATGGAATGGGATGACTTATCTTGTGGAGTGGATTAAATGCAGAAACTTGTTTTTGCTAGGCAAGAGTTGTTTTTGCTAGGCAAGAGTGGACACAGGTTAACAATAAACATTTCTCCTGTTACTGGAGATCTGAGAGCAGCAGATCTGATATATTTTTATCACTACCAGCTACAGATGAAGTATAGGATTTTATTCAATTTCTGTTTTTTTTAATCCACCATTTCTCTGCATTGCTGTATCTTACAGCTCTAGGTAATCCATGGCAGTGTCATTTCAAGATAAAGTACCTTGATTTAAAAAATTTTGGTCATCAAATTTTTGTTTGTTAGTTTGAAACTATTGTGTTGCGCAATGAAATACTTCATCTTATTGAATCATGTTCTACATAGTGATCTGATTTCTCTTTGGCTTTGTCTCCCTCTTCTCTTCTTCTTGCCTTTTACATTCTCTTTGCAGCACCTAACCCACACACCGTCTTTTACACAATGTAAGCATGAACAATTGTAAAGTGAACTGTAAGAGCCAAAGAAATCTGCCATAAGGCACAGATAAGGTGTGTTTTATGATAGAACAAAGGTTTACTGAGAAAATGCAAGCAGGAATTGAATGGCTTTGAAGGCTTGTGAGACCCAAGCAATACTACGGATCTTGTTCTTCGTAACTCGAAATGCCCTTATTCACATACATACTATGTGGCGCTACACTAATTTTACTTACATCATGTTTCCATCATATTTATATATCGGATGTGAATGAGTAAATGAAGTAACACGACAAGTTATCTTCATGCACAGTGTAAATGTAATTCATTGTCTTGTTGTTCATCAATCTTAACATTCTGCTGCTAAACAAATCCCTCAGAGATATCACTTAACAAAGGAAGTGTTAACAGAATCCCAGGGCAATATTGTTCAGTATCCTGCCAAATCCCTCATAACAATTTTGGGTTTCACCATTTCTACGAATGTGTGAGAATCCAAGACAACCCCCAGGACCAAGGTCCCCCTGTAAACATCAATCATAGACCCTAACAATGCCTTAACAAACGTTTCCATGTCTTTGTGAACAAATAACAATGCCAAACGGACTTTTCCTATGCTGCAAGCATGATATTTGCCTTGCTTATTTTGATTCTGGCATTCATGACCGCAATTATTGATATGCTGTGAATATAATCTAGGATGGATTGAGGATAAATAGCATTCTGAGATTATGCCAAAACAAAAGGCATAGTAGTTACTTTATAACGGATCACTGTTGCATATTCAGTTTCTGTTCAGTATAGCTAGTCTCTCAAATTAATGTAAAGATAATTTCAAAATATGATTTTTGCTATAATAGTTTTTTTATTGTTATTAGTTAGAGAATTTAAATAGAGATTTTAAAATTTTATGAATCCTATCCAAACTTTGCCTGCAGCTTCTTTTTGTATGCAGTTTGCAATTTTAAATGCTTTTCGTATATGGTTCAAACACAAGTTTACAAGCTGTTAGGGTGCTTCACTCAGCTTGGATCAGATATAGAGAGAGTGCTCAGATTAATGAGTCATAATATAACTTCTATCGAAGCGCAGCAGAGCCATGCCCCTGGTAAGATCTGTACCTACATGATAATCTTACCGCCATACCTATAATTTCATATCTCTCACTGTTACGTTCAGATTCAAACTGACCATTTTGGAATCCAAAGGTACTATATTTGGTCAGGTTAGTCATGCAAACAAAACAAACATTTTTGCATGCAGACATCATTGCATGACCAGATTCTAGTCTAAATGCAGTCTGATACATATAAGGCCAGCGAGATGACTGGCAGATACAAACTAAGTTGCAAGTCAATTAGCCTGACATGATCTTGGAATTATTTGGCCATTTGGACCCCTGTGTGAGTCAATCATTTCCAGTTATGCATGTTACTCACAGTCATTATGGACCTTCTTCATATTTCATGTGACATTAAACTAAACAAAAATCTGAAAATGACAGCAGTGGTTAAAAGGAAATTTACATGAAATTAGATTGTCATTTGTGTAATGGCAATGGACAAATATATTGTATTATTGTAACATATGGACCGTTTGGACACAGCATGCACTTTTGTGCAATTGTGTACTTAATACTTATAGTTATATCCAGGGGAACTGAAGCTATAAAAAGCTATTGAGGGAAGACATGTGGCCACAGACTGATATTGACAGAGGCCCAGTTCAATAGACCCAATGGATAAAAAGGACCTTGGAAAACCATGGCCAGCAGTGACATTCTTGATCTTCCTCCTGTGAATGCATCTTTCCCTTACATTAATCTTTCTATTACAACAGGAGGACCGTTGTCAGCCATGCATAGCAAAATGGCACTTCTTTCAATATAACACTGTCGCACATTTCGACCAGGCACAGCTCAATGTGAGAGTACCATTTTCAATGCTTGCGGTATGTACACATAATAAGTAGTAAATTGAAAAGGTCAAGACAAAGGAGACACTTCACGGAATGCAATAAGTCAACAAGTTCACTGTAAAATTTGATGCTCCAGATCATGGCCATCAAATATGCTTCTGCACTTTTCCTCGTTTTGAAGGATTCTAGGAACTAGAAGATACTTGTACATTCTCAGAGTCAAGACAACTAATCAAATATGGCATGGTCTTATGTCGTCAAACTTGGTGGTCTATTGTTTTTTCTTTGAGCTCTGCTTTACAGGAGTTCTGGTCGAAGTTGAATTTTCCGCAGCTTTTTCTGGCACACAGACCCAATGTTATTCAATAGGGAAGGGTGGTTGAAAGTCAAAGTTCTTCCTGTTTGATCCCAGAATTATGGTTTTAAACAATTTTTTGACAAATTGTTGTCGGGCAATAATTTGAAAATTCTTCCAATTATTGAATACCCCCCCTCTATACTGATCGTCTCTCCAATGCCAATGTTGTGGGGTATTAAAGAGGGTTTTGCCAGAATAAGAAAGGAAATTTTGGCTTTGTCATGCAGCCGAAATAAGTAATTACTGTCACCATGAAATAAATAATTTCCCACTGAGGAAAACCTGTCTATTAGTCTTAAGATGTCATCATCTCTGTGCCTGACAATAAGCTTGGGGTAAACAGAAAATGAAAAATAACGTGCAAGCACTTTAACAGCTGCTTGCAGAAAGACTATCCAACCATCAGCCCATCCATTTATCTATCTATCTAACAATCAATATTTGTCTATATATATCTCTTCTTTCCATCCTTCCATCCTTCCATCCATCCATCCTTCCATCCTTCCATATTCCTTCTTTCCTTCCATTCTGCCTTCCTTCCTTCCTTCTCTTCTTTTATAGTTTTAGTCTTTTTAATGAATTTGCAAACAATCCCTCTGGCTGGCAGTTGGCTGTTGCTGTTGCTGCTGCTGCTGCTGCCACTGCAGCAGAACATTTAAAATTCGCGGGAAAAAGGTACATTTTAGTTTAGAAAATAAAAATTTATTGTCACAGAAGTTTACCAAAAGTTGATGGAAGCAAGATAAAATTATCTTGACACTGTATGCTAAGTTTTAGAGTGATAGGCGAAATAATGCGACCTCCTATATGGTCAGAAGCTTACCAAAATTCCTCCTGCAATACAGGCTGCAAGCAGCTGTAAAAATGAATTAGTGAATCATTATGAATGTGGATACTAAATTAAATTGTAAACATTGATCACTGATGAAGTTACCAACTGGTCATTACAAGAAACTGTTCTTCAAGAAATATTTACAAAAAGGCAAGCTTGGTGAGGACTCAGTGAGGAAGTATCCAACAAGTACTTGATCCTGCTGCATGCTTTTACAGTTGACAGATGGACCAGTGCCGTGAGTTGGTAAAATTTCAGTTTTGGACCAATATGCACATACATTTAAGGTCATATCTCATCCCCTTGATGGAATTTTTGCCCATATTATGGATCATATGATAGGCAGAGATGTCTTCTTTCCTGGGAATAGCAGTAATTGGATTCATTGGTCACTGGTATTGAAATAATGAGTGATACATTATTGCAGTTAGGGACATTTTTGATGTCCCGCCTGGACACACCAATGTAAAATTTTTGCATAAAACTTTTAAATACAAGAAATTTATAATATATTTATATTTATAATCACACTTGTTAAGCATTACTGTTCCTCGATTAGTTGGGCATCCTATGAATCCAGAAAAAAGGCAATTGGATGTTACTATGTTTTTTTAATACACCTTTGGTAATCCTCCGTTGATGTGTCCCAGGTAAAGCTAAAAAGTGCAAAGCGATTTTTGATGCAACAGATAAACTATTGATGCAAACATTTTTGGAACATTTGACATGCCAATGCATTGCTCATGACCTTGTCTGTCAGGAAAATATCACTTCAATTGGTTGAATGTATTGGGCCAGAAGCTGTGATGGCTTAAGTAAGACTGACAACAGCGCGACGCCGTTACATTCTGCGAAAAATTTGTGGGACCTCTCTTCTTCGAGTACTTCCTGATGAAGGCTTTTTGCTGGAATTCTTGCATTCTTGGTATTATTGGCATGCTCATGAGCCAGGCTTTGCATTAGTATATAGAATGTGGTAGAAAGTCTAACAGATCATGGCATTAGAGCCCCATCTTTGAGACTGACAAAAAATGTGACGCTCTCACATTTTGTAATGATTATGATGACCTTTCTTCTTTACACGCTTCTTGATGAAGGCTAGGTGATGGAAAGTTAACTTTTCTGATATGATTTTGTTGCTCATGAGCCCAGGTTTCTGTTGGTTTATAGAAAGTATTTGTAATATATAATGCCATGATATTAGCGGCCTGTCTTTGTCACTACCTATCATGGTATAATGGCCCTGTGTTTATGGCTAACAAAAAGTGCAACGCTTGCTTACTACATTACCTGCTAATTCCACCATCGAAGATACAATAAGGCAAAAAATGAAAAATCTGTATTTTGTTTATTATAAGCATAATATTCAACAGATCTTGTGCAATTTTCATAATGGTATCTTAAAAAGTCTTTGCTGCAGATGTATTTGAATAAACCAAGGTTCGTTTCGAATAAACTGCATTTAAAGTTAGTATTTTATGCACATTCATGTTTAAATTTACCGGCATAATGTGGCCTAGTCATCACAAAAAAGCACTTACAACCTCAATTTTTTGGATTTTGAATCTACTGATACATAGAAAACATATAAGAGATTATTGATTTTTCGGCCAATTTCACAAGAAATTCCAAATTTTACCAACTTGTGGCATTGGACCAGATGTCAAGTGCTTACAGAATTTAACTGAAATATTCCTTGTAAGGTCTCATGTCTATCCATATCATTTTTTCTGTATGACTCAAATGCAAATTGTGAGGTCATATCATATACTTTCAATGCTATCAAAACAAGTCCGACTGAGCGTCAATGAGGTCACAAGATATAGAAGATACTCAATGACAATTGACAGTTCATTCAAATCCAATGAATAGGGACTGTTGTGGTCATTGATGTTTGCTGGCAGCTGAATTAGTCCGCGGGCCACCCTCCCCCCCTTGGGAATTTTGAAGACACATACCATCGGAAAGCTAACATTCCAGAGAACACATTTTTGCTTGTTGGTCATTATATAACCTCAACGACTGGCGGCCATGATGGATAATTCCAAGATGGCCACCGATTAACTGTTTCGCCCGTATCTCTGGATCTAATTGGGCTAGAACAATGATTTTTGGGTCTAAATATATGTTTTCATGGGTCAGGAATTCATTAAGACAGGTTTTGATACTCTCCTGGGAAGTTAAGTGCAGTTTAACTCCGTTTTTCAAAATGGCGGCCATTTATTTTGCCTCAATCATCGATATAATAATACCAAGGATCTTTGGTGTTATACTATCTATTGCAGTACACTAAACTATTACTACATATTACTTAGTATTTTTTTTAAAAATAAAGGATATGGAAAGTGTATTGTTTCATTTTGGACCGAGGGTCTGGACACCCAAGCCATAGCCAGTTCATAGTTTGGAAGTTGTTGAAATTTAGCAAAAATCTACGATTGTCCAAATTTTACGAAGCTTGACTAGAGTGTCCAGAACCTTGGTCCAAAATGAAACTATCTGTGCCAGATAGCCTGGCAAATAAGCTAAATTACCATATAGAATTCAATATGCCTTGCCATTTTTATGACCACTTTTAAGCCAGCTCATAGATAGGAAGTTGTTGAAATCTGGCAAAAATCTGTGATAGTCCTTATTTTACAAAGTGTGGCTGGTGTGCCCAGACCCTTTGTCCAAAATAGAACTATATGTGCCAGATAGCCTGGTAAATATACTAAATTGCCATATAAATTTCAATATGCCTATTGCCTAGCCATTTTTATGACCACTTTTAAGCCAGTTCATAGTTAAGGAGTTGTTGCATTTTAGCAAAAAACTGCGCTAGTCCAAATTTTACGAAGTGTGGCTTGAGTGTCTAGACCCTTGGTCCAAAATGAAACTATATGTGCAAGATAGCCTGGCAAATAAGCTAAATTACCATATAAAATTCAATATAATTAGCCATTTTTATGACCACTTTGATGCCAGTTCATAGTTTGGAAGTTGTTGAAATTTAGCAAAAATCTATGATTGTCCAAATTTTACGAAGCTTGACTAGTGTGTCCAGAACCTTGGTCCAAAATGAAACTATATGTGCCAGAAAGCATGGTAAATATACTAAATTACCATATAAAATTAAATATATATATGCCTAGTCATTTTTATATCCACTTTTAAGTCAGTTCATAGTTGAGGAGCTGTTGAATTTTACCAAAAATCTGCGATTGCCCAAATTTTACAAAGTGTGGATAGAGTGTCCAGAACCTTGGTCCAAAATCAAACTTTATGTTCCAGATAGCCTGGTAAATAAGCTAAATTACCATATAAAATTAAACATGCCTAGCCATTTTTATGACCACTTTTAAGCCAGTTCATATTTTGGAAGTTGTCGAATATTAGCAAAATTCTGCGATAGTCCAAATTTTACAAAGCTTGACTAGAGTGTCCAGACCCTTTGTCCAAAATGAAACTATATGTGCCAGATAGCCTTGGAAATATACTTAATTGCCATATAAAATTCAATTTGCCTAGTCATTTTCATAGCCACTTTTAAGCCAGTTCATAGTTTAGGAGCTGTTGAATTTTACCAAAAATCTGCGATTGCCCAAATTTTACAAAGTGTGGATAGAGTGTCCAGAACCTTGGTCCAAAATCAAACTTTATGTGCCAGATAGCCTGGTAAATAAGCTAAATTACCATATAAAATTAAACATGCCTAGCCATTTTTATGACCACTTTTAAGCCAGTTCATATTTTGGAAGTTGTCGAATATTAGCAAAATTCTGCGATAGTCCAAATTTTACAAAGCTTGACTAGAGTGTCCAGACCTTTTGTCCAAAATGAAACTATATGTGCCAGATAGCTTTGGAAATATACTAAATTGCCATATAAAATTCAATTTGCCTACCCTTGTGGACAATGACGTCGATCCAATGTTGGTCTAAGGTTGCATTAAACCTCCCATCCACATCGGACCAAACGTTCCAAAACTACGTATTTTGTCGACAGATGGTTTCGAGATTATTACGTACGTATATATCGTAAATATTGCGTATTTCTCCAACATTTCTTGACAACGTGGCCCCCACGTTGAAGGAACGGTCATTATACGCCTCTGGGGCGTCAGGCGTGGCAGGCCAGCCCAGCGCGTTGATTCTTGCGCATGCGCAGAACTCGGAGGAGGCGGCCATTGCTGGGCACGCTCGTGTGGATTAGGTTTATTTCGGTCTAGAACACCATTTCCACGACCGTATTACTTTATTTAACCATGGCCGATTGATTCTAGGATGTGTATGGATCAAATGACTCCTTCGGATGGACTCTAGCTAATGTGTATGCTTCACAATCAGTCTGTCAATCGGCGATGTGGAATATGTGGATTCATTGTAGTCGGCCAGGGGCGGATCCGCCGGGGGGACTGCCGCATTGCTTCAGGCGGTCCAGCCCCCGGCCAGGCTGCTGCCCCCGTGGAATAAAAATGATAAATAATATAAAATAAAGCCCTTGAATATTGGCCCTCATTACGATTGAATGAAGAAGTTCTCATCTGATTTTACTGCAGGATTTTTTTTTGGGGGAGGGGATTTCAAGATTTTTTTATTTCAGGTCTTGAGGGGATGGGTACTTGGTGGACTTTTTGTTGGGAGATCTGCAAAGAGAAAACATGATTTAAAACAGTGAAGAGAAGAAAAGAAAACAGAGCAAGATAGATAGAGCAGAGCCAGGCAGCAAGCACTGAAGGTGGCTCCAAAATTAGTAGACTTTTCTTCCTTGTTTTACCAAGCAGTCTACAGTCCATTTAAGGACTATAATATATATATATAAAGTTTTATTAGACATCTGAATATCAAGAAGATACATGTGTCCGCAAAAAATAGGAAAAAATACAACAATAAAAGAAATCAAAAACTATTCTACATCTATAAGAAATTTACACAATGAAAGTCAAATCTTAGGTAGTTTACAATAATGGTCCCAGTTCATCGAATTAAAAATGCAAATAAATCAATTATAAATTAAAAATGCAAATATATCAAAATACAAGTGTCCAATGTCATTCAAATACAAGTCATGTCCATGTCACAAGAAAATGTCTCAAGGAGTTGTTCAGGCAAGCATGAACAGCGGCAACCGCTCGATTACGTCCATGCTATAGGCTGAGTATAGCGCCAGTCAGTCAGCTCAGGCAAACATTGCTGAGTCAATAATCGCAGTTATCACAGAATAATTTCACAAAATGCCACAAGACAATTGTTGGCTTGATGGACAGAGAGGCTTTCAGCTACAAAGTACTATTTTTATTTATCATAATTATTCCCGAGATACTCTTGTTACTTCATTACTTTATTTAGGTAGGTCCCTAAGGCTTGTATGATTTCGGGCCTTTTGTCTGAAAGAATTGATATGAATTGCTGGGTTTTATCAAGATTATTATAGTTAGGGATCAGACTGCTAACTTTATGTGAAAGCTCATGCCTAGGGACAGCGTTATTATAGCAAGTTAGGAGGCAATGGATTTCATCCTCTACTTCACCTGTGTCACATTTATCACATTTTCTTTCCTCTATTGGGGTTTTTGGAATATCATGTCTGCCTGTTTCTATTCTCAGATTATGAGAGCTTACTCTAAATCTTGCTATATTGCAGTATGTTTTCTTAGAGAGATTTAGATTTAGATAGGGTTCCAGACAGTAACTGGTCTTAAACAATTTATATGAGCGCAGCTTGGGAAATTTATCTGAATCATGTATATCATTTAAAATTCTGCTCTGCTCTGTGCTATACAGTTGATATTTTACTTCCTTTATCGACGAGTTGGGTTCAGAGGTTTCCCAATCAATAATGTTTGCTTCAGTCATTATTTTCCCTATTTTGCTGTACCAACCATTGTGACCATTATTGTATAGTTTTTCTTGTATTAAAAGGCATTTATTCAGGATGTCTTGACCTGGTAGTTTTTTAATTCTTGCCCAGTAGGTTACTGAGGCTATTTGTTGTCTTACTTTAAGGGGGAATCTACCTGTCTCTGCGTATACTGCTAGCGTTGGTGTTTGGCGTCTTACACTAAGGATGTGTTTAAGATACCCTATCTGTATTTTCTCAATTTTAGCGATTTCCGTTGTACTGGACCAGAAGGTACTGTTGTACTCTAGGATAGGTAGTATATAACTGTCAAACATTTTAATAGCTAAGGACGGGGGTATATAACCTAAGGAGGGTCTCATTTTTCCATGTAGAGCAAAAAGTGCCTTTTGGGCTTGGGTAGCTATGTAGTCTGGCATCTCTTTGTGAATATTAATAATAATAAATAAGAATATTCACTTACCTTGTAAGGGATTAATGCTGCAACTCTGAAGAGTTGGAAAAATCCCAATCCAAATTGGCCTGCTGGATAGGTGGCATTCAGTTGCAAGTAGGCTCAGTTCAACTCCGGTCTTAACTGATTCTCTCTTGCTCGTTTGTGGTTGAGCAGTACTTCAGAATTATTTTTTTTGGCCTATGTAATCTTTCATATTTTAAGAGATATTTATTTGGTAATTTTTATTACTGGTGAAGCTACTATTTCTTTATGGCTTCATCCAATTATCACCAGCAAGCATCCTGTTGGAGGTTTTATATGCTCAAAGTTACCAGATAGCTTGGAATAGGTATGGGAATAGATGGCGCTACAAGGTTCTCTGTGACTTAGGATCCCAGGTTCTGCAACTTTGTGCAAACCTTCAACAAACCTTTAGCAGATACGTATGATCAGACGTTTGTCCTGAACATTACTTTCAAACGTTGTCCATACATATCAAAAACACGTTGGAGAAACCTTGGAACTAACGTATTGCCAAATGTGCGACCATACCTTTGATAAACCTATGAATCAAAGGTATGGTCATACGTAATAGTCTAAGGTTGTAAAAACCTCTCGAATGAATGTTCGACAAACCTATGAATCAAAGGTATGGTCATACGTAATCATCAAATGTTCTTCAAACCTCTCAACCAAAGGTATGACTTACGTAATAGTCTAAGGTTTTAAAAACCTCTCAAATGAATGTTCGACAAACCTATGAATCAAAGGTATGGTCATACGTAATAGTCAAACGTTCTTCAAACCTCTCAACCAAAGGTATGATTTACGAATGACTGACACGTTTAGCCAAACGTTACAACCAAATGTTCTTCCAACCTCTCAACCAAAGGTATGACTTGCGTGTGACTCGAACGTTCGGCCAAACTATAAAACAAACTATCTGCCAACCTCTTACTAAGGTTGCGACCTACGTTTGGTTTTCCATCTGAGTGCAACGTTTTGAAATTACCTTTGTCCTACCTTTGTCATACGTTGTTTGGCCCAACGTTTGATTCTAACCCAAATAATTACGTAGCGAAAGGTTTGATTTACGTTGCTGCTCGGGAGGGTAGTCATTTTCAAAGCCACTTTTAAGCCAGTTCATAGTTTAGGAGTTGTTGAATTTTAGCAAAAATCTGCGATAGTCCCAAATTTTACAAAGCTTGACTAGAGTGTCCAGAACCTTGGTCCAAAATGAAACTACATGTGCAAGATAGCCTGGGAAATATACTAAATTGCCATATAAAATTAAATATGCCTAGTCATTTTCATAACCACTTTTAACCCAGTTCTCAGTTTAGGAGATGTTGAATTTTAGCAAAAATCTGCGATAGTCCAAATTTTACAAAGCTTGACTAGAGTGTCCAGACCCTTTGTCCAAAATGAAACTATATGTGCCAGATAGCCTGGTAAATATATTAAATTACCATATAAAATTAAACATGCCTAGTCATTTTTATAACCACTTTTAAGCCAGTTCATGTTTTGGAAGTTGTCGAATATTAGCAAAATTCTGCGATAGTCCAAATTTTACAAAGCTTGACTCGAGTGTCCAGACCTTTTGTCAAAAATGAAACTATATGTGCCAGATAGCCTTGGAAATATACTAAATTGCCATATAAAATTCAATTTGCCTAGTCATTTTCATAACCACTTTTAAGCCAGTTCATAGTTTAGGAGTTGTTGAATTTTAGCAAAAATCTGCGATAGTCCCAAATTTTACAAAGCTTGACTAGAGTGTCCAGAACCTTGGTCCAAAATGAAACTACATGTGCAAGATAGCCTGGGAAATATACTAAATTGCCATATAAAATTAAATATGCCTAGTCATTTTCATAACCACTTTTAACCCAGTTCTCAGTTTAGGAGATGTTGAATTTTAGCAAAAATCTGCGATAGTCCAAATTTTACAAAGCTTGACTAGAGTGTCCAGACCCTTTGTCCAAAATGAAACTATATGTGCCAGATAGCCTGGTAAATATATTAAATTACCATATGAAATTCAATATGCCTAGTCATTTTTATGACCACTTTTAAGCCAGTTCATAGTTTAGGAGTTGTTGAATTTTAGGTAAAATCTGCGATAGTCCAAATTTTACAAAGTGTAGCTGGAGTGTCCAGAATCTTGGTCCAAAATTAAACTAAATGTGCTAGATAGCCTGGTAAATAAGCTAAATAAATTACCATATAAAATTCAATATGCCTAGCCATTTTATGACCACTTTCAACCTTTTTCATTGTTTGGAAGTTGTTGAATTTTAGCAAAATTCAGCGATAGTCCAAATTTTACAAAGCTTGACTAGAGTGTCCAGAACCTTGGTCCAAAATGAAACTATATGTGCCAGATAGCCTGGTAAATATAAAAAATTACCATATAAAATTCAATATGCCTAATCATTTTTATAAACCACTTCTAACCCAGTTCATAGTTTAGGAGTTGTTGAATTTTACCAAAAATCTGCGATAGTCCAAATTTTACAAAGTGTGGCTAGAAAGTCCGGACCCTTGGTCCAAAATGAAACTATATGTGCCAGGTAGCCTGATAAACATATTAAAAATTACCATATAATACTCAATATTATCTTTAAAATAATAATGGTTTGTACTTAAAATAATAAAAAATTAATTCAACATCTTTGTTACCATTTCTGTGCAAAAATAATTTTTGGCAAAAGAAAAACTGGGTAAGGGAAGAAAAAGGGCCTCTCTTGTTATGAGCATTCCTGTTATAAATGAGAAATATTTTAATAAATAACCAATTTCTTCTTTTATTAACCATAGCTGAATTCATGACTTTTGTATAGAATTTACCTTTGATTACAGTGATTGTTTGTGTGTGGAAATCTTCTTTTGTTTTAAGTAAAATGTTGGGGTAAGATAAAGAAAATGGCCTCCTGTCAAATTTCAGTCCCTCCTCTTTTGTAAATCAACATAGCATCATGTACCCTACTATTTTGTGGTTTCAATGATATCTACATTTTGTTATATAAATGACTATTGAGGCAGTTTTTGCCAATTTTGTGGCATAAAGCATTTCTTGTTAAAAATAATGAAATTTGGCACCCGATATTCAGAAAAAATGTATTTTTTCTGGGATTGAGGCTGCCCTTTTGAATAAACAAGGGGTAAATGCACTATCTTCCTTTCAGTAAAGGAAAACCAGTTGTGATTAAGTTCTTATTTCAGGAAAAATTATGTTTATCCTGAAAACCATCAATGTAGGTCACCCGGACATGTTTGTAAGAAAATATGTTTGGTTGCCAATCTGCAATATGGCTGCCATAACCAAGTTCAAAAAAAAAAAAAATACCTGTTTTAAAACCCCTGAAAACATAGTTAACAGTATATAGACTATTACAAATATCTACAATTGTTTTCATAAAGATACACAGAATCCTGGAAGATATATTCACAGCAGAATCTATGTCGTTCATCCCCTCTATCCGAAAATTTGACTTAATCGTACATAAATGCAATAATGAATAATTGACAGCAGGTAAGCTATTGTTGCAGTTACATGGTTGTGTTATACATCATTTTAAAGCTATGAATATACAGAATGATGTGAAAGAAACTTCAGGATGCTTCTGACCCCTAGTGACCCATACAGGGAACTTTCGTGAAATAAAAGGAAATTTTCTTTTTAATTTCGAGTTATGGCCGCATGTTTTCCATTCTGTTGACCAAAATAGATATCCTAATCAATCAATGTTTGCACTAAATAGATGGAGGAATTAAATACCTTCAAAATGGTACCATTTAAGCATCTATACATGGATAAGTTTATGAATAACAGTATATTTTCTGAAAATAGCGGCACTCGGTTTGGCGAAAATTTATTTTCAACCTTCCCGCACTCATATAGCTCCTGCTGGTTATCGTTGAGGTCTAAGATTGACCAACAAGCAAATTTTGTAACTTAAGATATATATCTTTCAAAATATATGGGTCTCCGAAATTCCCAAGGGGGGGGAGGGTTTCGATATCTGGCCCACGGACTAAATGTCAGTACTCATCATTCTTTGACTGTAGCATCTCACTCCAATCACAAACTCATAATTTTTCTTATTTAGAATATGAAGGCTGGTCTGTGATTTCAACTGGAATGGTCTTGTATCTCATTTTTAATTTGTTATGCTGGAACTGTTGATTTAGGTATAGCATTCGGATTCACAGAACATTAAACCCAAAAAGTAATTTGAAAAAGCTGCAGCAGGGCTTGTTGTTTGGTATCACCTATTTCTTATGCGAGGAGTGTTCATTGTGTCAATGTCAGCATTGTACAGAGCAACAATTTGTGTGGGCCTATGTTTTGATTGTGATCAAGAATCACCCGCATTTGAACATTTTTATTTCATATCACATGAAATAATAAATACATATCTCTTCTCATATATGTCATAACAATATTTAGCATCACAACATCATCTTATGGATTTTACAAAGTCTATATACAAATTTAATAATAATTTACACTTCAACCTCTCTATTACGACCACCAATGGTTCTGAAGGAAAATGGCCGTATTAGCGAGGTGGCCGTAATAGAGAGGTTCACCTGTATGGCCACTAGTGCAATACCTGACCAGTGACCACAAGGGTGGCACTTGATCAATTCACAGTAGCATTGCATGGCAATTATTTGGCTGTTAGCTGAATACCCCAATGGCAATCAGTAGACTGGGGTGAAGTTGAGACAAGGTTAGAATTGCATTTAGTATGGTCAGATTATAAATAGGAAATTCCAGTGAAGGGTAATTATTATTGTTTTCATAGCTACGTGTTTTTCAGGTTTGCAATTTGCTTCATTCCAAAACTGTGATGTCAGGGATTAAGTTGAATAATTTCGTTTATTACAAGCACAGATTTCAGGAAGTGACGATGTGCATTGACACATGGATGATGTATGTCTCACTTGTTTAGCTTGCCCTGGCTGAAAGATGTTTCAATGAACTGTAACTGAACCAAACAAACTACTTAGCCTGAAAGGAGAGATGCAATTACTGACAACAAAAGTTTTTTGAAATTGTGATGACTGGTGTTTTGTGAAAAACAACAACATATTTTGTTTGGAAAACAATGAAACTCTTTTGGCGAGGTGCAAAACTCAGCTTAGACATGCGTTGTTTGTTGTGGTTGTACAAATGTAGTAACATTGCCTGGCAGTTTTTAATTTCTTTGCAATTAACTGTGATGTCAAACTCTGAACTGATATGTCACAGATTGAAGATTAG
The DNA here is from genome assembly GCA_026936325.1 of Platynereis dumerilii. Lineage (NCBI taxonomy): Eukaryota > Metazoa > Annelida > Polychaeta > Phyllodocida > Nereididae > Platynereis > Platynereis dumerilii. The sequence goes on from JAPTHN010000001.1 coordinate 115,294,177, forward strand.
ACCAATCACATTGACAGATATCCGATGATGTCACAGTTTAACTGCAAAACGAAATTTTAAAAAAACACATAGCTATGAAAACGATAATAACAGCACTACACAGAAGAGAATTGCCTTGGAATAGGTGTGAATTGTGTGTAGCGCAATTATATCTTTCACATATTTGGCCTATCACATGCAATAATTGTATGCTCCAATGGACTTAAAGTCAACGTTTTCCATTGCAAATTTTCACATTTCCATATTATTTTGTGATAATTGTGTCAAACGTTTGAAAACATGCACACTTATTATATAAACTTCATTTCTCATTGTATCAGGGATTTAAAATGTTCACCAAGATAACTGATGTTGATTGCTTTTATTACTATGTTATAATTTAGTTTTATCTTTGTTTTGTGAATTTCTCGATTACTAGCTCGACTGAGCTAATGTTTAATTTTATGTATTTTTCGAGACTAAATAAAATTTATTCTTATTCTTATTCTTATTCTTAGACACTCTGCTACTTTGATACTCTTTGATGTCACTTCCAATATTCTGAATGACACTTGAGGTCTGTCAAAACACAATTAAGGGATGGATATCTTCAGTTGATGATTGGTATTGAAGGGTGTGATCTGACTCTGTGTATAAGTGCAATCAGTAAGGCCTCAATCCTTTCATAACTTTTCTTCTATTGTCTTGGAACTTACCATGCAACAAGCTAGGCAAACATACGGCCAGACAGATCGCCGTCAATGCGCATTTATGTTTGATACAACAGTGGCACTACACATGTCCGTTTTAGGTGAGGTCAAATTGGCCATTTTGTACACCAAAAGGTGCCCGCATTTGCGAGGTGGCCGTATTAACGAGGTGCCCGCATTAGAGAGGTTTAAATAAGCATAAATGAAAGGGAAAATATTCGGTTCCTTGCCTAAATGACCGTAATTGTGAGGTGCCCGTTTTAGTGAGGTGGTCGTAAGGTGGGGTTGAAGTGTATTATTAAGTCACAGTCAACAATTGCAACATGAACTGTCTACATAAAATAATCACCATATCGAGCAATTTTCTGGTTAACAAATCATACATAGGAATGAATAAAACAGACTTTGTGTCATCAACAATGGTCATGATGAGCAACTTCAATAACAATGCAATGTGAAACCATGACTAATATACAATGAAGTCCAGTTAGTTTTCTGGAAAAATGTGTTAACAATAGTCATACAAAGTGACTCGATATCCTCCCATCCTTACATGCTCCATAACATCCGCTAGACTTTGTTTAACGTTGTGCATTCCAGCCATCCGAAAAACCCAAAATGGAACTTTTTTGTAGTTAATTACTGCTATTGGTCTATGATCCACAATTCTCTTAAAACCTTCTCGTACTGGGTTATTGTATCGCAGATGTCATAGAAATCTTGTACACACTTTTATGCAGCACCTCTCTTTGAGCATATCAAGTGGAGCACGTTATAAATATTCTTAGTCAATTGAGTTCTTAACGATAACAAACCAGCAGCCTTTATCCTTTGAGATTAGGGTTACCCCTTACCAGTGCGATGAGGAGAATTTCAGAACATAGCAGTCAAATAAACAAGATAAGACAAGGTATCTCAAATTAGACTTTCAAATCGGAAGACCCAGGGATGTTGATCTGCCTTCATAATCATTCGTTTGACTGCACATTGGGAATGGAGAAGTTCCAGCTATCTTTGAGCACTCGGATGTTCATTAATTGAAACTGTTATCTGCCTCTCATCCAAATTGATGCGTAACAACTCAATTTATTAGAAAGTCTTCCAAATTCTACGCCCTTCAAGTTGGGTGAATTTGAATTAAACAAGCATTTCCAGTGTCTCTGTTTTACAGCCAATCAGTCAAGTCAAATGAAAATGCAGAAAAGCTCGTAAGAATCAACCCATCAGGAAAATTCCAAATTGCTCTGCCTGCACCATTGAGTCGCTGACTCAAACTGGGTGTCTCAACTTCTTTTTACTGCAGTTCATAAATTTGTCTAAATATCATTTTCAATCTCAAATACTTAACGATAAGCTCCCTTACTGTATGCTTTGTGTAAAATTTCTTCTGTAAAGTAACAAAGCATCTTTCGACAAACAGAAATTCTGCTGAAGGCAGCCGAAGGAAGGAGTATGCCTACATATATATGTTGGCCATCACCAGGATGCACCAGTCGCAATAGATACACTTTTCGGCCATCAATGTACACATCAGCAAGGTATGTCTCATATGTCGGAGGCTATTGTTGTCATAATGGTCCGTCCTGCCTTTGTGTTTGATGGCGAGTAACGAGAAGTGTAGGTGCCATTTATTGTCATACTTCGGGTATCCATGTCGTATTAGTTAACTTTCGGCTTTCTCTGCCTGCACACTGACCCTGGGTCCACCTTGCATCGAAGTTCTTTGACATAAAGCCATAGATGATGGGATTAACTGCACTCTGCAGATAGGGCAACAGGTTGATTGCCAGCTGAAACAAAAACAGAACGAAGTTCTACATTTTAATTATATCGGTTGACTATGTTGACCTCGTTGTGTCTTCTGCTTCCTGCACAAAGCATTGCAATGGCCTCAACAATATCCTGGATTTATTTTTTAACCTGAATCAAGTATTCATTTTAACTAAGTTTTGACAGCAAACCAAGTCAAGAACCTAATATAATAGAACAAGTAAAGTAATGTGGTCATCCACAGTGTCAAGGTAATTGATTATATAGAACCAAAAAATGCAGTTTATAGTGTGATGCATCGCCAATATGGACTTCTTGAAATGAAAGAGGTCCACAGGGCTCTTAATTTTTCTTCATGAATGTGCAACAAATTGAGTAGTTATGGACTATTGGGTTTCTTCTGACTCTCTTGTCTATTCAAACGTTTGAGAATTGGTGACTGGATAGGCCACACACACTATAACTTTGCTGCTCATAATTATTTAAAAGCTTTCTCATTGACACTTGAAGCATAATGTAGAAATCAGACAGACACAAAAGATTTTTCAAGGATAAGTAAAATCTACTGAAAAGTAAATCTTCTTTCAGCTTACACGATGAAGATTGCCACTAACAATATCTAGCATCTCCCATGCCTTTCTTAAGCTTGTTGCGTCATTGCTTTACATTACACCAACTAAATAATCCCAGATCAAAGTGTTGAGGAAAGAAACTATTTTTTATTCATGAATTAAACAAACTAAAGACATTTGGGAAAATTATGAGTAAAAATCATGGAACTAACAAGATTACTCAAAACTGTCATTCGTCTGGCTTGTCTTCTTGTCTGGCATTGCATGTGAAAACATAATGAATTGCGGCACACTTAAGCATGTTAAAGCAATCCCTGTACGTGTCTGTGAATGCCAATTGGTATTATCCGAAAGATACACATTTACTTGCTCCTGTCAGCATTCATTCTCAATTTTAGAAGACATGCTTCTGCCTTTTGCGTTTCATGTAGGGTTAAAAGTTGGAAATTGTAAAGTTTTCCAAACTTATAATGTCACGGGAGGTAGCCCTATCACACTCGGCTGGCAAGATCGAAGTGATATATTAAAAACACTTATACCTAGCTTGTTCACATTCACATTGTGACTTTTGCATATGTGATTTATAAGGCTATTCAGACTCTTCTCAATCATTACTCAGCATCTTCAAGTAGTTCCAATACCGTTGAACAGTTAAAATGCTTGATTGAGTACATGCGCAATCCTGCACATAAAATTCAAATGGACTTCTTGAAGGAATGAAAGCTCATTAAAGATGCTCTGTCAAATATTTTGACTAGTGTTTCCAATGGGTATAATCAGCAATGTGAAATGATTGATCCTTTTCAAAAAATCTGATGAAAGCTACAAAATAATCCCTCATCATAATTATACATAATTTTAGCTTTCATTATAACGAGAACACTTCAATCTTTTAAGATTATTATGTTCATTATGGGATTTTTAGAGATCATAAATTTGCAAGATGGGGCTGGCAAACCTTTGGCACAGCATCTCAGCAGGATGTCATTCATGCGGATGAGAAATAAATTGGTGGTCCCTTGCGTCAGTGATAAGCAATAACACTGGCTGTAAACACATCATGTTGGACTCCCATCTGCCTCATCTTAAACACGAGCCTTTGTGAATGGCATGAACTAGCTTCAGAAGGCTGCACTCACTACAACGACATGTACCAAAAATACTACTGGAAAGTTGATGCTTATAACTATAAACTTTTTCCAAACTTCGATAAACTGGTAAAAGGCCAAGAGCTGGTTAGGAGAAGACAGACTGAGTGCTAAACGGATTACTAAGGAGGAATGTGGTCCTTGTTTCCAATGGAAGTCAGTCAAGGCAAAAGAGGACATCTCTTAATAGTTATGGCTTCCTCTTATGAAATATCAGCGGGTAGCCTATTTATGGCTGGGCTTTGCAGATCAAAGCAATCCAAGACCATATTGTACAATATGTTAATTTATTTTCCATTTGCTAATAAATGACTTCTTTGGTGTCTAGAACAAAAGGCTTCTGTTTTCCTTTGGGGCAGATTTACTTTATACTTGGTGACAATGTTTTGGCAGGTCTTGCTGGAAGTCAACTCTCCCGATCTTTGCTGTTCCCAGGTGCATCACATTAACAATTTCAAATCACTTGCAGGAAGTCAACTTGCCAGATTTTCAACAACCAGGTGCTTAAATAAAATCACGTGTATGCAATTGTTGTTCTTTTTCTAAAATCCATGAAATTTGCTAAATTTCAAGAATTTTAATGACGAATATATATATTAAATTTAATAATAAAGCACGTGATGACATATTGTGCTAGATGTTTGATTTCTTTCAAATGGAAGTTTCATTATACCTTGGTAGGGATGAATTCCTAAATTTTTCATGCCACAAACAAAGCTTTGCATAGGTGGGATTTTAGAAAACATTCTCAAAAAAGAAAAAAAAATTGAATCTTGTATTACTTCACATAGAAATTAGGACAGCTAAAAAAGGAGCAAGGAAGGGACAAATGGTTATACCAACCTATTACTCTCTGAAATTACAATCTTAGAGTATTTCTCAAGAATTCCTTTTGTGTTCCTTGTGTGAACGCCCCTCGATTCAAAGAGCTTTTGATTTACCATTATTGTAGAAATCTATTTCACACTAGCTTGCGTGCAAAGTCTACAGTATGTTACCGCATGACATATAGACACTACACTTATTTGCGATAAGCCGGAAATACATTTTTGAAAGGTGTTGAGATTTATCAGTTCATCGTCTAGGCATTGGCATCATGAGTAATGCTGGAAATTATCTGCTTAATTGCCAAAAACCGTACGAAAAGCCTATTAATGTTTACAATAGCTCATGAAAGGAACAAGGTGCGGAGGTGAACACTGTTTCAATCAATTAGGATTAATTGCACATAAATCCATAACTTACACCTAGCACCATGCCATTATTAGAGACACATTCAGCCTCCACAGGAGAGAGTTGTAGCCTTTTTATCCTGAGATACAGCCTAATTCCCATGGCTCCGTCATGGTGGGGAGCCTTGACATGCAGAAAATGGGAAAAAGGCAATTAAGGATGAACAGTGGGCTCTATGGAGGTGTTATCTCGGGGGATTTTGGGGACCAAGTTGGCTGTTCCATTCATTACACAAGACACTGTGCTTGGAGCCAAAGGACAGTGACACATGGTTACAAAGGATGGGTTGTTTTTGTTTTCCAAAAAACCAAATTTGCTTGCACTGTGTTACCACAGTGAGTTCTGTGTTTACAACTTTCTCCCAAGGCCAAGTTGAATCACTTTTTACATTGTGTGCTTGGACTATTAGAGAATATTGTCAAGGTTTATGTGAACAATTGAAAGTACTTCTTTCAGCGTATTTTGGTGAATGTTTCCCGCACAGAATTCATATTGTTAGCTCTTTTGGCCTTTTCCAAAGTGTGTTCTTGAGTTTGAATGCATGCTTAGCTCTACACACATAGCATGACTGTGAGCAATGTCATTAGCAACCAAGCTGCTCTTAAAGGGGAGTTGGCCCAATATGTGGATGAATTGCAGAATCACGAGAACCTGGCCCATCACAGACTCTACTAATTAATGGAGAATGCCTTACATGTGTGCCAATAATAGAACTCTCAATCTGCTCCGGAAGCGTTGTGTTGAGCGACCTGTTTGAGACAGAGCATATTCATCTTTGAGAGGCTGGGGAGAACTTGTACAACATAACGACAAGTGCCAAGTCTATCAGGAGCTTAGCAATTACCACTTTATTGTCCTTTTCAGAAGTGAAACTCAGCACCTCCCAACAATTCTCAGTGCACCAAAAAACGTATAGCTTGACCTTATTACCTAGTGAGAGACTAACAGCTGTCAGCTCAGCTGGTTATGGTTTCGAGGTCTAATTGGTATGTCTTTTTCGCTTCCTCCTATCCTGGTTCTTTCCTAGGAAAGGAGTATTCCCAGAATAATTTATGTTGTTGAGTTGTGCCTAAAGTACTCATTGTCATAGCACCTGATCAGAGCCAAAAAGATCATTTTTATACAATGTAAGCATATATACATGTCTGAAAGTGCTGGTGATTGGATTTCCCATCATCTACAGTCGGGGATACTCTTTACGTTGGAATGCTATTGACTGATTAACGGCAAGTGGAAACCCTCATTTCAGATTCATTACACTCTCCTAACATTTCAGAGCAAGGTCATCTTCCCTTTTGTTATATCCGCACTTGAATTCATTGACTGTTTCAGCCAGTCCGGTGAAACAAGAGGAGATAGCTAGCTAATTGCACTTGCTCTCCATCTTTTCTCTATTCCCACTGTAATTGGTGTCTGTTCAGCAATCAAGAGCTTTAATTGGTTGAGAGGAAAATAGGTTTTTGAGGCGGGTGCCAATTTCCTGAAGGATGTTTCTCTCAACTTTCTCGCAAGTACACTTCAACCTCACCTTACGACCACCTCTCTAATACGGGCACCTCGGAATTACGACCATACAGGCCTGGAACGGAATATTTTCCCTATATTTTATGTTTAGTACAACCTCTCTAATGCGGGCACCTCGCTAATGCGGCCAACTCGCTAATGCGGGCAGTATCTGTGGTACTAAAGTATCATTTTGACCTCACCAAATGCGGGCAGTGATGTATTGAGCAGCTAGTACTGTTGTATCAAGCATAAATGCAGATCGGCAACGCTCTGTCTGGCCGTGTGTTTGCTTAACTTGAAAAGACAATAAACACGATAAATGGCAATTGAAGAACAGGGGTACTATTGAGGGTGTAGAACTACATGTAATCAGCAACCATTGCTCTTAATTGCACTTCAGAATCTTGCTCTTTAATACCAATCATGTCCCAAACAGCTAATCCACAATTGTGTTCTCAGTCTCTGATTGCACATCTCAATTGACAAATGTCAAACAGAGAGGGCATTGATACATGAAAAAAACAACAACATTGTTTATCAATTTTATTTAAATATTTTACAAGGGTTGCTTGCTCGGCATTGAGCTACTGTTTTATGCAGCAAAGCCCTTGTGTAAAAAGAAGTCACACCCTAATCCATTGAGAGAGAAAACAAAGCAAATTCTAGTGATTTTAAGAAATTTGTGCGCTAATTACAGTCCTTGTCATATTTACGTGGAATCTCAAGTTTTTTTTCTATGCTGTTGAACTGTGATGTCAGAGATGACTCTATTCTAGCATTGCAATATATGTAAATTAACTACAAGCTGTGATGTCATTTCAAACTGGGTCAGATTCCCCAGCTATTAGCCAATGTTGATTCTCCTGAACTGAGCGTCACAGATTCAACACAGTGTCAGAGTAAGAGTTTTATCAGGGATAGCCCCTACAACTACGTCATCACAGCTTGATAGCCAATGGGCTGACTGCAAACTACGTCATCACAGTTCAAACATTGATATATTGAAGGAAGCATTACATTTTTGATCCCAATGATTTATCACAGCAATCACCAGCCTAATCCTACCAAATGGCAGCTTTGTGAGCATTCACAATAGACAACTGTCATTTATAATCCCCACAGAGCTGTTTGATAAATCTACAAACTTGCTAACTTACAACTTTAAACTTTGATGGAAGTTGGTATAAACAGAAGGCTTTGACAATTTGTTTGTAAACACATGGCTTATGTTACGTATATTTGTTCTGGCAGCCCGTTGGCTGAGAGGCTGTGATGTCAAACTTGCATGGGTTTTTCCCAGACCCAATTTTAACTCTGACACTGAGTTGAAACTGTGATGCTCAGTTTGGTGGATTCGCATTGGTTAGAAGCTGGGGAATCTGACCCAGTTTGAAATGACATCACAGCTTGTAGTTAATTTACATATATTGCAATGCTAGAATAGAGTCATCTCTGACATCACAGTTCAACAGCATAGAAAAAAAACTTGAGATTCCACGTAAGTATGACAAGGACTGTAATTAAAGTCAAATGAAGATACCAATAAAGCACTCCATGCATCATGCAGGCTAAACTATAATCATAGTAGATCACTCTGATTCACTCAGAGCCAGGATAATACTTATTTAACTGATGTGACACTATAGTAGCATTTGATTTATCATTTCGATTGTTATTGTGGATTTAATTACATTTAACACCTTTTGTATTCGTGAATGAGCACATGGCAATGACTGTACTGAACTGACACCTGGTGTTCAGCAATAAGAGGCAACAGTGGCGCCCCTAGTGGCGCACGTTTTTGGCGGCCCCTGGTGGTCAGTTTGAGAAAACAGCAACCTCTTCATTGCGACCACCTCGCTAATGCGACCACTACGGCTGGGAACCACTGGTGGTCGTAATAGAGAGGTTGAAGTGTACTTACCGTAGCTGGACTGTTGAAGTGGGACAGACAAGGCAAATGTCGCCAAGCAGGTTTTGGCTGGCAAAGTTCGCTAGTTCAATCATTCACATAGAACTGCACCTTTTATGGGATCCCACTTGCCATTTTCCACACTCTTTGTTGACAAATTTGGTTACCTAGAAGTGATAAACCACATGAGCAGCAGCTGTCTCTGAAAATCAACCCCATGCTGGTCAGTTGAGAGTCCATGAGACACCAATGTCACTAGAGATGGGTCAGGTCCTCGAGCTGACCAATTCCCAGGCCAAAGTGCAAAGACTGTACTGTACTGTATGGGCCAATATATAATACACAAACAATACATACTGATGATGATAACTGTACTGCCTCTGGCAGCGGTCCATAAAGCTTCTCAAATGTGCCATATTATACTAGTCTTGCATGTCTACCAACCACTGCTTTTCTCTAGGTGCTGCTGCTCCAACTAATTTGGGCTATAAAGAGCGAAGTACACCGAAAGACATGCATTGATACAGATTGGCTTCACTCAACTGCTATAATATGTCTGAATGAGCAAACAAAATTGGGATTAAAGTAGCATTTTCTTAATAATTGATTAACCTTTTGTCACAAACCATAATTTTCAATGTTTACAAACACTTTTTTGAGACCTCATATGGCCAGTGTATACACTCTTGAGTCTTGATCATAAATTATGCATATTATGGAATAAACAGTGCATTTCAGAATTATAAGGCAGCATGTAGATTGTTGGCATACAGCAAGCCCATTATAATGTCTCTCAGCTCATTAAATAAATAGTTTTTCATTGTCATTGCGCAAGTCGTCCTCGCTTTTCTTCTTTCAAAGGTTTATTTATTAATGTTTCAACAGGCAGTTTAATTTGAGCTGTTTATGCCGCATTAGTTGTAAAAAGAAACAGGATTTTTATGCTGTTAACCTGTAATGGCAGGCATTTGTTGTAGCTACATAGTACAGATGGGTTTTGCCATCATGTGCTCCAGCAAAAGTTGTCTAAGTTATAAATCTCTTGGAAATGATGTCCTCATATTCCTGATCAAGAGTATAGAACTAAACTCTTGGTGGTTACATGTGTGCAGCATCGGGATAGACAGATAAGGAAATTTTAGAAAAGGAAACACACTCAAACACTACATAGCAGTTGTGGAAGACCTAAACTTCTGTTCAAATGGCTGCACAATTTGGCAGCTGTTGGACCGCAAGACCGATGCCATAGAGTAACGCAGAGTGACAGTGCTGTGCAATTAAACCGGAAGAAGACGAAGCAATGCTTGCATGGCTACTAGATTGAATGGTGAAGGCAAGGTTAAATGGGGGTTGAACAGTGAGTGGTCACTTGCCTGTTTCCTTGCTTCCCTGACTTCAGTGCTCTGATCCTTGACTGCTTGAATGATGACACTAAGCCCTGAGGAATGACCTGCGGTTCCTCCAATCCGAACCAGACCACATTTAGGGTTGTAAAAGTGCAAAAAAAAAGTCACTGGTAGTTATACACAAATAACTGGATGTTCTTTATTTATAGAGATGGTGTAATGAATGATTTTGATATTATTTTGAAAAGGTGATTTCGATATAACTGAATAAAAATTTGATTGGGCACAAGGTCACCATAAGATCAGTTATGATTTTAAAAGAATTGAAAAACCATTGCGTAATTAGTCATAGATACGGGGGGGGGGACCATTTAATATCCAGGGGAGGTTGGAATTTTTAAAAATAAACGATTTCTTGCTTGGTTTTGATGAAATGAATAAATTATTTTTGGGTAAAAATTCCTGCTAGGGGTATTTTTTAATCAGGGGTGGCTTGATCAAGGCACGTATATTTTGGGACCTTTTGCACTTGTAATAAATAAGTACTGCTGCTCTTACTGTTAAATGAATAATTTCCGGCCGAAGGAAAAGACCTCCTAGAAATTAAATTAAGTGGTTGCCCGCTGCTATTGTGGATGATAGTTCACCTATTTATAATGTTTGGTTTTTAATTTATACATCAACTGAGTCATCAAATTAATGTCATATTATTATCATTCAATATTATGGCTGAGAAAACAGATAGATAGATATGGTAAGTGCAGCCCGTGTTGTGGGCGTTCACGAGGATTGATTGATGAGATGAGAGGGATTGTCCACAACCTTTTACACATTTACCCCTAGTGAGGAGTCTTTTACATGTCCAGCACAGACACTGATACTGATACAAGGGCCTCTTATTTAATGTCTCATCTGAACGACATCCAGCTTTTCTGCTCATAAATGTCCAGTGAAAATTTTGGGTTCCCAAACCGTGGTTTGAACCAATGCAGGTTCGGACCTTCAGCGGAGCAGGTGGAAAATTTAATCACTGTGCCACCCCGCTTCCAGAATATCTTTCCCAGCTGCACCTTGCATTTATAAAACATTGAATATATGTTAACTAAAAAATTTAAAATCCAAAACAAAAAAAACCCTTTCAAAATGTTTTTTTTGTAAATGTTGGAATGCTAGCTTGGTTTATTATGTGGCTAAAATCGAGGATGTCATGTCGAGCATAAAGTCAATATGGTGTCAACATTTCCAAGCCAATTACTGAGAGAAAATTTATAGATGAAAATAGCAGCAAACTTCTTGTTAGTCTATCTTTTCTTTGTAGAAAAAGGTTTGTACAGACAAAACAAGCATTCTGAGCATCAAAACATTTCAATGAAAATAGCTTAGGACAAAGCTGTAGATTACACAAGATATATAAATTACTTTTATGATGCCCAAGTGAACCGTTCTATACAGTGTATATGACAACCGGAGTGCTGTCAGGTTCAATAACTTGTTGCTGCTGTAGTAATATCATCTCAAAAATTCTCTTGAGAGATGTTAAAAAAAGATGGACCTTAACGTACAATTTATTAAAGGGTTCTTGAGACAAGAAATATTGCAGCAATCAACAGTGTTTCAGTAAATGCACAGTGCTCCATTTGTTTCATTTTGAGAATGCACATTACAGACATGGTGAAGTGTTAATCATTGTTACTTGTCTAGGATTATTTTGAAAGTATAAATTAGATCAGCTCATGAATTGCTAATGATAGTTGATGATGTGTACCATGTGTTACTGACACTATAATCCTTTGTACCTCAACTACAATTCAGACTTAGATGTTAGTTTCTGTCTGTCTTTCTATACAGCCAAGGAAATACGAGTGGATCTTTGAATGCTCTCAGGGATGTTGTTATTTATTATGAACACATAGATAGATAGATATATCGATAGATACGGCAAGCCCAGTTCTGGGTGCTCACGAGGTTTGATTGATAAAATGGGGGAGGAAGCAGGATTCCCCAGCATATTACACATTTAGCCATTGTGAGGGATCTTTTACTTACCCAGCACCGATAATGGTACAAGGGGCTGCTAATTGGACATCACATTCAAAAGGCATGAATCAGGGGTTTTGCTCACAAAGGTCCACTGCCTGGTTCCTCTCCCGGGGTTCAAAACCATGTAGGTGAAGACCTTCAGCAGAGCTCAACCACTCTGCCACCCAGCAGCCTATGCAGTGTATACACTTACTTTCCCTGCTATACATACAAATTTGACTACTGATATCCCTGTGATTGAGAAGTAGTACGTCCCGTATTTATTACTTGGCAGGCTAATCAGGATAGCAGAACAAGAACAAGAAAAAATAAGAAGTTCTCTATTGCTTAAGAAGTGGGAAATTCAAGTTATAGAATGCATTGGTGGAAGGCCATTACATAAATTAGTTTGTAATATATCTCAAGGTTAAAAATTAATTAAAAGACAGAAATGTAGCATTTCATGTAATTCCGTCGACTTTCATCTCATAGTCTAATTTATATCCTGACACTTGATAATTAAAATATACATGATAAGCCTCATTATAGGCAGAGTGGTTAATGGCCATGTCATTCTTCGGCAGAGACTAGGGGCTCATTTTACTTCATTTTGTTTTGTCTGGAACTGATCCTAATTGTAATGGCAGATAATAAGAATTCCCCCAGATACTTTCTACATTGTATGCAGGGCTGAGATGTGTCGCGGAGTATTACTAAAGAATCGTGAAATATTTCAAGAAACCAATAAACTTCATCAGTTAGGTCTATTCCAACCAAGACCAGGCTTATAAAATGTAGCATACATGGAGGTTGAAATAGCCTGACCCATGCATGGTTAAATGCTGACTTGGAGGTGGAATGCTTTGCTTATTTCAAAATTAAACAATAGTGATCAATGTATTTCCACAAAATTCATCTATAGTTCCGTAATTAATTGAAGAGAACCTGGTTATCTATAGAAAGACTTTACATCATTTTCCTTTCAATCATTATAATCCGATGAGGGTGAGTTTATACCCTGTTTCCAAGAAGTAAAATTAGAATGCCTTAGGCCGTAGTCTGTTGCTGCTGTTGCTTTGGTTTCACCAATAAGAACAATAAGTTGATTTGGAGTTAATGTAATTTGCAATCATTTGCATGATCCTGTTCTTCAGTTCCATACCACAGTAAGGCATTACTAAGCCAGGCAATGAAAAGCTCTGATTTAAAACTTCCTCAAATCAAAATGAAAGCAACATTGTGAGAATGAGTTTTCCACGCAGCATGTCGCGAAATTACATGCAGAATGACACAGATAGATAGATACGCGATTCCAGATCAAATATTAATTTAAACTCAGATGGAAAAAAGAAAGAACATTAGCTCAAGAGCCATTGTGTCTGAGAAGATCTGTACAAAAAAAAATAACTAAAAAAGATATACATGATGAAAGAGCACAAAAAGATGTAGAAAGATAGATACATAGACAGATAGATATATATATATATAGATAGATAGACAGATCATGAGAAATTTCAACGGATAGAGTAGGTTGAGGCATGGAGTCCCTCATAACTTTCAAGGTTCCATTTGACCTCCTTCTTTGAGGTCATTATTGAAATGCTTAAAGGAAGTTGGTAAGTAGGGTGGGCTGAAAAAAACTTTTTTGGAATTTCAATATGTCAGGGGTATAGAAAGTTGGTAATGGCCAAAATAAGAAAAATCGGTGGAAAAAAAATTTTGTGGTATGCATTTTTGCGCCCGACCTCTCCCGACTTTTATGAAAATGCCTATTTCAGCCATTTTGCATGCTTTTTTTGACCAGAGTCAGCTTCCTGGGTTTCAGAAGGCTCAATGGCATACTTAAATCATCTTTGAAGGCCATTTTGGATATGAAACACCACAAACAGGTCACTTATATTTAAGATATAGCCATTTCTGGGGTAAATTTTGGGAATCACAATTTGGCTTTTTTTGCTAAAAATTGCTTGAAAAAATTGAAAATATCAGAACTGACCCACAAAAAATGATTCCAAGTGAATTTTCATTACCCCAAGTCCTCCCTAATGCCCTAAAAAACACTTCCAGTGTATTATCTGCATCGATTTAAGGAACGTGCACTTTTTTTAAAGGAAACACATCTCCTGTTGGAAGGCGCTCAATAAAATTCTGCTAATTCAGGTATATTAGTATGGTAAGGTTGGAAAATCCGGCCCCTTCTCACTTTTTGGAGAAATCTGGCCCTTGGTGGTTAAAATTACTACCTACTGTGACTAACTTCATGATTAGTCATTAGTTGAGGATCAAACTCTATTCAGTGTGTTGGCACAAAAGAAAATTCAAGTTAAATTCATTTGTTTCTATGTCGAGACAAGCCAAGACAGTGACCCTGATCATCATTAATTTTGTTTGTCTCTTTGCTAATAGTGTTCTTTATCTCTTGGGCCAGATTTGTCCCAGGGCTTGTTGTTAGTATGGTATTTTTTTGCATTTCTAATGATTTCTTATGAAGTTCATTCTTTCTAGACGGTATATAGTAAAAAAAAAAAGTTAATGTCAACACTCCGAATACTCAGAATCTTTTGGATTTTTGTTGTTCCTGTATCAACCAAGAGGGAAAAAGGTAATAGCCTATCTTATTTGGTTTTCTTTTGGTCAACATCAATGAGTTTTTTTGGCCAAGATTGTACAATAAGATTGTTAGAACACATATTCTACGCAAAATGAAGTGAGTTCTTTTTCTGAGATTTCTTTAGTTTGTGATTTGTGATATGTTGTCTGCACATGCTGACATTGATTAGTACCGAAATAAGGCTGCCCACCATGACTGGGATGCCATTCAAGGTAATTATATGGAAAGAGTATAAAAACAAAAAATGTCATTATTGTTACTTTGCTATTCATCTCGTGTACTCAGGTACACTATATGTATCTGTCGAAAACTGGAGGGACAAATAACATATTTATTATGTCTAACATGCCATACTTGCCTCTTTTAAGATGTATATTGAAAGCGTTTCTGCTCAGAATTTATATTAGCAGATTTGTTATCTTTGGGTAAAAAAGATATTCCGTAATACATTAGACAGAATCACATATCTAAAACAAAAATGACTCATAAGACCAAAATAATGTCGCTTTCTGTTAATGTTACTTGTGATAGATAATTTTGGACAGGATTCATTAATGACCATAATAAATGATGCCACTTTCAATGATGTGATAAGAAACTGGTAAAATGAAACGAGTTGGGATATTTTGACTAAACTGCTCACACTTAAAAACGCACACTTCCAAAAAGGTTAAAAATAGTACTTCCTCTTGAAGTATCATTTCCAAATCTCTAAGTGCAGTACTTTTGTGTTAAATTAAATCATTGTGGTTACTGTCGAAAATGCAACAGGACATCCAAAAACTGCACCACGGAAGTTTTTGAAAAAAAAAAGAAGTTCAGATTTTGAATTGAAAACTCAAAATGTACGACTCAGCAACTGGAAGTGAAGCATGTGAACCAAAACTGTTAAATTATGGGGCCTTTTGATTACCCAGGGTAGAAACAAATACATAGACAATCATTCCACATCAATACTCCCAAAAATCTGAATAAAACATTTTTTTTGAAGATTTTGAAAAAAAGTCTCTTGTAGGGGGTAGGTCAGCATTGACACTTAAATTTTATTAATTTCATCCTCTTTAATTGTGGTTTGGTCAAATATCCCTTTTCCCCAACAAATCAAGCAAGTAAAATTGTAAACTTTCCTGGCTTATCAAAAAATATTGTGGAAGGAACAGCTTAGTTGTCGAAATTAAAGATCAGAGGATATTGAAATTTTGTGACTTGCTTTTTCGACAGTAACCACAACGAATTAATTCGACACAAAAGTACTGCGCTTAGAGCTTTGTAAATTTTCATGAATGTACCGGATGGAAACTACTAGAAGTGCTTAAACTTTCATCTTGATACTTCAAGAAAAAGTACTATTTTTAACGTTTTTGGAATTGTGCGTTTTTAAGTATGAGCAGTTTAGTTGTGAAACTCCATTCGCTAAAATGATCTGATCCGACGACCTAGCAGTGGATTCTGGATCATGTCTTGTCTACTAACTGGGTCCCCCAAAACCATTTCTTGTTGATTTTGCACAGAATGTGGTACCTTTAATGCATTTATCCAAAGTCAATATAGGTCACATTTTGTTATATGTCACGTTTTAGTGTACATATATTAGTCAAATATCTCTAAACATAGGCAACATTAAGCTCCGAAGCTCCCCTGGTTACTACCTTCGATGGTCTCCTTTGAAATTAGCCCTGGGACCCACGTGTGCTAGCACGTAGGTCATGGGTCGCTACATTGGAAAAACTTGAGATTTTTCAGCAAGGAATGCATGGATGTAGCTAAGTTTTCTATGAATTATTGATATTATGTGTTGGTATATCAAAAATAGACAATTTTTGCTGCAGATGGCACAAATTTTCAGTTTTGTGAGAACACTAACATCTACAATACAAAGGCGTTGAGCTTAGTATTTTATTCTTATACATTGTAATGAAACAGCGCTCTGATTGGCTAAGGGAGAGTGACAGCAGCATGGTGATGTCACAACATGATTGTTTACAGAATTGCTATGACATCGTCAGAGATTGTGGCTTCACCAGTGTTTGTGACATCATAACAGTGCTGCTGCTCTGTTTAGGCCAATCACTCTTGAGCAGCCATTTTCTTTACTTGAGGAGACAGTTTTTATGTGGCTAATAAAAATTTTAATGTCTACTGTGTATATGATGACGCTCTGGACTGAAATGATGTGCTTTCAGCAGTGCGTCAGCCAACATCTAAATTGCCAATCTCCAAATATCTCAAATAGTCAAAAAGACTTGATTTAGATATTGGCAAAGAAAAAACAATGCCCATCGCTGTAATTATCGGTCGTTACATTTCTTTTCGGACCACTAAGAACATTAACAAACAGTTAAATATTGAAATGCGGGTCGCGGTTGCTGGATGCGGAATCGCGGAATTCCAATTTTTTTTCTAGAATTAGGCCTTGGGAGTTCCTGTCTGGATTTCTTTATTTGAAGCACTTCTAGTAATGGTACAGCCGAAATTTTTCACTGTTAGATTTGTCTTGGACAGATGTGGTCAGTTTGCCTGGTTATAGATTCGTAGCAATATAAAAAAATTAGATAGTGAGTTGGGCTGGGTTTTTATTTGAAGCACTTCTAAAAATGATAGAAACACAATTTTTGCACCAATATATATGCGTCTTGGAGAGAATTGTTTAAGTTTGTAGCTTGGAAAATGTTGAAATATTCGTTAAAAGTAAAATTGAAAATTAATAAATCTGTTCAATTTTGATTAATTCTCTGACCTGCTTAAAAGTAAGAATCCAAGCTAAGTGGTCATCTTTGGTATATATGTGGGCGATGAGCAATCAGACTCCAACAAGAAACCAGAAAGAAACATATTATCTCTTATTTTTTTAGTTCATTTATTAAATTTATTTTCCATAGGCCTATAGGTGGGAGGGTTAGTGAAGTTGGCAGAATACTGGTTATCAAATTGGCCTGTCAAACGTTTATACCACTTGTTTAATTTTATAATACTTTTTTGTAAATCGATGTCCCCATACCAGCGCCTTCTTCATGAGTAGAGGCCTGCATGGATTCTAAAATTCAGACATTTTCAAACAAGTACTAAAGATGCATCAACCATGAATATATATCAGTCTCTTCAATCAGTTAATCACTCAATTTTGAATTTTGTAAAGAATTTATATTCTTATTCCGATTTTTACACTTCAGCAAAGCCTTCAGTGATTAAAGCAGACACGCCCACAAAGCTGGCCAATGAACAGGCTCTCACACATGTTATGCAAATGAGGCCGATTTCGCTGATTTAGATACTTCCCGAAGCCTTAGACATATGATGTTTAGCTTGTTGGATAGATCTCTCTGAGAGCTTTAAAATGATAGCCGTTGCAAGTCCGTAGCCCAAAAACTCGCTTCGGAAATTGCCGGTAAATATTTGAAGTGGAGAGAGATACTGCACGCTGATTGGATATGACGCTCGTGACGTAAATCTATGATAATGTGCGGCACTGGAAGGATTCGTCTAGGGTAGATTCTCTGGGTGGATTTTTAGAGATTTTCCTGCAACAGTTATGACAATATATTTTTTATATATTTTAAATAAAAAAATTCTCGAAAAATTTCTTTTCAAGCGGTGATGAAACTAACCTCTAAAAATAGCTATTTTCAAGCCGAATTTAATGGTAAAAACATCAAGTCTGTATCTTTGCTAGAAGTCACGCAAATCGCAAAAAACCGAATCCCGCATTTTCGGGATTTCCGCTGCTGTGCCCCGCATTATAATATCGAAAGTGGTCGATAATTGCAGGAATGGGCGCCGTTTAACTATTTGTTAATGTTCTAGGTGGCCCGAAAAGATACTTACAGATGGGCAAATTCTGCCAATAGGAACAATAGTGTGCCAATAGTTAAATAACTTATTGCTCCTTTTGGCAGAGTAAATGGTTTGCCAATAGTTAGAATTAAATAGCAAATTGCTCCTTTGGGCAAAGTTGTAAGATTTTGCCAAAAGGAGAAATAATTTGCCAATAGTTGAAATAATTTGCCAATAGGAGAAATAGCCATGCCCGATTGTAAAATTGGGCACGATTTAGAGATTGTGTGCAGCAAGCAGTGACATACATGGAGATTATTTTGAGATAATCACAATGATCAACAGAGCTGCAACAATGACACCATTTTGATTCTCCTGATGGGTAAACTAAAATCTCAAGTTTTTACTATATAGTGATTCATGACCCCGGTGCTACTCTCCAGGGACCAAGTTTTTTTTTGGTCATATCTCATGGTATGCTTGGCAATTTCTAAAAAAAAATTAAACAAAAAGACATCAAGAAAATAGTTTTTGCAAAACACAGCAAAAATATCCATAGTTTAGAATGATATTATCTGACACCAATCTTAAATGTAAGTGAGTACATTTATATTCTCTTGTATGTTTCATTTGTCATTCTGTCTTTATATCGTTTTAACATAAATTATATCAGTCATGACACACAGATCATCTGTTATCTGGCTTTTTTGTGTTGTCGAAATACTTACATTATTGTAACTGAAACAATTGGGGAAAAAAGCATTAAAAACATGAAAGAGAATCTTGCTATTTTAAGTAGAGAATTTTCAATTCACATGTCAAAATGGCATTAACGACAGTAATCCCTGTAATCCAATACTGATGTAGAAGTGATTGGCATGTTTATGTGGTGCCTCTTACGTGACTTTGTGGCATCCATGTTGTTAATATACAGATAGAAATGGATGATGCTGTCCAGGAAGCAAATTGAAGCTTCATAGCAAACTTTTGTCACACTTCCGGTAATCTTCGGCATAGGCCTAATGTTGTTTTCACAACGTTTAAAAACAGTCTGATTGTATTTAGCACAAGGGATTTTTTTGCATTTGCTCTTAAGAATTTATTAATTGCAATACTATGACTTACAATAGAGGCAGATGCACATAGTGAGGCTGCACACTCATGAAATTCAAGTTGAATTTGGTATTGAATTGGCTGGGTGCACGGACCTGATTGGCAGCACTACGAGTGAAATTTTGTAGCCTGCTCCCTCACCGTCACAAAAATAGCAGGCTATTCTAGCCTGACCGTACGCTTATCATATACAGACACTGAAAGATGGACTCTTAACTTGCATATTCTCATAAAAACCATGCAGAAGATTTGAACTAATTGGTATAGCCAGCCAATGGTATAGCAATATTAAAGTTATCAGTATCGAACTGGGGATATTCCCTAATTAGAACATGTTGGCTGTTAATACCCGTCAGTTGAATATTGCTAACTGTGTGTTCATAAATAGGCAGATTCTCTCTTTCCCCAATGTATTTCCCGTTACAAATTAACCCAATAATTCAGTGAGTGCAAAATCTAAATGAAACAATCAAGTAGGTAATTTTGCACACAATAATACCATTCCAATTAGATTGCCAAATAAAGTTATTGGCTGCATATTATAATAAGTCAACACAAATGTATCAGTGTTTTCAAACTTCATATGCATCTAGAATGCATTAGCCATGACAAATTCGTACTCGCCTTTAAGGAAAATCTAAATTGTTGAAATCATAATCAGTTAAAATAACTCATAAATTAATTTGGTCAAAAAGGCAAATCCAATTGTTTAGGATGAAGGATAAAATCTATATGTATTTTGTCTATAAAATCACATAACAAGATCGTATACAGGCAGCGGAAATGTAATCCTTGGCCATTGGGAATTAAGATTAGGACAAAAATAATTTTGCTGAAATTTAAAATTATTTTTCATTCGAATCTGAGATATGAGGACTAATAAAAATCTGTCATTAACATGTGCAATATATATTTAATATTTAAAAGCACCATATTTATACATAATTATATCAATGCAACAACTTAGCTGAAGACAATTAAAGGACAAAAAGTGATAAAAACCCAAGATAATCTTGATGATTTAAAGCACAGAATTCATGTTTATGTCTTGCACTTACCAATCTTTGCGGCAGCCATGGTAATATAAGAGGTTAGAAATCGATGATAATGCCAACTATGCCAGGTGCATGGCAAATCACAATTAGCTTTTTCATGCAAAGAAAAGATTTGTGAACAAACTTTTGTCATGCCTCCGGTAATCTTCAGGGCAATATTGTTTATCACCACTTATATTTTAAAATGTCTTTATTTAGCACAGGCGATTGATAGTTGTTTCCATGTATTTGTTTTTTGAGAATTTATTGATTACTAAAAGAGATAAGCACTTCTGCCATAGATTTTATGACATAGCCTATTATAAACTCAATATAGAGGTGAATATTTAAAGGGAAAATAGATGTATGTATTCCTTTTGTTATTTATGAATCATTAGTGTTGTAATGGACAATGAATTGTACTTTAGAACCGAAATATTAGCATAAGATCCTTGGGAAAGCTTTAAACTAATTGAACAGCAAGACAATGGCAGGAAATTAAAGTTCTAAAAGTTCTCAGCGTGGAACTGTGGATATTCCCTAATTGGAACATGTTGTATGTTACAGATGATTTCACATTTGTAGACATTTGAGGTAGAAAATGCATCATTTTTCTTGCAATTTTCATTGGTCAAGAGAAGGTATGACACCACTCTCTCCTGAGCAGTGACATGTTTGTTGTATGTAAATTTATTAATAGGCTCCAAACATAGCGTTTTAATGAGTGACCATGGCATTCTGGGCCATTGATCTCCTAACAGAGACTGACTTTAGCAGTTGCAAGTGAGAGTTTCCGTTTGTGTTTCACACATTTTAAGTACAGACAATCTGCAAGTCCAATACTGTGCATTCAGATGATTGGGATCAGGTGATCCACGTAATGACGGTTATACTGATAATGGGCTACCAATCATGGGGTCCTTGATCTGATTCCCACTGTGATTTTCTTATGAATGTTGGCCACATCACCGGCCACCATCCTGTCCTGAAGAACCATTCAAAATTTATGATACTTGGGGTTGGGAGTATTGTTCGAATTTTCTGTCAAAAATGTATACCCCCCTTTGGTTTCATCCTTATTTGTTGTACCTCTCATACATTCCATGCGGATTTTTAGTATGTCCCCTTTTCTTTTATTAAAATTTCATACCCCCCTTAAGCATATTGTGAGTAATGAGTACATTCCCTTGAAACACGTGTGAAAAATTGGTCCTCCGTCCAGCAAAACTCCCATTATAAATCCAGTTGTTTTGGATGAAGGATGATCTGTTGTCTGTAAAATAAATTAAATAACAATATCTAAATTAATCGGTTGGATAATACAAATTTATCAGAGGTAAGTGCACTAGATACAAAAAGCGTCATTTGGATATATATTGGTAAAGATTAAGTTTCAAGTAATTTCTCTTCGACTCGCATTTTATTCAAGTTGTAATTCGATTTTTCACGTGCACACAAAATGCAAGGTGACTGATTTATCAATTTATTGATTATTTTATACAAATTTATGGGATCTCAGGCAATGTCTGCTGTCAATAACAATTACAAAGTTTTTATTAATAACGTAGAGGCTAATTATTTTTTTTCAAATATACTATGTTTAGGTGGACACCTTAAATAAATGATAATTGTTGTAGAGTCATGTCTTCTAACCCGAATCTTGGACACCAAAATGTAATATCTGGAAAGTATATTTATTCTGTTCTTTTCTCTCTCCCTCCTTCAGTTTCCTGAGTTCTCCCATCATTACAAGACAGATCAACCTATCACCTGATACAATAAAAACAACAATGAGACAAAATGCCTTGTTTTTTTTTTTAAATCTCTCAAGTATATGCATTCTTTGTCAATTATGAACCCAGAGGTAATTTATTATTTTGCTTTTCTACGTGATTGCTGAAATCAATGTAGCAACTTTGTTGAAAACAAATTGACAAAAGCGATAAAAATCCAAAATAATCCTGCTGATATAAAGCCCATTATTTTCAATTTACATGTCAAAATGGCATAAATGATTGTGATCCATGCATTATGTTTTTTTGTTGCCTATTCCCCTTTTCTTTGTTGCCGTCCTGTTAATATATGTGGATAGCTTTTTTATGAACAGGAAAGATTTGTGAACAAATTATTGTCATGCCTCTGGTTATCTTCGGTAAAATGTTGTTTATCACCACCTAAAGTCAGACTATATTTAGTACAAGAGATCGATAGTTGTTTTCATGTATTTGATTTTTAAGATTTTATTGATTACCAAAGGAGATTAGGACTTCTGCTTCTGCCGAAGATTTTATGATGCATTATCGCCTTAATTAGCTTAGTACGGAGGTGAATGTTTAAAAGGGACAATAGATGAATATACCACACTACTGTCCCTTTTGTTGTTTATGAATCATTACTATAATATGCTGGACAATGGTATCATAATTCAATTTCTACAGTTTTCAGTGTGGAACTGTGGATATTCCCTGATTGGAACAGGTTTCTTGTTAACACGTGGGTTGGAATTGTTAATTGCATTGCCATAAATAGGCAGATTCTCACTTTCACCACTGGATTCCCAGTGCAAATCAAGCCCATCATTCAAATAGTGCAAAATCTTAATGAAACTATCAAGTTTGTTATTCTGCACACAATAATTATGTTCAATTAGATTTCCAAATAAAGGCATGAGCTGCAGATTGCAATAAGTCAACAAACGCGTCCAATGTTGTCATCCTGCGTATGAATTGAGAAGTCATTAACTAAGAAAATTCTGTTTACACTCACAACACATCAAGAATGCACTCCAAGCAACCATGACTATCAACATTGGATGTTAAAACCACCCGGAAAGAAGAAAAAAGAAGACAACATCGCAGAAGTCAAAATCGAATGTTCAGCTCGCCCCGTCTGTCTGCCTTCTGTCCTGTCTGAGTACTTCAAGAGACTTTTCAGATCAAACAGATCAAATGAGGACTTGTATATCATATTAAAGTGTTAGAATTGTCATTAATTCGTATGCAGGGGAAACAGGAAGAAATATGGTTACAACGTTTTTATATAAGGATCACAATAGCGGAAAAGGAACAAATTCAGCCATTGAGGAACATCCTGAAGCTGCATGTACAAGACACACAGGTGACATACAAATCTTGGGTTGAGAAGAGAACTGGCAGAGAAGAAAACTGAAAGAAGCAATTATGATTCACTAACACTAGCCCAATTTGAATAGGGAAAAAGATCTAGAACTCTCCCTGCCTACTTCACATGACTCTCCCAAGTCATGTGACACCTCAGCCCCGATGATGAGATTCCATTGAAAAAGTTGCCATATGTTCCATGGGAGAGGTTTAAACTAATTGATTAGCCGGACAAAATTAAAGTTCTACAAGTTCCCACTATGGAACTGTTGATATTCCCTAATTCGAACATGTTTCTTGCTAACACGTATGTATTGAGAATTGTCGACTGCATGAGCATAAATAGGCTGATTCTCACTTTCACCACTGGGTTTCCTATTACAAATCAACCCCATTATTCAAGGAGTGCAAACTCTTAATGAAATTATCAAGTTTGTAACTACAGTCCAACTGTATGGATGTTTGCATGTAAAAAGGACATGGATAAACTAGAAAAAAAACAATAAAAGAGCACTAGGATTTGTCGTGAATGACAATGAAGCAGACTACCATAGTAAATGTCAAGAGGAAAAATTATTATACATACAAAGGGGATGCATAAAGACAGCGGCTATCCTAATGTACAAGATTAAAACTCAAAATATCACACGCATGAATACCACTAATACCCTATAGACAATACAAGCGTATGCAATTCGAATTTGGAGATTGCAGGAGCAGAGCCATTTTGCAAATAACACACAGATACAGTGCAAATGCAATAGTTGACCTTGTGCATCTCACTTATTTTGATAATGTTCTGGCATGCAAAGTATTTTCTCTTTTATAGTATTTGCATATATTTTGAAGAAATACATAACTAGTGGGAGCCTATTCCAAAGTCACATGACAAATTCTAATCAGAATACAACCATAGCAGTGATCACAAACTGTTATACATAATTTGTTACTATGTGTGCTTTTAGCAGTTACACATGGGATAAATTTTGTAAGAATCCGCAACTTATAGAACTAACAACACCCAACAATAACTGCGAATTTTGAGGAAATGTTTTTCATAGTCAACTGTCAAATCTGATAGAATCTGTGACAAATATGTCAAAACACACATGTTCAGGGTATTTCTTGGACTTGTCATATGCTAGTATATGGATGGATTAAGTTGATCTACAAGCCCTGATATACCATATCTATCAATGACTGGTACTTCCGCATGTGCAAAATACCCTTAAATACATTCAAGAACTTTTCATACGCAGACACTTTATGATATCAAACGCAATGATCTGTTCAACATACCAAATTTCAAAACTGTAGGATATATGGAAAGAAATGTCTCACATACTATGTACCTAAATTGTGGTCAGCTATTCCTAAAGAATTAAAAGATAAGCCATAAAAGATAAGCCATCTATTCAATGCTTCAAAGACGCTGTGACAATCTTGTTACGTAATTGGGAAAATGTTTCTGGAATCGATTTTATGTGATGTGTTTATAGGCAACATGTATATAAATATTTTATGTATGTTATATTGAATGTGTGCTACTTAAACCGATGTATGCAATTTACTGGTGCTACATATGTATGATGGTGCATTACGGAATCTTGCTAAGTTTGTACAAGCTCAGGCCAAAATTGTTTTTAAGTTAGATAGGTGTAGTTAAATTTAGTTCATAGACTGGTGGGAATATTAACTGTATGTACTATATTAATTCTTGCTTAATGATATACTTTTTTTCTTTCTGTCTGAGGTTTTCATCTGTCAAAAAGGTTTCCAAAATCTATGATGGTTCTATATTTTATTGCATAAATAAAGAGTCGGCCAAAGAAACCCTGGAGTTGATGTAACTTTGGCCGCCTTAGATTTTGAGCATGAAATGCCATGCACCACAGTAGAATTTAATTAGTTACGTTATTTTTGGTCAACGAACAAGCCGAGAAATATATTTTTGTAATCTAATATGAATTGTGACTCATTCGCAGATTTATGAACAAAAATTAAGTATTGATATGTGTACAACACTCCGTGTTCTACTACCTCCTAATTCAGAATGACATATTGTGCACATACCCCAGTGCCAAGAATGTAAGATATGCTACCAGTCATAAAAGGTGTAATTCTAAAACAATTTTTATCAAGCATATGACATTTTACATTTCTATTCTAATTTTCAATTTTTTGCGTAACAACCACCATAAAAAATAATCCAAGATGAAATAACTTTGTCTTATGCTATTTTGGATGAAATCATAAGTCTACGTTGGTTCACAGCTTCCCTAGCAGCCAGTACATCATTGCTATGTTATGCTTGTAAAAAGACATAAGTTGTAATTATTGTTGGACCCTTTATTGTATTTTTTAGCATCTATTTGGCAGTCAACATTATTTGCAGGGTCATATAGATGTTTGTCAAATCAAGGTTTATACCTCATTGACGGCTATTAATTACATACACTGCGTTCCCAGTTATTATGCAACCATGATTTTGTCCCATTGAAATATCATTGTAAATGGGAATGACCTGAAATCATTGCAAGATATTGTTCAAGTGCACTAGAGAAATTTGATTTTCTTTGGTTTGGGGGAGAGTTCTAGACCTTAGGAAAGATGAGTAAGGATGATAGTGATTCCATACTTTTTCTTGCTGACACAGAGCTTTTATTGCAAAAAGATGGTCATTTCCATGTTATTTCAATGCAAGGGAATAATATCATTTGCTTACATGTAAAAACACCAATGTTTTAAATGGTGGTTCTATTTTTCATTAAGTGTCAAGGGGTAAGTGTTCATGGTATTTCAAGATCAGTTTGATTGATTTTGGGTGGAAATGGGTGCATTTTCTTGAAATTGCATAATAGTTGGGAACACCGCAAGACAATATTATATGGTGTAACTCCTCATTGAGCAAAAGGAATTGCACAAAATTTACAGGATATTGGCTCACACAATGGCACATACATTATTTTGTGTAAAGGATATCCTAATAGTGTTATTTCGTTTTGAGACATCTTAAAAAACAGTGGTTGCATAATAATTGGGAACCAGTGTACTGTTCAAACTAAAATTTCCTAGTATCTACACTCCTGAGTAAAAATCAACCACCCTAGAATTCTACTTCATTTCGTTAAGCTTTGATTTTTAAAGGATGTACACATCGAAAAAGCTTAATTTTCCGTCAGTTAATCAACAGAAGCATTGTCTTAGTATTGAATTGCTTTTCCTCTTGACTTTTTAAGCAGAACAGTTTTTTGGCTGCGCTTCTTTACCACTTTGCGTACTCTAAAATGTGCATATTTTCCCATTCCGTTTCACTGCCTTCCAAAGCTCCTCAGTGTTACTAGGTTTGCAACTTCTTAGATTAACATCAGTATGAGCCCACAAGTTCTGAAATTAGTTGAAATCTGGACTTTGTCAAAAATGGTGGTGGAAGAATAATGGTGTGGCGAACCTTTTCAAGCACTCTTCTAAGGTATCAAAAATCGTCTAAGTAAAAAGAATGTATCAGGGCCTTCTGACGGTTATTTAGAAGTTTTACAAAATATGCTGTTCCAGGATGACAAGCTAATGCTCATACAGCGAAGGTGACCATTAGTATTTGCTGTGCAACAACATATCAACTATGTTCTGGCTGGGACAAAATATAGATATCAATCAAAATGTGAACTTTTTGGGTCATATTGATGTTGATCTAAGATGACACAAATTTGGTTACACAAATGTCCTTTGAAAATCATTGAAACAGCAATGGGAAAATATGCTCATTTTGCAGTGCACAAAGTTGTCAAGAAGTGCCGCCAAAAAACTGTTCTGCTTAAAAACTCAAGAGGAAAAGCAATTTAATACTAAGACAGTGCTTCTGTTGACTAACTGACCGGAAATGAAGCTTTTTCGACGTGTATATCCAGTTAAAATCAAAGCCTTACAAATGAAGTAGAATTCTAGGGTGGTCTTTTTTTTTGCCAGGAGTGTATATTGGTTTTAGAGATACAGGATACTGAATCTTTTTCGCATTTGGTGGCCAAAGTAGTACAGATCAGCCAAAGTAACCCCGTTTTATGGTACAGAAGCTTCTGCTTTTATCCTTGTATATCTTTGTATATCTTGTGATTGTTTGAATAAGACTTTAAATAAAATATTACCTACCTTACTACCTTATGATCGATTAGATTCACCAATAAAGTCGTGGGCCGCAGAGTGCAGATAGCAGGAAGTCAACACAAATGCATTAATGTTGTCACCCTTCTTATGAATCGCGAAGTCGTTAACCAAGACAAATTTACACCCACTCACATGGAAATATAAATTGTTAAAATTATAACCAGCCACCCTCGCGGACATTGAGGTAGATCTAATGCTGGTCTAATGAAGCATTAAACCTCCAATCCACATCGGACCCAACGTTACGAAACTACGTAATTTGTCGACACATTTCTCAGACGTTAATACGTACTTTTAGACGTTGATAAAAGTGATACAAGCCGTATCTCACTTTATATAAGTATTTTAACGTTGTTCTGACGGTCTTTGACCGTCTTCCCGCCTTCTAGGATCCAGCGTCTCGACGCACCTGCCCCCTCTTGCGCATGAGCACTTGCGTACAAGAAGGCAAAATGGCGGGCTGACTCGAATCTGTGAAATCTCGGATGGTGTTTTTGCTAATAACGAAGGATTTAACGCTTTGACAAGCCTCATAATGTGGTGTGCTCGTTAAATTAACTACTTGTCTACGACTTGAGCATGTTTTTGACGGTCGGAACGCTTTATTGCGAAAGAAAGATTAAGGTCGCGGCGATGTGAAAAATCGAGCGGCATGCCGGGGGGGGTACTCAAAATTTTTTCTGATACGTATGCTAGGCTGGAAGTTCGACAACCGGACCCGGTGCTAGGCGGTTGGTCGTCGCGAATATACCCCGACTCCAGGAATTTTTTTGTCGCTGCAATGGTATTTGCTGTTTTTCGCAGATATTAACCCATGATTTTCACTGAAAAGTAGCATCGCGATTTGAAAAAAAGCTCATAATCAAATTTAGGGGCCAACTCTAGGAATTATTCTAGATTTTAGGACCCAACTCTAGGAATTTTTCAGTTGAAAAAGGGGGCCTACTGAGCCGAGCATAGGTGTACACTTGAACATAGCGAGTACCCCCCTCCAGGGCGGCATGGTTGCCCAGGAATGACTCGATCAGCTGTTTCAGTGTTTGTGATTCAATTATGGACTGAATATTGGACATATATACCCGGTTCTGGATGGATATACCCGGTTACCAAACCCAGGAGGACGCATGGACGTGGATACGGCCAGAATTCGTCGCTGGACCCCGGCGCTGGATTGAAAGGTAAGTCTCTTGTGAGTCTTGATCTGATGTGATGTTTTCAATATGGTTTTCAGGGGCGGATCCAGACCGGGCGACCTGACCATTGAAATGTGTCTTCTTCATGTGTCCCAATGTGGACATGAAGTTTGTGAAAATTTTATTATTGATAATTATTATTATTCATGCTGGTATATTTTGCAATGAAGGGATTTTTGTCCAGGTAGGGTGCGTCGGGGGTCGGGGGGCTGGCAGGGGATTTTTTAATGTATTTTGGTTGAGATCTGCAAATATAAAGCAAAAAATTAAAGCAGTACAAACAGAGCTATCCAAGAAGGATGCTCCCAAAATTAATAGACTTTTCTTCCTCATTTTACTAAGGATGCTCCCAAAATTAATAGACTTTTCTTCCTCATTTTACTGAGCAGTCTACAAGTCCACTTAGGGACTATAAGATAAAATTATATAAAAAACACTTACCTTGCAAGCTGAAATTGAAAGTTTTACTGCAATTTTACCATGATAAAATTCTCGGCATCTAGGACAGTTGCAATGAGGCACCATTAAACTTGGGTCTTATACAATTCTCATTTGCATCTTTGTGGGTGTGGAAAAAATTTAATTTTTTTTAAACCAGTATAAGCTTTCACATTTTTCACAAGTACATATGTGGATTTTTTTGTAACTGGTGTATCAACTTTTCTTCGAGGCTTCATCTAATCGTCAACAGCAAGCATCCTGTTGGAATTTTTATAATTACAAAGTTACCAGATAGATTTGAATAGGTATGGAATAGATGGCGCTACAAGGCTCTGAGAATCAGGATCCTAGGTTCTGCAAATTTGTGCAAACCTTCAACAAACCTTTGGCAGATACGTATGATCAGACGTTTGCCCTGAACATTACATTCAAACGTTGTCCATACATATCAAAGACACTTTGGAGAAACCTTTGAATTGTACGTATGGCCAAACGTGTGACCATACCTTTGATAAACCTATGAATCAAAGGTATGGTCATAAGTAATAGACCAAGGTTGCTAAAACCTCCCAGATGAATGTTTGAAAAACCTATGAATCAAAGGTATGGTCATACGTAACAGTCAAACATTCTTCAAACATCTCAACCAAAGGTGTGACTTACGTAATAGTCTAAGGTTTCATAAACGTCTCAAATGAATGTTTGAAAAACCTTTGAATCAAAGGTATGGTCATACGTAATAGTCCAACGTTCTTCAAACCTGTCAACCAAAGGTATGACTTACGTATGACTGACATGTTTAGCCAAACGTTACAACCAAACGTTCTTCCAACCTCTCAACCAAAGGTATGACTTACGTGTGACTTGAACGTTAGGCCAAACTATAAAACAAACTATCTGCCAACCTCTTACTAACGTTGCGACCTATGTTTGGTTTTCCATCTGAGTGCAACGTTTGGAAATTACATTTGCCCTACCTTTGTCATACGTTGTTTGGCACAACGTTTGATTCTAACCACAATAATTACGAAGCGAAAGGTTTGATTTACGTTGCTGCTCGGGAGGGCAGGCTATCATAAACAACATTAATTAATTTTGTCTGTAAAATAAATCCCATTGTTTGCATGAGATGAAGGATGATCCTAAAATTACGCTGTCTGTAAAAGGAGATCCAATATTTCAAACTGCGATTTAATCCGGGCAGCAGAAACACAATATTTTGCTATAGAAATGCGAGTTTTGGATAACAAAGATTTAGTTAAAATGAGAAATTAATCAGTTGAATTTGAAATATGACATCTTATAAAAAATCAATGCATTTATTACAAGAATATGCATTTAAATAACACAAGAACCATTTGGATATGATTGAAAATGACCGTTGTAGATGAGTATTTGCTTTGACTTGAAATTTTTACTGTTCTGATATGTTTCACTTGCATAATTTTTCAATGTGTAAGGAGTACTTGATTTTCATATTTACAAATATTGTCAGCTCATATATATTTACCAGCAGCTTCAAGATGATTTTTCAGATATGTTGTTATTGTTCACCCTATGAAAACAAGGTTGTGGTTCACCTTGGGAAATGGTCAAGGTCATTCTGATAGTGTGGTTGGTGGCATTGCTACTCTGTTCTCCTGTTCTTCATAAAATGGTGAGTTATTCTTTTTCTAATTTAAACAAATATAATTAATGTTTTCACAGACAATTTCATATTTGTAGACAATCGGCCTGAATGCTATTCTACTGGGAAGAGTGATGTTTTTCCGATGTCACTTTTCTCTATGGAATACATTTCTGGCTCTGTTTCTACAATTATGAAATATCTATAGAGATTGCCTCGGAAAGGAATACTTCATTATTGTCATAGTGTGTCATTGCACAAATGATAGTTGTGCCTGAAGAGAACAAACATGTACGACAAATCATATCCTCTGGCTTACACGTCTTGCAATCTGATAGCTTTTTAACCTAGAAGTAGAAATTTGCAGGGAGACACAAAATTCAGATTGTATTAATATGTAATATTTCTGCAAGCTGCATATATTAGAATGTCAAGAAGAAGATATAAACATGCCAAATGTGATTAAAGAGGGCAGGATTTATTTAATACACAATATGATTGAATAGTTTGATAACCTGGGCATTCAATTTATGTTTATTATGTCTAATCCTGATTTAAAACAGTCAGATCACCTTAGGGAGCTTAATATGGAGTGGAGCAATATATCATAAGCTATCTTTGGTTTAGAAATCCTGTGTAAAGCAAACATCGTTCCACAGGCAAAGGCATGCAAAACTCATTAAAGCAATTAAGAGTTAGCCCAATTAGGGAACAGTTTCTGTCCTTTATCAATGAGCAACTGGTCCCGGCTCATCCATCTTTTGAGAAAGTGTCTTTGGTGTACTTTTGCTTAGACATGCCAGTCTTGTGTGATTATAAATAATTCATTGCACATTTCTAAGTTTAAATCATTAGCATGGCATAACTTTGAAGGAAAAATGTAAAAGGGCAAATTGTTTGTGATCTAAATGATGTATTTACGGGAAGCGTCAACATGTAGGCATCATGTGTGCGCATACTAGTTATGCATTCATTTTTGCATTCCTCCAGTTTAGATGCATGATGATGCATTTTATAATGAGTCAAGTAAATACCAAAGAATTACTCAGAAAACTGTATTCATATTAGACGAGAATAATCATACAGAATGAAGATCTGTCATTCACAATGTCACATTCTGAACATTGTTCTCCACATCGCAACTAGACATTTGAGAGATGGCTTTAGGACCTAATAAATCTTTACTAATAAGGTCTCCAGCATCCGGTTGATATCGGCATTATTGGTTTATGTATGCTACTGATGTCATGCAAGTCATTGTAATGCAACCTGGAAATGAAAGATCAAAGGTCTACAGACGATCACATGGATGTAGCGTAGAAAATTATGCTTCTGATGAAAATAAAATGTTCCTGGCCTGAAATCTTGATGACCAAACACCTCTCGTCTCTTTTACACCTTGGTTTTGGATAGCATGCATTGGTCCAGGGCTGGTTTTGGATGATTGTAAATGATGTGACACAATTGGGGCAATCAAAACGGTCAGCAGATTCAACTTGATGTCTTGATAGCCTAATATTAAAAAATGTGGGCAGTGATCAAATAAACATTATTGAAAACCTATTGTTCAAAGTGATTTAATTTGAAATAGAATGAAATCTGGATCATGAAATTTGGGAAAATTTTCCTCACCCTGCCAAAAAGTCAGTTTGTGGTATGCATAGATGTATATAATATATATAATGTATATAATATATGTACATGATAAGGCACAAGATGACAAAGTATCAAGGCTGTGAATCGTTTTTGAAATGAAATCTAGATTTGGACATGATAACCAACTAACTATGCTCTCCAAGAGAAAAGTACTTCTCAACTGATTGATGACAAGCGTTCTTAGTAACTGCATGAGGGCCTCAGGGCCTTCAATTTGATCTGCTGATCAAGTTATGCTGGCCCTTCGTTATAATTTATGGATGTCGAGGATATCACAGGAAGCTTATTTGGTTAGAGGAGACAATTGCTTTTTGCTGGAATATTTGCATAAAGGGAAACTCAACAATTACAAATGCATAACCAAATAGCAACACAAAGTTTGTCTATTTGACATAAGAAGTCATAGGTCAATCCAGGCAGATTCATGATTTCTACTAGCTGTCTGTGCCTAAAATCAATTGACTTTCATGATTTATCATATCAAATTAATCAGGGGTCTTTTTGGATTTTAATTTAGTCTATCTGTGTGAGTCAGTTTTTTTCCTGTCATGCCTATGTTGCTTAAATTTGTACTGAAGGAGTATTGTAGTGGTGCCTTATCAGAAAACAGCTGTGACACTAATGCCAGACACTAGTGACTTGGCTGGTTTTGGCATTATGACAATAACTGCAGGACCTGACTAGAATTCTGACACCCATTATCAGTTAATTAGGGTTCTCAATGACTTATTGACAGCTATATCTATGCTACTTAGAGGCTGTGCGAAAGGTCCCCATTCAGAGAAATTGCATCCGGGCTGTTGAGGGAAAACTGTGTGCGCTTAAGGCTGGCAAGCGCAGCAATTTTCTGTAATGACTAGACCAGAATGACCAGGACATTTGCAGCAAATAAAGGGATGGATAATTATGATAAATGATTTGGTGACTATTTTATTCCCATTCAATTTCATATGTACATATTATTCATCTTCTCAAATAAAACAAATCAACGGGGGTGCCGCAAGGATGCACGGGCGGCAGGGGCGTTTGGGCAAAGGAGGACAATGTCAATCATGTTCAGGCGACAAAATCAAAATAGACAGATAGACAGATACATAGATATTTGAGGGTGTCTTGATCGCAAAGAGTCCAATTTGATATTCTGAATATTAATGAGTTGGGAATGTATCAAACAAAAACCAAATAATATTTGTTTATTGAAATGAGAAACTTAATGAACATATTTAACCAATTTTTAAATTCACAATAGAAATAACACAAGCTAGTCAGATTGATTCGGACTAAATATCTTCATAACTCCTCATAGAAAAGAAGCAAATAGCATGGGCATCGACACAGAATATCACACAGGATTACATCTAAGGCCATCTAAAAGTCAATACAGAATACAGAGACTCCATCCTAACATCTCAGCAGGGTCTGAGATCAAACGGAATTCACTGATCAGCAAAGTGCAAGTGTTGGGAATTTCCTGTAGTTAAATTGGTGGTCATCACAGCAGGGTCCCCATTCAAGACACTGAAGAAATCAGGTCAGAGGGGATTAAAGGCCAGACGTTTCATGAATAAGCAATAGGAATCACAAAGACTTGGCGAACTCAGCTGATCCGTAAGATTTTAACTGCTTGAATTTTACTCACTTGTCGGATGAAGGTAGTGAAGTTATACTATTTTAAAGACAATAAAACCTTGTAGCCAGAATATCAATATGTACCTAGGCCATTTTAAGAAAGTTGTAAGGAGTTTAAAAAATCAATGAATTTTCACACAAAGATACATTTTCAACAGGTAGTACCACAGAATGTAAGTAGGCCTATGTTGCTTACAAGGCATAGAGATAAACCAAATATTGTGAAACAAAAATCTCTGCGACTCTCGCTCAACCACAATCAAACAAAAAGGTCAATGCAATAAATTGTCACTATCGATGGATGGCTCTCCAAAATGTGGGATCTATTAACTTTAGATTGAAATCTATACATTAAATTATGTCAGTTTCTCTCCATTATATCAATGCAGCAAGATAGGCCCATACTGTAGGCTATACACTCATGTTCACAATGCTTAACACACTGAATTGTGAGAAAGAACCGCACACAAAAAACAACAACAAATGCTCCAATTTTAAAATGAGCTGTTAATGAGCTGTTTATGAAAGTCTGAAATAATACTTGACCATGTCAGGCTAATGAACTTTGGGTCAAACTAATGTTATCAGAAAAAAATTAAAAAATTATATATGGCATTCACCATACAAGTCAGAAGCTCACTGTGAGCTGGTTAGATTCGCACCATCGCACGAAAAGTTCTGACAATGTGCAAATTGCCACAAACTGTTTTTTCTCATCAAGACGGGAAGATGCCAAGTCAATTTCAATATTACAGCAAAGCATCTTATCTGAAACCATTGAATGTAATTATGTAGACCAACCAGAGAAAATAGAGAGGGGAGGGATTGCTAGGAAGAATTGACCCTAACAAAATTAGCAAAAGGAGAGAAGGCTTGATAAAAGTTATTTTTGTAAGAGGTCCAACATAAGTAGCTGAAAGGCCGTATTCAGCATGTCAGGCCAATTAGGCTGTAAAAAGCCTGGTGTCTTTGTGGCCTAATGGCACATAACACAACATGGCATTCAGTGAACAGGGAGTCCACTTAACTATTTGCAAGACCACTCCATGTTTTCTATTACTTTAGTGTTGTTTGATAACTCTGGTTATTTTGTAAGTTTTGCTTCGAGATCTCATCATATATAGATAGAGTGCATTCTATTTTCTGGCTTTGAATTACAAATTATTGCCATTCATTGTCATTCTCATGGGTGCAATGAATATATATAAGTGCAATTGTGACCATGTATACAAACAGGGCATTAATCTTGTGTACGTGTATTATTATGCACATTTGTCTTTCACAAAAAGGGATGTTTATCATAATGCCTTTCTCATAACCTTAGGAGATGATTAACTATTGCTCTAAACATTTGGCTTACACGAGGAGCACTCATTAAGGCCAGATGCAGTCCATTTCCACAGACAAGTGGTCAATGAACTTCTGTATATGGTCAGCATTGTCTCCACCATGGCGTGACTAATTAATTTCACAATACCCACCCTAATTAGGCTTGTGGATAGACAATCAAAAGCTCCCACAAGTTACAGACTTTGTTCCAGGCTAATTGGCAGACATAGTTGGTATCATTAATTATAGACCTACCACTGTTTTTGGTCTCTGACAAATATAATCTAGACAATTAAAAAGAGTTATGACCATTGTTTTTCATTAATAGTAGGATAATGGAAATAGAGAGGTATTTAGACACTTGAAACTGTTGTTTGACCTATATGTCTGATCCTGTATGGCCGTTTTGCATTTTACCCTGTTCCCCGTTCCTAGCATCTTTGTGACAATCTATATATGAAATTAGTTTTTCATGACTAAGGCTTGTTTCACTTTCAGTTACCAGTGATGATGAGATCCCCGTGTTTAATCAAGTGTTTTTCAAATATATAAAGTTGCTTAGTGTATACCTCCAAACAAATACTAGGGCTGCCTGGGCTGCCTGGGCTGCCTGGGCTGCCTGGGCTGCCTGGGCTGCCTGGGCTGCCTGGGCTGTTTCAATCATCCTTCACCTCATTGCCGTGTCCTTCTCCTGTCCTAATTAGCCTACCAAAGTGCATAAATACAGGACATAAAGCCCCAATCATCCTTCCATCCATCCATCCAAACAAATACTAAGATGCAGCATAGAGATGAAACTAGAGTGGGTGCCTCATTGTCTCAGAAACTGATGCATTAGGTTTCTGTTGGATATCTTTTCTAGTCATAAAAGTCAAAGCATATCATATGAGACTATGTGCCACACAAGAGCAAGGAAATGATATCATAATAATAATAATAGATTTATTTTCGATATCGTCGAAACTATATTGTATAAATACTATAAACGCCTCACAATGAAAATGTGATATGAAAAGTTAAAACCAATCAATGGCAAAAGTCAATAAAAGTAGAGTCAATGAATATAAATTGAAAATGTAAATGGCAGTTATAATATTGTGTAAATAAAAGCATCTACAGTTTTGACTTGAAAATGACAAGAGATGGAGATCTTCTGACAAAGTGGGGAAGTTCATTCCAGGGTCTAGCACCTGCAACGTCAAACGCTCAATTGAGCTCAACAGAGTTAAGTCACCGGATCGAAGTTGTCTCGGTGGAACATGGTGATGTACAAGTTTGTTCAATAAACTGGTGCATCTTGATGAATTGCTTTATATATGACTATAATATAAGTGAAATTGTATTTTAAAAGAAGGCTCTATGAGTCTACATATATTAGCCTACTCTGAGTGTTCATTTTTCTCCCTTTAAGAAGTGCCACACTTTTTATAAAACAAAAGTCAATTCTTACGGAGGAAATGTCTATATTTCATTTTTGGAAGCAGTTAACAGATGGCATTTACTTATGAAATCTATGACATACGGTAATGTTTTGTTTATCCATACTACACACAAGCACAATGAGTTAGTCATGCAATGCCGGGTACCATCGCATGAACATCCACATTTTGCCTGGTATCAATATATCAACAATATGGCATTTCCAGCTTGACAGGTCCATTCAAATCAGTTCATTGACCACTAAGTCTTTCTTTTTTTAAATGATCCATGCTCAGCTTTAAGCTCAGTCATCTAGTCTTGTATTGAGACCAATTACAAAATCCTTTTCTGGCAACACAAGAAAATAAGACAAATATGACAAATCCTGTTTTGGAAAGAAATTATTCTGTTGAAATGGTTTGAGTGTTGATTGCTCTATAGTTGACTGAGTCTTGCTGCAACCAAGTAATGCCTAAGCTATTTTAATTGCAAATGATATTAAATTACGGTGCATGATAAAAGGAATTGCTAATTCATTCTATGTCAAAAAGTCAATATTTTCTTGTTTGTAACATTGTCTTCGAATGACACTCTATCATAAATACAATCTCTTTATTTGTCCACCAAAAAAACCACGTTGCTTAATTTTCTATAATAAACGATTGCAGCTATTTTTTGAACATCCATTAACAGTTGCCAAAAATTGGAATTTTCTCTTGAAATTTCAAGTAAGTTATTCCACCACAAATTTTGTCATCAGCACTCAATCAAGAAGGTAATCATTGAAGTAAACCAAGCCACTCGGCTGCTTGTTGTAGAAAGGACATGCATACCGTTTCTCCATGTAATGGTAAGAAATTGCATAATGGACTAAAAATGTACCAGACAGTCCAAAGCATCTTGGCATTCTGCAAGAGTATGTTTTCTTCGATCGAGTCAATACCTTGATCGCGTCTTTCTGAAGCATGAATGGGCACATGTCAAATCATTGACATTTCATTTGATTAACACAGAACATCTCGAAATTGTTTTTAGAGAATTTTAACTAATTATCAGAACACGAAACTACCTGTCCTGCTGCAGCAGTGAAATGTCATATTACATTCTAACCATGCTAATCAGCATCAATGGCTCCTATCAACAGGGGTTATATAAAAGAATATTTTATTGAATTGTATGGATGCCAGAGAGATTTATCTGTTCTCGTTCCTTGGCTTTTTTTCTTTTCATTAACAATAATGATAAAACTGACAGACGGAAATTCAGATTTATATTTCAAATTACCTTATCATTAGCAAATTGCAGGAAAAGTTAATATTTTTAGCACTCTCATATGACAAACTGTCAATGCATGCGTTCACAATATTCATGAGGAGGTTCTTCAGAATGACGCAGGAGGTATTTTTGTTGATCACATCTCATAGTCTGCGAAATAGTTGTATACCCAAAGGACATAGAATGTATGAGCCATTTGTTAGCAGGTGGCATTTCCAAACAGAGTGGCATGATGGGAAGACTTGGATGAAGACTGAGCAACTGCATCCAAACAACTCATTGCGTTAAGAGTTACACTTTGGATTTCATAATTTATGAGCTGAGATGAAGGCATCTGGCCTTGTCATAAATAGACTTTTGATAAAATTGTAACACTTGTCAATTCAAGACTACACTACAACATTTCTAATGTACCAATGTTGAAACAGTGTTTATGAGATCTTGCTCAAAATTCATTTTTGGTAATAAATGAAATCATAAATCAAGTATTGCCTCTGATGACTCTCAATTTTTTCTCAGCATTTTGAACTTTTTCGGCAAATAAGAAATGAAATTGTCAAAGATACTCCGTTAATTCAAAATGGAGAGCAATTTGTCACTTTCAGTAAAAAATCAAATAACTATAATGCATACAGAAAAAAAAATTAAGCACTTTCATCCCTTTCAAACAGAACCCACAGAATCAATCATTTCTCCTGCACAATCCTTGCCCATTAGACTTCAGACAGAAATGATATAGTCAAGTTCCAGCAGAGATACAGCTCAATAGAACCCATGAGTAACCCGGACAACACTGGCCATCACTGCAGTTCTAGAAAGTTATCCATTGCGTACGTTCCATGAATGCATCTTACAGCCATACATTCACCTTTCCATCACAAGAGGACAGTGGTGAATAGCGATATGACATCTCTTTCATGCTCTCTCTTGATTCTATGTTGGCTACGTGACACAAACACTTGCCCTAGGCATGGCGTAGAGTTTGGAGTTCTGGCATCTGATATGCAGGCTATTAGATATAGTTTAGGCATTTATGAAAAGAAATATTATCAGCATGACACAATATACCATAATACGTTAAGCACTGGCATCTGCAGAGATTTTGAATGTATTTTGAACCAATCTATGTCAATCACAAAAGTTAATTGAATGTTATTGTATGTTAGAATCTCATGATATTATATTTTGGAGTAGTATATAATTGTCATTTAACATTCTTTGGAGAAGCATGAGCCATGACAAATGTATATCTTGTGAGGACTTGAGGTCACAGCTGGTATCCCTTTATTTGAGCATTGCAGCCTATATAAAGGATGTATGACCTGCGACGTAACTTTGTACTGGATTGGATTCCCCAGCTTCTAACCAATGTGAATAGCCACACTCATCCTGAGTGACTACCGTGGAGAAATGAAGGAATAAGTTAAATATTATGTTAACTATGTTTAGGCCCATTTTAGACGGAATTGTGTTGGAGAAAAGGGCTATTAATTACTACAATTATTTAAAAGCAATGACTTGAAATGCATCAATGATTCCATGGCTTATACAGGAGCATGCAGGTATATTTCTTGTGATTGTCAGTTTTTATTTCACTTCAATATCTTTTCTTCGTGCCAAGAATTCGTCAAAACAACAAAGCCTGGCTAGGCTGTATTAATAAAAATTGAATACAATACAAGTGTTGAAAAATTAAAATGGTTATTTTGTTCAGCAAGGAACATTCTTTTGTTAGATAAAGTCATAACGTTGTGATTAGTTTGGTGAAATACAAGTATAAGCTTATTTGAAGACATGATATTTGAGTTGAAATTACATTATGGTAGCCACAAAATGCTGTCAACTGCCTGTTTTTATCTCCATAAATTTGTATTGTTGACTTTTATGTAAATTCATTTCATCTAAGTGAGTAAGTGAGTGAGTGAGTTTCATTAGTACCTGATTAAGCTATTTAAAGACATATTTGGTTTATACTAAG
The DNA here is from genome assembly GCA_026936325.1 of Platynereis dumerilii. Lineage (NCBI taxonomy): Eukaryota > Metazoa > Annelida > Polychaeta > Phyllodocida > Nereididae > Platynereis > Platynereis dumerilii. The sequence goes on from JAPTHN010000001.1 coordinate 115,334,728, forward strand.
TGTCTTTACAGTTCTATGTTTCATACTTTGTTATTTCTTTTTTTGTGTCGAGATATCTGCCGTCCATTTTTTTCTGAACAATTTCAATACCCTGTCTTGTAAATATACATATTGTAATTATGTATACTAGGGTGGCCCTTAAAAAAAAAAGTTTGAAATTATTACGGGCCACCCCCTGAAATGATGCCTTTTATGGCAAAAACAGCTCCTGCAAAATTTCATTCAAATTGGTTAACATTTAGAGGTGGCCCACGAGCCTTGAAATTCTTGCATTTCAGTCATGATTTCGTATGTTCGCCGATCCGCGGTCTTCTATAACTAAGCCATTTTAAATGATACAACAATATAAATGGCATGGTTGAACAGGGCTGAATGAGAGCTTCATTTTGAATACCAACTTGGATGGTCTATAACAATTCTTTGTGAGCCCCGAAAGACATACCTCCGGAGTTTTTTTCAAAATTGTCTATTTTGATATATGATGTCTCCGAATTCAATCTGGAGGCAATAACTCTTAACCAGACCTTGTAAAATGGATTATCTATGAGGGCAGCTGCTTGTTCTGATCAATGTTTAAGGAAATTAATGAAAAAAACCCCGTGTGGTCGGGGGTAGGAATAACTTCACGAAGGCCGTGATGATTTTGAAAAATGTACTATGAAGTCAATGTGACAATTGTCAATGTGTTGGTTCACAGCAAGATCTAATTTTCCCATATTCTTTTATCAGAATTTTATGATTTTCCAACAGGACAGTAAGTGATTCTTGTCCCATTGGGCCAGGAGGGTTAACTCTGTGTCAGATTTACGGCATATCTTGTTAAATTTTTTTTCACAGATTTGGTACTGATTTGAATCTGGTTGTTCATTACGCCTGACTGGACAGTCACTTGTCAAGTTGTACCATAAAAACTGCTAGACCAGTGAGTGGCATGCAGGTTTTGTTCAGGTCTGCCAAATATTTGCAAGATATTCTGACTTGGAATTATTCTCATATTATACAAAAAGGTAAATTAATTAACAACGACGTCGTTGCAGGAAAAATTTCAAAGAGTAACTTTGATATAATTCCCTAAGAATGCATTGGGGGAGTGTTGTTAGCTCAGTTAAGGGTGCTCTGGGCTTCCAATAACAGGGTTTAATCTAAAATTGGCAGTCAATTGAACCCATATTCAATTTTTACCGCCTTTTCAGTCATGCTCTTCATAGGTACTTATCCTGTCCTAATAATTAGCCAACCAGCTGCATAAATGTCGGGTATAAATACCTAGTCATTATATTATTAAAGTATTTTAATCAAAGGCTAAAAATCACTGCATTTGCTCTCTTGCACCCAATAACACTCCATTAATTATCATCTGCCCAAAGAACAAATCATCTGATGTTAAAGAAAAATCTAGCGAATGTGAGGTTGACAGAAAATTTGCAGTTGAACATTCCGAATATAAAATCATCACAGACCATCCAAGTTGGTACTCAAAATGAAGCTCTAATCAAGTCCAGTTCGACCATGCCATTTATATTGTTTTATCATTTGAATTGGCTAAAAAATAAAGAACCGCGAGTTGACAAATGTTGGGAATTACGCTAGAAACATAAAAACTTCAGGGCCGATGGGCCACCTCTAAATATTAACCGATTTGCCTAAAAATTTGCAAGCATCATTTTTTCTATAATAGGCATCATTTTAAAGGGTGGCCCATCAATATCTTAAACTTTAATTTTTTACTATGCTTTTAAGGGCCACCCTTATGTATACATATTATTATTATATAATTATTATATAATTATTTAGGCTTCTATGAAGATATCATTGCACAAATATGAGCAATCAAATAAATTAATCCAATTATCTAATTGCCAGAATAGAAGCAACAAAATGATGTTAGTTCTCATTTCCAAATGGGCATAAAGGATAGTAATTGCAGTTCATTAAGGGACAAGGTTGACATCCAAAGGCATATCCCAACAACTCTGCCCGTATGGTAATGGTCCCATAACAAGATGAGCGATACTTAGTCTATTATTGGTTCTGACAGTGCCATGGATCTTGTTAGTTATGCTAGGGTGGTATTGCTATATCTAGCAGAAATGTTAGTTATGCTGTAGCGGTATTGCTATATCTAGCAGAAATGTTAGTTATGCTGTAGCGGTATTGCTATATCTAGCAGGAAACACTTGAGAAGCTGATACAGGGGGAAGCCTAGGGGGCCAAGGCCCCCACAAGACCACTGAGATTGATAATAGTATTTTGAAGAAAATACGCTGCGATGCGGACTCTCGAAAACCGAAGCACGCCCGGCCCCCCCTAGATGACCGTGTCTGGATCCGCCACTGCATTTTGATGTATTGTGAGGTAATGGGAAGTACACAATTCACTGATGATTCTCTGATAACAAATTCAGAATATTTGGAAATAACTTTAATTTACCAGAGGAGATTACAAAAGTTCCATCAGAAACATCTCCTGTTCAAGGTTGATGACACTAAACTTGACAACAGTGACGACCTGCGTGCTTCCTTAATAGCATCATGTGTAATGACAGTATGAACTTTGTTGATATTTGGTTAAATGCGGCTTGATTGTAGGGCAGAGCATTTTTCAAGGATTTTCGTCTGGGAGACCACCGGAACAACCTTTAACCTTTAAAGCGTCATGATGCGCACCACCTATAGGCCTAGATCTGCTACTGAATTAACCATTCCTGTGAGTCTCCGGAAAAAGTTGGGTCTCCCAGTCATACCAATTTGGCAATGACTGGAAGACCAAATCCGTCCACTGGGAGACCTTTTGGTCTCCCATTTACTATGTTAAAAAATGCACTGTCACAGACCATCCATCAAGATGGACAATTCTTGCTGACATTTCTTATTTAATAGAAATGTAATCAAATAATGATCAGCTTATCATGTAATCTTCCTGTCATGTGAAGAAGTGTGTTTAGTGTGTTGCCTGCCACCCGTGTTATTTGTGCAAATAATGATTACAATGTAAACATGATCGTTAACCGAAATGAATCAGATGTTTTTAAAAATGTTAATGATGACAATATGGAGTTTCATAATATTTATAGTGCTAATGTTATTGATACGATTTTGGATTCAGATATAACTAATCTTCCGGTAAATAATGTGAACAGTCAAGTTGAAATTAATTTTGATGAGAGTTACGCAAACTCTGTAACAGTTCATGATAACATGAGTAACATTTCTGATGAAGTTATAATACAAAATGGTAACGCAGTTGAGACAGTAAATCTCAATGATTTATCCCGAATATCTGATAGAATAATACCAAGTTTAGATTATTGCGATAATTGTGGAGTTGATAATGTGATAACACAGAGTAACTCGATTAGCATTTCTGATGATGAAGTTGTTGAAGGTAAAATTGACAAAAAATTAAGTATAATGGTATGGAATGTTCAAGGTCTAGGTGATAAACCAGTCTCCATGAGACTGCTTTATGTGTTAGGCAGTGCAAGCATTGCACTGCAGTCTCCGGATATTGGCCATGCAAATGAGCACAAGCAGCATGCAAATCAGCAAGATATGGCAGAATGAACTTCAAACAAAATTGTTTTCTTTAGAGTGTGGGAATTTTTGAATTATTAGATAACAAGGTATTTGTTTATAATTTTAGCTATCAGTCCCAACTGCAAGTTACAAGGTGACATTAGCAGAAATGAAACAAAGTGACATAACAGGTTTATAGATAACTAATCACACAAGTGTTTTTGGACATAAAAATCCTAAACAAAAGCCAATGTTTATGAAAAGTTATGTAACCAATCAGTAAACGTTTTTGGAAAATAATCATTGTGAATGAAAAGTTATATAACCAATCAGACCACATTTTGTCAACATTTTTGGACAATCCAATATCTGGAGTCCCTCTGACACTTCGTGTCATCGGCTTATAGAGGGACTCATGGAGTCTGGTGATAAACTAAATAACAAAGAATTTCTGGATTATATTGGAGATAATGATATTGTGCTCTTTCTAGAAACTATGAAGTTAGACAGCTATAAACCCACTTTGAAAAATCATACATATTTCCACTTCCAAAGGAAATTTCAGCATCGACGTGCTCGCAAACCAGCAGGAGGTATAGGAGTATTAGTTTGTGCTAAATTATGCAAAGACGGAATAGTCAGTATTGCTAGAAAGAGTGACTTTGCAGTTTGGTTGAAAATTAAGCAAACCAATTGTTCTGATTTATATCTTGCTGCTATCTATATTCCTCCTTTGGACTCTTCATCAACAATATCTAGCTTTCAAGATAACAATGCGTTTCACTTGTTACAGGATGACATTACACATTTTAGCCAAATTGGTAGCGTAGCTATATGTGGTGACTTCAATGCTCGTACTGGTAGAATGTCAGACTTCTCATCCACACTTGGAAACGATAAACATAGTCTAATTGCCAATTACTGTGAATCGTCGTCGCTTACTTTTCCTGATTATGAACGGTACTCTGATGACAGTAAGATAAATCGTTATGGAAAGGAGCTGCTAGAGCTGTGCAAATCGAGTGACTTGAGAATTATGAATGGTTATTTTGATAGGAATAGGAGCACAGGAACCTTCACTTGTTACACTGCAAACGGTAAAAGTTTGATTGACTACCTAATATGTGATGCACAGTTTTATCAGAACCTATGCGGTTTCGATATTGATCCACTTAATAGTGATTCAGACCACAGGCCCCTGCTATTTTCTATAAAACTTATGAACTCTGATGAGTTGGCTTCGGCTTCTGAGTCAAGTGCACACGACTCCCTACCGGCTTCATGTATGAAATTTTATAGATATAAATTTGATTTGCAAAAAGCAGCAAATTTAATGCCAACATTGACGGATGTCCATTGTTTGTCACTTTATGACACATTCATGGATTGTATTGTCTCCAATACAGGTGTAGACAATGCTGTCACTGAATTATATACCTTTTTGGAATCTGCCATTTCTAGAAATTTTCAAAAGAAACATCTGAGGACAGCCTCCGATACATTTCCTAGGAATGAGTGGTTTGACACTGAGTGCAAATCTCTTAAACGAAAAGTCAATGACTTCTCTAAGCACAATGATTTAAACTCTTCAATTAACCTTGTAGAATACAATAGTTTAAAAAGGGAATATCGTTCTACTTTGCAAAGAAAGAAACGAGTATATCAAAATAATATTAGAACAGAGTTAAGTACTATGGAAAGTAATAATCCCCAAGATTACTGGAAATTTTGGGATAGCTTGAAGAGAAATAGTTCGGTTACGTTCACCTCCAATATAACTCTAAATGCATTTGAGACTTATTTCCCAGGCATTCAGTCTCCACCAGTGGTTGTTCAAGAGAAATTTGACATGCAATTTCTAATTGAAGTAGCGCGTTTTATGAATTCATACAACAATACGCCACATCTCTCTCCATTTATTACTGATGCCCCAATCACATTGCATGAGGTAGAAACTGAACTGAAGCATCTTAACTCTGGTAAAGCTCCAGGAATTGATGGTATAAGTAATGAGTTCTATAAATATCTCTCTGATTATCTAACTGAGCCTTTGACTATAACTTTTAATTATATTTGGGAGAAAGGTGCTTACCCTGATAAATGGGCAGAAGGAATTATCCAGCCCTTGCATAAAAAAGGCAGTCAGAGGGAACCAGATAATTATCGCAAATTAACTTTGATGGCTTGTATGGGAAAATTTTTTGAATCTATTGTCAATAAAAGATTAGTTTTCCAAGAGGAAGCAACTAATTCAGCTGATCCACACCAATTTGGTTTCTGTAAAGGGTGTAGAACCAGTGACAATGTATTCATTATAGACACATTAATGTCTTATCACAGGCACAAGAAAAAACCACTGTTCATTACCTTCGTTGATTTTTCTAAGGCATTTGACTTTGTAAACCGTACTTTCCTCTATTACAAATTAATTAAAAAGGGATATGGAGGCAGGTTGTTGAATGTCATTCAAAGCATGTTCTCAAAATCAGGTGCTAGGGTTAGATGGCAGGGTCAACTTGGATCAAGTATTGATAGTACCCATGGTGTTCTCCAGGGTGGTATTGTCAGTCCTAAACTGTTTAATTTATTTCTATCTGATATGAATGAGTACTTTGACAAAAGTAGTGGTATTGAAATCAACAATGTCGTATTCACTCATCTTCTGTATGCAGATGACCTTGTACTAGTCTCCGGCAGTGCGTCGGGAATGCAGAAATTGTTAGACAACCTTGCATCTTATTGTAGAAAATGGCACTTGTTGATCAACTCAGAAAAAAGCAAGATAATGGTAGTACAGCCAAATAGACGTCAGGCAACAAATGATACTTCCTATGAGTTCTCAATAGGTGGTGATAGTCTAGAGGTAGTCGAGTCGTATAAATATCTTGGACATATTATCAGTAGCACAGGTAAAATTTATGAAAAAATGCATGACCATCTCGCGACTCAGGCACAAAAAGCAATGCATGCACTCAAGGAGCGTGTGAAATCTACTGTTGGATATTTACCAGCAAAAGTCTATCTAAAGATGTTTGATTCACATGTCATGCCTATCCTTGAATATCACAGTGAAATATGGTTTTCAGTGAAAGAAATTAGAGTGCTTGAGAAAATCCAACTACAGTTTCTTAAAAATCTTCTTGGTGTTAGGCTTCAAACTTCCACTGTCGCTGTGCTTGCTGACACAGGGCGATTTCCACTACTCTGCAGACAACAGGTATCTGCTATAAAATACTTGGAAAGGTTAAAATCGGGCAACTGTCCTGTTTTGCTTAATGAATGCTATGAAATACAAAAATATTTACAGATAAAGAAAAAGCCTTGTTGGCTGGCTAGAGTCCATGAGATCTCAGCATACAATATTAATGATGATGCCAGTGTGAATAGAATGGTAACAAAATTATATGATCAAGCACAAACTAAAATGCTAGCTGAATTAAATGACAGTTGTAACAACCCAAAGCTTAGAACATACAAATTATTTAAGAAAGATTTTCGTCTCGAGCCTTACTTAAATATAAACCTCCCTAAATGTCTCTATCAGAGCATTGCTAGATTTCGATTAAGTTCTCATAACCTTCACATAGAACTAGGTAGACACAAACGACCATATGTCGTGGCAGAGGATCGTTTTTGTAAAAGATGTGACATGAATGTGGTTGAAGATGAATTTCATTGCCTCATGATTTGCAAAAACTGGAGCTCATTTAGATCTGACCTTCTTGTAATTGCATCTCAGCATATAAATGATTTCCTTGTACTAAATCAAAACGAACAGTTCCTACGTATACTGACTGATAAAAACTATGAAATGAATTTTAGCCTTGCAAAATTTTTGGCTGTACTATTAAAAACTGATAACATTGTCTGAAAGAGATCCTTATTTCAAATTATTCGTATCACCACTGCACAAATCATGGGTGGCCACAGGCACTGAACATGTGGTACTCACATGACATGGCATTGTTCTTTTTGTGTATGCATGTAAATAGTTGTTGTTTATGATATATGTACATGTATGTGTCCTGTATTCTTTTAAACCCTCTGTTGGGGTGCTATTCATTTGGTGCTTTGGTGCTAACAATACTTCTTTTAATATTCTTGTACTATGGCTGCTACGGATAGAACCCCATGTAATTGCTACCGATAGAACTACTGATAGAACCCCATGTAATTGCTACTGATAAATTCTATGAAACTTTGATGTGTAAACTAGCTATGTTTCTATGGAATATTTCATTAAATGTGACAGTATATATATATGTTTCCATTTTGCTTGTGGACATATAATTATGGTGCTTTTAATTACAGTATTATCATTATTTTATATAAATTGATACTTGTCATTCTCTCTAGATGTAGTTTATAGTCACTGTCCCTCTCTGTTGTATATATATATCTTCTGTCTTTCTTTGTAGTAATTTTACTGTCATCACACATGTATCTTGTTGATATTTCGTTGTGAATAAAAGAATATATATATATATATATATAAATCGACTCTGAGCAAATGTTTCTGTTTTGCACTTAAACTTATCTCAGATCACTTACAGAACATCCACTTGACTTTGCCCTTTGAAATTTCAGTAAAATTTTATGGTCTGGCCACTTAACAATTTCAAATTGCTGTTGATATATATATAGTGTTTTATTTCTCTGTTTAATTCTCTGAATTGAGAGAAATATGGATGTGGTCCATTTAAAACTCCTAAAATATAATCTCTCAGAATTCAAAATCAAGGCATAAGAACAGTCAGTCAGTGTGTGTTTATTAACCAGTCCATAGGCATACCAACACAGAAATTTTTGGATGGTGAACAATATTTGTCAGAATTTCATTATTGTTATTCCATATCACACTAAACTAGATTTTTCATGCAGAAACCATTAATTTCACCAAGGTTTACAGGCAAATGGTAGCAGAGACAATTCATGACTGCAAGCCAAATCTTTAGAAAAGAAAATTGATAAACTGTCAGTAAACACTGTAAAAATGTCGTTTAACCCACCGAACCTTATTTGTGCAAGCAAGGGGGTTCCAAGTGGTCAAACAGAGCATAATTATGCAGATGTTTGGGTGTGTTTTGTCTGCTGAGGCATACACTGTGCAAAGACAATATTCCATGAACCAAGTGAAGAAATGTTTGGAGAGAAACATATTAAGCGAAACACTGTGAGGTTAAAAAAGCAAGACCCTGATGCTTTTTACCCCAATTTAGGGCAATCCTTTGCTTCTCTTAAGTTGTCTTTACCTGCCATTTTTTCACTAGTTACTTTAGCAATTACATGCTCGACCAATTTTTGGTCGTCAGTAGTTTTGCCTTGGCCCATTCAGCACGTGGAATCTTCTTTCCAGGCTATAAAAAACACCAGCCGGGTAGCAACTTAAGCCCTGCTATTATCCAATCCACCAAATAGCATTGTCCTCAGTAACAATTTCTTCTTATCGGTTATTAATCAACACCAACCTTACTCAGAAGGGTGGTGCAATATGCTGTGTCAGGTGCCGGAGGATGATCTTATTCAATATCTAAATTATATGGCCAATATTTTCCTAGGTTGAATAAGAAAATGAATTCAGCTTTTTAGTACAATGTTCAAGGAAAGCCAAAATATACGATCTTTGGGTTGACTGGAAATTTGATTGCCTCCTCCAAAGTGAACACAATTATGAATTTCTCATAAGAGGTTTGTGACACTTCAATTTATGGGTAGTGACAGTAAATGCTCCAGAAACGTTTGGCTTTTTTCCGACTCGAAGAGTTTTTGGACAGATGGGACCAGACAACGACAAGCCCGGGTCAGTTCACTCACATTGTTTGGAGCGGAAGTAATGCAATGTGTCGTTATAGGCCAAATAGAGCCAAATGGTGCTTGCATGATGCCATGATTGTGTGGAGATTACAGTAAACAAAACTCAATTGCTTACAGAAAAGCACTGGAATGTTCCTTGTGAGGTCACATCCCTATTCTACAATGTTATTCTGTATGACACATAAGCAGTTTTTGAGGTCATATCCTGTCTTGCAATGTTACCGGGAGAAGTCATTTGAAGTGTCACAACACTCATCAGTGAGGTCACAAGATGACAATTTGACACTTCATTTCAATGCATTTGATAGGGCTTGTTATAAGGACATTTTTGTCCACTGGCAGCTGAATGTAATTATTCGTCATTGATCTGCTGAAATGGCCAAGAGAATCTCTGTTGACACAATGTGAATAGGCATACTGGTAATGTGTAGAAGTGCCAATAGAAAGAATCACCCCTATACCCATTATTACCCATATGCAAGAGCACAACTGTTCTGAACACTTGTTAGTTTTTTACAAAAGAATGATAATAATCTGTCATCAAACCAACATTTTACCACACAATTATTTTGAGCCATTGAATATGGGGGTGTCGACCTGTGATTTACACATGTATAAAATAGACAAGAAAATGATATGACACAGGTTTGTCACCTTGCAGTATACTTACTCTTGAAAGAACTACCCCATATCATCTTGTGTGGCACTAATGCAGTGTGCATTTGCTGGCACACTCAGACATCTGCATATATGTGATACACATTTGCACGTATGCATGGATACTCTGTTTCCTTGCTCTGCCATATCTGTACAGGACTTTAGTAGTCCTGCCACTGCCATGTACCCACAATAGAGTAGAGATATATTTTACGGTCATGGCCAGAATTAGCATATAGATTTTAGCAAAAATCATCCTTCTGAATTTTTGAAAAAAAAATTGTATTGCCAGGAAGCCATTTGTTTTGCATACTCATAATGCATGTAGGAATCAAATTATAACTAAAGAACTAATGGAACAAATTTCATTTGACTTTCAATTTTACAGGACACCTTGGCTTTTTTTCTAAATTTATGTTTTGAATCTTCACACAGGCTTCTGGTTTAACCCTTTCCAGACCGTGGAGAAAATTGCAAATTTGGGGTTTTTAACCCTTAAACCTAAATTTTCTCAATAAAGACTTGTGAATTCACACAGATAACCATATATCAATATAAAGCTGGGATGGTGAGCTTTACAATGACATGATAGGGAAGACACCTGAACATACATGAAAAGCACACCTGCCTTAATTACAGGTGAGATGATTAAAAAAGATCAAAGGCACATAAGCATGTTTCTTACAATGAGGCCTATAACTTGAAAAATAAGCAAGACTTTTGATGCACTCCAGCACCAAAATATCACTAAATATGTTTGCAACAAATTAGATATAATTCCATTTGGTTATAAAGCTCAGGTATGTACAGGTAAGTCAATTATGATTACCGGTGGACCATTCGGCTAGCGGCCGAAAATCAGACTAATTTCTCAGGCTGACAGCAATTCATTGCATAGACCATTATTTCACTGGTAGGTGCCAGATTTTGATAATACTTGGTGAATCTTTTAAAGGTGAAGTTACAGCATGTATACATCCAACCTGAACCCCATTACCCCTTTACCTGGCCTAATTACAGGTGTGTTAATTTGTGATAATTGGCATGATATACCCAAAATCGAATGTTTCCGGGAAGACTTGCCTCTGGTGGTCCAACAGAAGAGTATAAATATCAGGTAATGAACTAAACCCTTCTTACAAACATGGCAAAGAAGTTAAGAATTAATAAAACATAGTCTCCAATGGTTGCAAAGCTCAGGTATGTACAGGTAAGTAATTCTTTATTATCTATGTACCATTCGACTAGCGGCCGAAAATCTGACTTGATTCTCAGGCTGACAGCAATTCATTACACAGACAATTAGACCATTACTTCACTGATAATTACCTGATTTCTGTAATACTTGGTGATCTTATACAGGTAAGGTTACAGCATCCATTCTATCCATTCCTTAATTCACACGTTTGAAAGAAACTTTAGTGTCACTGATATTTGTACTCCCATCACAGCACCCTCGACATGAGGTATTTTGGGAATTGTAGAAATGTTTGATTTTGCATTTATGTTGCTAATTAACATACCAGTAATTAGGTCAGATAAAGGGGTAATGGAATTCAGATAATATGAATAGATGCTGTAAGCCTATCTATATAAGATCACCAAGTATGTTCAAAACCTAGCAATTACATGTACTTGTGAAATAATGGTCCATGCAATGAACTAAAAATTAGTCCGATTTTTGGCCTTTAGCGAAATGGTCCACAGGTAATCATAATTGACTAACTGTACATACCTGAGGTTTATAGTCAATGGAAACTCTGTTTTGTTCATTCTTTATTTCTTTGTAATGTTTTAAGAGTGTTTTAGTGCACAACCTGATATTTATACTCTTCTGTCTGACCCCCCGGAGGCAGCTGCTACAGGAAATGTTCGATTTTGCGTATATTTTGCCAATTAACACTAAACAACTCACCTGTAATTAGGCCAGGTAAAGAGGTAATGGGGTTCAGGTCAGAAATGCAAATGCTGTTTCTTTACCTGTATAAGATCACCAAGTATGGTCAAAATCTGGCAACTACTAGTGAAATAATGGTCCATGCAATGAATTGCTGTCAGCCAGAGAAATTAGTCCGATTTTCGGCCGCTAGTCAACTGGGGCCGAGGTAATTATAAATGATTTACCTGTACATACCTGAGCTTTGTAACTAATGGAAACCATTTCTAAGTTATTCTAAACTTTTTTGACATGTTCAAAACAAAGTTTTAGTGTCATAAACTGATATTTATACTCTCCCATTTAGGTGTATAACCTGAAATGTTAGATTTTTGCAAATTTTGGTAAATATTGCCAATTAACACACCTTTAATTGAGCCAGGTAAATGGGTGATGGGGTTCAGGTAGGATGTATAGATGCAGTAACCATACCTATATGCGATATTAATACTCCCCTAGTGTAAGTTATGGCAGGGAGTGTTTGATTTTGTGCCTAAAATGCTCAAAAACAAAGCCTAAGGTTGTTTTGCTCTGAGATGATATGTTCAGGGAATTCCCCAGGATTCCCCTTTTCAGATCCCACTTGGATTTCCCGTTCTCACAGGATGAATTTTTGAGGAACCAAAATGGTGATGTACCTAATGAAAAGCTTATTTCCTGATGCACATTCTGTGTGAATTTCATGTAAATATTTCCATTCTAAGGTACTGTACAGGGTGCTAGAGATCATGGCCCAAATTTGGGCCACCATCCTGGGCACAGTCTGGAAAGGGTTAATCGCTTTCAAGATTAATGTTGTTTCAATCTGTAAGTCACACTCTAAAAAATGTCGGGACAAAATTGGTTTTTTAGATTCAAAATGTTTTTTTTTTAAACCAAATTTCAATGCAAAACCAACATGGATTTTTAAAAAAATCCATGTTGGTTTTTTGCATTGAAATTTGGTTTTTCAAAAAACCATTTTGAATCTAAAAAACCAATTTTGTCTGAAATTTTTTAGAGTGCACCTGTATAGATTCTACAGTTTGAAGCTAACATATTTCTAACTTCGTATGTTTGGGTTTTATTTATTAATATTAATTTTGATTAATAGATACAGATCACAACAGATCACTCCAGATCGATAACCCCGAATCAACCAAGATCGCCATGGATCACTACAGATCGATAGATAGGTTTCAATCCAAACTGACGAGCAATTTTATGATGGTTGTACTGTATTTGTAACAAATCAATTATATGCACAAGGTTATCCAATGGTCCAGATGATTTCAGTGATCCCAATGTTGTCAAATAGCACTGAGTGTGGAGACAAAGGTTAAATTAATCTGCCGTCTACCATGCACTAAGAATTACTGACATCCCAGAACAACACTTGATTAATTGTGGCTATTTCAAAGCTTCTGAGTTGAAGAAATGAAGAAAAAATGTCAGGCAATCCATCAGTATGCCTAATTCCTGCTGACATTTTCCCATCTGATAGAAATGGAATCAAACACTGATCAGCTTGCCATGCAATCCACAATTATCTCTGAGCCATGTTTTTCTAAATTGCTCTTTAAAAAACTTTTCTCAGACCACTCACAGAGGTGCTTCTTGCAGTTCTTGGTCTTGTCTTGGATAATGTTTCCAACAAGGACAACAACAGGATGAAAAGACAAAAGTTGCAAATGTTTTCGCTTTTCACCCATACCAGAAATGGCTGTTAGAATAGGAATTTTCTTGGTTTGTCATACCTGCAGGTTTCCAATTGTGTTAGTCAGTTAACTCCTTCCTTGTTAATAAGTTTAAGCTGTCCCACAATCCTCCACTACTCGAGCAGGCAAATGTGCTAAACACATCTAGTTGTGAAAATATTGCTAATACCTGTCAACAGGGTAAATGCAAGGCAAGTTCTCTTTCTTTCTCTACTTTACACTGTTAAGTTACAAATAAAGCAACGCCCTCTGTGATCTCCTGCCTTGAAAGGATACATGTCACATATCTGATAACTTGTGGAAATGGCTTATATACTTAACCATACAAATAACTTAAATATGAAGTGTTACGTCTTTGTTCTTTGTGCAATGCAACCAACATGATTATCTTCTGAATAGCAGTTTTCATCCCTGTTTATTGATTGTAAATCAACTCCTTTTGGCGGTACAGTGTGCTAATTATTCTGCCTTCATATGTAATTGTAAGACTGGTGGCAGTGATGGGAACATGACATGTGTCTAGCAAAGAATAGAAAAATTACAATGACATAGCAACAACCTAAACTAAAGGAACCAGTGAAACATTAATAGGTGTATCGGAGGGGGGGGGGCAGGGGGGGCGATCGCCCCCCCCAAAAAAAAGGGAAACAGTAAGATTCGGGCAAAAAGGCTAAAAAATTTGGGCAGATGATTAAATAAAAACTACTGAAAATTAATGATTTCCAGGCAATTTAATTTGAAATGTTTATAAATTTAGATCGTGAAATTCGGGCAAATGTCGCGCCGTACGCCTATGGAAACATTCATAAATATATAATCCATTCCTGTCTACTTTTCATGCAAAATCCCTCACTCATGTTTCTTTCTCAAAGAGTTGTTAAAAAAGTAATGGACAGAATTAAAAAAATAACATATTTTAGAAGTATCTGATTACATACACATCTGTTAAATTAGTAATTGGCAGTAAGTTTACTATGCACAACAAAATTTTGGAATTATCCCTTTTTGTTGAAGAGAGATCCGCATATATGGAGCAGACAAATATGCAAATTTATTTTGGTGCAATGTTGAGCCTTGCTCTGCTTTCTTGAGCTGCATGGTCAATCAATTCATTATTGCCGATATGTAGTTCAGAAGTTGGTCAGTTTCTGTCATATTAGTATGTTGCATCTCTCCAGCATATGTAGTGTTGCAGACATGCAACCATCCGTTTCATATAAAATATTTGTATTGGGGAAAGCTGTGTATATGGGATGGGATGACTCGTCTTGTAGAGTGGATTAAAATAATGCAGAAACTTGTTTTTTTCTGGGCAAGAGTGGACACGGGTTTTGCTGAACAATAAATATTTATCCTGTTACCGGAGATCTGAGAGCAGCAGATATATTTTTATCACTACCAGCTACAGATGAAGTATAGGATTTTATTCAAATTTTGTTGTTTTTTTTATCCACTATTTCTCTGCATTGATGTATCTTACAGAAGTAATCCATGGCAGTGTCATTTCAAGATAAAGTACCTTGATTAAAAAAAAATTTGGTCATCAAATTTTTGTTTGTTAGTTTGAAACTATTGTGTTGCGCAATGAAATACTTCATCTTATTGAATCATGTTCTACATAGTGATCTGATTTCTCTTTGGCTTTGTCTCCCTCTTCTCTTCTTCTTGCCTTTTACATTCTCTTCGCAGCACCTAACCCACACACCGTCTTTTACACAATGTAAGCATGAACGATTGCAAAGTGAACTGTAAGAGCCAAAGAAATCTGCCATAAGGCACGCACAGATAAGGTATGTTTTATGATAGAACAAAGGTTTACTGAGAAAATGCAAGCAGGAATTGAATGGCTTTGAAGGCTTGTGAGACCCAAGCAATACTACGGATCTTGTTCTTCGTAACTCGAAATGCCCTTATTCACATATATAATTTTACTTACATCATGTTTCCATCATATTTATATATCGGATGTGAATGAGTAAATGAAGTAACACGACAAGTTATCTTCATGCACAGTGTAAACGTTATTCATTATCTTGTTGTTCATCAATCTTAAAATTCTGCTGCTAAAACAATCCCTCAGAGATATCACTTAACAAAAGAAGTGTTAACAGAATCCCAGGGCAATATTGTTCAGTATCCTGCCAAATCCCTCATAACAATTTTGGGTTTCACCATTTCTATGAATGTGTGAGAATCCAAGACAACCCCTAGGTCCCCCTGTAAACATCAATCATAGACCTTAACAATGCCTAAACGTTTGTTTCCATGTCTTTGTGAACAGATAACAATGCCAAATGGACTTTTCCTATGCTGCAAGCATGATATTTGCCTTGCTTATTTTGATTCTGGCATTCATGACCACAATAATTGATATTCTGTGAATACATTTTATATGGATTGAGGATAAATAGCATTCTGAGATTATGCCAAAATAAAAGGCGTAGTAGTCAGTTTAAACGGATCACTGTTGGCGTGTTGCAGATATGATTTTCTGTTCAGTATAGCTAGTCTCTCAAATTCTTATAAAGATAATTTAAAAATATGATTTGTGCCAAAATCTTTTTTTATTGTTATTAGTTAGAGATTTCAAAATTCAATGACTCCTATCCAAACTTTCTTTGCAGCTTTTTTTTAATGCAGTTTGCAATTTAAAGCGCTTTTCATCTATGGTTCAAACACAAGTTTACAAGCTGTTAGCCTAGGGGTGCTTCACTCAGCTTGGATCGGAGATACAGAGAGTGCGCAGATTAATGAGCTATGATATATATTCTATAGAAACACGGCAGAGCAGTACCATACCCCTGGTAAGATCTGTACCTACATGATAATCTTAACGCCACACCTATAATTTCATATCTCTCACTGTTTCGTTCAGACCATTCTGGAATCTAAAGCTACTATATTTGGTCAAGTTAGTCATGCAAACAAAACAAACAATTTTGCATGCAGACATCATTGCATGACCAGATTCTAGCCTTAATGCAGTCTGATACATGTAAGGCCAACAAGATGGCTGGCAGATACAAACTAAGTTCCAAGTCAATTAGCCTGACATGATCTTGGGATTATTTCAATGCCATGTAGATCCCTGTTAGTCAATCATTTCCAGTTATGCATGTTATTCACAGCCATTATGGACCTTATTCATTTTTCATGTGACATTAAACTAAACGAAAATCTAAAAATGACAGCAGTGGTTAAAAGGAAATTTACATGAAATTAGATTGTCATTTGTGTAATGGCAATGGACAAATATATTGTATTATTGTAACATATGGACCGTTTGGACACAGCATGCACTTTTGTGCAATTGTGTACTTACAGTTATATCCAGGGGAACTGAAGCTATAAAAAGCTATTGAGGGAACACATGTGGCCACAGACTGATATTGACAGAGGCCCAGTTCAATAGACCCAATGGATAAAAAGGACCTTGGAAAACCATGGCCAGCAGTGACATTCTTGCTCTTCCTCCTGTGAATGCATCTTTCCCTTACGTTAATCTTTCTATTACTACAAGAGGACCGTTGTCAGCCATGCATAGCAAAATGGCACTTCTTTCAATATAACACTGTTGCACATTTCGACCAGAGTGAGAGTGCCATTTTCAATGCTTGCGGTATGTACACATAACAAGGAGAGCAGAAAAATTGAAAAGGTCAAGACAAAGGAGACAATTCACGGAATGCAATAAGTCAACATGCTCACTGTACAATTTGATGCTCCAGATCAGGGCCATCAAATATGCTTCTGTACTTTTCCTCGTTTTGAAGGATTCTAACTTCTAAGAACTGTCTTCAGATGATACTTGTACATTCTCAGAGTCAAGATAACTGATCAAATTCTTATCAAATATGGCATGGTCTTATGACGTCAAACTTGGTGGTCTACTGTTTTTTCTTTTAGCTTTGTTTTACAGAAGTTCTGGTCGAAGTCGAATTTTCTGCAGCTTTTTCTTGCTCACAGGCCCAAAGTTGTTCAATAGGGAAGGGTGGTTTAAAGTCGAAGTTCTTCCTGTTTGATCCCAGAATTATGGTTTTAAACAAATTTTTGACAAATTGTTATCGGGCAATAATTTGAAAATTCATTCAATTATTGAATACCCCCCCCCCCTCTAAACAGATCGTCTCTCCTATGCCAACGTGGTGGGTTATTTTAAAAAGAGGGTTCTGCCAGAATAAGAAAGGAAATTTTGGCTTTGTCATGCAGCCGAAATAAGTAATTACTGTCACCATTCCCATGAAAATTAATAATTTCCCACTGAGGAAAACCTGTCTATTAGTCTTAAGATGTCATCATCTCTGTGCCTGACAATAAGCTTGGGGTAAACAGAAAATGAAAAATGAATTAGTGAATCATTGCGAATGTGGATACGAAATCAAATTTGTAAACCTGGATCACTGATGAAGTTACCAACTGGTTATTACAAGAAACTGTTCTTCAAGAAATGTTTACAAAAAAGTAAACTTGGTGAGGACTCAGTGAGGAAGTATCCAACGAGTACTTGATCCTGCTGCATGCTTTTACAGTTGACAAATGTCAAGTGCTTACAGCATTTGACTGAAATGTTCCTTGTAAGGTCTCATGTCTATCCATACCATTTTTTCTGTATGACTCAAATGCAAATTGTGAGGTCATATCATATACTTTCAATGCTATCAAAACAAGTCCGACTGAGCGTCAATGAGGTCACAAGATACTCAATGACAATTTACAGTTCGTTACAATGCAATGAATAGGGACTGTTGTGAGGTCATTGATGTCTGCTGGCAGCTGAATGTCAGTACTCATCATTCTTTGACTGTAGCATCTCACTCCAATCACAAACTCATAATTTTTCTTATTTAGAATATGAAGGCTGGTCTGTGATTTCAACTGGAATGGTCTTGTATCTCATTTTTAATTTGTTATGCTGGAACTGTTGATTTAGGTATAGCATTCGGATTCACAGAACATTAAACCCAAAAAGTAATTTGAAAAAGCTGCAGCAGGGCTTGTTGTTTGGTATCACCTATTTCTTATGCGAGGAGTGTTCATTGTGTCAATGTCAGCATTGTACAGAGCAACAATTTGTGTGGGCCTATGTTTTGATTGTGATCAAGAATCACCCGCATTTGAACATTTTTATTTCATATCACATGAAATAATAAATACATATCTCTTCTCATATATGTCATAACAATATTTAGCATCACAACATCATCTTATGGATTTTACAAAGTCTATATACAATTTTAGTAATAATATATTATTAAGTCACAGTCAACAATTGCAACATGAACTGTCTACATAAAATTATCACCATATCGAGCAATTTTCTGGTTAACAAATCATACATAGGAATGAATAAAACAGACTTTGTGTCATCAACAATGGTCATGATGAGCAACTTCAATAACAATGCAATGTGAAACCATGACTAATATACAATGAAGTCCAGTTAGTTTTCTGGAAAAATGTGTTAACAATAGTCATACAAAGTGACTCGATATCCTCCCATCCTTACATGCTCCATAACATCCGCAAGACTTTGTTTAACGTTGTGCATTCCAGACATCTAAAAAACCCAAAATGAAACTTTTTTGTAGTTAATTACTGCTATTGGTCTATGATCCACAATTCTCTTAAAACCTTCTTATACTGGGTTATTATATCGCAGATGTCATAGAATTCTTTTACACACTTTTATGCTGCACCTCTCTTTGAGCATATCAAGTGGAGCACGTTATAAATATTCTTAGTCAATTGAGTTCTTAACGATAACAAATCAGCAGCCTTCATCCTTTGAGATTAGTGTTACCCCTTACCAGTGCGATGAGATGCATTTCAGAACGTAGCAGTCAAATAAACAAGATAAGACAAGGTATCTCAAATTAGACTTTCAAATCGGAAGACCCAGGGATGTTGATCTGCCTTCATAATCATTCGTTTGACTGCACATTGGGAATGGAGAAGTTCCAGCTATCTTTGAGCACTCGGATGTTCATTAATTGAAACTGTTATCTGCCTCTCATCCAAATTGATGCGTAACAACTCAATTTATTAGAAAGTCTTCCAAATTCTACGCCAAGTTGGGTGAATTTGAATTAAACAAGCATTTCCAGTGTCTCTGTTTTACAGCCAATCAGTCAAGTCAAATGAAAATGCAGAAAAGCTCATAGGAATCAACCCATCAGGAAAATTCCAAATTGCTCTGCCTGCACCATTGAGTCGCTGACTCAAACTGGGTGTCTCAACTTTTTTTTATTGCAGTTCATAAATTTGTCTAAATATCATTTTCAATCTCAAATACTTAACGATAAGCTCCCTTACTGTATGCTTTGTGTAAAATTTCTTCTGTAAAGTAACAAAGCATCTTTCGACAAACAGAAATTCTGCTGAAGGCAGCCGAAGGAAGGAGCATGCCTACATATATATGTTGGCCATCACAAGAAAGACCCAGTCGCAATAGATACACTTTGGGGCCGTCAATGTACACAGCAGCAGGGTATGTCTCATATGTCGGAGACTATTGTTGTCATAATGGTCCGTCCTGCCTTTGTGTTTGACGGCGAGTAACGAGAAGTGTAGGCTCCATTTATTGTAATACTTCGGGTATCCATGTCGTATTCGTTAACGTTCGGCTTTCTCCACCTACACACTGACCCTGGGTCCACCTTGCATCGACTTCGGCATGCACTCCGGAGACTCCGACGGAAGTTCTTTGACATGAAGCCATAGATGATGGGATTAACTGCACTCTGCAGATAGGGCAACAGGTTGATTGCCAGCTGCAACAAAAACAGAACAAAGCAGTAAAGTGAGTTCTACTTTTTCATTTTATCGGTTGACTATATTGACCTCGTTGTGTCTTCTGCTTCCTGCAAAAAGCATTGCAATGGCCTCAACAATATCCTGGATTTACTTTTTAACCTGAATCAAGTTTTCATTTTAGTCAAAACTGAAAGTTTTTAAAGAAAAACAGGTCAAGAAGCCTGCAGTAATGGAACAAGTAAAGCTGTTATCTAACACAATGTCAAAGTCATTGGTTGTACAAATGTACGTAACCAAACCAAAAAATACAGTTTATGTTAATAATGCACTAAGATGGACTTCTCTAACTGAAAGACGTCTTCAAGTCTCTTGCTTTTTATTAATAAACTTTCGAGAAGTAGAGTGGTTATGGTTACGACTCTCTTCCATTCAACGTTTTAGAATTGGTGACTGGCTGGACCACACACAAATATCACTTTGGTGCTCATGTTTAAAAGCTTTCACATCGACACTTAGGGATAAAGCATAATTTAGCAATCAGACCGAAACAAAAGGGTTTCAAAGGTAGATAAAATCTACTGGAAAGTTAATCCTCTTTCAGCTTGTCTGAAGAAAATTGTCGCTAACAACATTACACATCTCTTCAGCTTGTTATGTCATTGATTTACATCACACCTACTGGATAATCTCAGATTCAAAGTGTTGAGTATTGGGTAATGCTTAGTGCAACCGAGTTTTATACTACCCACGGTATACACTTTAATATTTCAGTCCTTTATTCGACCATCCTCAGGAGCATAAGTGTTAATTTTGTGGAGAAATTCTCAAATTTATTGTAGGAGGCCCTATTTTTGAAGTTTCTCCAAGGATTAATAATAATGACTTTCTTGCTAAATGTACATTGTATACTATTGCTCAAGATATTTTGTGCTGTTCCATCTGGATCCGTCTGTGTCCTCAGACACCTTTTTGCTAATGAATTGGGAAATGCCAAGAGGCATGTATTTGGCAGTGTGGCTATTGGGCAATGCTCGTATTGCCCACGGTTTGCACTAGAAAGCAGAAAAGGAAAAGTGTAGGCTTGTTACCTCGATATGGGTTTAAAAATCAAGAGTGAATGGAACAGTTATTTCCAATAAAACCCACAGCAACCGTCAGCTCACAATATCGACTGCAGGCAACATTCTCCGATTTGGACTGATGCACAGCAGAATAAAAAATATGGGCGACAAATGGAACTGAGGTTCATGCACGTGGCCAACCTGCCAACCGCTGCACTCTTTTAGAAAATGATGGAAAGTCTTTTAAACCTGGATTGTACCTGATAGAGCTGAATTGATTAGTATGTCTTACAATTCATATATCCTGATATTTAATGACAGCATGGCTCATTCTTATAATATAGTTTCAACTAATAAATACATGGGTGATGGGCAATTAATAAGTTAGCAAAAGTTTCTTCTCAGATACAGCATTAACGTAACCGTGGTTTGTTCACTGAGTAATAATTTTCTCCTAACTCGTGACATAGCAGAATGATGGGAACTTAAAATCAATTAATTTGTCGGAGAATATTATTACTGATTTTATTATAGCTGCATTACAGCCTTATGCAGACAGACAGTTCAACTGGGTATCATTTTCCACTTGCAAACTGCCTTTGGGACATTGTTGACTGTTTTTACCCTTATCTAGCTGTAAAGCTGAACAAATTGATATGACTGAAAAAATAACAATAAATACAGACTTTTATTGAATCTGTCTTAAGTGAGTTACACCATGAGGTCAAGGTTTAAGTTAACTTGAAACTGTCAGGGATTCCTCTTTGCAAGGAGAGGCTTATAACCAGAGCACTACAAAATTGGTTTATTGATAATAAAATTCAATGGTGTACCTTTTTACTGATACTAGCAATTAATGATGTGTAGGGACGGGATGCAAATGATTACCATTTATTATTATGTCAAGGTCATGTCCTGATAGGACACAAGATGTAAGATTAAATCCATCTTCAGTTCCTACTGAGCAATTGAATTCTCTAATCAGGATTTCTAAGAGCCTTTGAAAGGTTCGCAGGAGAGCCTTGTGAACGTCTCTTGTCAACCTCAGAGTGTGTCCACCGACCAATCTCAGAGTGTCCTTCAAGACAGATTACAGATTAACTTTAGGATGAATAGCTCTTGCATACATACTGTAAATGTGTTTTCGTGATGCATCCCACACTATAACCCCATTTATTGTGGGATTCTGGCAGGAGCTGTACATATTTCCATTATACTTTATATTTTAGGGAAGTAGGTTCAACATGTATATCATATAATTTATAGATGATGTGTGCTACTAAAATATGAGCTAATATGCAAAATGTATACAAAATCATCCGCTGCACATTCTTAGATAATTTTTCGCCAAGCCAATAAACGATTGATTCATGATGTTTTTGGCAAAGAGAAGTTCATTGAGGTGAATTTTATTTAATTCATGAATATTGTCTGAACTCTCTATATAGCAGCACAATTTCAAAATGAACCAAAAAACATGAACAAGTGACTAAAAAAGTTTTGTCCTGAAATAAACATTTTTTGAAAAGCTCATGATAGGCAATATAATTTCAGTTTGGTGAAATAACTTTTGAAACCAACATTTATATCGTTAAAAAATTACAAATAGTGCAAAGCAATATTGATAATGAACTTAAAAGAACCAATGTTGATATAATGCACATAGGCATTTGTCTGTTCTGTCCGATGGCTCGAACCAAAAGTATGCTTGCCACTGTTTGTAAAGTACAATTTCCAGATTCCGCACGCAGTTAAATCATCGTATTAATTGTATCCCCATCAGCTTGGGACTACAATCAAAGACATCTTGCAGTCAAAAGAGTGAAAATACTCACAATAATGGCAAAGACATCCTCCCTGTGCAGCATGTCCAGCTCATGTCTCTTCAGGATGGTCAAGATGAGTTTTGGTCCCCAGCACAACAAGAAGATCACTATGATGGTGAGGAGCATGCGACACAGAGACCATACATATCATAAAAAATACATCTTCAGCAAATATATGTTTCAATTAGAATCTTTACGAAGGCATAATGTTAAATTTCCACCTCTTTACTTGGCCCATTTAATTTTTGTGTCGCTGTTCTGTCTTTGTGCATCTTTCCATACACTAGTCACATATTTTACAAAATCTGATAGTATAACCAACCCAACAAAGAGAGGCCATCATGATAAGACTATTTGTGCATCAATGTTCAAAGTTGTTTTTGTGGATGTCTGTGGAACTATCCATCATTCTGTCCTTGGTCCGCTTTACTCAAGGAGAACGCAATACTTTCATTGAAGTATGAGAAAATTTGAAAACCCTAATAATCTAATTGTGATCAGCAGTGAGAAATGATTGATCCTTTTCAAAAAATCTAATGAAAGAAACAAAGTAATCCCTCATTGTAATTACACAACATACATTATAATAATTATTATAGTCTTCATTAAAACCAATACCTTAAATTTTTATAATGAGCCCAAATGAAGAATCTTTTACAATTATTATGTTCATTAACGGATTTTTAGAGATTTTTTCCAAAATGAGGCTAGGAAGCTTCATTTGGTTTGGATGAAAAATAATTGATTGGTCCCTTGCATTAGTGATAAGCAATAAGTTGTGTGCCAGTAACACTGGCTAAATGCATCATTTTGGACTTCCATGTGTTTCATCTCCTTATCCTGCCTTTGTGAATGGCAAGCACTAAAGCACTAGCTTCAGAAGGCTGCACTTTCAATAATGACACGTACCCAAATACTTCCCAAATGTTCTTGGCTATAACTAAACTCTTTCCAAATTGCGACACATCAGTAAGAGGCTAAGAGCTTGTTAGGAGAAGACAGTGCTAAATGGATTAGTAGGAAGGAATGGGGTCCTTGTTTCCAAAGGAAGTCAGTCAAGGCAAAAGTGGACATTGCTTAATTGTTACGGCTTCCTCTATGGAATATCAGCGGATAGCCTATTTATGGCTGGGTCCTTGCAAAGCACTCCAAGAACATATTGTATTATATGTTGATTCATTTCCAATTTGCTTGTGAAAGGCTTCATTGGTATCTTGTACAAAAGGCTTCTGTTTTTGTCTTCGGGCAGATTTAGGCCTATTTCATATTTAGTGACAATGTTTTGGAAGATCTTGCAGGAAGTCATCTGGCCAGATTTCCAGGCCACCAGGTGCACCACATCAACAATAAAACCATTTGAATGCAATTTTTGATCTTTTTCTAATATTACAATTTATTAAATTTGATAATAAAATGTGTGATGATGAATTGTGCCAGATGCTCCATTTCCACTCAAATGGATGTTTCACAATTTCTGGCTGAGATTAATTTCTCATTCATTTCATACAACAAAAAACGCTTTGTGTAATTTCGTTGCACATTGTCAAAAAAATTTATTGAATCTTGTGTTACTTCACATAGGCCTACAGGCCCTAGACGGTATCAAGGAAATTTTAACAACCAGAAAAGGAGCAAGGAGAGAACGAATGGATGTACCATTCTATTACTTTTTGACATTAACTGTGTTTCTAGACTGAATTTAGTATTCATTGTCTGAACCTCCCTCAATCTAAAGAGCTTTTGATATAACATTATTGTAGAAATCTTATTTCACACTACCTTGCGTGCAAAGTACACGGGATGTTACAGCACGGCATAAAAACACAATAATTATTTGTGACAAATAGGAAATTATTTTTTTAAAAGTGTTGAAAGTGCATCATCTAGGCGTTGGCAGTGTGAGTAATGCTGGAAATTATCCGCTAAATTGCCAAAAACCATACGAATAGCCTGTGAATGTTTACAATAGCTAATGAAAGAAACTTGGCGCTGAGGTGAACACTGTTTCAATCAATTAGGATTAATTGAACATTATTCCACATCATACACCAGGCACCATGCCATTATTAGAGACACATCCAGCCTCTACAGACTAGAATTGTAGGCTTTTCAGCCTGAGATACAGCCTCATTCCAGCAGCTCCGTCATGGTGGGGAGCCTTGACATGCAGAAACTGGAAAACAGATAATTAAGGATGAACAGTGGGCTCTACAGAGGTGTTATCTCGGGGGAATTTTTGGGTCTAGTTGGCTGTTCCATTAATTACAAAAGACACTGTGCTTGGAGCCGAAGGACAGTGACATACGGCTACAGAGGGTGGGGCATTTTTGTTTTCAAAATTTGCTTAACACTGTGTTACCACCCATAGTTTTGCATTATGACTTCCTGCCAAGGCTAAGTTGAACAACCTATTCTTTGTGTCTTCTTTGTGTCATTGAAAAAAAAAGATGTCAAGGTTTATGTATACCAAGGAAAGTACTTCATTCTATGTACTTTAGTGAATGTTTCTGCAAAGATTGTATTTTACACCTTTCTTAGTCCATCACATGAGTGTCCAAAATCAGGATTCCGTTCACCCCCCTGTTTAGCTCACTTTCTTGGTACCAAAATGTTGCAAATATTGTCTAGATTCCATTTCTGCTTGTTTCCAGGCTGGCAAATACCCTGAAACATGTTCTTTTTGAGTTTGAATGAATGAAGGTCAGGCGTCGGACAATGTCCAAAATCGCCATTGCTTTTCACTTGTTTTAATCATATCTCAGCCTGTAATTGGCCTAGAGAGTTGATTTTAGTGTTGAAACATATGTTTTCAGACCCCAGGAGTCTGAATATGAATGTAATATGTTGCTCAATAGCATATTTATACTCTAAATTGCATCAACTTCCCCTCGCGAATGGCAACATTTAGAGCGAAATTATCACATCTAGAGATTTAATCAGTGATTGCCTTCCCATCTGTCAGAATTAGTTGTAGAAATATCTATGGATTATGCTAAGGACCTGTTTTAAATATCCTTATTTTGTCTAGTTAAATTTATGGTCTCCAACATATTTCCTGGCACAGAAAAAGATAAGAATTGCAAATATATATTTTCCAGAAGTCATCTTACGATTCTCAAAAAGTGTATGTAAAACACACTTTATTGCCCCTCTGGCTCTCCCCCTGTGTTAAGCTCACTTTTTTGGTATCAAAATGTTGCAAATATTGTCTAGATTCCATTTCTCCTTGTTTCCAGGACAGAAAATGCCCTGAAACATGTTCGGTTGAGTTAAAATGAATGGAAGTCAGGCTTTGGACAATTGGCAAAATCGCCATTATTTTTTGCTGGCATTGCCCATATCACCGGCTGTAATTGAGCAAGAGAATTATTTTTTGAAACATTATAAATAATTGTGTTTTTGACTCAAGAAGTCTGAATATGAATGTTATAATTTGCTCAATAGCACATTCATACTCCTAATTAGATCCTATACTTACCACCGAGTAGCAGCAAATTATTAATTTATAAGCAAGCTCTGAGATTCTTCCCTCAAGAACTGTACTGTTTGTACAACCTTTGCAGGCACATCTGATATTATATTTGGCATCCACTTTGCGATTTCCATTTCAATTAATAACCTACAACATATTTTTTCTGACACGAAATTTGCCACACCTACAAAGTTCATCGGAAACTATATTTTTGATTTTATGAAAACAATGCTAGTACCGACACAAAGCTTGATTTCACCATCCCACAGTCTTGAGCCTTTGGCAGCAAATCATAATTCAGTTCCTATGAAGCAAATCTCTGTTGGTGTATTTTTGTTCATTTTATTCTGACTAAAGATATCTTTTGTAGCCATATAGTTTGACTAAATTGACTTCAGACTGACACTTATCAGATAGTGGCTCAATCTTCATTCTCATTAGCCAAAGCTTCCTTCTGCCAGAGAGCGCCTCTGACATTGTGAGAATGCTTAATCTTGTGAACTCAACGAACTTAAAGCAGCTGTACTTACTTTATTGTGGAAGTTGACAACTGCCTTACTGGCTGACCCAAGCCTTTTTTAATTAAAAAAACTTAATATGCCCACATTTCTGCATTTTTATTATAATTCAAGTGGCCTTTTTTCTGCCAGAGTCTGTGAACATGTTAGATTTAAGGCCTTGTTCCTTAATTAAGCCCTCGTTCCTTAATTTTAAAAGCCATAGATCTGTGTATATATCAAGCAAGATAACACTTTCTCGAGATTCAAGAATCCAAGTGTCTGGCTCGAGGAGTCATATATGCCAGTGGTCTGGGAAAGTCTGTATAATGGGGTAGACCAGGATTAGTTGAAGAAATTGTCTTTAACTATTCCAGAGCTTTCAGGGAGCCAATAGGATAAGGTCCCCACCGATAGTGTCTGTATTTACCTAAATAATCAGTCTATGAGCAAGAGATATGAGGTATTGAAAGTTATGCTGCAAACCCCAATCTTCCAAAAAAGGGAAAGCTCTGAATTTTGTGAAATGACAGACCACATTATCCTAAAATGTAAAAATACAGGGTGTATCCTTGAGGGTGACAAGGATACATCCCTGTGTGCACAAATCAAGAATCATTCCTTCCATGAGGTATATCCAGTTACGGACTGGTGTAAGATAGAATCTCAGTTTTAGCATGGCATAGATTTTTAGACTGCAAGTCAATCCAGTCATCACATTGCATAATCAGATGGCTTTCATCAGAAACTTCACAGTTCAGTTTGGCAGGTATTTGGGCATCTGTGTGCATCAGTACAAACATGACAGATTTGTTACTTTGCTTGAGCAGCCACAAAACAGGAACTCCACACAGACTTTTCTTTCAGGTCAATAGAAAGAGCTTGAACCATCTGACCTAGTCCAACTATCACCAGTTGGACTTGTGTGCTTTGGATCTGTGCCAGTGACAGACCCAAAGCTTTCACAAACCTGGTTACTTCTTACCTCAAGCATTACCAAAGTCAAAATCATTGACCAGCCTTTTCCAAGAACTTTGATCATACCATAGGTTAGACGTTGACCTGAATTTTCCCAAATCATGATACATTGTACCCTTAGAATAATGAACAAGAATTTGATAATTCAAAGACTGGAAGAGTTTAATGACCCATTATGATAGCCATTGACAGTAAAGGCATGCTAATTTTTTTTCTACCTGATATAAGAATAGGACCAATTTTACATGCTCAGTAGCTCTCAGCTCAAGAACTTGGTGTAGAAATGCATGCATTTGGGCACCCGGAGAAGCCCTAATGCAATGCACAGGAACTAAAAATGCACCTCGAATGTCAATGGCAGTGACTATGCTGGAAAACAGACACAGCCATTCGTCAGCCAAATCCAGTTTAGCATTGCACAGGGCAGTTATACAGGGCTCTGATACCATGAAGCAATATACTAGACCTCCTAGGCTATCATATATGCACAATTAAGCTGTGGCAAGAGTCTTCTCCCTTTGGCCAGAGGCTTCTTGAAAAAATTTGATCCATTTTGTCACATTAACTGAAAGAAAATGTTCTCTTTCTGTCAAAAATGTGATGCGTGGATATGAAGAATTCTCTGAAATATCTACTGTACAGGCTGCCTTGTCATCGGATTAGTGAGACCATGTCATTCATCTCCTGTGACAAATAACACTGCCACTGTCTGTGTGAGCTTTATCCTGTGAAAAATATAACTTATTTTCAGGATGGCCTCTAAAATTCTGAAGAATATTTCAGTGATTCTATATTTTTTGAATGTCAAAAAATGCTAAGGGCCATTCATTCAACTGGAAAAAAAAAGATATCTAAAGAGAGATCTGCAACTGATTTTACCAAATGACAGAGCAGTTTATATCTACTTAAATCTACTTAAATAAAGATGTAACGCCAGTGGCACATTCGTCACTTGGGGTCCCACCTCTGAAGTCATCAAAATCGCCCAATTTTCACGTCTTTCACATTCACCACCCCCCATATGCATCAAAATCTTTTTTAATTGCCATATACACATAACCTACTCACCCATATTCCCCAAAGCCATAGATAGCCATAGATAAACAGATAGATATCCATAGACAGATAGATAAACACTAAACAGATAGGCAAATAGATAGGCAGATGGATATGCAGATACATAGGCAGATACATAGGCAGATACATAGATTCATAGATACATAGATACATACATACATGGATAGACATCACATTTTTCCCCACCCTCTCTCATAGGGCCACCATTTGCCAGGACTCAGGTCGAAATACCCATTTTTCTGATTCCCCACAGATCCGCAAAAACATAAAAGATTTTACAATCCAAATTCCACTTTTCGTCCCTGCCTTCGACACCATACTGCAGTAATGTTGCAGCATGTCCTACCCATATCACTCTGTCTCTGTATACAACATTACTGCACCCCTCACCCCCCTCCCCCAACAAAAAATATTTACATGTGCAGTCCTCCTCCTTTATTCATTTATCACTGGGTAATTCTAGTATATATATATTGACATATCATATTTTTGATAATTCACTCAAGGTAAGTGTGATTCCTGAGGGGAATGAAAATATTGGGTACGGTGTAATTATGCTAGTCACTGACTAAGTTTGAAGCCAAGGTGATTTTGCCCTTTGTCTGCCACCTGAATTCCATTCATTCAATCTCAAGTAGAATTTGTTTCAAGGCATGTGCTGCAATATTTTGGTACCAGAAAGCTGAGTTAAAAAGACAATAAAATAACTAATTCCAACAAAAGAAATGGCAATCATGAACTAAATCTAAAAAAAAATTGATAATTTCACTCAAATGGTCGCGATCCGCACATGGTATTGGCTATAATTCAGAGTATGAATATGCTGTCAAACACGTTTTAACACCCAAATTCAGGTTCCTTGGTTGTTTCAACACAAAGAATAATATCTCTCTAGCCCAATAGAGCCAGAGATGTTGGCAATGCCAGTATAACTAATGGCGATTTTGCCTATTGTCTGAAGCCTGACTTCCATTCATTTTAGCCAAACAGAACATGTTTCAGGGCATTTCTGTCCTGGAAACAAGGAGAAATGGAATCTAGACAATATTTGCAACATTTTGGTACCAAAAAAGTGAGCTTAAGACAGGGGCAGTGCCAGAGGGGCAATAAAGTGTGTTATACATACACTTTTTGAGAATCGTAAGATGACTTTTGGAAAATATATATTAAAATTCTGGTCTATTTCTGTGCCAGGAAATATGTTGGAGACCATAAATTTAACCAGACAAAATAAGGATATTTAAAACAGGTCCTTAGCATAATCCATAGATATTTCTACAACTAATTCTGACAGATGGGAAGGCAATCACTGATTAAATCTCTAAATGTGATAATTTCGCTCAAAATGTTGCCATTCGCGAGTGGAAGTTGATGCAATTCAGAGAATAAATATGCTATTGAGCAACATATTACATTCATATTCAGACTCCCGGGGTCTGAAAGCATATGTTTCAACACTAAAATCAACTCTCTAGGCCAATTACAGGCTGAGATATGATTAAAACAAGTGAAAAGCAATGGCGATTTTGGACATTGTCCGACGCCTGACCTTCATTCATTCAAACTCAAATAGAACATGTTTCAGGGTATTTGCCAGCCTGGAAACAAGCAGAAATGGAATCTAGACAATATTTGCAACATTTTGGTACCAAGAAAGTGAGCTAAACAGGGGGGGTGAACGAAAATGTGTTTTTAGGCCCTTTTTGAGAATCATGTGATGGACTATCTGGCATTTAATGGAGTGTCTTCTAGAGCTTGAATTCATGGCTAAGTTAGCCTTGCACACATGTCATGACTGTGAGCAATGTCATTAGCAACCAAGGTGCTCTTAAAGGGGAGTTGGCTCAATATGCGAATGAATGGCAGAATCAAAGAACCTGGCCCATCACAGACCCTACTAATTAACGGAGAATGCCTTTCATGTGTGCCAATAATAAAACTCTCAGTCTACTCCAGAAGCATTGTGGTAAACTACCTGTTTGAGACAGACCGTATTCATCTTTGACAGGCTGAGGAGAACTTGTGCAATGTAATGTCAAGTCCTTCGTCCATCAGGAACAAAGCGAGTGCCACTTTATTGTCCTTTTCGGGAGTAAAACTCTACAGCTCCCAACCATTCTCCATGAATTCCAGTGAGCACCAAAGAATGTATGGATTAACCAATTTACCTAGTGAGAGACTAACAGTTATAACTCAGCTGGTTATGGCTTTGAGGTCTAATTGCTATGTCCCTTCTGTCTGCTTCCTCCTATCCTTTTTGTTTCCTGGCGAGGAAGCACCCTGAATAATTTATGTTGGTGAGTTGTGCCTAAGTACTCATTGTCTTACTATCTGATCCAAAAGAACTTTTTTGTATAATGTAAGCATGTTTTTAACAGTGCTGATGTATGGAGTTGCCATCATCTACAATCTGGGATAGTCTTCTCAATAGAATGTTATTGATTGATTTTAAAACTGCAGGTAGAAATCCTCATTTCAGATTCATTACATTCTCCTAACATTTCAGAGCGAGGTCAGGCACCCTTTTTTTATATCTGGACCTGAATTCTTTGACCATTATAACCTAAGTCAGCAGGTCCAGTGAAACAAGAGGAGTTGCACTTGATCTCCATCTTCTCTCTATTTTTTTCGACTGTCATTGGTGTTTGTTTGGCAATCATAGCTTTAATTGGTTAAGAGGAAAATAGGTTTTGGAGGTGAGTGCCAATTTCCAAGAGGACATTTCTCTCAACTTTCTTGCAGGTACTTAGAGCAGCTAGACTGTTGAAGTGAGGTATACTAGGCAAATGCCGTCCAGCAGGTTTTTTTGACTGGCATTCCAATAGTTCAATCTTTCATATAAGCTCATATAGAACTGCACTTTTTATGGTATACCCCCTGCCATTTTTCCACACTCCTTGGTGGCAAATTTGGTTAAGCGTGTCAAACCACTTAACATGAGCAACTGCTGCTTCTGACAATCAACCCAATGCCGGTCAGTTCAGACAATGTTATTAGTGATGGGTCAGGTCCTGCAGCTGACCAATTCCCAGGCCAAAGTGCAAAGACTATGAGCCATTGGGCCAATATATGATATACGATCATTATGTGGGGAATAGACGCATGACGATAATTGCACTGCCTCTAGCATAAGTCCATAAAGCTTCCCAAATGTGCCATATTGTATGCTTCTAGTCTTGGATGACTGCGAACCACTGCTTTTCTCTTTATCAAGCAGGTTTAATACCTAATTCGGTGCCTATAGGTGCAGCTGCCCTAACAAATTTGGGTCATAAAGACATTCGCCAGTACAGATTGGGTTCATTCAACCACTATAAAATGTGTGAATGAGTAACAAAAGTAGCATTTAGTTACCATTTCATTAACCTTTTGTCACGAACCATAATTTTCAATGTTTGCACACCGGATCTTCTTGAGATCCTAAAAATATTTGAGTTGTTCATGTCCCATTGCTATAAAGGTCCCACAATTATCATATTTCAAGCTCCTGAGTTTTCAAGAGGGCTAAATTCCTGTTATGGACAGTGGTATGTACATTCATGTTAATGGTTGTCATTGGCTGTAGCATTACAATTGGGTTGGGCCACCATGTACTCCAGCAGGAGTTATAATTTTACTTAGAATGACATCCTCCGTGTACTTGATCAAGAGTGTATGTGGTGGTTACATATGTGCAGCATTTTTGAAAAGGAATCATTACATAACTCTTGTGGAAGATTTACGACCTTCTGTTTTGTTCGACTGCACAATTTGAGAGCTGGTGGACTGAAAGAGCGATGCCATAGAGTAATAATACGGAGTGACAGTGCTGTGAAATTAAACTGGATGAAGACGGAGCAGTGCTTGCATGGCTCATTTGATTGTATGTTGGAGGGAAGATTAAATAGGGGTTGAACAGGGAGTGGTCACTTGCCTGCTTTCTTGCTTCGCTGACTTCAGCGCTCTGATCCTTGACTGCTTGACAGATGACACTACGCCCTGAGGAATGACCTGCGTTTCCTCCAATCCTCTGTGTGGGAGTCGAGAATGAGTTTTTTCCTGTCAGCCGCAATCTGCTTTCATCGTCCCTGTAACCTGAATGATAAATCAATTTTGTTGGTTATAGAATACATGCACTGTTACAAAAAAAAATTCAGGAATGTTTATATGGACACTTCGATTTGCATCGAGGGTTATTATGTAAATTGCTAGCACTTTTGATGCAAAATTCAATATTTGCACTAGTGCCACTAGTATGCTGGCAGAGGCTTACATTACAAGACAAATGGTGTAATTACAGTAGACGAATGACGAGTGCTTACGAAAAAGCACTGGAATGTTTCTTGTGAGGTCATAGCCCTATCTCTGCCATGTGATTCCCTTTGACTCGTAAGCAGTTTGTGAGGTCATAACCTATACCCATAACGTTAACAATACCACATGAAAAAGCAGTGGATATATCCCATGTGGTATTGCGTTGTATACTCAATGGTTTTTTGTATATCACATGGTTTGATCATTGTTGATGATGTCATTGCATTGTTTGCCATTGTGACGTCATGTCCATGGTGACGTCACAACATTGTGACATCATCAGTTCAGCTGCTCTCTGTGCTCTGATTGGCTGAGGCAGCTGTTGAGTATAGATTACCTGAGTGAAGTTCCGCTTTATTTGGAGTTACATAATGGGGTATAAATAAGACCAATTGGTTGTATGGTAATATTTTGAGAAGCCCTCCCACTCGCGAAGATATCCTGAGTCCTCTGTACCCACTTGTGCTGACGCACTTTTGGGTACAGAGGACTCAGGATATCTTCAACTTGTGGAGTACATCTCAAAATACCACCATACCCATTTGGTCTTATTATGATACTTGCAATGCTATTAGGAAGAGTCATTAAACGTGTCACACCACTCATCAATGAGCTGAATGTAAATACTCATCATTCGTCGACTGTAACAAAGGACTATGATAAATATAGTCTTGTTAATCTGATGCAAGTTGTAGACACTTTCACTCTGGAAAAAGGTAAAAAAAGGCATATTCTATGTGTAGAAGACCATCATTAATCAGCCAGCATTAATTATTCTCGAGACCAGTATAAAGCAATTATTTAGCCATGCCCAGATTGATGATATTGAGCAATTAAAACGGAGAGAAGGAAAATAGCTGTAAGACCAATTGGTGACTAATTTCCCATGTGCATTTTAACTACTTGTGGCTGGTTCCCAATAACATAGAACTTTAACATTCTTAATTGGCATTTTGGGAGAAGTAACAAGCATACTAGTGACTTCTCAAGAACTTCACAGCTGTCTACCCCCCCCGCGTCACACCTAAAGTGAAGAACGTGTCACTCGCTTTCACTGAGTCATGCTAATTAGCTTGATTTTGTGCCAAAGGCCTTAAATTGGTTCGGCTGTAATGGAAATGTGCTGTCAGTCCTTTGTGTCTATGGACTATGGCATGATGTAAATTTAGCCAGCTGACATTCTGGACTATGGACGCAAAACTATCTGTTTCTGAAATCAATTATTCACCTCCATTAGTGTTTGTCCAAACAGTCCTTGTTGACCACATTGAGGGGGTGGAAGGATGCAGCTATATATTCAAAAATACAGTGTGTAAAATAAGTGGCTGTCATTTTCTATTCTTGTTTATAGGGGTGGTGTAATAAATGATTTTGACATCATTTCAAAAAGAATTGTTTGATTACACAAAATCTGATTTAGATCAGATATGACTTTGAAAAACCATTGAGTAATTATCACAATAAGTCATAGATCCATGGAAGAGCTAGATTCCCAATGGAAAAGTGTGAAGGAAAGCAGCAAAATTAACTTGCTGTTTTGGATGATTGTTCACATATTAAAATATTATGTTTTTATTTGAAATTTAAAAATAAACAGTGTCTTCAAATTAATGTTAAATCTTTATAATTCAATTTTGTGGCTGAGAAAGTAGATAGATATGGATTGATTGATGAGATGAGTGAGAGAGGGAGCAGGAGTCCATTACACATTTACCCCATGTGAGGAGTCTTTCACTTGCCCTGCACAGACACTGATACAAGGGCCACTAACTTAACATCTCATCTGAACGACAGCTGGGATTTTGCTCATGAAAGTCTATTGGTTCGAACCCATGCTGGTTAAGACCATCAGCGGAGCAGGCAGGAACCTTTACCACTCTGCAACCCAGCTGCCAAAATATTTTCCCATATAGCATTTATAAAACGTTCAATCTAAGACATTTCTATATTTTCATTTATTTGTGAATATATCTGCACCAAGCCGTACGAACAAGTAATAATAACAATAATATTATAAAATGTTTAATATCCATCGTAAAGTTATAAAAGTTTTTATATGTGTTAGAATACTTGCTTGGATTATTATGTGGCTAGAATCAAGGATGTCATGTCGAGCATTATGTCCAAAAGGTATCAAAATTTCCAAGCCAATTACCAAATGAAAACTTATAGACGAAAATAGAAGCAAACTTCTTGTATGTCTATCCTGTCTTAGAAAAAGGTTTGTAGCTGCAAAAACAAGCATTCTAAGTATCTTGCTTCGAATCATTTGAAAGAAAATAGCTTATGACAGAGCTGTAAATTGTATTTACACATAGATAGATAGATAGATAGATAGATAGATAGATAGATAGATAGATAGATAGATAGATAGATAGATAGATATATAGATAGATGGATAGAATCTGATAGATAGATAGATATAGTAAGTGCAGCCCTCTAAGCCCAGTTGTGGGTGCTCACGAGGGTTGATTGATGAGATGGGCGGGGAAGAAGGAGTCCTCAACATGTTACACATTTACTACATGTGAGGGATCTTTTACTTCTTGCCCAGTACAGACACTGATACAAGGGGTCATTTACAAGACACCCAGCTGGGATTTTACTCCTGGTTCCTCACAAGGGGTTCGAAACCATGCAGGTTCAGACCTTGGCATAGCAGGCAGGAACCTCACCCACTCTGCCACCCAGCTGCCTATACACATACTTTTCCTGGTATGCATACAAACAGAATTTGAAGAAGACTGATATCCCCGTAAGTAGGTAGCAATATAACTAATACCTCCTGTATTCATGCACCCATGGGAGGTTAATCAGGACCGCAGAAGGAGTCCTCTTTTTCTTAAGAAGTGGGAAATTAAAAGTTATAGAATGCATTGAGGGATCGCCATTACATAAATTACTTTGTAATAATCTCAAGGTTAAAAATTAATTAAATGACAGAAATGTAGCCTTTCATCTAATTCCACCAAATTTCATCTCATTGTCTAATCTATATCATGACACTTGTTAATCAAAATATTCATGATCACTGATCAGCTTCATTACAGTCAGAGTGTTTAATGGCCATGTCATTCCTCTGCAGAGACATGGGGCTCATTTTCTTGAGCAGTCTGTTTTGTCTGGAACTGATTTCACCCAGAGATGTAACAAGATTTCCAAAAAAGTGCGAAATCCTATATGAAACTAAAAAACTTCATTAGTTGAGGTCTATTCCAGTAAAAATTAGACTTATATGGAGGTGAGCAACCTAGTTTATGCAAGACTGTAGAAAGACTTCATGTCAGTTTTTCTTCTCAATCATTACAATCCGATAAGGGTGAATTCATTACCCCATTTCCAAGAAGCAGAATTAGAATGCCTTAAGCCAGAGTCTATTACTACTGTTGCTTTGGTTTCACCAATAAGAACAATAACTTGATTTAGAGTCAAGGTAATTTGCAATTATTTGTATGATCCTGTTCTTCAGTTTGATAACTGAGCACACAGTAAGGCATTACTAATCCAGGCAATGAAAAGCACTGATTAAAACTTCCTCAAATAAGATCTGGATAAACCAGACCTATTGATTGGTAGACAAAAACCTTTGGGAAACATTGCATGCTAACTTAAAAATCTTACTGAAAGCAACATTATGAGAATGAGTTTTCCACGCAGGATGTTGAGTGGGTGTCTGCAACAGCGGACTTGTTATGAGCCTCACAGTATTAACAACGCAACCACTGGCAAAGACATTGTTGACACCATTGAAAATCGGCTTCAAAACTCCAGTCACCTTTTCGACAGGAGGGGTACAATTCATGAATCCTGGGATATACAAAGGGACATACCTGCTACCATGAGTCATCTTGGCCAATTGCTTGGTGCTGAGCCACAGGACATGGATGACAATGGCATAACAGCAGCCCATGACGATGAGTGGAAGTAGAAACATAATAAGAAGCTGGCACCAAACAAAGGCGATCCGGTCGTCCTGATTTCTGAAGTCACTGTCCCCACATTCCTGGCAAATCTCATATATCAGCGTGCCTCGGCGGTCCAACGACGGCCCGAAGCTGGTCCGATGCTACTGACATCGGACTGACGCTGGGCCGACGTTGGACCGCCGAGGCATGCTGACAGGGATATATATATGATGCATTGTTGTAAAATAGGGTTGTAGCAGTGCTCTGAAATGTGAAAGAAAAAGCAAAGCTAGAAATTATACTCATATGAATAAAAAGGCCCTTACAGTAAATATTATGCAAACCCAGAAACCCTCAAATGTGCACTTTGTGAAGGAAAAACAACTCCTGTTGTTGCGGACTGGACCAGACCACCCCCTCAGGTCCAGGGGTGAGTCGTTCTGGTCCAGGGGGGAGCCAGTCTGGTACACCGGTAAGTACTGGTTTATATTTGACGTCCAATTTTCACCAAAACTTATCACAAAAAGTTAGAAAATATTGGTTTGAAAAACAAATAAATGTTTTTTCCTTCTCGTTTTGTCGTATTTTAACAAATTTTTTTACAATCGCAATTGGCTAATTCAAGTGAGGTATTACGGCAAGGTTGAGGAAATCTTGCCCCTGTTCACTCTTGGAGAAAATCTGGCCCTTGATGGTTTAAGTTATTACATACTGTGACAAACATTGATCATAACGTTTATGAGGCATTACTTCAGGATCAAACTCCATTGGCACAAAAGAAAATTCAAGTTAAATTCATATTGTTTCTACCTGATCATTTGTTTCACCGCTATTGTTCTTTATCTGTTTGGGCCGGATTCTCCCAGGGCCTGTTATTATAATGGTAGTTTTTAGTTCATTTCTCATATACTCAGAAGCTTTTGGCTTTTTGCCTTGCATAGATCAAGATGGAAAAGGTAATAGCCAATCTGATTAGGCTTTTTTGTCAATATCAATAAGATTTTTTTACACCTGAGATTGTATAATAGGATAGCACGAATACATTGTCTATGCATATAATGAGGTGTGTTATTTTTCTGAGACTTCTTTGTTTTGTGATAGGCTGTTTACACATGCAGACTTTGATTAGTTACAAAATAAGGCTGTCCACCATGACTGAGATGCCATACAAAGTAATTATATGGGAAGTATATAAAAACAAGCAATGCCATTATTGAAACCTTGCTTTTCACCTCATGCACTCAGGGATGTATCTGTCCTAAACTGGATGGACAAATAGCATGTTCATTAATTAGTATATCTAACAGACTTTCCTCTTTTCATAGGCTTGGGTCAATCAGGAGGACGCAAAATGAATATTGAGAATGTTTTTGCCCCAGATTTTACTTCAGCTAACTCGTTATCTTTGGGTAAATAACATTCTCCCAAAGCCACATGACTCAATGTTGTCAAGATGTTTAAAACTAGAGTGCTAGCATGGGAAAGCATGCAGATTCTGGCCACCATAGGGTGAAAAATAAAGTACCTTGTAATATTCAATGTTTTAGAAACACAATTTCAATGGATACCGTAATATGGGGTGAATAGGGACACTGGGGTGAATCGGGACAAGCCAGGAAATAATTTTTATCTTCAAAAATCAACAACTTCTACTTCTTACAGGGACTTGATTTTTTGCACGTGTTCAGTATATATTCCAATAATGATTGAGAAGGATTTTTATGATTCTACCTGCAGGCGACAAGGAGCTGCAGCACCTTAAACATTACCGTGCAGAATTCACATTTTCGCAAACTGGTCAAAACTTTGCTTGTACCACTAAAGCTATAAAAGCTACAGACACAAAATTCTCACAAAACTTCAAGTATATGGTTGTGGCCAATTACGGAAAAAATCATAAACTTAGCCACATTTGCACTGACTATATTCAACAGGTACTAATGCACTTTCAGTTTCAGAGTTATTTTAGTGTAATTTCGGACCCTCATTAATAACTCAGGAAACGAAATCAGTGATAGAATGTTATAAAAATAATGTTGGACAGGGTACTACCATGCCGAAAAATTATTTTAATCTGGTAGAAATGCTATAGGAGTGTCAAACTATGCCAAAATTGTGATAAATATGCATTTTTGGAACCTGGTGAAAAAATGATGTGATGTAACATCAAATAAAGGCAGGAAAATAATGATTTTATAGTCAAAATTGCTTTAAACAGTTTTAAGAGACCAAAAGAGTTGCTGAGATGTGAAATCTTGTTTGCTTAGTCATGGGTCCGGATCCTAGTGAATGGCAGAGTTACAGAGTTGGCCCAAAAAGCCTTACTAATTTTCAATCCAGCTTATTTTCATAGATTTTGGGTTGAAATTGTTGAAATTTGCATCATTTGTTGTGTAAGTAGTACAAGATTATTCCTCAGTTGTAAAATTAACAGATTACTACATTCTTGTCAATTTACAGTGATTTATTAATTTTTTTTAAAAACTGAATATTTAACACATAATAGACTTCAAACTTTCCTAAGAGTGACTTTTTGGGGTGCTAAACATGTTTTCTAATGTTTATTCATAAGTCTAAATCAATTAAAAAGGATAGGGAGTACTAGTTATTAAGATTGGTCTCTGTCCCGATTCACCCCAAAGTGAGGGGTGAATTGGGACAGTGGTTTTTTGGGCCCTGATCATTTGAAATTTAAGATATCACTTGAAGCTTCAAGGGATAGTTAGTCCTTTTGCTTGGACACAATTTCACACCATATTTTGATTTCTGGGTTGATTTGTGGTCTTTCTATAGCATAAAAAAGGCCAAAACTGTCCCGATTCACCCCATATTACGGTACCATTGAATGTCATAACAAGGAAGTTTACGAGCTTAATTCTGCTTAATTAATTCTGCTTAATTAATTCTATTCCCAAGTCAGCAGAAAGATTCACTCTCAAACTCCTCAATTCAATAGTATCTCCATATTTAGACCCCTTACAGTTTGCCTACAGTAGTATTAGAAGCACGGAGGATGCTATTCTTGTCACTCTTGAGATGCTTTTCTCATACTTGGAACGTAGTAAAATGGGAAGGTCTGCTAGAGTATTGTATTTCGACTTTTCGTCGGCTTTCAATACCATACAGCCACACATACTCGCAAAAAAGCTGATTGATATGAACGTTCCAGCAGACTTCATCATGTGGATACTTGACTATCTTACGAACCGAACACAGTTTGTTTTGCTGAAATCTGCAAACTGTCGGTCATCAGTATTGTCATCAAATACAGGGGCACCACAGGGCACGGTCCTTGCACTGTTCCTCTTCACTACCTACACGTCTGATATTCGATCCAGTGACCCAAGATGTCATGTCATCAAGTATGCCGATGATACGGCCTTAGTAGGATTGATCGACCAGAATGATGATGCTGCTTACCTCCGAGAGATTCAGAAGTTTGTAAAATACTGTGATGATAACTTTTTGCACTTAAATGTCAGCAAAACAAAAGAACTGGTTATTGACTATAGGACTAAAACATATGAGCCACAATTAGTGGTTATCAAGGACAGCAATGTTGAAAGAACCCAAAAATATAAATATCTAGG
Source organism: Platynereis dumerilii (assembly GCA_026936325.1). NCBI lineage: Eukaryota > Metazoa > Annelida > Polychaeta > Phyllodocida > Nereididae > Platynereis > Platynereis dumerilii. Next base: position 115,375,799 of record JAPTHN010000001.1, read on the forward strand.
GTTGGTTATGGATGATCAGCTATGTTGGAAGGACCATGTTGAACATGTTAACAAAAAGCTCAACCCCAGATTTTACTGTCTAAGAAAGATGAACAAGTTTTGTGTTAGCTCACACATCCTAGAAATGTTTTATAACTCTGTCATTGCTGGTGTTTGGATGTACTGTGTTAGTGCATGGGGAGGCAATATAAGCTGTGAATGCTAGAGAAGATTGGCATCTCGTATCAAGCAGGCAAAGTACATTAGTGGCAAAGAACTAACATCATTTGACTCTGTGTATAGAACTGCCATTGAGAAGAAATTACTTAAAATTATGAAAGATGACACCCATCCATTGTATAAGGTATTCTCTGAGGCAGTAAGTCAGCGTAGCGGTAGAATGCTTCTGCCTTTCGCTGCTACAAACCGCCACAAATCAAGCTTTGTAGTGAGGGCCATGACTATCCAACTGTATCAACGCTAAATCCATGTCATTGTATTTAATATGTATAAGCTGTGTGTAGCATCTAATTTATCCGTAAGGATATTAATAAAGTTAACTTGACTTGACTTGACTTGACTTGTGTGACATACACTTAAAAAAACATATTATAGAACCTTAAGTTAGCACAAAGCAAAGAACAAAATATATATATGGCAGTGATGGCAGTGATGTGCTGATCGGATAACTTTGTGTATATATTGATATTGATGTTTGAGCAATGTAGAAGGAACTCTACTTGGTTTCCAATTTGGCACCTTTCAGTATCTTCCTTTTGCTTTCCTGCAGGTAAGGAAGCCGTAGAGTAGGTCGGGGCATGCGGCCCCCCTTAACTTCGAGGTGCGATTTGACCTACTTTTTATGGGCGATTATTTAAATGCTTATGCTGCCAGGAAGGGATCACTTGACTCTACTAATAACTAGAGAAACAAATGTCTACCAATTTCAATAAAGGAGATACGGCCATTTTTGTAAAAAAATTAAAATTGCCTTCTTACCCCACCCATCGGGCAAGAAGCCCCCCTATTATAATCCTATGGCAATTTTTTTTGCGAGCGCATTCAGCCTAAAAGTTATTTCTTAGGGTTCTTCTATCCTTTTAAGGCATTCTATTCACTTTTTCTGAATTTCAGAATTTTTCTGTTCATACTTTTATTTTTTAATATTTTTTGCCCTGTTAAATTTTGGACCCAATTTTTTTCTATTTTAATTAGCTATTCTATCAAGTTTAAATGTAAAGTACACATTATTAATGGCTCCTGAAGCAGCTTCAACCCCCCAGTGAAGGGGGCTTCATGCCCCATATCATGTGGGGCCTCTCGCCCCAAACCCACATATTTTTATTTGACCTCTATATTTTGAACTAAAATGCAAAAAACATGATCCAAATCATATTTATGTGATGGTCATAAAGTGAAGCAATGCAGATATCCATTATACTTTTAAAAATTTCCAAAGTTATTTCTCACAACCCCTTTCAAAGAATTAGTCAAAGTTACAAAAACCATGCACATTTTTTTCTTTCTTTAATTTCTACTATGGTTTGGTGCTGTTTTCCCTGAAAATTAGTTACGTCACCTAAAAAGCCTCTATCTTCAATCCTATCAATAGATAAACGCACCAAAAATGTAAGTTTGGAAATAAGCCTGGGGGGGCCTCTCACCTAACCCGGGCTTCTTGCCCCGACCTACTCTATTCTGTTTTGATATCATGGATTTTTGTCACATTCAAGCCCAATTATTTTAGAACAAATTTCGTTCAATTTATTAAATAAACAAACATGTTTACCATATTTATCAGCGGAAATTCTAATCTGTAGTTCTAGCTGTGATCACGAGCTTACTTTTACGATTTCTATTAGATGAAATGGAGCATAATATTATTACTTGATATCTAGAAACTTTTCTTCCTCTTAACTGGAATATAAACCACTCATTTACTTTTTATAACAAATAGCTTCAGAGCATTCCAAACCGATGACCTTCGTCAATGTAAAATTGTATTTAGAATAAGTTTCATCAAGTAAATTGATATGATTAAGACTGCCTTCTAATTTCTTCAATCTACGTTGATTATCATTTTTGCACTAGTCTTAAAACTCATATGATGCAATCTAGTTTTTATATGCTATCATTGAGAAATGTGAAGAAAATCTCGCAAATGTTTTGATCATTTTTCGAACTTGTGACCTTTACGGTGCAACATAGGTGAATCCGAGGGCTTACAGGAAGCCTCCTAGAGTATTGTAGCAAGTACGTCTACCATTTTCGTAACAATATCTTGATTCATTCTATGTTTAACAAGAAATTCTTTAAAAAAAGAATTGTAGGGACTTGAGGTTTCTTCAAACACATATTTTATTTTCCAAATGTTCAAATAATGTTTTATGTATGTGTAGTTGCATCTATACCTCCAATGTACCACTGTGAGTGTGTGATTTAACAAACCTAATACATGTTACCTCATGATTAGGCATGCCTAATTACAGGTGTTATTAACATAGACAGCAAACCAAGCAATGAGAAGCCCTTTTAAATTCTTTGTCATGAACATGAAATTTCTATTTCCATTACAACAAACTAATTGTGGCTTGCATAATATTTGGATTATTACACTTTTAGACTGGCCAGTTTGTGAGAAGTTGAATATCTAATGTTCTCATACAGTGTTTTCTTTTATCACTTGTCTTATGTTGTCTCAAATGTTTATACACTTAGGCTATATAATTTTTTGAAGGAAATCTCTATGGGATAATATTATGCTCCAGGTGTGCTTTGGATATGGTCCCCAATGTATTATGATCCAGGTGTGCTTTGGATATGGCCCCAATCACTCAACCATGACAGCTCCCAAGGTCATGCAGTGAAGGAGCTACTGAGCATAAAGAGGGGCAAATATATACTTGCTTTGTAAATTTAGTCACAGTTACCTTTGCTGTAGCATGAGTATCCTCCTAATATTGGAGGTAAATTTGGAGGGTACTCCTGCTATAGGGAAAGTATATCTGCAAGGCCAACTTCCTAGTGGCCCCCTCCAGAAACTCAAGAAGCTCCACCACTGCAGTACACATAAATTGATGACAAATAGCACTTGGCTGATTATTTTTGCCCCTTTAGTTAGGGACCTCCACTGTCAAATCTTTCCTCATTTGGAGCTTATAACACAGATCTGAGATGGTCCCTACAAAAAAATCAAATGTTAAAAAGGTAAAATTTGACCTTGAGTATGACTTGAAAAACATTATCTAGGTCAAAATCATTATGATTTTCTGAATGGCAGTGTGTGAAAAAGGGGGGGTCAGTCATGCATTATAACCCTGTAGAATCAATATTTCCCTGTCAAATAAGCGGAAATGTGTCATTTTTTACCATTTGTCGGTTTGCAATATTTAAAAAATTTTCACTAATCCGGTGACTGATGTAGACAAAATATGATTAGATATTATGAATAAGCAGGCTAATGCTCATCTGTCACCTGTAAGTCACACTGACATCTTAGTGGCTAAAATCGATATTTCAAGGTCAAATTCTCAAGGTCACTGATTTTGGTGACATGGGATGACTTTAAAATTACGTAACTCAAGAACTGGTACAGCCAATGAAAAATAAGTCTTGCAGATGTCCCGTGAGTTCAGGCACGTTTTGGCACCAACGAAACGTCTCTATGATTCTGAGGCACAGGAATAGACCTCAAACCATGAAAATGGATCTTGTACAATGTGAAAGTGAGTCAAACTGTGTAGAATGTGTCTGGGTCCTTTTCATGTACAGGAATGTGAAAACCGGTAATAACCGGATGAGGTACATGCATTTGAATTATTGCGAAATTTGACTTTGAGAGGCCCTGTGACCTTGAAAAATAGGTCAAGGTCAATTTTTTCAAAATTTATTTCTTGTATTTTTGTAGGCTACGTATATGAATTTTTTGAAAATTTTCCGATGATTTTGAAAATACAAATAATACTGATTACAAGAAATGTCACCTATGTGCAGGTGAAGTATAATTAAAAGCTTGGAATTCTACCTTTTTATCATGAAATATATCAGTCAGTCAAGACACACAGATCATCAATCATCTTGCTTTTTTTTATATTTCCGAAAGTTAATGGAACTACTTATTTCATTCTAACTAAGAACAATTGGGCGAAAAACGATAAAAAATCCTACAGATTTTCGATGCACATGTTAAAATTGCATTAATGAAGGTTATCCTTGTAATCAAATGCTGATGTAGATGCAATTGTCATGTTTATGTGTTGCCTCTCAATGGTTGGTGTAGTTGCTCAGTGCATTAATATATATATAGGTAGAAATCGATGATGCTTTCCAAGATGCTAGATTTATACCAAATTAAAATGAGCTTTTTTACACACAGGAAAGATTTGTGAACTGGTTTTGGTCACAATTTGGGTTTTCGTCGGTATAATGTTGTTATCACAACTTTTAAAAATGGTCTGATTTTATTTTATCACCAGAGATTTTCATAAAAATCATGCAGAAGTTTTGAACTAATTTGTTTAGCCAGGCAATTGTAGCGAAATTTAAGTTCCAAAAGTTATCAGTATAAAACTGTGGATATTCCGTTATTAGAACATGTTGGCTGTTCTCTATGGGCACATCTACGTTGTAGCAACTTTGTACCAATGTTGTGGCAACGTTGCAACAACGTCACCCTGTTCGTAAAATTAAAAAGAATTGTATGGTAGAAATTATGTTGTCACAACGTTGTGAAGCAACATCAGAGATATGACGTTAGCATATCATGTTGTGGCGAAGTTTTCACAACATTCAGCAATGTCAATAGTTCAACTTCAGCTTGCCAAGTTGTGGCAATGTTGTGAAAAAACGCCAACGTCGTGTTCACATTGTGGCAACATAATCTCTACCAAACATATCTACGTGACCAACAGACCAGCCCTCCGCCAATGAGCAATGTCGGGATTTACGTCGTTTGCCCCTTGGGTTTATACCAATTACTTAAGAACTGTTAATTGCATGGTCATAAATAGGCAGATTCTCATTTCATCTCTGGATTTTTCATAAAAGTTAATCCAGTGATTCAATGAGTGCAAAATCTGAATGAAACAACCAAGTTGGTTATTTTGCACACAATCGTAACATTCCAATTAGATTCCCAAATTAAGTTGTGGGCCGCATATTGCAATGAGTCAACACAAATGTGTCAGTGTTTTCAACCTTCTTGAAAATAAATGCATCAAGAATGCCTTAACCAAGACAAATTTGTGCCCAATTGTTGAAATCATGACCAGCTAAAAAGACTCAGAAATAGTAGAAATTATTTTATACAATGGGAAAATCATATTGTTTGGGATGAAGGATAATATTCACACATATGGTTTCTACAAAATTACAGGGTGAGGAAGCAAATTTATCAAAATTTGGAATTTTTCAAACTTCATTCGAAATGAAAGGTTTTTCTAAGTCTTAACAAATTTATATTTTCAGGCCTTAGAAACAGGACAAAAAAGATCCCTTTTGTGAAGATTGACTTGTATTATCTCCAATCAAAAATTCAATATGGCCGTCTAAACTTGGTGATGTTTTGAAAAAAAAGCGCCTTCATATTTTGAGGCCGTAAGCCATGAAGACAATAAGGAGGACAACAACATCGTGGTGATAGGTCTTGTTGACCAACTGTTCTAAGATGCCCCACATGGAAAAGTAAGGGGAATGCTGTCTTGTGCAGACGCTCTCTGCTGGACAGTGGGGGGGAGACGAAGCAGCATGCTGAGCGTCTTGTGACAAATGTTCGGCGTGCGAGTCGGCTGTCTCCGTGGTAACCAAAAATCTTTCCATAAACTTGAATAAATAGCTCAGTTTACATTAAACTATTTAGTTACATAGTGAATATGGTCTTTGAAGTGAACATGGCCATATTTAATCGTGAATTAGAAAAAAAAAGTAAACTTTTCTCAAAAGTTCAGTCTATTTTTAGCAACAAGTTCCAGTCAAAACAAACCACGTGGATTTCGTGTCTGCCTTCCAACGACATTTTCGGGTTTCTGCAGTGACAAAATCAGTGCATATGTGTCTAGGATGGATAATATAATGACAGAGTTTAAATGTTGTGCTTGCTGGATAATGACATTGGAGATAACTTTGGAAAACAGCAGTTGAAAGTAGAAATTCATTTGGCGGACTACCACACAATTTAACAGGTGCGTGATTCATGTCAAAAATATAGTTCCATGAAAAATCGTTTGTGGAGAAGTGTCGAGAGGCCTCTCACTGCCACTGGTTTATTTGTGTGTTGCAGATTGACATAATAGATACATAGGTGGCTTGAAAAACATGTGTTGAACTGTTTCTCGACACTTTGCACTAAATGACATCATTTGTCACAAGATGCTCGCCATTCTGCCATCGCCCCCCCCCCCTTCCACGTTCAAAGAGTGTCTGCACAAGACTGAGGGGAATGAATGTTCGAGCTGGAGGAGGGCCAGAAGTTGGCCGCCCAGAAGTCTCCGAAATTTCTTTAAGTGGAAATCTTGAACTTTCTTGGCCATAAGGCATGGGGAACCATCCTGAGTCTGTCTATAGTTGCCTTTGGGGTAATTCACGTCCAGCCATGGCAAAACATGACATCAGTGGACCTAGTAGTATGCATTAGGTCCCTCCCCCTTTACTCGCATGAAAAAGAAATAAAGCATAATTTTTCTTCCTGAAGTCATGACTCCCAAAACCATTGCCTGAGCTGGATACTTCGCCCTGAATGTCCCGTTGACATCTTCTATTGATTTTATATAGAATTTGCCCTTTCTTTTGGTGACAATAGAATCCACAACCAAACGTTTATCAATTGAAAAAAAATTGAATATCGAGCCATGCTTCCTAATGTAGCCCATAATTTTTTCACCATTTCTATATTCTGGCCTTCACGGAATAGGCCGAATGGGGTCTTTGGGTTCCTGACGTATGATTTCAGGCCAAAATCATTTTGCATAGCCGGTCTGGTGGCCTTGAGGTCCATCTGAAGCTCTTCAACCACCTCTCTCATGGAGGTTGCAGGTACCTTGTCCATTTTGTCATCAGTGACTCCAGGAATGCTCTATTCCTCTCTTAATTCTCTCCACAAACTCTCAGACTTCCCTCTTATTCCTTTCCCATCATTGTTTGCCTTCATGGTATTGTATTCTGGTTGTGAGGTCACTCTGACTATGTCTGGGATTGTTTTTTAGTCCATTTGGCACTGAAGCAAATCTGACCACCTCTTCCTTTTTGTCTCCTGTGGAGTCATTTTTAATCACAGCTCATTCTAACCTTCCACAGCTATGGCTGATACCTTAATGATTATGCTGTATTTTTTTCACAAATTTCCTGTAGATGTGACATGCTTTTTTAGCACAAGGAAGTTCATGGAAAATTTTGAGTCCCCACCCTGTACATAACAATATCTCAGTCTGAGATTAGATACAGGCAGCTGAAATGTAATCCTTGGTTGTGGGGAAGTAAATTAGGACAACAATGGTTTTGTTAAAATTTGAAATTGTTTATTATATATATGAATCAGACATACGAGGACAAAATCCACCATGATCACCTGAATATATATCATGTCAATATATATCTAAAAACCATATTTGAATTAAGCAAACATAATTAAGGTTGAGGAAGAACATTTCCCTCTGATTGAATTTTTTTACAGTTCTATATTTCACTTGCGTGCCAAAATGTCAGGCGATTGCTTCACTAATCTATTGCTTAATATTTTGTTCAAATTTATGATATCACAGTCAATTTTTACTAATATAATATATTTATGTATTCTTGGTTCATAAAAAAGACCTCTTTTCCTTTTCCAAAATATGCTACCGGTATATGGACATTTGACAATCTTCTAAATATTTTCTTTTGTCTATCTCTCATATAAAAATTGGAGATTTTTGTCCAAAAAAAAGAAAATAATTGTGTATCAATTCTATCTTTTGTTTCTATTCTTATGTTAAATACCTGGTTCTTCTGTTTTGATATATAACAGACTATCCTTATCTCAGGATGCAACTAAAATAGTGAAAATAAACCACCTTTAAATTGCCACATTTTTATCAAGCAATTACGTGTTGTATGCCGTAACTCATAGGTCATCAACTATCATGCTTTTTTCATGTCTCCCAAAATCAATGTAACAACTTAGTTGAAAACAATTGGTAGACCAAAGCGATAAAAACCCATGATAATCTTGCTGATTTAAAGCACAGAATTTTCAATTCACGTGTCAAAAAGGCATAAATGTCTGTTATCCCTTTAATTAAATGTTGATGTAGATATGATTGCCATGTATTTATGTTGCCTCTTTAATACCTGATTTGGCGGCAGCCATGTTGATATATGAGGATAGATATCAATGATGCTGTACATAGGATATTGGGTTGCATTGTATTGGAAATCGCAATTAGCTTTTTTATGAACGGGAAAGATTTGTGAACAAATTATGTCAGGCCTTCGGAACAATTATCACCACTTAAAGTCTGACTTTATTTAGCATAACAGATTGGTTTGCTGTTTTCATGTATTTGCTTTTTAAGAATTTATTGATTACTTAAAGAGATAAGTAATTCTGCCATGGCTTTTATAATGTATTGTCAACTGAATATGGAGGTGAGTATTCAAAGGGAAACAGATGTACAATACATCCCAAAATCAATAACATAGGACTACCCCAACAGCAATTAAGAATCACACCACTATATACCCTTTCACACCTTTGGGCTACCCCAAAACCACTCCCTACCTTTACCTGAACTGCCTTTTAAATTAAACCAACACCAAGTCAATCTCCATCACCTCATTGTGGTTGGTTTCTTCATTATTGTGCCCCTTTGCTAATTTCAATGATATTGCTGGCTGTCTTTATAGTGTTCTTCAATATGGGATAAGGTTGTGGTAAGGAATGAAATGTAATTGCTTGGAGACTTAGGGTGTAGAGGAGAAAGAATGGCAAGTTTGGTAAACAGAGGACTTCTGCTTTAATTAACTTTGTTCATAAACCAAATACTTCTTTGAAGGATGATCTTAATGTATGTTACCTTATAAATAAAAGTAATGTCTAAAATATTTTTTGATACAGGAAGCTGATGCATAATCTTTGGCTTTAGGTTATCAAAATTTGCATGACAACGATATTAGTAAAATTCTAAATTAATCAGTCTAACTCGAAATATGAGGAATTATAAAAATTCATCGAAGGTAAGCTTTGAAAGCGTTATTTTGATATATTAGAAAAAAGTATGGTTCAAGAAGGGAATTTCTCTTTGACACGATTTTTTACACTTTGGAATGAAATGGTTTATTTGCAAACTGTGCAGTAACTGATTAATCAATTTATTAATAATTTTATGTAGAAATTTAAGGATTCTCAGTCAATGTCAGATATTAATAACAATTTTAGAGTTTCCATTCATACCATAGAGACTTTTTTTATTGCAAATATACTCAAATGAGATGGACAACATTTTTTAATATTGCCATGTTTATGTCTTCGATTATGATTGGTCATTTTCTAAAAGACCTAAGAAATAATAGTGACAAAGTCCTCTTGAGTTTTATGTTTGACCTAAATTTTGAACCAAACTTTGATATCAAGAAAATTTGTTAATTCTTTCCTTTTTTAAATTAATTTTAATTTTTATTTTGTTCTTCTCTCATTGCAAGTTGTTAACTCCAACAACCACTACTGTGCCTAATAGTCGGGCATAAATACTAGGTGTTTAGGCAAATTATATGACATTTGGGGAAATTAGGGGGCTTTTGTATGAGAATAGTACTTGATGATGCTCTCTACTCATTGCAAATCACAATGCGTGTCTTTATGAACAGGGAAGATTTGTGAACAAACTTTTGTCATGCCTCCGGTAATCTTCGGTACAATGTTATTTATCACCACTTAATGTCTGACTTAGTTCTGAAGGCACAACAGATTGATAGATGTTTCCATGTGTTTACTTTTCAGATTTTGTTAATTCCCTAAAGAGATCAGTACTTCTGCTATAGTTTTTATGATGTATTATCAACTCAATATGGATCTAAATAATTAAAAGCGAAGATAGATGTATTCCATTTTGTTGTAGGTGAATTCAGTTATTTTTAACACATAGACACTGAAATATATTTCAAAACCAAAATATTACTACACATGATCTATTGGAAAGTTTGAAACTAATTGATCTGCTAGACAAATGTTGCATGATTAAAGTTATAAAATTTCCCAGTGTAGTACTGTGGATATTACGTAATTGGAACATGTTGTATGTTAATACAAAGAAGTTGACAAGTGTTAATTGCATGGCCATAAATAGGCAGATTCTCACTTAGACCAATGGGTGTCCAAGTGCAAATCAATCCAAAGATTCAATGAGTGTAAAATCTCAATAAAACTTCAAGTTTGTAGTTCTGCACACAATCATTAGGCTCCAATTAGACTCCCAAATAAAGTTGTGGGCTGTGGATGACAATAAGTCAACACATCAATTGGTTAACGTTGTAACCCTCCTTAGCAATTGAGAAGTTGTAAACCGAAATAAAATTACACCCACATGCGTGGTAAATTTAAATTGTCAAAATTATAACCAGCCATACTATCATAAAAGAATTAATTAATTTTGTCTGTAAAATAAAAGCCATTGTTTGAGATGAAGAGAGATCCTAAAATTATGTGGTCTATAAAATGAGATCCAATATTTCAAACTGAGATTTAATCAAGGCAACAACAAGACATTACAGAAGAGTTTAGCATAAAAATTATTTAGTTAAAATGGGAAATTAATCATTTGAAATTAAGATATGAGTCTTATAAAATCCATGGATTACAAGAATAGGCAATTGAATAATACAAGCAAAATTTGGTATGATTGAAAATGATGGTTATAGATGAGCATTCCCTTTGATTTTGAATTTTTACTTGCACAATTTTCAAAGAATAAGTAGAACTGTATTTTTTTATTTTTCCTTCCGCATGCTCATTGCTATATTTTCCAGCATGAAGAGCTGCGAGATGCAAGCACCATTATCATCTGCGCTATGACACAATACATCCACAGCAATAATGAGGTACTTTTTTCTAAGACTGATTATCTCCATTGACAGGATTTCGACTCACTTATTATATCCATGCAGTTTGCAATTCAGGCCGCAGAAAAATCTTTGTGGTATTGTATTTGTAAAAAGGAGAGAAAGAATAACTCACCATTATATGAAGAATAGGAGAACAGAGGAGCAGTGCCACCAGCCAAACTATCAGTATGACCTTGACTGTATTCCCCAAGGTGAACCATGACCTTGTTTTCATAGCGTGGACAATAACAACATATCCGAAAAAGAACAGAATAAATTTTTACAATGAGTTGCAACTATTTAGATGAACATGTTATGTGAAATCATATTTCCTCTGGCTTACAATCTGAAAGTTTTTCAACCAAGAGCAAAATATTTGCAGGGAAACATAAAGAAGTTTATAGATTGTATTAATAGTAAGAGGCCCACAATCGACAGATATCTGAATGACAAGAAGAAGATAAACATGCCGAATGTGATAAAAGAAGCAAGGATACTACAAAATATGTTTGATTACATGGGCATTCAATTTATGAGTACACATGTTGCGTTAAATCCTGATTTTTATGACAGTTTGATCATGCTATGGAGTGTAAAAATATATGTAAATCTACCTTTTATTTAGAAGTTAGACTAAAGCAAAAATTGTTCCACAGACAAAGACATGCAAAACTCATCAAAGCCATTAAAAGTTATTAGCCCAACTAGGGAACAGTTTCTGTTCTTAATAACTGTGCAACTGGTCCCAGCTCATCCATCTTTAAGGAGATGTCATATGTGTCCACCTGCTTAGACATGCCAGTCTTGTGATTATAAATAATCCATAGCTCATTTCTTGCAGAAGTGGACACCAATTACATGCTCAGTTTAATTCATTACAATGGTAAAAATTTGAAGTAAAAAATTAAAGGTTCAAATAATTGTTGATGATCAAATTACATTTAATTGAGGGCATCACTTTTGATGCATCATACCTACACATACTAGTTATGCAATCCCTTTTGCTTTCCTCCTGTTAAGATGCGTGATCGCACATTTCATAATGAGTTAATATTATACCCAAGAATTACATGAAGAACTCATTTCCTGCACCGTATTCATATTGGATGATATTAATCATACGGAATGAGCGTCTGTCTTCTACAAGGCAAATTCTGAACATTGTTCTCCACATTGCAATTAGACGTTTGGATAGGACCTAATAAATCTTTACTAATAAGATCCCCAACATCCGGCTGACATCTGGAGTTTGCACTATTGGTTTATGTATGCCATCGATGTCATGCAAGTCATTGTAATTCAACCCGGAAATGAAAACCTCATACATGAAAGATCAAAGGTCCACAGACGATCGCATGGATGTAGGAAAGAAAATTATGCTCTTGATGAAAGTAAAATGGTTCCTGGCCATTGAAAACTTGATGACCAAGCTAAATCAAGCAACTCCCCTCTCTTTTTTCTGGGTCTTGGATGAAAATAAGGGATACAACAATGTTCTGAAGTCAGGTTACTTCTCACAAAGAACATGTGCTGATTCAGCTTGACAAACTTAACAAAGTCATACTGCGGCGTGAAGGGGGGCCTTGGGAGAGGGGGTTAAAATTTTGGAAACAAAAGATTTTTAAATAAACATTATTGAAAATCGGCTTTTTCAAGGTGATTTAATTTGTACTGGAATTCAGTCTGAATCATGATGTTCTGGAAAATTTTCCTTGCCCACAACAAAAGGTCAGTGGTACATGGCACGCATACATGCATAATCGACAATGTGCATCATTAGTCCTGCCACAGGATGGTACTCATCTTATTCTTTGCGGATGTCTTTTCGTCTGTTTGTCCACTTGTCTATCAACAAGATTGAGGAGAAACAGCCTGGTGGCGCTTTCCAATGAAACTCTGCCAGATTTGTTCAATCACCGCAATAAAGAACAGATTGGATCAATCATCGGATACAGTTTTATGTATTTCTCATTTCAATCTTAGCTGGGTCGTCCGCCTATATGTATATTTGTATATACAGATGCGTTATGCATTACTGAGCACTGACCAAAAGTGCATCTATTGTGAGCAGTCATTATTATACTGGCCACAGATGGAGCCACTGGATATGTGCCTGTTAGTGGGCACCTCACCTCGCAAATTAGCACCATCACTCATACATTCACAAATGGCGGGACTATGCACTCTAAAGAGTGCACCTTCTTGTTAGAACTATATTCGGACAAGATCACAGATATGTGGAAAGAAGCGGCAACCATTGTTTCACAAAGAAAAATACTTCTCAGCTGATGACAAGCAATTGGTAAGCATTCTTAGTAACTGAATGCTGGCCTCAGGGCCAACAATTTTGTCTGCTGATCGAGTTATGTGGGCCCTACATTATAATTATGAGAATATCAAGGAAAGCTTGTTTGGTTGGAGTAGACAATTGCTTTTTTTGCTGGAAGGTCATCATTTCTCAGGAAACAATGTGCACATTTGAGTGCACATTATTTGTACTGAGTCTCTACCAAGACAATAATGCATAAAAAGAAAACACAGCAATGACAAATGTATTTAGTTAATTGACCAAATAGTAACAATAAGTTAGTCGATTTCTGTTAGTCTGTTAATTTCCTGTAAAGCTGATGTTGCTCAAATTGGTTCTGATATGGGCCATTCTCAAATTTCGGGACAACGGGTATAGGAAAATTGTCCTGTAACGGAGGGGACAATGTGGTAACGGAGGGGAATTTTGATGTAAAAAACCAACTGTAGGAACAGCAACAATAGGAAAAATTATAAAAGATTGATGTAACTATTATTTTCAGAAGTACTTCATCTCGTATCAGTAGATTTTTTGGTCCAAATGACGATTTCTTGCTCATGATCTGGTAACGGAGTGGACGGTAACGGAGGGGAACAATTTTTTGCTTTTCGCTCATTACTGCTTTTTATTTTGGAGATTGGACAAAATAATTGCAGAATATTAAAACCTGCCACCCTCAGCAACATATACATGAAATCGCTCTGTAAAATTATCATTGGTAAGCTTGGAAATGAAGGAAACGGAGGGGACATTTTAGTGGGACCAAAAACGTTTTTTATTAACATTATGTCATCATTTATTGAATACATGTTTTATGAAGTCTGCAAGGCAGTGGTACTATGGCGCACATGCGTCTGATGATATTCAGTGAAAATAGCTCATAAAAAACAATAACGAACAGAGCCATGGCAAGTAACGGAGGGGACAAAAAAATTGACATAAATTAGTGACACAACTATTGTATCAATTTAATCAATGAAATTATACAACAAAAAAATTGAATATGAACTAAATATAAATTCAAGTCTATATTCCCATGAATCGTGCAAAGAAACTTTGAAAATAATGGTATATTAGGAGGAAAATGAACACTTGATTTTGTCATGTCAGGTCCAGTGACAGGGAAAAACCATTGATTTTGCACAGATTTCTGGACATAATGCATTAAAAAAAGTCTAATGAATGACTTTTTGCCCCAAATGCAGTGGTTCTAAGTAGAAATATGAATAACAGATGCAGTGTGACGCTTCAGATATTTATCGCATTCATATTAATGTCAGGGAGCTAGAGTGACGCAAATTGTCCCGAAATTTGAGAATGACCCATATGAGTCTTTTCGTGGTGCCTTATCAGAAAAGGGCTGTAACACTCATGCCAGATAGCTATTGACTTGGGTGATTTTGGCATAATTGGAGTATAACTGCAGACACACACTAGAATTCTGACACAAATTATCAGTTAATTAGGGTTCTCAATGACTTGTTTACAGTTAAATCTTTGCAAAAGGTCCCCATTCAGAAAAATTGCATCCGGGCTTTTGAGGCAAAACTGTGTGAGCCTTAGGCTGGCAAGCGTCAGCAATTATATATAATGACTAGAGCAGAATTACCCGAATATCTGCAGCAAGTAAAGATATGGACATTGGACAATTATGTCAGATTTTGGCCATCATTATCTATATTTGATAAATGATTTTGTAGAACTTTGTTTATTTTCATTCATTGTACATGCTATTCATCTCCTCAAATAAAGCAAATCAAATCAAATCAGGTCTCCTCTATATTTGAGAAGTCATGCTGCTATCAATCAACCTCTCATAGCCCAGTTAATTGGGTAAGTCTATATATGTATGCTATAGGTTATTATGCCACAGGCCTCTATCTGTATTCTTTTAAGTATTTATCTGGAAATTATTGCCAACTCATGCTGTCATTAAATATATTGTAGACCAGAGACATTTATCATTAGGCCTACCTCCAAAAGTTTTTAAAACAGAGTCATGCATCAGTAAGAGAGCAGACATGTAAATCAACCATATCATTATCACCAACTTCAAAGAATGAGATAATTGTCACGAATCCAAAATAAAACCACAAAATAATCCATGTGACTGTTTATAAATCACAATAATCAATTCCCTTTTTTTTCACTATCGGCTATGGATACAGATAGCCTTTCCATTATTTAATTTAGTCATCATTCGAGGAAGTTGTAAAAGTTTCGTTCTGGCAAATGGTCAACTCTAATTTCCTGAATTTGGAGTGTGGAATATCAAAAAAATGAATTTATTATTTTTTTATGATGTTGAAATTTGATGACCATATTCAGAAATAAACTAATAGCATGGGCATCAACATAGAACATCACGCAGGATTAAATCTTAGCTCATCTAAAGGTCAACAGAATATAGAGACTCGAGCCTAACATCTTAGCAGGGCCTGAGATCAGACGAGCTTGCTGATCAGCAAAGTGCAAGTGTCGTGAATTTCCTGTAGTCAAATTGGTGGTGATCATAGCAGGGTCCCCATTCAAGACACTGAAGAAATCAGGTCATGGGGGATTAAAGGCCAGACGTTTCATGAATAAGTAATAGGAATCACAAAGACCTGGTGAACTGCTGATCCGTAAGATTTTACTGAGTTGAATTTTACTCCTACTTTTTGGAAGGAGGCAATCTAAAGTATCCGCTGTAAAAATACTATCAACATTGACAAAATCTAGTAGCTAGAATATCAATGTAGGCCTATACCTAGGTCATTTTAAG
This sequence comes from Platynereis dumerilii, assembly GCA_026936325.1. Lineage (NCBI taxonomy): Eukaryota > Metazoa > Annelida > Polychaeta > Phyllodocida > Nereididae > Platynereis > Platynereis dumerilii. The sequence continues at coordinate 115,391,920 of JAPTHN010000001.1, forward strand.
AGAATTGTAAGGAGTTTCAAAATCAATGAACTTTCAAACAATATCAATGGCAGATGGCAGATCCTGACAGGGTCATCTAGGGGGGTTCCCGGGTGTGTTTCGGACATTCGCGGGCTCGCGTCGCATCGTATTTTGTCCAAAATCCTATAATTAATCTCAGTGGTCTAGGGGGTGGGGCAATGCCACCAGGCTCCCCCTGTATCCGCCACTGATTAGATGCATTTCAACAATCATGCAGTGTCAAATCAAAGAATTTTCACACTAGATGCATTTCAACAATCCTACATTTCAAGGTAGTTCCACAGAATGCAAGTAGGTTGAATACAACGAATTATGATAAAAAGGCAATGTTGTGAAACAAAAATCTGTGAGGTTAAGGCCCATATCTATTATTGTACCATCGGCCTGTTGGGCAAGCATGACTTTCCCAACTAAACACTCCTCTTCAAATATATCTGCGAGTCCTTTGAGGGCATGCCTAGATCATTCAAACAGTCACTGATAGTATTTTGGATTTTGGCAAGGAGTCAAACCTTTGGATAAAAGTGAGCTCGAAGTCAGGCTGATAGCTTGACCACTAAGAATCCTGGTAAATATCCATGATCGATATATTCACTGTAGTGAATAGTTTGTCTAATGAGAATGCAGCCTGATATCCGGGCCAATCAGAATCTAGCCTTATATGTTAGGCTGGATTCTCATTGCTTAGTTGATATTAAGCTGCACTCTCATTGGACATTGGACAAAACTAATAATTCGATGAAATTCCAGCTTAACATCCACTGTTCGATGGGAATCTAGCCTTATAGCAAATAGGTCCATAGTCAAATAGGCCATTTTGTTAAAGTAAAAACAACTGAGCCCAAATCAATCATAGTCACTCTGGATATTCATATTCCTTTTTGGAATACACATTCAACTGATGGCTATCCATTCTTTCAGAAAACAACAAGTGAGACGTATTAACAAGTGAAGACTATAAATTAAATTATCTATTTCTCTCTTCTCTCAAAGCAGCCAGAGAGACCTACACACTCATGTCCACAATGCTTGACACACACACAAAAAAAAAACAACAGCGAATGCTTCTGTTTGAAAAAGACCTGTTTATGACTTTGATATGACACATAATAGTCTCCTTTGATGTGCTACGACTTTCACGACCACAAAAGATATCCAACAGAAACCTAATGCATCAGTTTCTGAGACAAGGAGGTATTCATGCTCCGATTCATCTTCTTGCTCCATCTGAGTAGATCTACTCTTGAACAATATTTGTTGTAGATGAAGCAATGTAAATTTGACGCACAAACAACAGACTTGTGCAATTAATACACATTACATGAGAGCTCTGGCTTGCAAGCCAGCTGGATCCAGACTAAGTACAACAGTTACCCTAGAGGCAAGCATAGCACCCCATGGAATAAAAAATGAAATGTTTATGAAGCATGTTGTTCCAAAATGGACACTCGCCAGAAACAACAACAGTGCCCTGAAAATGCTGTGAACTGCCTTCAATTTATTTGATGAATTTACCTTCAAAAGATCTTGTTGATTTGTAGCCATAATTTTCATGGACGTCCGGAAAATCGAGAATCTACACTCTACACCTTAAATTTCTTTGGCTTTTAATGAAATGTTTTGAAAACATTGAGCTTTCGTATGCCCAAACAGATCACACCAAAAATATGTATATATGTTGAATTTTTCTTAATAATTAACAAAAAAATTATCGAAGACAGGGGACAATTAACGCGAGGAAGGATTGCTTACCAAGTCATAATCAAAATGGTTTTGTGAATTCATCTTTCACAGCTCGACTAGAGGAAGCAATTTTTATAGGCTTTAAATTAGATTTTGATACAATAACCAACTCATAATGCCATGAAATTTATTGCCAAACATTAATCATATTCCCCTTTAGAGGCAGACATGTAAATCAACCATATAATTATCTTCAACTTCAAAGATGATAACAAAATCATTAAGAGCCAAAAGCCAACAGAAAATAAATCCATGTTGCCATATTTTATTTTATTGAAAAGGTAATTCACACTGACAATGTCTCACGTATGGTATAAGAAAAGAACGTATAGTCCCCTTTCATGTGCCATAACTTTCATGACTACAAAAGATAGCTCGCAGAAACCTAATGCATCAGTTCTTGAGACAAGAAGGCACTCACACTTTGATTCATATCCTGCTGCATCTTAGTAGATCTAGTCTGGTATCTTTGAACAATATTTGCCGTTGCTGAAGCTGTGTATACTCATAGCACGTCCTGCATTTAATAAGTCATCTGGAGTCAGACAGTAGTACCATTGCCCTCCAGAGAGCAGAAGAAGGGCTTAGATCTTTTGCAGTCGAAGTGATAAAGTAAAGAGAAAACAATAATTTGTGCACCACGACAATCCCAAGTTCATGCCAACAACAGTTTATAAAACGGTAATTGAATCTGACATGATTTTTTCTGATCATAAAAGATAAGGGAAAAATAAAATATCCTATTCGGGCAGACTTGCAAACTAACGGCAATCAAAATATATTCTCTGTCATAATTTCCAGTGTTCTTTGCAACTTTTGGCCTTAGGGCAACCAAGGTGAACTAGTTTTGCTGATGGGGAATTAAATTAGATCCCTTTTAAGTATTTCAAAGGGAGCTTTTAATATGATGATATTATATGAGTGTATTTCACTACGATGCCAAATGTTTCCAGGTATCAAAACTTGTTTGTCGGTAAAAAATTTAGGTTGATTTTCCTGCTCCTTGGCCTGGGCATATCATATATCAAACATAGTAGTGAAGCTGAAGCGCTTATACCTATTATCATCATAAAGATCGACCGAAGCATTGATTTGAAAAAAATCCATAAGAAGGCCAAGTGAACATAGTAAATAAATAAAAGTAGCAAAAAGCAAGGATTTTGTATAATATACTTGCTTAATACTACAATGAAATAACATGAATAAAAGCAGGGATGAAACGGATATCCATTCAAGCTAGCTGCAATCCAATGGCAGGGGATATCCTTCCTGTTTTGCCATTATTTTAGCTTTTTAGAACGTAGAAGAGCTGTCATGATACAGCAAAATCTTTGTCACAATAATTATATATTTCTCTGTAATGCCTTGGTATAAATTTGCGGTGTCCGCCAAGAAAAACACAATTTTGTAATCTGAAAAGTAATGTCAGCAATTTCTCTATGAACTTTTCAAAAGCAATTCATAATTGTGTTTTTACAAATATTTTTCTGCATATCAAATAACAATCAAATTGTCAAAATCTTCCTTGCTCACCAACATGGTGCAATTTGTATGCATCTATATTTCATTCACATACCGTATTATATCATTGGAAATAGATATTATGCCGATCTGGAAAGGTGTTAAACTCATTTCAGCCTTAAAGCATTTATTATTCCCATTCGTCATTAAAACAGAGCAATCAATATGAGGCAGACAATGCCAGACATGTATATTTACTATATCATTATCACCATCTTCAAAGAATTGAGATAATAATGATATATCATTTAATCATTATAACTCAATCCATTCCACAAGCAAAACTCCAAGGCAATTCATTGTCAGTATACACTGGCAACCTCTCCATTATTAGGAAAAGAACAAAAGAAAGATATGATATATTGAATTCAGCATCCTGAGTCAGAGTCTGAATTCAGCATCCTCCACTTGTGGGGCTAGTTTGCACTTACCCTGCTAACAATCTTTATAAATACTGAAGTAAAATTGGATATTCTAATCCCCTCACCAGTTGGTTTTGACGAATAAATTATTGAAATAACTGTTTCGGACTTTCAACTAAAAAAAACAATGGAAAATACAAGAACACAGTGAAAATCCAACATTATATTGTGTTTCTCTGACTGATGTCAAACATTGAATTGTATTTGTCATGCCACAGGAAGGTCATTTTTAGAATCAGGGACATCCTGATAACACTGGCTACACATTATTGAGGTGGCAAACTGGAGATTCTTTTCCTTATCAGATGTGATATTAGCAATAATTCACAATTCACAGTTTCAGACCACTCACATAACATTGCAATGAAAGTTGGAATATTTCATTGTTTCATTCAAGACATTTTCCAACTCTGATTTGACAGGAAAACAATGCTTTCAAGTTCTTCCCAAATACAAAAAGAAGAATCATACACATCCTAGTTCTGTACAGTGAGTGTAGTTGTTACAAATATTTATATATATATATGGTCTTCTTTTTGTGACTAGTAAACCTAATGCATCTCTTTCTGAGACAAAACGGCACTCACGCTCCTAATATGCCGCTTATCTATCTCCTGTTACATCTTAGTAGATCTACTATAATGTCTTTGACACAATATTTGTTGCAGCTGCTCACTCCAAGTTCATATTAGCAGACTTACAAGTGAATTAAAACAAGGCAGACAAACCTTTTGCAAGTCAGCTCGAGTCAAACCAAGTACGTACTGCAGTCACTCATGAGGTGAACATAGTATCAAGAGGAAAATATCTGTGTGGCAGGTTGTTTCACAATGTAACACCAAAAAAATTAAGCTATGCTATTCATACAATTAAAACAGCCAGTGCTCAGTTTAACAATTAAGTCACAGTAGACAAATATATAAGCCAATTGTTAGCAGGCGTCATAACTAAATAGAGTGGCATTATGGGAAATCTGGAATGAGTTTAGAGTAACGTTGGGTGCTTTAGAAGTTGAGATGAAGGCTTCTGGCCTTGTCATAAACTGACTTTTTATAAAACCATAATTCATTTTTTTAAATTTCAAACAGAAACCATGAAACAATAGGTATTGCTGAGACTGAGTGTATTACTTTCAATGGACATTTGCTTTCACTGACACTGATATATATTGGCAAAGCAAAAATCAATTGATTTTAGAGACATTCTTGTAAAAATGTGAACAATTCTAATTATGAACAACAAACTGCCACCTGAGGAGTTTGCATTCTTAAAAGTCAACTTTTAGCCTTTTGTATGATTCTGTTTCTGTGAAACTCTTTTTGCTGTTTGTTTTAAAGAATATGCACTCAATCAAGGTCTGTTTTTGCTTGAAGAGATGCAATTTTACTTAAATACCAGTTAAAATTGAGTAATTCTTAAAGAATAGTTTATTAATTTAACATATCATGCTCAGGTGACGTATGTGAACCCTAATGGCACAAACAAGATCACAGGTAACTCCTCCTATTATTTCTTCCTTGTTTTACACTCTTCAGTAAATAAGAAGCAACCATTTTCAAAGATGCTCCAGTAATTCCAAGTGGAGAGCAATTTGTCAACATTCAAAACAAAACAGCTAATGCATACAGGATCAATGGATCATCTTTTAGCAACATAATTCCTTTTAGATGTTTCGTAAATATACACAGACGCGCGGTGCCTGTGGTGCATATAAGGTCTGTGGGGCATGTTGTGGTCAATGGTTCTCAGACTATACATGCCAGGCTAATTAACCTGCACCTAAATGTGTATATATGCTAATCTTTTGTGATGGTTTTCAATATGAGCCCCATTCACAGTTTCTAAAAATCAATGCACTGCCATTCCTGGATCGTTTGCTTGATTTTGATTGACCAAAACCAACTCTTTGTTGATCTATGCCTTGTGATTTGTGGTCAATGGACTACTTTGAATGGACATGTTCAACAGGAAATGTTGTTGTTGATCAGTTGATACCAGGAAAACAAAATGTGGATGTTCATGCAATGGTACTCAGCATTGCATGACTAACTCATTGTGCTTGTCTCTACTATGTCATTAGGCCAGTCATTAGGTCAAACTTGTTATCATGCAGATGCTTGCCTCATACATACTATAGTCAATCAATGGTTAATTGGCTTGACATGATGCTTGAGGCGACTGATTTTGACTTCAGTCCCGACATAAGCAAGGTACATTGTACAGGACAAGGACACAAGTGGTTTCCCCTGAATCTGGTTTTACTATCTTTCAAGTCCATTATTATTAATCACATTTTTCGGTATTTATTGTGTACTGGCTTGCAAGTGAACCAGACAAGATTTTGCTACTATTTATACTCCCACCACAGCTTCTTTTCTGAAAAATTGCAGATCGATTATTGATCATCTTTAAAACTACTTTCAAGCATCAACCTTTCTCTTACTAAGATGCAATTGTTTGGTTTGCTTTCAAAATGCTTTCAGGCTACATATGTGAAACTGCATTGTTGTTGTGAACAAAGCAATAACTACTCCTGCATAATGATAATTGCACCATAACCATCATGCATGGAGGGTGAAGACTCCAGAAATTAAAGGAGTTTTTGATGGCAGTCAAAGTAAAATTCTTAGCCAAGAAAAAAGGCAACAAACATGCCCCTATAAAGAGTGACTTTTATGCCTAATTATAACTGTTCATGCAGTGTTGCAGATATCAAGGGTGTATGCACACAACTGTGCATGCTTTACATCTACAAGAGGCAACTTTTAGACAAAATAGACGAGAGCCATCATGCGCGAAATGATTTCTCTATTCTAAAACACTGTTCTACCATTTGACACCGAATGTTTCAATTTGACACTGTTTGTCAATGGAAAGACAGGAGTATACAGCTAACATATTAAAAAACAAGTGTTCGTGGCACCACCAAAAATTACATGCAACACTGGAGCAAACACAAGATTTTTTAACATTCAAAATTTCCAAAATACGACGTATGCAGATTTTTCCAAGTGAAAGAAAATAATTAAAAAATTACATGTACATGTACATGGCCTGACAATATTTGCACTGCATGTGGGTGAGTAATTGCAGATGCATGCTGGCATGCATGAAAATGATCAAGATATTTCTAAGACATGCACAATAAAATATTACATTAATTACCCAGTCAACCATTTGACCTCACTGTGATATAGTATCTGTGAGCTCTTCAAAGACACCTTGAAAGCTCGAAGAAAAGACCTCATATCAACCTCATTTTGAAGTCAATCAGTGAGGGTGATTTGAGCTCAAAAGTCAACAATTAAAGATCATAGGGATTGCATCAACACTTTCATTTGATCAGCGATTAAAATGTAATGCTTCCTTCAATATATCAAAGAATGCAATGAAATATATTTGCACCTGTTAATAAAGTTAGACCTTTTACATCATGTTGAAAGTGTGATGCACCGTAGGCCATTGACTGACAGGATGTGATGCTGTTAAAGAAGTCCCCACATAACAACATTCTTTAACAGCGTTAAGAACAACTTGGATTTCACACTAAGCAAACTTTTAACCAACGTCAAAAGACAATGAATGACTCTCCCTTACATCTTGCCATAGCCAACATAAGCTAAAATTTGGTCTTTATTACTTCTAAAGCTCTGGTCATTTCAGAGAGTGGCTGAAGCTTGTGTCCTGAGGCAAATGCAAAAGACTTCCAGATTGTTTCTCTTTAGCTCCAAGTTGGTCTGTAAGAGGATTTCTTCAGAAAAATTTTGAATTGTGCAGGACAAGGGTCTCACAGACTCAACATAAATCATAGTTTGGCAAGGTAAATCGATTTCCATTGAGGTTTCATGACCTGACAGGAAGCACTTGCCTCTGGCATTGTTAGAGATGTATACTGATATATATGTACATTGTAGGCGTAGTGGAAGGATAACATTGATCAATTTCTGAAATAAATGCAAGAAAAGCTATAATGATGATTTCTGGAAGTAGGGTCTTGATAAATGTGCACACACATATATTAATTCATCGAAAATGTGTTAAAAACCATAATTCTGGGATCGTACAGAAAGAACTTTGACAATATAACATCAATAGCTAATCAAAGAGAAAAATGTACACATAAAATGTGGCTTCAACAATGACTCCTAAGAAAGTAAGTCATTGTGTTGTTGTAATTCATTATCTATCATTATATGGAATTTGGATGTAGCGCAAATGAGTTAATCTCTGATTTTTTTTTCTGTTCAGCTGATTAGTGGTGTATCAGGCAAAAGACACAATCCATTTCACCTTGTCTTGTGCGTAAAATTTGGTAGATATGTCAACATATCAGAGAATAGTGCACAAAAGAGATTACTATGAATCTGATCAGAAATTTCTCCTAGTGACGAAGTCCTGATGACAGTAAAACAAACTACTAGTACAATTTCTATATCTCATGAACAAGGAGTCATTATACAAGGATACATCCATGTGTCAAAGATGATGCCTATTGCACCTGACAACCTCATTTAGTCTCAAGGCTTAGAAGCTCTGCCGTGCAGATAGACTTTCTTACCAAATATATATTTTTTGTTACAGAAGTTTGTAGTGGAATTGACTTCTGGCCTTCTGTGCAAGGGATTTCTAGACAAATTTTTGTTTGCTATTTTCCAAATACACATCCTGATCCCAGGGTGAATAACTATATTTAACAAATAATGTGTTATTGCAGTGAAATACTTGCTTGTGATTGCACGGCTGACCGAAATTTTGAATAGTACAATTTACAATATGTCATGTAAAAGCAAACAGCTAAAACAATCTGTTGAAAATTAAACTTCAACGAAATTTCTGAAAGCAGAGCTCAAAGAAAAAACAGCATACCACCAAGGTTGACCTCATCAGAGCAGGCTGCGTTTGATACGATTTTGATCAGTTATTTCGACTTTGAGAATGTGAATTAATATCTTTTGAAGACAGTTCTTGGTATCTTTCAAAATGAGGAAAAGTACAGAAGCATATTTGATGGCCATGCCCTATGTGAAGTGTCAGATCTTTAATTATTCTTTTCACTTTACTACGTATACGTTGTATAAACCATTTTCTGTGTTCGGTCGAAATTGCAATGTTCAGCGTTATTTTATTCAAAACTATTGAAAAGTTAAGCATTTTAACAGGTCTAAACATCTTCGGATATAATGCGCAGCACCTAGTAGTACAGTTGCTCTCGGGGTAAGTACTTTCTAACTGTCATTCCAGTTATTATCAAGTGAGTTACATGTTTAACTTTGCAACAGGATCATATTGACTGAATGGACATTGTGTCAAATTCTAGATTTTAAAAATTGGTATTTTCCTTGAATACATGATTCGCATTGTTGGCAGACTTATTATGCATGTACATGTAGTACATGAGAAAGTGGAATATATTTTTGTGCAAATCAGATACATATAGCAAGTGTCTCTTTGCAATATGCACAGGGTAGGCAATTGCGTCATGGAGCAGATGAACTGAAGTGAGTATTTGAAATGAGTGCCTTTTTGCTATGGTAGACTGTCAAGTTGTGATAGGAAGAAATGTGTGGTCAGAGATGGAGGAAGAGAAAGATCAGTCCACAGAAATGTCCTGATGGCCATGGCTTTGCACTGTCCTGTTTATCCACAAAATTTGCAGAAAAGTGCATGCTGTATGTCACAATAATTATAATACATTTGTACATTCCCATTACACAACTGACCATATAATTTCATGTAAATGCCCCTTTAACCACTGCTGTCATTTTTTGATTTGCATTTTAGTTAAATGTCTTATATGTATGAAATTATGAATAAGGTCCACAATGGCTCAGGCTGTGAGTTTTAACATGCATAACTGGAAATGATTGACTCACACAGGAGGTCCACATGGCATCACAAATAGTCCAAGATCATGTCAGGCTAATTGACTTGCAACTGAGCTTGTATCTGCCAGCCATCTCATTGACCTTACATCAGACTGCATAAAGTCAAGAATCTGGTCATGCAACAATGTCTGCATGCAAAAGTGAAGGGCCAAGCTGCCCAAATATAGTAGCTCTAGACTCCATAATGGTCAGTCTGCAACTCAACAAAACAGTGAGATGTGAAATTATAGGTATGGTGGTAAGATTGTCATGTACAGTTCTCACCAGGGACATGGCACTGCTCTCTAGTGTGTCTATAAATAGCTCACTAATCTGTGCACTCCCTCTCTGATCCCAGCTGTGTGAAGCTGTGAACTTTTAATCAAACCCAACATGAAAAGTACTTTAAATAGCAAACTGCCTAGTGCCTACAAAAAGAAGCTGCTGAAAAAGTTTGGACAGCTGTCATTAAATTCTAAATTAATTTAACTAATAGAAAGAAAAACAATCATGATAATTGTTTTGGCATAATTTCAGCATGCTATTTATCCTCAATCCAAACTAAATGTAATCACAGCATATCAATTATTGCGGTCATGAATGCCAGAATCAAAATAAGTAAGGCCAATACCATGCTTGCAGCATAGGGAAAGACAGTTTGGTATTGTGGATCAAGCCATGATTTGTTCATAAAGCCATGGCAATGTTTGTTAAGACATTGTTAGGGTTCATGATTGATGTTTACATGGGACCTGCAGGTTGTCTTGGAATCTCACACATTCATAGAAATGGTGAAACCCAAAATTGTTATGTAGGATTTGGCGATACAGAACAACATTGCCATGGGATTCTGTTAGCACTTCCTTTGTTAGGCGATATCTCTCAGGGATTGTATTAGCAGTAAAATGCTAAGATTGATGAACAACAAGATAATGAATAACATATGCATGATGATAACTTGTCGCGTCACTTTGTTGACTCCTTCACAGCCGATATATGAATATGATGGAAACATGATGCATATGTAAAATAAAAGTTTAATGTAGTGCTGAACAGTATATGTGAATAAGGGCATTTTGAGTTACAAAGAACAAGATCAGTAGTAGTGCTTAGGTCCCACAAGCATTAAATTAAAGCCATTCACTTCCTGCTTGCACTTTCTGTTTAGACCTTTGCTTTATCACAAAACGTACCTTAAAATGATGGTGTGTGGGTTAATTTAAGTGCTTCAAAGAGAATGCAACAGGCAAGAAAAAGAGAAGATGGATTCAACACCAAAAATAAATGGGATTACTAGGCAGAATGTGATTCCCTGAAAAGGAAAACAATAGTTTGAAACTAATCAAACAACATTAAAGGGTCAAAAGGACATTTTTTTAAAAACCAAGGTACTGTAATCTTGGAATGACATTACTAAGGATAACTTCTGAACGACACCTCAATGCTGAAAAATTCTGATTTACACAATAAAAATAACAACCGAATTTGATTGAAATCCTATACTTAATCTGCAACTGGTAGTGATAAAAATATGTTTGCTTTCTGTTTCGTTCTCTTAGATCCCTGGTAACAGGAGAAATATTTATTGTTTAGAAAACATGTGACTACTCTTGCCTGGCATAAACAAGTTTCAGCATTTATCTACGTCATAAGACAGAAGTCATCCCACCCAGTCAGCCATACACACAGCTTTACCCCATACAAATATGAAATGTATAACAGAAACTGATCAACTTCGGAACTACATTTCGGCAATAATAAATTGAGCATTCAACTCAAGAAAGCAGAATGAGTCTCAGCAATCTACCTAAACAAATATAGGCCTGTTATGATCCCCCTTCAGCAAAAGGTGATGATTCACCAAATGAACCACTGCTATTGATAAACCTATAATTGCAATGGTAAATGTGTCACTATAGTATTCTCATTTCTCTTTAGTCTTTATAGATTGTCCAATTTTACACTGCCTCACATTCCCTATTTGACAGTTCTTAATGAGAATTATTGGACTACTGCTATGCAAATTGAAAAAGGTAAAAATAGCTTCATATGTAGAAAGTCAAATCAGTTAACTTACTTACAGTAAGAAAAAATTTTATGGTCTGCTATAGAATGAACTCTGTCTTATAACGAAGCAGTGAATTTGATATATAATTAATAACATTTAACCATCTCTCTCACAAGATGTAACCAAGTGAGATCTACCAATCAAATGTAAATGGATTTTTTTATGAAAGAATTGACATATGTTACAGGGCATATGGAAAAGAAAATATGTGTAGTATCATCACGGGCAAACGTAAAGGATTCCCTCAATTTACACAATTACTGTATAGAAAAAGACAATGAATATTAAAAGAATACCAAATGTATTCCCTTTTTGGCACATTTTCAGGAAATCAGCTCTGAGAACTTTGGACCTGCCATATATTATCTTCAATCATCAGATTGTGTGATATTGCAAGAAGGGAATTATAAAGCACAGTAGCCAAAAAGTATATTTATTCAGCAATATATCATAGGTGGTCACCATTAGTTAGATCCTTTGGCATCAGCAGTGCATATGAAATGAAGGCATGTTCATCTGCAGCAACCAAGATACATTTATATTATTTCTAGTACTACTGCTGAAATTGTTTTTTGTGCACAGTGAAAATAGGTCTATCATCAGATACTTCTAAAAGCATAATTTGAAAAATACCTCATAAATTACTTTTTACTCTTGGAGTTACATGTAGAAACATGAGTAAGGAGTTTTTGGGTGAAAGTTTCAATTATTTGTTTAAGTTTTTCTTTACAGTCATCGCAAAATGTTCCTTTTTGAGCTGATCACATATATCAAAGTTTCCATTACTGCCACCGTCTTACAATTATACATATTACATATAGGGAATCATAGACGTAGTAATTAGCATACAGTACCACCAAAATGAGTTGATCAATAAACAGAGGTGAAGATTACTATCCAGAAGATTATGTTGGTTGGATTGGATTAAAAACGACGACCTATAACATCTCACATTCAATTCATTTATATGACCAAGTATTTATAAGCCCTCGCCACAAGTTGTCGGGAGATGAGACATGTGTTCATTCCAGGCAGGAGATCAGAGAGGGGGGTATTTGTAACTGTAAGGTGAAGAAGGTAATGAGTACCTATACTAGCCAGGCAATTACCCTGTTCATGGAGATAAACTAACTTTTCACAACTACATGTACAATGTCATGATTGGCACATTTGCCGACTCATGTTAAACTGGATTGTGAGACAGTTTGCTCTTATGAAGAAGGGCGTGTTTGACTGATGAGGTGCTTGCAAACCTGTAGTTCGATCCATTAATCCTCTTGTTGGTATGACAAACATAAGAGGATTCCAATTCAGAGACTATTTTTGGAATGATAATGACATTTGTGACTTTTCATTCTCCATATACCACAGAAAAAATCTAAAAAGATACAGAAATGCATCTATAACCATTGCTGGCACTTCATTGTCTATTGCTTCTACATGACATTTATTCATACTGCCGTTGTCCTGATTGGAAACAGCATCGAACTATCATATTCATAATTCAACAATCTACCTTGCTGGATGCAACATAGAGCTTAAAAGTTTCATGAAACATATATTTAATAACAATGTGTTAAGTCTTATAATTAATATCAATTCATTCCCAGGTCCTAGCCATTTGATTGCATGGAAAAGGTAAGAAAAAACCCCAAATGGGCACCAAGCCGGGACTTGACGGAATAACTTCTCTTTGAATTGTCGACATGATTTGGAATGGAAATATTCTGCCCTTGTAGGCAGCATTGGTCACAACGTTTGTGCAAGACAAGATGATGAGGCACTTGCGTGAGTGGTTGGAGATAAGTTTAAGAGCAATGTAGAAAAACATGGCCAGAGATAATTTCAGACAGCATGGCAAGCTGATCAGTGTTTGATTCCATTTCCATCAAATGGGAAATGTCAGCGGGAATTAGGCGCATTGATGGATTGCCTGACTTTTTTGTCTTTCTTTCTCCAACAGAGAAGCTTGGCAATAGCTACAATTAATCAAGTGTTGTTCTGGGATGTCAATAATTCTTAGTGTCTGGCAGACGGCAGACTAATCCAACCATTGTCTTCACACTCAGTGCTATTTGACAATGTGGGAACACAAAACTGTGACAACTGAATCACTGACATCTACCCGACGATAGAATAAGCTTGTTCATTATTGACTAATCTCTTAAAAAGTATTCACGAATTACTAAAACAACGAAAAAATAAATAGCTTCAGTCTGTTGTTATACCTTTCCGTTCCCATCAACAGAGTTCCTAAAATTAAACTCAATATTGAGAAGAGGAAGAGAAATATTAAGATGTCTCTAGCAAATAAAAATGTCAACTGTATGTACTGAAATACTATACTTTGTTATAAAGTTTGCAAGAGGTACATCCATTACTCCATTTGGCCTTCAAAGTGGTTGATTTTTTGCTTTGAGTTACCAAAGTACTTCATGAGTGCACTTAGTCAAGTTAGTCTACAAAGCTTTGCTTTTTCACAAGACACTTTATCTGAGCCTCTTGGCAGACTTCTTGGGCTGCACATTTCACTGGAGTTTAGTGTTTTATAGATATGTCAAGGTCATCAACAAAAACAAAATGATTATAATATGTTGCCAGTGAAACATAAATCACCGGCCAACAATATTGAACAAGTTCAACCAACAGTACCAAATAGACAGTGTCCAGTGACTCCCATTCATCAAGATATTTAACGTGGAAATGATATTTTGACGTGTTAACTTCAGGAAAAAAAAAGTAACCCGAAGTGACATACTGGTAGAAGTAAGTATTTTACCTTACTTGCAGCAGGTTGGCACATATTAAAAAATTTGCCTCCTGATTTACACTCTTTGATCTCCAGTAACAGGGGAACTATTTTACTGCAAGAAAGAAATATGTGTACTCCTTGCTAGTGACATGTAAAATGGGGTTTTCCTTTAATCCCACAAAAAATGACAGGTGTCATCTGATTAATCAGTTATGCAATTCCATCAGCCCTAGAATCAATACACAGACAATCAAATACTAGACATTGAATTTCAGATGCTAAGGACAATCGTTTTATTACAGCCTGGCACCCTCAGTTGTGACAGAAGCTTTTCATTTGTTAACAGAACTATTATAATCATTTCAATGTATATTCCCACAAAACAGGCATCAAAACATTTCACTCAAGGTGCTGCACATTGTACAAATGAAACAAAAATTGAAACAATGGTATTCTTTGACAAGAGTACATCAGAAGCCTTGTATGGAGAATCACAATATGAAATTGAGGAAAAGAAAGCCAAGGTGTCCTGTAAAATGAAAAGTTAAATAAAATTTGTTCCTTTATGTAGGGGCAAACCTTGCAAGAGGGAACACAGAGCCATTATCAATTAACAACTTTAGTGCCTTGGACCAAACGACATCACCCAGGGCTGTCTCATTGTGGTTTAATTTTAATTGTTTTTCACTACATCCAATAACGAGCCATATGGTGCATGCAGAAAACATGCTGGTTCTGATGAAGGGATATTCAATAGTTTAAATTAAATAATTCCTAATTAAAATAGATTTTTACATCTTCAGTCAGTGAACTGACAAAGAGCTCCTTTGCAATAAACTATACATGTTTTTCAAAAAGATGTTTTGACAAAAGCTCTGAGCTATATGCTAATTCTGGCCATGCCTGTAAAGTGTGACTCTACTCTATTGCGAGTACATGACAAAGTCACTTGCAAGACTACGGAAGTCCTATCCAGATATATCAGAGCAAGGAAACAGAGTACCCATGCATAACTGCAGAAGAGTATCACACATGCAGATGTCTGCATGAGTGTGTGAGCAAATAGACACTGCATTAGTGCCACACAAGATGATGTTGGGCATATCCTTCAGGAGTATGTATAGTGACATTGCATGGTTCTTACTTTCTCATCATATCATATTCATGTCTATTTCTATACATGTATAATTCAAAGGTTTGATGCATTTTCCCAAACACAATGGTTCAAAATAATAGTACTATAAAAATGTTGCTTGGTGTTACTTGTTGATATCATTAATGTCTGATGCCAGATATTGTCATCCTCTTTGCAAGAAACTAACAAGTGGCCAGAGTTGTTGTTCTCATTGCAGATGGGTAATAGGGCAAATCTTTCTATTGGTACTCTTTCACATTACAAGTATGCCACCTCACATTGCGTCCACAGAGATTCTCTTAGCCATTAATTTCTACACAATCATGGCATCATGCAAACACCATTGACTCTGTTTGTCCCATAATGACACATTGCATTACTCCCAATCTAAACAATGTAAGTGAACTGACCAGGGCTTGTCATTGTCCGGTCCCATCTGTCCAAAAACTCATCCAGTTAGAAAAAACCAACCGTTGAGGACAGCTCTCACTCCAAAAATGTTTAAGCATAAAATCAAAAATGAAGCTCTATAAAGTTTATTAACTCTTCAAAGTTCTACGATGTTTCTAAAGATGCAGGGTCTATCTGGAGCATTTATTACTGTCACTATCCCAAATTGAAGAATCAGGAAAGCTTTTATGAGAAATTCATAATCATGTTCATTCTTGAAGAGACAAATGAATTTCCAATCAATCTCTTCGTAGCATGCTTTCTAAAATAAAATTTAAAAAAAAATTTGTAAACGCTACTTATGTTTTTGTAACCTTTTTACAACATTGATTAAATGTTTTATAAAACGTATATAAGTGTTTACTGTGAAATATAATCAAAGTATGTGTAGCTGAAAATTGCTGTTTTTTTCCTAAATCTTTTGCTGAAACGCAGCATTTTAAACAATATCACCTTGGAAAGCAATTTCTGACGACAAGGATATTAAATATGTTCATCCTGCATGCAGCTACTGATGCAGCATATTGTACTAAAATACTGAGAGAAAACTAGTGTTGATTTTTAACCAATAAACAGAGATTGTTACTGAGGACAATCCTATCAGGAGAATTGCCTCATTGGAACCAAGTAGTTGATTGGATAAAAGCTGGGACAAAGCAGCACACATAACAACTAATTTGATATATGTCTGGAAACCTGTAGCCGATCCGACACGGGAGTCATTATTCCCTGAAGCATGTATGAATGATTATTTAGGGAACCATCTCATTATAATACTACTGCCCTCTAAATTGATATTACAAATTTTCTTTTCAACAGTGGAGGACATGATGCTTTTAGCTGTTCTTATGTTTGCACAGAGCAGAGTGTCTGTTCAAACTCACAACCTTCCAAAAAGCCATCTGATTATTCTGACTGTAACTCAGCCTCAAATTGCTCTTAGTGTAGGTTATTTTACAGCCTTTTAGACAAGCCAAGAAGGAAGCAGCGAAGGCTTAGGTTGCTACCCGGCTGGTGTTGTTTTTTAGCTTGGAATAAAGATTCCAGTGCTGAATGGGCCTAGCTAAAACTATTGACGACAACAAATTGGTCTAACATGTAATTGCTAAAGTAGACCAAAAATGCCTGGCAAAGACAGCTTAGCAGAGGCAGAAGGATTGCCCAAAATTAGGGTAAAAAGCATCAGGGTCTTGTTTTTTAACTTCGCTCTGTGTACCGCTTTTGTTAAAGTATGTTCTCTCCAAACAATTTTTTGTTTGGTTCATTGAATTGCATGTGCACAGCGTTTGCTTCAGCAGACAAAACAGCCCCAAACATCAACATATGCTTTGTTTGACCACTTGGAACCCACATGTATGTACAAATAAAGTGCTGTTGTCTGAAAGGCATCTTGCTGCTGCTTACTGACAGTTTTATCTATTTTATATCTAAGGATGTGGCTTGGGATTATGAATTTACTCAGCTCACATTATAACCATATGCTATAATATTTTTTGTTTATTTTGCACCCTCGTGAGAGACCGCACTCATACGAGAGACTGCTACATGACCACAAAAGTGGTGGTCTTAAAACATGGGGACCACTGTAAGTCATAGTCATCATTATGATTACCAAAGTCAACTTTAGGTGTCTTTTTGCTTGCTCATAGGCGTATGAGAGGGGTTGCAGGGAGGGGATAGAAAACATTTGGGGAATATCTTAAATTCAGGAAGACAGACAACAAATTCAGGTAGAAAAGCAAATAAAAGTTAGTGGAAATCATAGGTTTCAGATCGATTTAGTATGATATTGTAGAAATCAGGGTTGTGAAAGTTAGGAAATAACCCTTGCTCTCTCCAAAACAAATCCACGTCTGGCATGCCTATGGACTGGTTTGTAAATTCTAACTGACTGACTATTGTTAGGTCTTGATTTTGAATGATGAAATAATTGAGGCATTTTAGATAGACAATATCTACATGCATCTTAATTCAGAAAGTTGAAGGATAAATACTATATCTGTGCATAGATCAACAGCAATTTGAAATTGTTGTGCGGCCAGACCATAAAATTTTACAGAAATTTCGTAGGTGAAAATTAAGTGGATGTTCTGTAAGTGGTCTGAGACAAGTTTAAGTGCAAGGAAAAATGCTTAGACATAATTCATAATTGCAGATAGCCTTTGATTACATTTCTGTCAAATGAGAAGTGTGAGCAAGAATTATCCATCTTGATGGATGGCCTGTGAGCTATATTATTTTTGGAAAATAAAACTTTTTTGTGATGTTTCGTTCTCTGAGTATTGCAGTAGGTCTCATCCTCCCATTGCAGGGTTCGATTACACTCACCTGCCAGGAGGCACAATAAAATGACAGAGTGTAATGAATATACTAATCCTTTCACAGCATTTTTCCAGTGTTTAAAATCCCTGATTTAAGTAGTTGTTAGTGGTTTTCGACAATTAGATTTATTAAAACAACACACAAAACAACAATGAAACATTCAAACATACATCCAGTTGATTCGAATGATCTCAAACTGTCAATTATGTTTGTCACGCCGGAGGCTGCTTAGTCTTTTGATGATTACTTAACTGAAACACTGCCCATGAGATCAAGGTAGCTTACCCAAGGCTACACTGAGAGGTGAGGATGGTAGGTCTTTCCTGTCTACAAGTTGACCTGCTATTTTCTGCCACCTAGGGTGCAACATTCGCGAGCTCCTGTGAGCAGTCAACAGAATTTCAATCTCTGGAAGAAACCAGGACAGTGTCTGGAAGAAACCAGGACAGTTCCATCATTTAGTGATGGTCTAGTTTATTTCCAAAAACTCTGCGTCTAATCTGACTATGGTTGGCTTCAATTTTAAGCAGACAGCTTGTGAATACCAAAATAAGTTGGAACTTTTTTTTTATCATGTTCTATGTGTACATTGCAGCTCACATATAATGCCAGTATAGAGGGGGCCACTTGTGGCATGGACAAGAGATTTTGTTGAGTGTTACACAGCTTTTATGAAATTATATTGTTGTCCTAATTAATAAATCTCCATAAAATAAAGTAATAAATACAAATGAGCATTTTTGATATCACTAAGCAAAAACATTGGCTTTGTATGGACAGGTGAATAAGTGAGAGAGCATTCTTTTTGGACACTTTTCTGACCATAATTTAACATGCACTAAATGGCATAAGTAGATTGAATATCATCAAACTTCTGATGGGTAAAATTATCCCTTTCACAGGCAAAGTTTATGCTAAAGTTTCAAAACTTTCTTTTTGTCTCATGATTTAAAAACATTTCATTCAAAGCCGTGGACTGGATCTTTGCCAGCAACCATGCTTTGTGAAAGCAGTTTCGCATAGTAAAATGGACAGCTGTTGTGTGACCTGACCTTGTGATCTGTCCAAAACAGATCAAATTATTGTTGACCCAATTCGATTTCCAGGGACTGTCAGCATTCTGCTGCCACTGGTCAGTCCCAAACAGAGACAGAGGTATTTCTCTGTGCATAGAAAGCAGTAAGACACCAAGGTGAATTTTTGGTATCAGGTAGCTTTTTTTAAAATAAAAAATATGTTGTTGAGTTTTTCTTATTGGGTAGTCTTGCAATAAATATTTTCTGGTGAGGCTAATCTGGTAACCATCTAAATTGGCATAGCATTCGGGCAATGATTGATTTGAAAAAAGAAAGTAATCAGCAGTATTTAAATTCTAGGTATGACTCTAGAATGTGACACTATAGGGGAGACAGGGATAAGTTGTGCCACGTGGTAAGTTGTGCCGCCCACTGTTGGGATGAAATGAAGAACTGGGTAAAGAAGGTAATGCCACCCATATATTTGACATGTACACAAGATGATATGGGGTTCCTTCTGTGAAATATATAGTGACAATGAGTCAAAACAATACTGTATATTAGTCCGAATATGTCATCATCTCTGTGCCTGACAATATAATAATTAGCTGGGGACAAAAAGAAAATGAAAAATGAATTGACAACCATTATGAATGTCTGTACAAGAGATATTAAATTAGTAAAACTTGATCACTGATGAAATTACCAACTGGTATAACAAGGAAGTCTTCTTCAAAAATGGTTACAAAAAGTGTAAGCTCAGTGAGGACTCGGTGAGGATCTTTGTGAGGTCACATTTCTCTGGGGTAAGGTTCTTTGAGTCGGACACCTACATTGTCTAAATTTCTAAAAAGTAATGTCCTGCTTGACCTATGGTTGCAAACAGGGCCTCAAATTGTACGTTTTGACTGACTGCAATAGGAAATTGCAAATAAGCATGCAAAGAACCACTGTCTATGTGGTTATTTCCTTGAAACAAAATGGCAGGGGGTATCTTTGAGATGGACAGCTGTCTCTTTAAACAAGACAATACAGACACAGTAGTTTTAGAACCTTAAAATCAATTGAAAAAGCCCATGTTACAGCACAAAGCGACTCAAGGTTACCCTTCCTAGGTGTCCGACTCGAGGAAACTTGCCATATGAGTCATGACAAATTGTGAGGTCATATCATATACTTTCAATGCTATCAAAACAAGACATACTGAGCATCAATGAGGTCACAAGGTACTCAATGACAAATCTGCAGTTCGTTTAAATGCAATGAATAGGGCCTGTTGTGAGCTTATTGATGTCTGCTAGCAGCTGAATATAAGTACTGGTCATTCGTTGACTGTAACATCTCACTCTAATCATGAACTCATAGACTATAGAAATGAAGACAAGTCTGTCAGTTCAACAGGAATGGCCTTGTAACTTCTTTTTAATTTGTTATGTTGGAACTGTTGATTTAGGTATACATAGCAATAGCATTCGGACTCACAGAACACAATCTCAAAAAGTAATTTGAAAAAGTTGCAGCAGGGCTTGTTACGGTTTCGTATCTTATGCAAGAAGTGTTCATTGTGTCAATGTCAGCATTGTAAAGAGGCCGAAATGCAAGGCTAAAATCATCAGTTGTGTATGTTTTCATTATGATCAAGAATCTCCTACATTTGAACAATTTTATTTCATATCACATGACGTAATAAATACACATCTCTTCTCATATATATGTCATAACAATATTCAGCATCACAACATCATCTTATGGCTTTGACAAAGTTTATGTACAATTTTAGTAATAATGTATTATAATGTCACAGTCAACAATTGAAACATGAAATGTTTAATAAAATAATCACCATATCGAACAATATTTTAGGTTAACAAATCATAGCCTACAGAGGAATGAATAAAACAGACTGTGTGTCATCAACAACGGTCATAATGAGCAACTTCAATAACAATGTTATGTGAAATCATGACTAATATACAATGAAGTCTAGTTAGTTTACTGGTAAAATGTGCTAATAATAGTGATACAAATTGACTCAATATTCTCTCTTGCTTTCATGCTCAATAACAGTGGCAAGTCTTTGTTTGACATTGTGCATTCCAGCCATCATACAAATGGAACTTTGTTGTAGTTAATGACTCTCATTGGTCAATGATCCGCAATTCTCTTAAAACCTTCTTGTAGTCGGTTATTATATTGCAGGCATAAAGAAATCTTACATACCCTCTTTAATTTACATTTTCTAGGCACAGAACTCTTTGAAAACAAATACACTTTTATACAGCACCTCTCTTTGAGCATGTTGAAGTGGAGTATTTTGAATTCTTAACAATAACAAAACAACAGTCTTCATCCTTTGAGATTAGGTTTTTACCCTTACCGGTTTGATGAGGTGAATTTCCGAAAGTAGCAGTCAAATGAAGAAGATAAGACAAGATTTCTCAAATAAGACTTTCAAATCAGTAGACTCAGAGATGTTGATCTGCCTTCATAATCATTTGTTTGCCTGCACTTTGGGAAGGGAGAAGTTCCAGCTATCTTTGAGCACTCAGATATTCATTAACAGTTCTCCTCTCATCCAATAACTCATTTTATTAGAGCGTATTCCAAATCCGTGCCCTTCAATTTGGGTTAATTTGAATTAACCATGCATTTCCAGTGTCTCTGTTTTACAGCCAATCACTCAAGTTAAATAAAAATGCAGAAGAGCGAGCAAGAATAAACCCAACCAGTTAATTCTGAATTGTTCTCCCTGCACCAGTGAGTCACTCACTCAAACTTGGTGTCACCAACTTTTTTTACTGCAGTTGATAAAATTGTCTAAATATCATTTCCAATCTTGAATACTTAATGATGAGCTCTGTTACTGTGTTTTGTGTAAAGTTACTTCTGTAAGGTAACAAAGCATCTTTCGGCAAAAACAAATTCTGCTAAAGGCAGCCGAAGGAAGGATTATAGGCCTACCTATATGTTGGCCATCACAAGAAAGACCCAGTCGCAATAGATACACTTCGGGGTCGTCAATGTACACAGCAGCAGAGTATGTCTCATATGTCAGAGACTATTGTTGTCATAATGGTCCGTCCTGCCTTTGTGTTTGACGGCGAGTAACGAGAAGTGTAGGCTCCATTTATTGTCATACTTCGGGTATCCATGTCGTATTCGTTAACGTTCGGCTTTCTACGCCTACACACTGACCCTGGGTCCACCTTGCATCGACTTCGGCATGCACTCCGGAGGCTCCGCCGGAAGTTCTTTGACATAAAGCCATAGATGATGGGATTAACTGCACTCTGCAGATAGGGCAACAGGTTGATTGCCAGCTGAAACAAAAACAGAACAAAGTAGTAAAGTGATTTCTAAATTTTCATTTAATCGGTTGACTATATTGATCTCGTTGTGTCTTCTGCTTTCTGCTAAAAGCATTGCTTTGGCCTCAACCAGAGTCCGCGAAAAGTGGTTTTGTCATACAGGACATTCGGGCAGGTAGATTTTGAATTTTACCTGCCCGAATGAAATCCTGTCTGCCCGGATAAAATGTTGTCTGTCCAAAATTCGTTTTGTGTGTCTTTGGAAATGTAACTTTAATCATAAAGTTACTCCAAACTTCTCCCAATAAAAATAAAGCCTACTAACTCCTTGTTGTCAAGCAACTAAAAGGTCTTAATTAATTAAACCAGTATTTATTGGCCTACAAAATTAAAAAAATGTATTGAATATAATTGGACCAGGTATGGTTTATTTCATACTGATTACATTTAACCATTTATTTCTAGGTTCATTAGCATTAATCCCAGGGCTAAGCTCTGTCTTATCATTTTGTGGTGTAAAAAATCACAGACCTTACTATTGTAACCTTCCAGGGCCTCAAATCTTGTAGATGTTTAGCAGGTTACATACCAGCCTAAGTATGCTGTACGTTGCTAATTGCAATTTGCTGAGCTATTGACTATTGTTGTGTTGAATTGCAATCCATTTGACACTTCTGACTCCCAATTTGAGTCATTGATATTTTCAATTGCACTGGCGACTTCAAAGGCCAGCACAGATTGCATTGGTTGCTGCATCAGCTCATTGACTCTCCAGTTAACCCCTCGGACATTTGGGCAGGTAACCACTCTATTTTTGCCGGTCACACGCTATTTTTGCCGGTCACACGCTATTTTTGCCGGTTTTGACCGGCAAACCGGCACTTTTCGCGGACTCTGGCCTCAACAATATCCTGGATTTATTTTTTAACCTGAATCAAGTTTTTATTTCAGTCATAAACGAATGTTTTGAAAGAAAAACAGGTCAAGAAGTCTACAGTTATGGAACAAGTAAAGTCGTTATCTAACACAATGTCAAGGTCATTGGTTAAACGTAACCAAACCAAAAAATACAGTTTATAATAATAGTGCATTAAGATGGACTTCTATAACTGAAAGACATCTACAAGGCTCTTGCTTTTTATTAATAAACTTTGGAGAAGTAGAGTAGTTATGGTTATGGCTCTCCTGTCTATTCAACATTTCAGAATTGGTGACTGGCTGGACCAGACACAAATATCACTTTGGCGCTCATATTTAAAAGCTTTCACATCAACACTTAGGGCTAAAGCATAATCAGAACGAAACAAAAGGTTTTCAAAAGCAGATAAAATCTACTGGAAAGTTAATCCTCTTTCTCTTTCAGCTTTTGTTAAGAAAATTGCTGCTAACAACATCACACATCTCCTGAGCAACTCCTGAGCATCTCTTGAGCATGTTATGTCATTGATTTACATCACATATACTGGATAATCTCAGATTCAAAGAGTTGAATATTGGGCAATGCCTAGTGCAACCGAGTTATATACTACTCACGGTATACACTAGAAAGCAGAAATTTCTTCCTTCAATATTTCAGTCGTTTATTCGACCATCCTCAGTAGCATAAGTATTAGTATATGGTGGAGAAATTCTCAAAGGATTAATAATAATGAATTTCTTGCTAAAATACACATTGTATACTAATACAGAGGATATTTTAGGCAGTTCCATCTAGATCCATCTGTGTCCTCAGACGCCTTTTTGCTAATAAATCGGGAAATGCCAAGAGGCATGTATTAGACACTAATAGGCAGTGTGGCTATTGGGTAATGCTCAGCACAGCTGAGTTTCGTATTGCACATGGTTTGCACAAGAAAGCTGAAAAGGAAATGTGTAGGCTTGTT
The DNA here is from genome assembly GCA_026936325.1 of Platynereis dumerilii. Classification (NCBI taxonomy): domain Eukaryota; kingdom Metazoa; phylum Annelida; class Polychaeta; order Phyllodocida; family Nereididae; genus Platynereis; species Platynereis dumerilii. Next base: position 115,416,425 of record JAPTHN010000001.1, read on the forward strand.
ATTTCGATACGGGTTTAAAAATCAAGGGTGCATGGAACAGTTATTTCCATTAGAACCATATGGACTGATGCACAGCAGAACCAAAAATGTCTGGACAATTGGAACTGAAGTTCCTGCATGTGGCCAGCTTGCCAACCGCTGCACTCTTTTAGAAAATGATGAAAAGTCTTTTAAACCTGGTATGTACCTGATAGAGCTGAATTGCTTAGTAAGTCTTACAATGCATATATCCTGATGTTTAATGACAACCTGGCTCATTCCTATAATATAGTTTCAACTAATAAATACATGGGTGATGGGCGATTAACAAGTTAGCAAAAGTTTCTTCTCAAATACAGCATTAACCTAACCGTGGTTTGTTAACTGAGTAATAATTTTTGCCTTGCTCGTTACATAGCAGAAAGATGGGAACTTAAAATTAATCAATTCGTCAGAGAATATTATTACTGATAGTATTATAGTTGCATTACAGCCTTATGCAGACAGACAGTTCAACCAGGTATCAATTTCCACTTGAAAACTGCCTTTGGGACATTGTTGACTATTTTTATCCATATCTAGCTGTAAAGCTGAACAACTTGATATGACTGAAAAAATAACGATAAACAAAAACATTTATTGAATCTGTCTTAAATGAGTTATACCATGAGGTCAAGGTTAAAGTTAATTTGAAACTGTTAGGGTTGCAGTTTTGCAAGGAGAGGCCTATAACCAGAGTACTACAAAATTGGTTTATTGATAATAAAATTCGATGACGTACCATTTTACTGATACTAACAATTTATAATGTGTAGGGACAGGATGCAAACGATTGACTATTTATTATTATGTCAAGGTCAAGTCCTGATAGGACACAGGATGTAAGATTAAATTCATCTTCAGTTCCTATACAGCAATTGAATTCTCTAATCAGGATTTATAAGAGCCTTTGAAAGGTTTGCGGAGATTTAATGCGGCCTTGTAAACAGCTCTTGTCAACCTCAGTGTGTGTCCACAGACCTACCTCAGAGTGTCCTTCAAGACAGATTACAGATTAACTTCCAGGCAAATAAGGTTTGCATACATACTCTAAATGTGTTACTGTGATGCGTAAACTGATGAATCTAATCCTGCATCTCACACTATAACCCCAAGAATACAAATGGAGAATATTCATACACGTGTCATCAACATTCATTTCATAGACATCAACTGTGTAGCTCAATTTATTATAAAGAAAAACATCATGATGCAATAATTCAATTATGCCTACATATTCTGTAGTAAGGAAAACAATTTGATATTTAAATCTGCATTGATATTTTATGACATTTCTATAATAACAATTTTCGTTCTAGACTAACTCTTCAATTATTTTGTGACAAAGTTGACTTCATCATTATCCTTCTAACATTATGATTATAAGGATATAAAAATAGTGGTTTGTTCTTATCCCAGTTGTTTTCTTTACCTATATCAAATCATTTGACAATATTCCCAAAGAGATGCAGTAGATAATCAGGTATTGTAACGAAACAAACATCATCTGAGGTGATGAATATATATATACATATAATTCACTGTATGAAATTTCATTACTATTTCAAATATGTGAGAATATTAGTATATCTCTGAAAAATGGAAATTATTCGAAGATTGGTTTTATCGCCTTTATTCCGACCATAGCAGAAAAAAAAAACGAATTAGAGCAAAATGAGTATTCATTAAGTGAGATAAACATGGTGGGTATTTTAACTTCTATTATGTGATTCTGGCAGGAGCTGTACAAATTTCCATTATACTTAGTATTTTGGGGAAGTAAGTTCCACATGTATATCATATATAGATGATGTGTGCCACTAAAATATGCAAAATGTATACAAAATTATTCGCTGCACATTCTTATATAATTTCTTGCAATCCAAATAAGGGATTGATCCATGATGTTTTTTGCAAAGAAAAGTTCGTATATGTAGCAGCACATTTTCATAACAAATCAAAAAATCATGCCCAAGTGCTTTGTCTTTTGTCCTGCATTTTTGAAAATCTCATGATAGGCAATATAATTTCAGCCCGGTGAAATAACTTTTAAAACCAACATTTATATCATAAGAAAATTTAAAATAGTGTAAAGCAATATTGACAATCAATTTAAGAGAACCAATGTTGATATAATGCACATTGGCATTTGTCTGTTCTGTCCGGTGGCTCGAACCAAAAGTATGTTTGCATCTGTTTGTAAACTACAATACCCAGATTTCAGACTCAGCTAAATCATCATACTGATTGTATCCTCATCAAGCAAAGAAATGTGTACCTTGCAGTCAAAACGGTGTAAAAACTCACATTTATGGCAAAGGCATCCTCCCTGTGCAGCATGGCCAGCTCATGTCTCTTCAGGATGGTCAAGATGAGTTTTGGTCCCCAGCACAACAAGAAGATCACTATGATGGTGAGGAGCATGCGGATCACCTGCAAAGGACACAGAGACCATACATAACATAAGAAATACATCTTCGGCAAATATCTGTTTCAATTAGAATCTTTATGAAAGCGTAATGTGAAATTTCCACCTCTTTACTTGGCCCATTTTATTTTTGTGTTGCTGCATTGTCTGTCCCCTTTGGGCATCTTCCGATGCATTAGTCACACATTTTACAAAACTTGATAGTATAAGCAAGCAAACAAAGAGAGGCCATCATGATGAGACCATTTGTGCATCCATGTTCAATTTTTTTTGTGGATGTCTGTAGAACTATTTATCATTCTGTCCTTCGCCTGCTTTACTCAAGGGGAATGCACTGAAGTTTGAGAAAATTGGAAAACCCAAATAAGTTAGTATGATAAACAGTGAAAAATGATTGACCCTTTTCAAAACATTGAATGAAAGAAACAAAAATTCCCTCATCATAGTTACACAATATATATCATTATAGTCTTCATAAAAACCAAAACATTAAATATTTATAATGAGCCAAAATGAAAAATCTTTTACAATTTTTGTGTTCATTATGGAATTTTCAGCGATTTTTTCCGAAATGAGGCTAGCACAATTCATTTGGTTTGGATGAAAAATAAATTGTTGGTCCCTTGCATTGATAAGCAATAAGTTGTGTGCCAATAATACTGGCTAAATGCATCATGTTGGACTTCACTGTATTTCATCTCCTTATCCTGCCTTCATGAATGGCAGGCGCTAGCTTCAGAAGGCTGCACTCTCAACAACGACATGTATAAAACTACTCGAATGTTCTCAGCTTTAACTAAACTCTTTCCAAATTGTGACACACCAGTAAGAGGCTAAGAGCTTGTTAGGAGAAGACAGTACTAAATGGATTAGTAGGAAGGAATGGGGTCCTTGTTTCCCAAGGAAGTCAGTCAAGGCAAAAGGGGACATCTCTTAATTGTTATGGCTTCCTCCTATAGTAAGTTATGCGGAATATCAGCGGGTAGCCTATTTATGGCTGGCCCCTTGCAGATCAAAGCACTTCAAGAACATATTGTAAAATATGTTGATTCATTTCCCATTTGCCTATGAAAGACTTCTTTGGTATCTTGTACAAAAGGCTTCTCTTTCCTTCCTCAAGCAGATTTATTCTATATTTGGGGACAATGTTTTGGAAGATTTTGCTGGAATTCATCTGGGCAGATTTTCAGGCCACCAGGTGAACCACATCAACAATTAAACCATTTGAATACAATATTTGATCTTTTTCTAAATTCAAGACATTTGTTAAATTTCAAAAATTTATATAACAAGAATGCCCGTTGGATAAATCGAGATTACAGTATATAAGTTTGGGAAAAGGTGAACAAAGTGGTGATTGTTCGTACATTTAGGGCAATGATAACATATAGTGATATTTATGCTAGTACCATGAAGGCAAAATGACAGATGTATTGATGATCATAAAATGCAAGATGGATTTTCAGGAAAAATATTTGTAAAAAAATTAACTCCATGCAGGAAAGGATCAGGACTAAAATATTGTCTGACCGGAAAATGTGAGATAAGATGTGAATCAACAGAAGATTTGCTGATATAGTTGACAGATTAATAAGTCGAAAGCATAAACTCGCCAGTGATTGAATAGTATGAATACGTCTCGATGCTATACACAGTCTGATACATGTTTTTGACTTGAGCTGTAATGTTAAATAGAAGTTGAAAGAAGCCGATTAGTGCCATTGGAAATGTGAAGTTAACACATTTCATCATGGAGTATGTATGAAATGAAGGTCGATTTCAGGGGGAATGAGGAGGTTTTGGTGGACGGCATTCCTTCTTTCAAGAGAAAATGTGAATTCCTGTCTATATACCAAGTTTGGTGATGATTGAGACAGGAATGGAAGAGAAATAAGATGAACAACGAAGTCATAAAGATGCGAGTTTATGTCATGGATTTATCAAACTTGATAATAAAATGCGTGATGATGTATCGTGCCAGATGTTCCATTTCTACTCAAATGGATGTTTCACAATTTCTGGCTGAGATAAATTTCTCGTTCATTTCATGCTTAAACAACGCTTCTTGTAATTTTGTCGCACATAGTGAAAAAATTGTATTGATTCTTGTGTTACTTCACATAGGCCTAGACGGTATCAAGGACATTTTAACAACCAGAAAAGGAGCAAGGAGGGAACGAATGGATGTACCAACGTATTACTTTTTGACTTTAACTGTGTCTCTTTTGTGTGAACCTCCCTCAATCTAAAGAGCTTTTGATTTAACATTATTGCAGAAGTCTTATTTCACACTAGCTTGCGTGCGAAGTATACAGGATGTTACAGCACCGCATATAAACACTATAATTATTTGCAACAAGCCGGAAATGAATTTTTAAAATGTGTTGAAATTTTAAAAGTGCATCATCTAGGCATTGGCAGTTTGAGTAATGCCGGAAATTATCCGCTAAATTGCCAAAACCATACGAAAAGCCTATGAATTTTTACAGTAGCTCATGAAAGAAAGTTGGGGCAGAGGTGAGCGCTTTTTCGATCAATTAGGACAAATTGAGAGTAATTCCATAACTTACACCAGGCACCATGCCATTATTAGAGACACATTCAGCCTCCACAAGAGGGAGATGCAGCTTTTTTGGCCTGAGAAACAGCCTAATTTCAGCATCACCGTCATGGTGGAGAGCCTTGACATGCAGAAAATGGTAAAAAGGCTATTAAGGATGAACAGTGGGCTCTGTGGAGGTGTTATCTCAGGGGATTTTGGGGACCAAGTTGGCTGTTCCATTCATTACACATGACACAGTCCTTGAAGTCAAAGGACAGTGAGACATCGCTACAAAGGGTGGGGCGTTTTAGTTTTTCAAAAACCAAAATTTGCTTAACACTGTGTTACCGCGGTTAGTTTTGCATTTATCACTTCCTTCAAAGACTAAGTTGAACAACCTCTTCTTTGCGTCTTTGGGTCATAGAAAACACAATGAGAAGATTTATGTATAGTTGTATACCGAGGAATGTACTTCATTCTTTGCATTTTGGTGAATGTTTCTGCAAAAAGATTGTATTTTACGCACTTTTGGAATTTTCTAGAGTGTCTTCTAGAGTTTGAATTCACGCTTAAGTTAGCCTTACACACATGTCACGACTGTGAGCAATGTCATTAGCAACCAAGATGCTCCTAAAGGGGAGTTGGCTTAATATGTGAATGAATGGCAGAATCAAAGAACCTGGCCAATCACAGACCCTGCTAATAAACGGAAAATGCCTTTCATGTGTGCAAATAAGAGAACTCTCAGTCTGCTCCGGAAGCATTGTGGTAAACTACCTGCTTGAGACAGAGCGCATTCATCTTTGAAAGGCTGAGGAGAACTTGTGCAATGTAATGACAAGTCCTATGTGGCACTTTAATGTCCTTTTTGGGAGTGAAACTCTGCAGCTCCTGACAATTCTCCATGCATTCCAGTGAGCACCAAAGAAAGTATAGATTGACCTAACTACCTAGTGAGAGACTAACAGTCGTAACTCAGCTGGTTATGGCTTTGAGATCTAATTACTATGTCTCTTCCGTCTGCTTCCTCCGATCCTTTTTCTTTCCTGGCGCGGAAGTACCCAGAATAATTTATGTTGGTGAGTTGTACCTAAGTACTCATAGTCTTACTATCTGATCCAAAATAACTTTTTTTGTATAATGTAAGCATGTTTTTAAAAGTGCTGATGTATGGAGTTGCCATCATCTACAATCTGGGATAGTCTTCTCGTTAGAATGTTATTGGTAGATTTTAAAACCGCAAGTAGAAATCTTCATTTCAGATTCATTACATTCTCCTAACATTTCAGAGCAAGGTCAGGCACCCTTTAAGTCCATTTTGTTATATCCGAACCTGAATTCGTTGATCATTATACCCTAAGTCAACAGGTCCAGTGAAACAAGAGGAGGATAGCAATACTGCAGGCAAATTGCACTTGCTCTCCATCTTCTCTCTATTTCGACTGTCATTGGTGTTTGTTCAGCAATCAGAGCTTTAATTGGTTGAGAGGAAAATAGGTTTTGGAGGCGAGTACCAATTTCCTAGAGGACATTTCTCTCAACTTTCTTGCAGGTACTTAGAGCAGCTGGACTGTTGACGTGAGGTAGACAAGGCAAATGCCACCCAGCAGGTTTTTGTCATTCCACTACTTCAATCTTTCATAAAGAACTGCACTTTTTATGGGATACCCCCGTCCCCCGCCATTTTTCCACACTCCTTGGTGGCAAATTTGGTTAAGCGTGTCAAACCACTTTGTGATGGGTCAGGTCCTGCAGCTGACCAATTCCCAGGCCAAAGTGCAAAGACTATGGGCCATTGGGCCAATATATGATATACAATCATTACGTGGGGAATAGAGGCATGATGATAATTGTGCTGCCTCAGGCATAAGTCAATGAAGCTTCCCAAATGTGCTATATTGTAGTGCTTCTAGTCTTGCATGTCTGCGAACCACTGCTTTTCTCTTTATCAAGCAGGTTAATTTGATGCCTATAGGTGCTGCTGCCCTTACAAATTTGGTCATAAAGCCATTCGCCAGTATAGATTGGGTTCACTCAACCACTATAAAATGTGTGAATGAGTAACAAAATTGGGATAAAAGTAGCATTTAGTTACCATTTCATTAACCTTTTGTTACAAACCATAATTTTCAATGTTTGCACACAGGTTGTTCTTGAGGTCTCAAAAATATTTGAGTTGTTTGTGTCCCATGGTTATCATATTTCAAGCTCCTGTTGCTGTACCTGAGTTTTCAAGAGGGCTAGATTCCTGTTGTGGACAGTGGTATGTACATTCCTGTTAATGGTTGTCATTGGCTGTAGAGTTACAATTTGGTTGGGCCGCCTTGCACTCCAGCAAAAGTTGTCAAAAGCTTTAATTTTACTTAAAATGACATCCTCCTTATACTTGATCAAGAGTGTATATGGTTGTTACATGTGTGCAGCATTTTAGAAAAAGAATCATTATATAGCTGTGGTGGAAGACCTTCAACCTTCTGTTTTAAACGGCTGCACAAGTTGAGACCTGGTGGACCGAAAGAGCCATACCATAGAGTAATGCAGAGTGACAGTGCTGTGCAATTAAACGGGAAGAAGACAAAGCAGTGCTTGCATGACTCATTGATTATATGTTGGAGGGAAGGTTAAATGGGGGTTGAACAGGGAGTTCACTTGCCTGCTTCCTTGCTTCCCTGACTTCAGCGCTCTGATCCTTGACTGCTTGACGGATGACACTACGCCCTGAGGAATGACCTGCGGTTCCTCCAATCCTCTGTGTGGGAGTCGAGAATGAGTTGTTTCCTGTCAGCCGTTGTCTGCTTTCATCGTCCCTGTAACCAGAATGATAAATCAATTTTGCTGGTTATAAAATATATGCACTATTACAAAAGGAATTCCGGAATGTTTATATGATCACTTTGATTTGTATTCAGGGTTATACTATTAACTGCTGGCAACTATTTGGCCATTCCCAGATTGATGATATAGAACAATTAGAACGGAGAGAAGGAAAATAGCTGTAAGACCTGTTGGTGACTAATTTCCCGTGTGCATTTTAACTACTTGTGGCGGGTTCCAAATAAAAAACAGAACTTAAATAGTCTTAATTGGCATTTTGGAAGAAGTAACAAGAATACTAGTGGCTTCTCGAGAACTTCGCGGCTGTCTACCTCCTCCGTCGCACACCTAAAGTGAAGAACGTGTCACTCGCTTTCACGGAGTGGTGATAATTAGCTTGATTTTGTGCCAAAGGCCTTAAATTGGTCCGGCTGTAATGGAAATGTGCTGTCAGTCTTTTGTGTGCTGTGCATTTCACTGTAAGTTGCAAATTTAGACCTGGAATATACAGGCTGAGAGATTCTGAGTGAACTTATTTTGAACAGATTATAGGGATGGCAGTATTGATAGGGGGAATGGGTTGTTTGCAAACGACATTTAGGTGAAGGATCCGTCTGAAAAACTCATTACAGTCAGACAGAACCTTGTCTATGGACTATGGCACGATGTAAATTTAGCCAGCTGACATTCTGGACTATGGATGCAGAACTATCTGTTTCTAACATCATTTATTCACATCCAAGAGTGTTTGTCCAAACAGTCCTTGTTGACCACATGGAGTGGGTCAAAGGATTGCAGCTATATATTAAAAAATACAGTGTGTAAAGTAAGTGGCTGTCATTTACTCTCCTAGTTTAAAGAGGTGGTGTAATAAATGATTTTGGCATCTTTTCAAAAAGAATTGTTTGATTACACAAAATCTGATTTAGAACAGATATGACTTTGAAAAACCATTGAGTAATTATCATAATATGTTATAGATCCATGGAAGAGATAAATTCCCCATGGAAAAGTGTGAAGGAAAACAACAAAATTAACTTACTATTATGGATGATTGCTTACATATTAAAATATATGTTTTGATTTTGAAATATTTTAATAAACTGTGTCAAATTAATGTTTTATCTTTATAATTCAATTTTTTGGCTGAGAAAGTAGATAGATATGGTTGATTGATGAGATGAGAGAGAGAAAGCTGGAGTCCTCAACTTGTTACACATTTACCCCATGTGAGGAGTCTTTCACTTGCCCTGCGCAGACACTGATACAAGGTCCACAAATTGAACATCTGAACGACATACAGGTGAGATTTTGCTTTTATTTTGTGGCTAGAATCAAGGAGGTCGTGTCGAGCATTACGTCCAAAAGATGTCAAAATTTTCAAGCCAATTACCAAATGAAAATTTATAGACAAAAACAGAAGCAAACTTCTTGTTTGTATTTCCTGTCTTAGAAAAAGGTTTGTATATGCAACAAAAGCATTCAAAGCATCTTGCTTCGAATCATTTGAAAGAGAAAAGCTTATGACAAAGCTGTAACTTGTATTTACAAAAAATATATAAAATACTTTTATGATACCTCAGTGAACCCTTTATGACAACTGGAGTACTACAAGGCTCCATAACTTATTGTTGCTGTAGTAAAATCATTTCAGAAATTCTCTTGAGAGATGCTAAAAAATGTAGCTAAAAACAATTCATTCAATTGTTGTCAAGACAGGAAGAATTACAGCAATCAACAGTGTTTTGGTGGAAGCTCCCGTCAAGTGATGAATACACATTACACAGCGCTCCTTTTGAATTTTTGAGAACGTGCGTTACAGACATGGTGAATTTTTAACCATTGTTACTTGTCTAGGATTATTTTGAAAGTATAAATTAGATCAGCTCATGAATTGTTAATGATAGTTGATGATGTGTACCACGTGTTACTGACACTATACTTTGTACCTCAACTATAATCCAAACTTATATGTTAGTTTCTGTAGTCTTTCTAAACAGACAAGGAAATAGGAGAGTATCTTTGCTCTCTCAGTGATGTCAAAATTTATAATGAAATCATAGATAGACAGACGGACAGATAGATAGATAGACAGATAGATAGATAGATAGAAAGATAGATAGATATGGTAAGTGTAGCCCTCCAAGCCCATTTCTTGGTGCTCACGAGGGTTGTTTAATGAGATGGGCATGGAAGAAGAAGTCCTCAACATTTACTCCATGTGAGGGAACTTTTACTTGCCCAGTTCAGACACTGATACAAGGGGTCTTTCAAAAGATACCCAGCTGGGATTTTACTCTTGGTTCCTCACCAGGGGTTCGAAACCATGCAGGTTCAGACCTTCAGCATACATGTAGCAGGCAGGAACCTCAGCCACTCACCACCCAGCTGCCTATACACATACTTTTCCTGTAATACGTACAAATAGAATTTGAAGATGACTCATACCCCCGTTAGAGAGCAGCAAAACGACTAATACCTCCTGTATTTGTGCACCCATGGTAGGTTAATCAGGATGGCAGAAGGAGTCCTCTTTTTCTTAAGAAGTGGGAAATTAAAGTTATAGAATGCATTGAGGGATCGCCATTACTCAAGGTTGAAAATTAATTAAAAGACAAAAACGAAGCCTTTCATCTAATTCCACCAAATTTCATCTCATTGTCTAATTTATATCCTGACACTTGTTAATTAAAATATACATGATCAGCCTCATTATAGGCAGAGTGGTTAATGGCCATGTCATTCCTCTGCAGAGACTTGGGGCCCATTTTCTTGACCAGTTTGTTTTGTCTGGAACTGATTTCACCCAGAGACTTTCTACTGGGCTAAGATGTGACAAGAAGTATTACCAAAAAAGTGCGAAATTCTATATGAAACTAATAAACTTCATTAGTTGAGGTCTAATCCAGTAAAAATTAGACTTATATGGATGCGAAAATAATTCAAACAATCTATGGCTACTATACTGACTTTGACATGGATCACTTTGCGCTTTTCTAAAACAAACAATGGTGAAAGAGTTCCACAAAATAAATATATGGTTCCTTCATCAATTGCAAGGTGAGCAACCTAGCTTATGCAAGACTGTAGAAAGATTTCATGTCAGTTTTTCTTCTCAATCATTACAATCCGATAAGGGTGAATTCATTACCCCATTTCCAAGAAGCAGAATTAGAATGCTTTAATTCGGAGTCTATTACTACTGTTGCTTTGGTTTCACCAATAAGAACAATAACTCGATTTAGAGTCAAGGTAATTTGCAATTATTTGTATGATCCTGTTCTTCAGTTTGATAACTGAGCACACAGTAAGGCATTACTAATCCAGGCAATGAAAAGCACTGATTAAAACTTCCTCAAGTAAGATCAGGATAAACCAGACCTATTGATTGGTAGACAAAAACCTTTTAAAAATCTTACTGAAAGCAACATTATGAGAATGAGTTTTCCACGCAGGATGTTGAGTGGGTGTTCATTGTCTGAAACAGCGGACTTGTTATGAGCCTCACAACATTAACAGCAACCACTGACAAAGACATTGTTGACACCATTGAAAATCCGGCTTCAAAACTCCAGTCACCTTTTTGACAGGAGGGGTACAATTCATGAATCCTGGGATATACTAAGGAACATACCTGCTGCCATGAGTCATCTTTGCCAACTGCTTGGTGCTTAGCCAGAGGACATGAATAACAATGGCGTAACAGTAGCCCATGACGATGAGTGGAAGTAGAAACATAATAAGAAGCTGGTACCAAGCAAAGGCGATCCGCTCGTCCTGATTTCTGAAGTTGCTGTCCCAACATTCCTGGCGAATCTCATATGATGCATTGTTGTAAAATAGAGTTGTGGCAGTGCTCTGAAAAGTAAAAGGGAAAAACAAAGCTAGAAACTACATGCTCTTATGAATAAAAAACCAATTTACTAAATATTATGCAAACCCCAAAACCACTCGAAGCCAAACACTCTCTGGAATGTGCACTTTGCGAAGGTAAAACTCCTCCTGTTGTTGTTGTTGCGGACTGGACCAGACCGCCCCCTGAGGTCCAGGGGTGAGGTGGTCTGGTACAGGGGGGAGCCAGTCTGGCATACCAGTAGGTACTGGTTTCCAATTTACGTCAAATTTTCACCAAAAGTTATCGGAAAAAGTTGTTAAATACAGGTGTGAAAAACTAATAATGTTTTTTCCTTCTCATTTTGTCGTATCTTTTCCAATTTTCACTGCGGTTGGTAACTAAATGGGTGGCCATATCGGTCCAAAGTGGCCTGGTTCGCAGCACTACCTGTTGCAAGATATTCTACAGTGAGACCAGGTGTTCAATCACAATCGGCTAATTGAAGTGAGGCATTATGGTAAGGTTGAGGAAATCCGACCCCTGGTAACTCTTTGGGCAAATCTGGCCCTTGATGGTATAAGTTATCACCTACTGTGACAAACATTCATGACAAGACATTACTTGAGGATCAAAATCTATTGGTACAAAAGATAATTCAAGTTAAATTTATACTTGTTTCCATCAGATGATTTTATTCACTGCTATTGTTCTTTTAATCTTTTTGGGCCAGATTTTCCCAGGACATGTTATTATTATGTCAGTTTTTAGTACATTTCCTATAGTATACTGAAGAAATTTCGGAAAAGTTACAGGAGGTGCAATTGAGGGCATATGAAGCAAAATTAAATTTGGAAAAAACAATTGTATGTTTTGATGCAATAAATTTCAGTTATGAGAGTTTTCCAAGTGTTTGTTTTGAAAAAGGCCGGTGAAACCCTCATCAAACGAAGGGGTCAAATACTTATTTCCGAAGACTAAATTGGGATTCTTATGCAAATATATTACATAATGCCTCTTTCGCTTAATTTTTGTGGATTACCTGTCTTCTAATGTTGGACTAGATCAACCTGAGATATTTTAGAGTTTTGGGGCAAGCGCAAGTGCTGAAACTAGAAAATATGGAGGGGGGTCAAATACTTATTTTCCTCACTGTATTATAAATCTATTCCCAAATGTGACGTTCACTAAAATCCCATATTGAAGAACCATAAATAAGCACAAAGCTAAGGAAATAGATATATGGCACTGATGAAAATGATCCGATCACTTTATATTTATATTGATATTGATGTTTGAGCCTTGTAGAAGGAACTCCACTTTTTTTTCCCCAATTTCATACCTTTCAGCATCTTCCTTCTGCTTTGATGCAGGTAAGGAAGCCTTATTCTGCATTGATAACATGAATTTTTGTCATATTAAAGCCCAATTATTTTAGAAGAAATTTAATTCAGTTTATTGAATAAACAAACATGTTTACCATATTTTCCAGCGGAAATTTCAATTTCAAATTTGAAGTTCTGGGTGTGATTGCGAGCTTACTTTTAAGATTTCTTTTAACATCAAAAGGAGTATATATTTTGTTTCAAAAAGATTTTCGCTCCCCCACCGCACTCTTACCTGTCAACATAAACTAAACCGCTTATTTACACTTATAATAAATGGAGGTAGACGCAGGCATTGTGGCTGCAGACTGACAGAATTCAACTTGAATTGGGTATCCAATTGGCAGGGCTGGAGAAACGGCTGTTTCAGTCATCTTTCACCTCATCGCCGTGTTCTCCTCCTGTGCTAATTAGCCTTATAAGTGCATAAATACAAGACGTAAAGACCAAATCATCCATCCATCCAAAACGGCGGGGTTTGCAGACCTGAGTGGCAGCAGCGCAAAATTTGAATGAAATAATGAAGCTGGTATTTTGCACAAAATCATTAACATTCCAATTAGACTGCCATTAAAATTGTGGGCTGCATATTGCAATAAGTCAACACAAATGCATCAGTGTTTTCAACAATCTTGAAAATAAATGCATCGAGAATTCATTAACCAAAACAAATTTGTGCTCGCTTGCAAGGAAAATCTTAATTATGGAAACCATGATCAATCAAAATGACTCATGAATAATCTAAATTATTTTGGTCCAAAAGTCTTATAGTTTGGGATGAAGGATAAAATCCATAAGTATGCTGCCTATAAAATTACATAACAATATCTCAATCTTGGTTCCAGGGAGGTAAATTTAGAACAATAATGGTTATAATTTGAAATTGTTTATTTTTTTTATCTGAAATACGTTGACTAAATCCATCACAAAAAACCTTAATATCATATAAATATATGTTTAAAAACTAAATTTGAATTTAGCAAAGATAATTATCGTTGAAGAACATTTCCCTCTGACACCAATTTTTCCAGTTCCATATTTCACTTGCATGCCGACATGTCAGGTGATTGCTTCATCAATCTATTATATTTTATTCAAATTTATGAGATCCCAGTTACTTTTTGTTATCAATATAAGATATTTATATAATCTTGGTTCACAACATAGAGCGCGATTCCTTTTTCCAAAATATGCATATATGGATTATCATCTGAACAGTTTCTTTGTTTGTCTCTCATAATAAGATTGGAGATTTTGTGAAAGACAAAGAAAATAATTGTGTGTTAACTCTATCTTTTGTTTCTATTCTTATGTTAAATACCTATTTCTTCTGTTTTTATATAACAGACTATCCTTATCTCTGGATGCAACTAAAAAAATGAAAATAAACCACCTTTAAATTGCCACGTTTTTATCAAGCAATTACCTGTGCTGCATGCCAGTTATGACTCAGAGGTCATCAATTATCTTTTTTACCTTCAGCGAACGAAGTTCGAAGAAGGTATTGTAATCACTTGGGTAAAAATGTTGTCCGTCCGCCGGGCGGGCGGGCGGGCGGGCGGTCAGGCGGCGGGCGGATAGATCGTTTCCGGGCCAGCACTCGGTCTCTATTGAGTGTACATGGATGAAATTTTGTACACATATAGCCTGTATGGTCTAGTTGTGCCTTTTGATGGTCTAATTGATAGATATTCAATACCTTTTGAAATAATTGAGAAAATATAAAAATTATTTTTGTTCGTTTCCGGGCCAAATCTCAGTCACTATTGCATGTGCACTTATGAAATGTGGTACAGATGTGGCCTGTATGGTCTAGTTGTGCCTTTTGATGGTCTCATTGATTGATATTCTATACTTTTTTCAAAAATTTGGAAAATAGAAAAATATGTATTTTTTTAGTTTTTTGGGCTGAGACTCGGTCACTAATGCATGTAAATGGATAAGGTTTGGTACACACATGCCTATAAGGTCTAGTTGTGCCCTTTGAAAGGTCTGGTGGAAAATATTAAATGCTATTTGAAATATTGAAAAAAAAAGAGAAAAAATATATTTTTTGTTTCTGGCCCAAGACTTGGTCACTATTGCATGTACGTGGATAGACTTTGGTACACATATGACTTATGTGGTTTAGTTGTGCCTTTTCATGGTCTGACTGATACATATTCTATACTTTTTGTAATATTGAGAAAAAATACTAAAAATACTTATTTTCTTATAGGAGCCAAAACGTGCCCACTATTGCATATACAGCAATGCCAATTCCTACACGTATCACCTAAAAAATGTAGCAGTGCTCTTTGACATGTATTTAACACCTTTTGAATGATCGGAAAAAAATTGGTGCATGCATAAAACCGTACCATAATATAAGTAAATTAGTATAATAAGGCCTTTCCCTGCTTTTACAAACCCTGGCAAGCACACAGGTAGATCGCAGGGCAGTAGGCAAATAACAGATAATAGAATGCCATTACTCGACCACTGTTGCATACCTATAATATACGGAATTTGGTAAACACACCAATTTTATGATGTAATTGTACTCTTCTAAATGTGTTATTCGCTGAAGGTTTGCTGCTGCGCAGCCTATGTTTTTTTCATGTTTCCCAAAATCAATGCAACAACTTAGTTGAAAACAATGGACCAAAGCGATAAAAACCCAAGATAATCTTGCTGATTTAAAGCACAGAATTTTCAATTCACATGTCAAAATGGCATTAATGACAGTAATCCCTGTAATCCAATACTGATGTAGAAGTGATTGGCATGTTTATGTGGTGCCTCTTACGTGACTTTGTGGCATCCATGTTGTTAATATACAGATAGAAATCGATGATGCTGTACACATGATGCTGGGTTCATTGAAATCACAATTAGCTTTTTTATGAACAGGAAAGATTTGTGAACAAATTATGTCAGGCCTTCAGTACAATGTTATTTATCGCCACTTAAAGTCTGACTTTATTTAGCATGAGAGATTGGTAGTCGTTTCCATGTACTTGCTTTTTAAGAATGTATTGACTACTTATTATCGGTTTCATAGCTACGTGTTTTTCAAGTTTGCAATTTGCTTCATTCCAAAACTGTGATGTCAGAGATTAAGTTAAATAATTTTGTTTATTACAAGCACAGATTTCAACAAACTGACAAAGTGCAGGGACACCTGGATGATGTATGTTTTACTCTGCGCTGTAACTGAACCAAACAGACTACTTAGCCTCAAAGGAGAGTTGCAATTACTAACAAAAAATGTTGTTTGAAATTTCGATGACAGGTGTCCTGTAAAAAACAGTAACACATTTTGTATGAAAAACAATTAATAAGGTGAAACACTCAGCTTAGACATGCGTTGTTTGTTGTGGTTTTACACAAATCGTAACATTGCCTGACAGTTTTAAATTCCTTTGTCATTAATTGTGATGTCAAACTCTGAACTGATATGTCACAGATTGAAGATTAGACCAATCACATTGACAGATACCCGATGATGTCACGGTTTAACAGCAAAACGAAGTTTTCAAAAAAACACGTAGCTATGAAAACGATAATAAAGAGATGAGTACTTCTGCTACAGCTTTTATGATGTATTATCAACTCAGTATGGAGGTGAATATTTAAAGGGAAACAGATGTACAATACATCCCAAAATCAATAACATAGGACTACCCCACAGTACCCCAGCAGCAAGGAAGAATCACACTACTATATACCCTTTCACACCTTTGGGCTATCCCAAAACCACTCCCAACCTTCACCTATTTTGAACTACCTTTTAAAATTGTGTTAAATTTACATTAAACCCACATCAAATAAATCTCCATACCCTCCATTGTGGGTGACTTTATATTGTACCTCCTGCTAATTGCAATGATATTGCTGGCTGTCTTAATAATGTTCATAAATATGGGATAAGGTTGTGGTGAGGAGTGAAATGTAATTGTTTTGAGATTTGGGGTGCAGAGGAGAAAGAAAGGCAAATTAGGTAAACAGAGGAATTTTGCTTTAATTGGCTTTGTTCAAAAACCAAATCCTTGTTTGAGATGAAGGATGATCTTAATGTTTGTTACCTGATAAAAATAATATCTAAAATATTTATTAATGCAGGAAGCTGATACAAAATCTTTGGCTTTAGGTAAGAAAAATTTGTATGACAATGAGTTTGATAAAATGCTAAATTAATCAGTTTAATTTGAAATATGAGGACTAATAAAAGTTCATCGAAGGCAAGAATTGAAAAGCGTCATTTGGATATATTGGAAGTAAGTATGGTTTAAGAAGGAAATTAATTCTCCTGGACTTGATTTTTTGCAATTTGGAATTAAATGGTTTATTTGCAAGCTATGTAGTAACTGATTAATCTATTTATTGATAAATTTATGTAGAAGTTATGGATTCTCAGTCAATGTCGGATATTTTAAATAACAATTTTAGGGTTTTAATTCATACCATGGAGGCTGATTTCTTTTTTCAAATATATTCAAATTAGATGGACAACATTTTTTAATATTGTCGTGTATGCCTACAATTATGGTTCGTCATTTTCTTAAAGACATGAGGAAAATAATTGTGATAAAGTCCTCTTGAGTTCAATCTTCGACCTGAATTTTGAACCAAACTTTGATATCAAGAAAGCATATTAAATCTATCCTTTTTAAAAAATTAATTTTACGTTTTCTTTGTTCTTCTATCATTACAAGATGGTGACTCACATAACAACTACTGCGCACAATATAATAGTTGGGCATAAATATGAAGTGTTTAGGCAAATTATAGGAACATTTGGGGTAATAAGAGGGCTTTTGGGGAAATATAAATTATGAAGATCGAAACTGATGATGCAAATCACAGTGCACGTTTTTATGAACAGGAAAGATTTGTGAACAAACTTTTGTCATGCCTCCGGTAATCTTTGGTACAATTTGGTTTATCACCACTTGATGTCTGACTTTGTTCTAAAGGCACAACAGATTTATAGATGTTTCCCTATATTTGCCTTTTAGATTTTATTGATTCCCGAAAGATATTGTACTTCTGCCATAGTTTTTATGATGTATTATCAACTCAATATGGATCTAAATAATTAGAATGGAAAATAGATGTAGTCAATTTTGTTACTGATGAGTTCAGTCATCTTAACATAAAGATTCTAAACATATTTCAAAACCAAGATATTACTATATATGATCTAGGAAAGATTGAAACTAATTGATCAACTGACAACTGTTGCATGATTAAAGTTCTCAAAGTTGTTACTTAATTCGAACCTGTCGCTTGTTGATACGAAGAAGTTGACAATTATTAATTGCATAGCCATAAATAGGCAAATTCTCACTTACACCAATGGGTTTCCACGTGCAAATCAACCCAAAGATTCAATGAGTGCAAAATCTTAATGAAACCGTCAAGTCTGTAATTTTGCACACAATCATTAGGCTACAATCAGATTCCCAAATAAAGTTGTGGGCTGCAGATTACAATAAGTCAACACATCAATTGAATCATGTTGACACCCTCCTTATCAGTTGTGAAGTTGTAAACCGAGACAAATTTACACCCACATGCATGGTAAATTTAAATTGTCAAGAATTATAACTAGCCATACTATCATAAATAACATTAATTAATTTTGCCCGGAAAATAAAATTATTTGCCATTGTTTTAGCTAAAGAATGATCCTAAATTTCTGCAGTCCATAAAATGAGATCCAATGTTTCAAACTGAGATTTAAGCCAGACAGCAGAAACACATTTTGTAATAGAAGAGCAAATTCAGCAGGAAAATGATTTAGCTGAAAAGGGAAATTAATCAATCGAAATTAAAATATGAGGCTTATTAAAATCCATATATTATAAGAATATGCAATTGAATAACACAAACAACATTTGGATATGATTGAAACTGATGGTTATAGATGAGGTGCATGACTCCAAAGCTAAGGCAAATACCAGCTCCATTTTCAGGGTCCAATTTCAAGCATTTAATACTGTGTCACAGCTTTAAGTTTGGTCAATCTCTTCACATTTAAGTTAACTCCGAATTCCACACCTTAAATCTCTGAAATTATAGGTAATTTGCCTGTAATGAAGGGAATTCCTTGCAGATTTGTGGCTTATTGAACAAATGCAAGTTTGCTCACCAAAGCTGGCAGAAGAGGTACCTATGGGGTATTACACCACAAGTCCTTCCAGTGAAAAACTGAATATGTGTAGGATTTTGTGATAGATCCTTAGAAATATAATATATCAACAAAAGGAAGTAGTTTGTACCTATACATTTGGTTATTTTACCCAAATTGATCTTCCATGGGGACTCCCACATGGTGCCTCAGATATAGACACAGCCCTCTCTTGGATATTGCAGAACTAGAAATTTTGTAATACCAATGCTGATTGGCTCTGACTTATGACATCACTGCCAGCTAGGATGAGCGGGTTTTCTGCAGAGTCAGTCACCTTGCGTAATTTTAAACAGACTGTACAGTCATCCAGGCAACTGCCTGTGGTGTAAGTAGAACTGTTTTTCGTTTGTTTGATTTTTTATTTCATTTCGCCATCTCATTGCTATATATCTGCCTGCATTGAGATCTGCCAGATGCAGGCACCATTATCATCTGTGCTGTGACACACTACATCTACAGCAATAATAAGGAACTTCTTTCTAAGACTGATTATCTCTATTGACAGCATTTCGACACACTTATTATATATATCCATGCAGTTTGCAATTCAGGCCGAAAAAAAATCCTTTTGGTATCATAAAATATTTTAAAGGAGAGAAAGAATAACTCACCATTATATGAAGAATAGGAGAACAGAGTAGCAGTGCCACCAACCAAACTATCAGAATGACCTTGATTGTATTCCCCAAGGTGAACCAGGACCTTGTTTTCATAGGGTGGACAATAACAACATATCTGAAACAAAACAGAATAAATATTAACAAGTTGAAACTATTAAGATGAACATTTCCTCTGGCTTACAGTCTGAATGTTTTACAACCTGGAGGTAGTTATTTGCAGGGAAACGCAAAGAAGTTTAGATTGTATCAACAGTAATATGTCCACAATCGACTGATATTTGAATGACAGGATGAAGCTAAACTTGCCAATGTGATAAAAGAAGCAAGGATACTACAAAATAGGATCGATAACCTGGGCATTCAATCTTTGAGTATGTGTTGCGTCAAATCCCGATTTATCAAAGTATGATCTCCTTTTTGAGTGGAGCAATATATGTAAGGCTACCTTTGGTTTAGACGTTTTGTCTAAAGCAAAAATTGTTCCATAGACAAAGACATGCAAAACTCATTAAAGCAATTAAGAGTTAGCCCAAGAGTTAGGGAACAGTTTCTGTCCTTTATCAATGAGCAACTGGTCCCGGCTCATCCATCTTTTGAGAAAGTGTCTTTGGTGTACTTTTGCTTAGACATGCCAGTCTTGTGATTGTTAATAATTCATTGCTCATATCTTGCAGGAGCAGACACCAATTACTTGCTCAGTTTAAGTCATTAGCATGGCACAACTTGGAAGGAAAAAATGTAAAAGCACAAATTGCTGGTGATCAAAATATATTTAAAGCAGGGCATCACTTTCGATGCATTGTACCTACACGTACTAGTTATGAAATCCTTTTTCCTTTCCTCCAGTTCAGATGCGTGATTGCACATTTTATAATGAGTTAAGATTAAACTCAAGAATTACATGAAGAACTCATTTCCTCCACCGTATTCATATTAGATGAGAATAATCACATGGAATGAGGGTCTGTCTTCTACAAAGGTGCATTCCGAAAATTGTTCTCCACATTGCAATTAGACATTCGGGAGATAGCAATGGGATCTAATAAATCTTTACTAATAAGGTCTCTGACATCCAACTGATATAAGGAGTTGGCATTATTGGTTTATGTATGCCACCAATATCATGAAAGTCATTGTAATTCGACCCGGAAATGAAAACCTCATTCATGAAAGATCAAAGGTCGACGGACAATTGCATGGATGTAGAAAGGGAAATTATGCTGTTGATGAATGTAAAATGGTTCCTGACCGTTGAAAACTTGATGACTAACATAAACCAAGCACCTTCCATCACTTTTACCTGCATCTTGGATGATTAAAATGGATATAACTGCTTACAACAATGTTCTGAAGTCAGGTTACTTTCACAACGAACAAGTGCTGATTCAGCTTCACACACTGAACTAAGTCATACTACAGCGGGGGGTTAGAATTAAAATTTTGGGCAGATGTTTAAATAAACATCGAAAATTGGTTGTTTCAAAGTGATTTGATTTGTACTGGAATGAAGTCTGAATCATGCTGTTTGCGGAAATTTTCCTCGCCCTCAACAAAAGGTCATTGGTGCAGGCACACTTAGATTTAAAATCGACACAGTGAATCATCACGGATGTCTGTCTGTCTGTTTGTCACTTGTCTGTCAACAAGATTGAGGAAAACCTGCCTGGCAGTTTCCAATGATACTCTTCCAGATTTGTCCAAGCACCACAATGAAGAACTGATTCAATTTTGGAGAACTATATTTGGACAAAATCATAGATAAATGGAAACAAATGGTAACCATTCTTTCACAAAGAAACATACTTCTCAGCTGATGACAAGAAATTGGTTAAGCATTCTTAGTAACTGAATGCTGGCATGAGAGCCAACAATTTTGTTGATCGAGTTATTTTGGCCCTGCATTATAATTTATTTATGCTGAGAACATCACAGAAAGCTTGTTAGAGTAGACAATTGCTTTTTGCTGGAAGGCCATCACTTCTCAGGAAATTATTATTTTTGCCGACTTTCTACCAAGAATATTTGCATAAAAGGAAACCACAGCCATTACAAATGCATTTAGTTAATTGACCAAATAGTAGCAACTACTTAGTCTATTTCTGTTAGTCTGTTTATTTCTTGTAAAGCTGATGTTGCTCAAATTGGTTATGAGAAGAGTCTTTCCTTATCAGAAAAGAGCTGTAACACTCATGCCAAACAGCAGCTATTGACTTGGCTGCTTTTGGCATAATGACAACTTCACTGCAGACACAGACCGGAATTCTGACACAAATTATCAGTTAATTAGGGTTCTCAATGACTTGTTGACAGTTATATCTATGCTGCTAAGTGGTTTTGCAAAAGGTCCCCATTCAGAGAAATTGCATCCGGGCTGTTGAGGCAAAACTGCGTGTGCCTCAGGCTGTCAGCAGTTATCATATAATGACTAGACCAGAATGACCGGAACATCTGCAGCAAGTAAAGATATGCACAATTACATGTATGTCTAATTTTGGTCATCATTGTCTATATTTGATAAATGATTTTGTAGTTGTTTATTTCCATTCATTGTACATACTATTCATCTTCTCAAATAAAGCAAATCAAATCAAATCAGGTCTCCTCTATATTTGAGAAGTCATGCTGCCATCAATCAGCCTCTCATAGCCCAGTAAGTTGGGTAAATCAATATGTATGCTTTAGGTCATCATGCCACATGCCTCCATCTGCATTCTGTTATAATTATTTATCTAGAAATTGTTGCCAACTCATGATGCCATTATATATATTGCAGACCGGAGACATTTATCATTACCTCCAGAAGTTTTTAAACAAGAGTCATGCATCAGTAAGAGAGCAGACATGTAAATCAACCATATCATTATCGCCAACTTCAAAGAATGAGATAATTGTCAAGAACCCAAAATAAAACCACAAAATAATCCATGTGACTGTTTATAAATCACAATCATCAATTCATTTTTTTTTTCACTATGGGCTATGGATACAGATTACAGATAGCCTTTCCACGATTAAATTTAATCATAATTCGAAGAAGTAAAAAAGTTTCATTTTGGCAAACGGTCAACTTTAATTTCTATTGCGAAACAAAAATTGCACCAGCAAGTCAGGTTGATTTTGAAGAAATATATTAATAGCGCCTCATCAGAAGTAAGCTAATAGCATGGGCATCGACATAGAATATCACACAGGATTAAATCTAAGCCCATCTAAAAGTCAATACAGAATATAGAGACTCTAGCCTAACATCTCAGCAGGGCCTGAGATCAGACGAGCTTGCTGATCAGCAAAGTGCAAGTGTCGTGAATTTCCTGTAGTCAAATTGGTGGTCATCAGAGCAGGGTCCCCATTCAAGACACTGAAGAAATCAGGTCATGGGGGATTAAAGGCAAGACGTTTCATGAATAAGTAATAGGAATCACAAAGACCTGGTGAACTTAGCTGATCCGTAAGATTTTACTGAGTTGAATTTTACTCCTACTTTTTGGAAGTAGGCAATCCGAAGTATCCTCTACGAAAATACTACAATGTATTAACATTGTTGAAATCTAGTAGCCAGAATATTAATGTAGGCCTATACCTAGGTCATTTTAAGAGAATTGTAATGAGTTTCAAAATCAAAGAATTTTCACACAAGATGCATTTCAACAATCCTACATTTCAAGGTAGTTGCTTGGATACAACGAATGGTGATAAAAAGGAAATGTTGTGGTTAAGGCCTATATCCATTATTTTACCATCGGTCTGTTGGGCAAGCATGACTTTCCCAACTAAACGCTCCTTTTCAAATATATCTGCGAGTCCTTTGGGGACATGCCTAAATCATTCAAAAAATCACTGATACTATTTTGGATTTTGGCAAAGAGTCAAACCTTTGGATACAGTGAGCTAACCAATGAGAAGTCAGGCTGATAGCTTGACCACTAAGAATCCTGGTAAATATCCATGATATATTCACTGTAGTGAATAGTTTGTCTAATGAGAATGCAGCCTAATATCCTGGCCAATCAGAATCTAGCCTTATGTTAGGCTGGATTCTCATTGCTTAGTTGATCTTAAGTTGCATTCTCATTGGACAAAACTAATAATCCGATAAAATTCCAGTCTAATATCTACTGGTCAATGGGAAATTAGCCTCAGCAAATAGACTCATAGTCAAATAGGCTATTTTGTCACAGTAAAAACAACTGAGCCCAAATCAATCATAGTCATTGTGGATATTCATATTCTTTTTTGGCATGCACATTCAACAGACGGATAGATTGATAGATAGATATAGATATAGTAAGTGCAGCCCTGTAAGCCCAGTTCTGGGCGCTCACGAGGGCTATCCATTCTTTCAGAATTTTAACAACAAGTGAGACATAAAAATGGTTTTATGAATTTATCTTTCACAGCTCGACTAGAGGAAGCAATTTTTATGGGCTTTAAATTCGATTTTGATACTATCACCAGCTCATAATGAAATGAAATGTATTGCTAAACATTCATCATATTTCCCTTTGCCACAAAACAGAGTAATCAATTCGAAGGCAGACATGTAAATCAACCATATAATTATCTTCAACTTCAAAGATAATAACAAAATGAATCATTAAGAGGCAAAAGCCAACAGAAAATAAATCCATGTTACCATATTTTATTTCATTGAAAGGGTAATGCACACTGACAATGTCTCACGTATGGTATAAGAAAAGAACGTATAGTCCCCTTTCATGTGCCATAACTTTCACGACTACAAAAGATACCCCGCAGAAACCTAATGCATCAGTTCTTGAGACAAGAAGGCACTCACACTTTGATTCATATCCTGCTGCATCTTAGTAGATCTACTTTGGTATCTTTGAACAATATTTGCCGTTACTGAAGCTGTGTGTACTCATAGCAAGTCCTGCATTTAATAAGTCATCTAGAGTCAGACGGTAGTACCATTGCCCTCCAGACCGCAGAAGGGCTTGGATCTTTTGCAATTGAACTGATAAAGTAAAGAGAAAAACAATAATTTTTGCAGAACGACAATCCCTAGTTCCTGCCAACACCATTTCATAAAACAGCAATTGAATCTGACATGATTTGTTCTAATCATAAAAGATACTTAAGGGAAAAATAAAATATCCTATTTGGGCAGACTTACAAACTAATGGCAAGCAAAATATATTCTCTGTCATAATTTCTTTGCAGCTGTTGGCCTCAGGGCAACCAAGGTGATCTAGTTTTCTGATGAGGAATTAAATTAGATCCCTTTTAAGTATTTCAAAGAGAGCTTTTAATATGATGATATTATATGAGTGTATTTCACCATGATGCCAAACGTTTCCAGGAAACAAAACTTGTTTGTCTGTAAAAAATGTAGGTTGATTTTGCTGCTCCTTGGAATGGGCCTGTTTCAAACATAGTACTAAGCTCTAGGGCTTGCACCTATTATCATCATAAAGATCGACCATAGCCTTGAATTAAATAAAAAATCCATAAGAAGGCAAAGTGAATATAGAAAATAAATATAGGCTAAGTAGCAAAAAGCAAGGATTTTGTATGATATTGCTTGCTTAATACTACAATGAAATAACATGAATAAAGCAGGGGCGAAAGGGATATCAATTCAAACTAGCTGCAATCCAGTGGCAGGGGATACCTGTCCTGTTTTGCCATAATTTTAGCCTTTTTGGAATGTAGGAGACTAGAGTTGTCATGATACAACAAATTGTTTATCACAATAACTATATATTTCTCTGTAATGCCATGGTATAAATTTGTGGTGTCCGCTAGGGTGTGGCTGGTGCCCCAACGTTATCTGATCAAGCTGTACCTTGGTTTGGTACTGCGCTTTGGCCAACAAAACATGTTTGGAAAGTTTAATGGAAATCGGAACATGCTTACCTTGAGCACAATTCGGTTATAGTTTTATTGAAATATTTTATATATGTAAACCGCGGTATGGTATAACTTCGCCATTATTAGCCATACAATGATAAAACTTGTATGGTTGAACTTGTCTTAATTAGAGCTTCATTTTGAGTACCAACTTCAATGGTCTACGAAAATTCTACACAATCTGCCAAATTGGTAATTCAGTGCTTGTTCGAGAAATAACTGGCATATTTTAAAAAAGCGAAGCTTTTCTTGCTGATCAGGATATAAACTAACCACAGGATGCCAAGGACAATGTCTTGCTGGATCAAATATGTTTTGATGATATTTGGAATTCTTAAATGCTATTGCATTCGTTGTAAAAGGTTGTATTTTTGAGATTATGAATTTTAATACTACGCTTATTTCATCAGACATTTCAATATCATCTTCTTGCACACCCAAGAATATATATATATTTATACAAATAATAAGAGATGATTTAAAAACACATTTACTTTAAAATTTAAAATAATGAAGTTGGTACCAAGAAGGTGAGACCTGAGCTCATGCATGAAGGTTTCTAGGACCAGGTCTTGTCAGATCAAATATATTTGATTTTAATTCTCTAGAGCATTACAAATTTTTCAGTGCTCTGAGTCTCCTATCTTATAGTATCATCTGACTGTACAATTGTTGGACAGCAGTTTCAAATATTCTTCATCTCATTCTTGTGTTTTATACTCTTGTATGAAGTGGACTGCAATTATAAGATGTGTACTAAAAGCCGAAGTTATCGATTAATATTCTCTTATGATAACCTGGCACACTTTCTCACACACCATGGTATTAATTCCTTAACTGTGTGAACAGGATCAAGAATAAATCTAGTTATCTATGGCTTGTAATTGAAGTTGTGATGATATATCCACATTATGACACTTACAGTAGACGTTTTTTTCTTCTAATTCCCTGTCCTGTGCCGGGCATGGGCAATCAAGGCTATACTTAAAATGTGCTTGACTTTAGGCCTACTGAAATACATTTCTTCTTGACCATTCCTTTTATGAGCTTAAAAGTCAGACTTCTAAAGCTTTCTTCAGAGGCATCATAGTGGAAAACAGCAATGAGTGACAATTTATCTTACGATACATTGGAAATAGCATTCTAACCGTATTACTACGCCATGCAACATATGATTTTATGAAGTCTTTACTCCTTTTTTACTAAACAATTAAACAACTATAATCACTAGTAACAACAGTAGCTTACATAACTGTTGTTTAATAATTGTTCTTAGTGTGCCAAAGTCAGCCAGAAAAATGGATATGTGCCAAAAATGATCCCTGTATAATGTTTAAAATGCGATCTTGTTCATCCACATTTGATACACTACGAGTGCTACATATAGTCTTAAAGTCATGCCAGGTTCCTAAAAAAGAGTTTTTGAAGTCTATTAGGACTGTCTTTTAACTGATATAAGTTACCATGTAAATATCCTGACAAGTGACAGAGACTTGCATATATCTGATGGGAAAGAAAAATAAGTCACCTGAACTATTAAATGAAAGATTTATAAACTGCCTATAATTGTCCAAAACCATTAAAGTTGGTATTCAAATTGAAGGTCTAAGTGAGGCCTGTCCAGCCATGCAACTGTTATTGTTCTAAAATGAATATTGACAAAGTTAGCCAATACCGCGACTTTCGTTCCTAGCAACGAGCGAGGAAACTTCAACTGAATCACAGGCACTCTCCTGGACTGACTGTACAGTCTGTTAGAAATAACACAAGGTGACTGACTCTGCAGAAAATCCGCTCATCCAAGCTGGCAGTGATGTCATAAGGCAGAGCCAATCAGCTTTGGTATTACAAAATTTCTAGTTCTGCAATATCCAAGAGAGGGCTCTGTTAATATATGAGGCACCATGTGGGAGCCTCATGGAAGATTAAAGTCTGAAAATTTGGGCAAAATAACCAAATGTAAAGTTACAAACTACTTCTATTTGTTGATATATAATATTTCCAAGGATCTATGACAAAATCCTTGTCATATTCAGTTTTTCAATGAAAGGACGCGTGGTGTAATACCCCATAGGTACCTCTCCTGCCAGCTTGGGTGAGCGAACTTGCAGTTGTTCATTAAGCTACAAATCTGCAAGGAATTCCCTTAATTACAGGTAAATTAGCTACAATTTGATAGAGTTAAGGAGTGGAATTCAGAGTTAACTTATCTGGCAAGGGATTTGACAAAAATTGTGGCTGTGACACAACCTCAGATGCTTGAAATTGGACCCTGAAAACGAAGCTGTTTTTTGCCTCAGTTTTGAAGTCATGCACCTTGATGATATTTATACTGATTATCAATTAATTGACTAATACAGGAGTGTGCCTGTGACTGAATTGTGCTCAAGGTAAACGTTTACCAATTTTCATGAAATTTCTCAGGTACGACCCTTGGGTCAAACCGCAATACCATGAAAAGGTACAGATGGCTCCTCCAAAATTTTCCATTTTGAGGGGCACCAGCCACACCCTAGTGTCCGCCAAGAAAAACACAATTTTGTAAACCGAAAAGTAACGTCAGCAAGTTCTCCATGAACTTTTCAACTGATAAAGAAATTCATAATTGTGTTGTAACCAATATTTTTATGCGTAGATATCCAATAAGAATCAAATTGTCTAATTCTTCATGGCTCACCAACATGGTGCAATTTTTGATGCATCTGTATTACACTCACATACAGTATTATATCATTTGAAAAAGATATTTTGCTTATCTGGAAAGTTGTTAAATTCATTGTGCAGCCTTAAAACATTTATTGTTCCCATCGTCATTAAAACAGAGCAATCAATATGAGTCAGTCATGTCTATTTACCACATCATTATAACCAACTTCAAAGAATTGAGATAATAATGATATATCATTTGATAACTGAAAAAAGAATCATTATAACTCACTCCATCCCACAAGCAAAAAGCCAAGGCAATTCATTGTCGGTATACACAGATGACCTCTCCATTATTAGGAAAAGAACAAAAGAAAGATATGATATATCAAATTCAGCATCCTCCTATTGTAGGGTTAGCTTGTACTTACCCTGCTAACAATTTTTATAAAACGCTGAAGTGAAAATGAATATTCGAATCCCCTCACAAGCCGGTGTAATAAATAAATGATTTTAATAATTGTTTCTGACTTTCAACTGAAAAAACAATGGAAAATACAAGAACAGAGTTATTGCATTTCTCTGATGTCAAACATTGAATTGTATTTGTCATGCCAAAGGAAGATCATTATTAGAATCAGGGATATCCTGATAACACTGGCTACACATTATTGAGGTGTCAAATTTAGAGGCTTTTGCTTTTCCGGGGAGATAAATGCAATTCACAATTCACTGTTTCAGACCACTCACATAAATGCAATGAAAGTTGGAATATTTCATTGTTTTGTTTTTCTAGTGTCAATGAATTCTTTCCTTGATCATTCTCATTCACCAGTTACCTAATGGTATGGAATAAACTTATCTGCCTATGGAAGTGATCCAGTCCCAACTGCTGCCTATCAGCAGCAATGGACTGTCTGGTTTAGTATGAGCCAATTGTTAGCAGGTGTCATATCTAAAAAGAGTGAGACAATGGAATATCTGGAATGAGGAAAGAGTAACTGCATCCAAAAAACTTGTTGCGTCAACTTGCATAAAATGTTACTCTTGACGCCGTCAAGAGTAACATTTTGTGCTTTAGAAGTTGAGATGAAGGCTTCTGGCCTTGTCATAAACTGACTTTTTATGAGACTAGTAGTTGTCCTTTGGTTTAACATGAGTTAATTTCAAACAGAAACCATGAAATAGGTATTGCGAAGACTTAGTATGTTACTTTCAATGGACATTTGCTTTCACTGACACTGATATAAATAGGCACAACAGAAATCAATTGATTTTAGAGACATTCTTGAAGAAAATGAACAATTTGAATTATGAACAACAAACTGTCACCAGAGGAGTTTGCATTATTAAAAGTAGTTTTTTAGCCTTTTGTGTGATTCCTTTTCTGTGAAACTCTTTTTGCTCTTTATTTTAAATAATATGCACTCAATCAAGGTCTGTTGTTGCTTGAAGAGATGCAATTTTTACTTAAATACCAGTTAAAATTGAGTAGTTCTTAAAGAATAGTTAATTAATCGTAACATGGAATGCTCAGGTGACGCATTGTGCATACTAATGAGATAAAGGAGGTATCAGGTAACTCCTCCTATTTTTTTTTCTTGTTTTGCACTTTTCAAAGAAAAAGAAGCAACCATTTCAAAGATGCTCCATTAATTCCAAGTTGAGAGCAATTTGTAAACTTTCAAAACCAAACAGCTGACGCATACAGAATACAGTGCCGCCTGTAAATAAGTGAAACGCATGATATTGTGTAATTGCATCAGTGCTAAACATGCTCAACCAAACTACTTGTGGAAGTATGAATTCTCATCCGATGAGAGGAAAACATATTGGGTCATAAAGGACGATATGTGAGGCATGTAGGACAACAATGGCAGCGAATGTTCTTTGCTGTAGTTGGAGTTAGGTATGGGTCAAAGTCTTTGATAAGTAAGTGAACCACCCTTCCCTATCAAAGAACATTGGGCCTGTGTTTCACTTACTTATCAAACCAAATATCCACAAAGATCTCCCTGCGCTCTCGGGCAATAATAGCCAACCTCACTCCCTTGGGCCAAATAGTTTGAACTAGTGCCCTCATGCCCAGTCAATATTTGTATAATAGAGCACAGAAGAGATTACTAAGAGTCTGATCAGAAATTTCTCCTAGTGACGACTGATGACAGTAAAATAAACTACTACTACAATTACTATATCTCATTCATAAGGAGTCATTATACCAGGATACATTAATGCGTCAAAGATGATGTCTATTGCACCTGACAACCGCATTCAGTCTCAAGGCTTAGAAGCTCTGCCGTGCTGATAGACTTTCACATTGAATTTTTTTTTGTAACAGAAATTTGTAGTGGAGTTGACTTCTGGCCTTCTGAGCAATGGATATTTTGACAAATTTTTGTTTGCAATTTCCAAACACATGATCCCAGGGTGAATAACTGGTTTATAACAAATAATATGGCTTTATTGCAGTGAAATACTTGCTTGTGATTGCATGGCTGACCAAAGTTTCGAATAGTACAACTTACAATATGTCATGTACAAGCAAACAGCGAAAAAAATTGGTTGAAAATTAAACTTCAAGGAGAACTTCTGTAAGCAGAGCTCAAAGAAAAAACAGCAGACCACCAAGATTGACGTCATAAGACCAGGCTGCATTTGATAAGATTTTGATCAGTTGTTTCGACTTTAAGAATGTGAATTAATATCTTTTGAAGACAGTTCTTGGTATCTTTCAAAATGAGGAAAAGCATATTTGATGGCCATGATCTGGGATATCAAATTGTATGGAGAACAAGATGACTGATTGCCCTATATGAAGTGTCAGATTTTTGATTGTTCTTTTCTCTTTACTACATGTACAAACCTCATGTGTTGAAAATGGCACTCTCATTTCGAAGTGTACCTAGTCGAAATAGCAACAGCGCTATATTATGCTGTTATATTATACATAATACAGTTGCTCTTGCGGGAAGTACTCCCTCACTGTCATCCCAGTTATTATCAATTGAGTTACATGTTTTACTTGCAACAGGATCATTTTGATTGAATGGACATTATCTGAATTCTAGATTTAAAAAAATGGTATTTTCTTTGAATACATGATTTACATTGTTGAAAGAATTGCATTATATGCATTTACATGTATTACACCAGAAAGTGGAGTGTATTTTTGTACAAATCATATAGCTAGTACCTCTTTGAAATTTCTGCAGGGCAGGCAGTTGTGTCATGGAGCAGATGAACTTAAGTGAGTACTTGAAAAGAGCGCCCTTTTTGCTGTGCATGACTGTCAAGTTGTGATAGGAAGGAATGTATGGAGGGAGATGCATTCACTGGAGGGAGAGGAAGATCAGTCCACAGAAATGTCCTGATGCAGGCTGATGGCCATGGCTTTCCACTGTCCTGTTTATCTGCAGCATCTATTGAACTAGGCCTTGGTCAATATCAGTCTGTGACCACATGTCTTCGCTCAATAGCTATATTCATAGCTTAAGAGATGGTGAAGAATAATGCTATCGTTCATTGTTTCAGTTCTCTCAGAATTTAAATTCGAGTACAAAATTTGCAGAAAAATGCATGCTGTATCCATATGTCACAATAATTATAATATATTTGTCCATTTCCACTACACCACTGACCATATAATTTCATTTAAATGTCCCTTTAACCACTGCTGTCATTTTGCGATTTGCATTTAGTTAAATGTCCTACATGTATGAAATTATGAATATGGTCCACAATGGCTCAGGCTGTGAGTTTTAACATGCATAACTGGAAATGATTGACTCACACAGGAGGTCCCCATGGCATCACAACTAATCCAAGATCATATCAGGCTAATTGACTCGCAACTGAGCTTGTATCTGCCAGCTATCTGGTTGACCTTACATCAGACTGCATAAAGTCAAGAATCTGGTCATGCAACGATGTCTGCACGCAAAAGTGCAAGACTTTACTGCCCAAATATGGTAGCTGAATACTCCAAAATGGTTAGTTTGCAACTGGACGAAACAGTGAGATAAGAAATTACAGGTATGGCGATAAGATTATCATGTACAGTCCTCACTAGGGGCATGGCACTGCTCTGCTGCTTTTTTATAAATAGCTCACAAATCTATACGCTCCGTGTCTCATCCCAGCTGTATGAAGCTTGTAAACTTGTATTCGAACCATACATGAAAAGTACTTTAAATAGCAAACTGCCTAGTGCCTACAAAAAGAAGCTGCTGGAAAAGTTTGGACAGCTGTCATTAAATTCTAAATTCATTTAACTAATAATAATAAAACAATCATGATGATGGCACAAATGATATTTTGTGCATGATTTTATCACTATTTATAAGAATTTGAGAGACAAGCTGTACTGAACAGAAACTCAGATTCACAACGGTGATCCGTTATAAACTGACTACTGACTACTGCGCATTTCATTTTGGCATATTGTAAGTATGCTATTTATCCTCATGAATGCCAGAATCAAAATAAGTAAGGCCAATACCATGTTTGAGGCATAGGGAAAGACAGTTCGGTATTGTGGATCAAGCCATGATTTGTTCATAAAGCCATGGCAATGTTGGTTAAGGCATTGTTGCGGTTTATTATTGATGTTCACAGGGGGACCTGGAGGTTGTCTTGGATTCTCACACATTCATAGAAATGGTGAAACCCAAAATTGTTATGTAGGATTTGGCAGAATACAGAACAACATTGCTCTGGGATTCTGTTAGCACTTCCTTTGTTAGGTGATATCTCTGAGGGATTGTATTAGCAGCAAAATGCTAAGATTGATGAACAACAAGCTTAAGGAATAACGTTACACTATGCATGATGATAACTTGTCACGTCACTTTGTTTACTTGTTCACAGACGATATATAAATATGATGGAAACATGATGTATATATGTTAAATAAA
The DNA here is from genome assembly GCA_026936325.1 of Platynereis dumerilii. NCBI lineage: Eukaryota > Metazoa > Annelida > Polychaeta > Phyllodocida > Nereididae > Platynereis > Platynereis dumerilii. The sequence goes on from JAPTHN010000001.1 coordinate 115,449,675, forward strand.
AGTTTGATGTAGTGCTAAACAGTATATGTGAATAAGGGTATTTTTAGTTACAAAGATCAAGATCGGTGGTAGTGCTCATTAGGTCCCACAAGCCTTCAAAGCCATTCTTTTCCTGTTTGCACTTTCTGTTTTGACCTTTGCTTTATCACAAAATGTACCTTATCCATGCCTTATGGCAGACTTCTTTGGCTCTTACACACAGTTCACTTAACTATCCATCAGGCTTACATTGTGCAAAAGTTGGTGTGTGGGTTAATTTAAGTGCTTCAAAGAGAATGCAGCAGGAAAGAAAAAGAGAAGACGGATACAACACCAAAATTAAATCGGATTGCTAAGCAGAACGTGATTCCGTAAAAAGGAAAACAATAGTTTTAAACTAATCAAACAACAATTAAAGGGTCATGACAAAAGGACGTTTTTTTGAAAACCAAGGTACCGTAATCTTGGAATGATATTGCTAAGAATAACATCTGAACGACCGCTCAATGCTGAAAAATGCTGAATTACACAAAAAAAAAACGTAATTTGAATGAAATCCTATACTTAATCTGCAGCTGGTTGTGATAAAAATATGTTTGCTTTCTGTTTCGTTCCCTCAGATCTCCGGTAACAGGAGAAATATTTATTGTTTAGCAAAACATGTGACTACTCTTGCCTACCATAAACAAGTTTCTGCATTTAATCTACATCATAAGACAGAAGTCATCCCACCCAGTCAGTCTTACACACAGCTTTACCCCACACAAATATTTCACATGAAATGTATAACAGAAACTGACCAACTTCTGAACTACATATCGGTAATAATAAATTGATTGAGCATTCAGCTCAAGAAAGAAAAGTGATGATTCACCAAATGAAAAACTGCTATTGATGAAGTTGCAATGGTGAATGTGTCACCGAAGTACTCACATTTCTCTTTCGTCCTTATAGATTGTCCAATTATACACTGCCTCACATTCCCAATTTGACAGTTCTTACAGCCTTCCACTTTGATATAGACACAATGAGGATCAGTTCACTGTGAAAAATGCATTTCCTGACTAATGATAGCTGATGAAGTGTCATCTTCTCTACTTCAACATGGGAAACATAGAGGCTGTTTGATTAGTCATGATAAATAGAAGGCCATTTTACTTGTCAAAACTGATTTCAGAGTGAAAATCAGATACATAATCCTTTCGTTTGGCAGGCACCAACAAGCGGGATTAGTCTCCTAAAATAAAATTAACATTGAAAGTATTGGGTATGATCATGACAAATCATCCGCATGATGACACACAAAGTGGAAGACTGTAATGTATCACTGAGAATTGTTGGCCTACTGCCATGCAAATTGAAAAAGGTAGAAATAGCTTCATATATGGAAAGTCAAATCAGCTAACCTACTTGAAATGAGGAATTCTTTTATGGTTTGTTATTGAATGAACATTGTCTTACGATGAATAATTGAAATGGAAAAACAGTGAATTTGACATAATTAATAGCCATAAATAATTCTTTAGGCTACCGGAGCCATCTCTCTCACAAGATGTGACCAAGTTACTTCTACCAATCAAATGTCTGTAAAATTGTTTATGATAAGAATTGACAGGTCATATGGAGAAGAAAATGTATGGTGTTTCATCATGGGCAAACATAAAGGATTCCCTTTATTCACAAAATTACTGTATTGAGAAAGACAATAAATATTAAAGAACACCAAACATATGTTCTCTTTTTGGGCTTATTTTCAGGAAATCAGCTCTGAGAATTTTGGACATGCCATATATTATCTTCAATCATCAGATTGTGTGATATTGCACACAGGGAATTATAAAGCACAGTAGCACAAAAGTATATTTACTCAGCAATATATCATAGGCGGTGACCATCAGTTAGATCCTTTGGCATCTGTGGTGCATGTGAAATGAAGGCATGTGCATCTGCAGCACCCAAGATACATTTATATCATTTATGTTACCACTTCTGAAATTGTTTTATGTGCATAGTGAAAATAGGTATATCATCAGATACTTCTAAAACCTGTCATTTAAAAAACAAAACTGCATTTCTTTTTGCTCTTGGAGATAGAAACATGAGTAAGGACTTTTTGTATGAAACTTGAACAGGAATAAGATAAATCTACTTATGAATGTTTCACTTATTTGTTTAAGTTGTTCCTACACAGTCATTGCAAATAAATTATTTTCTGAGCTGATCACATATCAAAGTTTCCATCACTGCTACCAGTCTTACAATCATACATATAGGTCATTATAGACATTATAACTAGGATATTGTACCACCAAAATTTGAAGATTAACAATCAATAAATAGAGGTGAAGATTACTATCCAGAAGAGTATGTTGGTTGGATTGGATTAAAAACAAAGACCTATAACATCTCACATTCAATTCATTTATATGTCCAAGTATAAGCTTCCTTTCCAGGTAGGAGATCAGAGAGGGTGGATTTGTAACTGCAAGGTAAAGAAGAGAATGAGTACCTATAAATTCCAGGCATTTACCCTGTTCATGGAGATAAACTAAATTTTCACAGCTATTTTATTTATTTCTTTATTTAACCCCCATAATTGGGGAAATAACAATTTTACATTGAACATAACAATATATACATTATAAGACCGATAAAACACAAAGAAATATAAATAGATAAAACCAGTAAAACAGCTCAGAATGCTTTAGTTAAAAATCTTGTTAACACATACTCATCTGACCATGGTTTAATGTAATTTTCATGCAATAGTAGGTACCTGAGGGAATCAACCACGCCATCTGCTTTTACAGTTAAGTTGGGTCTTATAGGTTTATCACAGAAAATTTTAATAGGACTAATGCCACAGTTGACTAGATGAAAAAGGAGTGTGCCACTGACACATGAACCGGAGTGCAGAAACCTGGCAAGAAGTCGGGTCTGGAGATCTCTGATCGGGGAATCCACGTTGAAGATCCTATGGAACAGGCTTGATGTCACATGTTGCACTTCTGTCTTTATCGTTGGGACATGCCATATATTATCTTCAATCGTCAAATTGTGTGATATTGCACACAGGGAATTATAAAGCACAGTAGCACAATATATATATTTATAATTGGCACATTTGCCTACTCGTGTTGAACTGGATTGTGAGACAGTTTGCACTTATGAAGAAGGGCTTGTTTGACTGATGAGGTGCTTGCAAACCTGTATTTCGATCCATTAATCCTCTTGTGGGTATGACAAACCTAAGAGGATTCCAATTCAGAAACTATTTTTGGAATGATAATGACATTTGTGACTTTTCATATATACCGCAGAGAAAATCTAACCATTGCTGGTACTTTACTGCCTATCGCCTCTAAATGACATTTAGTCATCCTGCTTTTGTGCTTGTAGGAAACAGTATCCAAGTACATGTATCATATTCATTATTCATCTACCTTGCTGATTGCAACATATTTGGGTGTACTGTCTGGCTTGAACTGTTTACGCTGAAAAGGTTCATGGAAGATATATTTAAGAACAATATGTTTAGTCTTATAATTAATATCAATGCATTCCAAGGTCCTAGGCATTTGATTGCATGGAAGTTAAGAAAAAACCTCAAATGGGCACCAAGCAGGGACTTGACAGAATAACTTCTCTTTGTATTGTGGACATGATGTGGAATGGAAATATTCTGCCCTTGTAGACAGCATTGTTCACAATGTTTGTGCAAGACAAGACGATGAGGCACTTCCGTGAGTGGTCTGAGATAAGTTTAAGAGCAATGTAGAAAAACGTGGCCAGAGATAATTTCAGATAACATGGCAAGCTGATCAGCGTTTGATTCCATTTCCATCAAATGGGAAATGTCAGCGGGAATTAGGCACATTGATGGATTGCCTGACTTTTTTTGTTTTTATTTTTTCAGCAAAGAAGCTTGGCAATAGCCACAATTAATCATGAGTGTTCTGGGATGTCAATAATTCTTAGTGCATGGCTGACGGCAGACTATTCATTGATGTGGGAACACAAAACTGTAACAATTGGATAACTGACATCAACCTGACAATAGAATAACCTTGTTCATTATTGAATAATTAAAAAAAAAAAGTATTCACAAGTTACTAAAGCAATGAATAAATTAAATAACTTCAGCCTGTTGTTATACCTTTCCTTTCCCCAAAACGGAGTTCCAAAAAATAAACTCAATATTGAGAAGAGGAACAGAAATATTAAGATGATTGTATCTAGCAAATAAGAATGTAAACTGCATGTACTGAAATGTTATAATTTGTTATAAGGTTTACAAGAGGCACATCCATTACTCCATTTGGCCTTCAAAGTGATTGATTTTTTGCTTTGGGTTACCTAAGTACTTCATGAGTGCACTTAGTCTACAAAGCTTTGCTTTTTCACAAGACACTTTATTTGAGCCTCTTGGCAGACTTCTTGGACTCCCACAGTTCACTAGAGTTTAGTGTTTTACAGAGATGTCAAGGTCATCAACGAAAAAAAAAGAAGATTATATTATGTTGCCAGAGAAACATAAATCACCAGCCAACAATATTGAACAAGTTCAACCAACAGTACCAAATAGACAGTGTCCAGTGACGCCCTTTCATCAATATATCTGTAGCAAACAGCATAGCTTTGCTAGCATATCTTTAGCAGACAGCATGGTATCTATAAATAACTTAGCCCAGTTCATGCTCCACTGCTCAGGCTGCTGCACATGCTCAGTGCCAATTAAGCATAACATTTCAAATCAAATTCAGTGGGCAGTTAGACACCAAAGTGACAACATCAATGTTATAGCAGTTTAAGCTTCAAAATGGTATGTAAACTTTTATATGGCTATTTTCTAGGTATAATATTGCTTTCTATTTCTTGATCTCTTATTTGTATATATATCTCTAAATGATTGCTTGTCTAATTATGTGGATTTGATAGATTGCTTCTATTGTGTATCTCTGACATTAACTGTTTGTCAGTGTTTGCTGTAGCATAATCTCTAAGTTGTATAATCCTTAAATTGTTTGTGTATATTGTTGTTTCACAATAATTGATTTAGATCCTATGTTGTATATATTTTGAACAGCTGATATCTCAGAATACACAAGTTTGGTAGAAGGTTTATTCTAAATAATTCTTTATTATAGGACAACCAATAAGGACAATACAATTGACAAATTGACAACCTGGATTCCCGATGTAGTTGCTACTGTTGTAAGTAAATTATTGTGATTTTAGAAATTAATATGTAAGATGTTTATAATTGATAATTTGGTTATTTTTACTGTATGCATTCGGTGTAGGATTATGTGTATTGGGATGGAAACATTTATCTAAGTCATTTTGCTCATGCGTATTAACTGTATGTTTAAGCAATGTTATTTTTACAAATATATTTTATGTGATTTGATATTAATTTATTTGATGTTTGATGGTCTGATTTTATGACCTATTTAGTACTTAAGATTTATTACTTGAGATGTATTAACATGTATTACTTAAGATGTATTACTTAAGATTTAATCATAAGATTTAATTATAAGATAACTTACATGCATGTTGGTATTGGTTTAGTACTTAAGGTGTTTATTTTATGTTTACTTATAGATTCACCGACTTTATTGATACAACTTATTGATACGATATGAAATGACACGTCGCGTTGAATAAACTGGCAATTTTACACTACTTTGGCGTCGGGTCTTCCATAGTGAATAACAGCAACGTCAACAGCCGCAGTGATAACCGCAACATCAACTGACGACAGTGAATTGCCACTCAACAATTGCCTATCGACAACCGCAATCGACAACCGCTGCTCTTACATCATGACGGAGGCAGACGAATTCAAGAAGCAGAGAAGGATCTACAAGGGCTTAGTTACGAAACATGCAAAATCCTTAGCGCAACATGTTGCTGAGGAGGACGTCGAGGCCCTAAATGAACGAATGAAGAGTTTAAAAGAGACATTTGACAAGTTTGAGGATTTTCACGACCAGTATCATGCTACCTTGGACGAGCCTGAGGAGGCAGACAGTGAAAAATATTTCTTCGCTGTGCAAGACGACTATATCAAAGCTGTGAAAGGTGCCAAGGAATGGTTACGAACATTTTCTCCACCCAGTGATGTTAAATTAATCCGAGGTGAGGCAAAAATTCCTGATGAACAATCTCAACTTAGTTCTTCTGATTTCTTGGCTGTCGCTTGTATGCCTCCTGTGAAAATAGATGAATTTGATGGAGATGTTTTGAAATACCACCGATTTATGAAACAGTTTGAAGAATGTGTTAAGTCACTTGATGATAATGGCAAATTGACAAGACTCTTGCAGTTTACGGTGAAAGAAGCCCACAATGCCATTGCCCCTTGTGTACTGATGGAGAATGGATACAACAGAGCACGTGAGATCCTGAAGGAGAGGTATGGTGATGACTATTTGGTGAGCGAGAGAGTCGTAAGTAACGTTCGTGTTGGAAAACGAATAAGGACAGCGGAAGAGTTACGTGACCTAGCTGATGAAGTTACGAACTGTTACCAAACACTTCTTGAAATTGACAGGGTTCAAGAGGTGGAAAACCACAACTGCATAAGGGACATCATTCGCAGAATGCAGAACTTCATTCAAAATCGATGGCGCACTCTGATTGCAGAAGCGAAACGTACACAGCGCAAGTATCCAGGGTTTAAGGAGTTCTCTGATTTCCTGCAGCAACAAGCCCAAGAAGCTACAGATCCTGTGTATGGTACTTTGGCACAAATGGATTCTGCAGATAGGAGAACGAACTCCAAGCCACAGCAGTCGTCTTTAAATTTCTCATCTGATGTTTGTAACACCAACTATTTTGTTAACCAACCTTGTGTGTTATGTAAGGGACAACACAAATTAATGCAATGTCAGGACTTCAAAGCAATGAAGCCCAATGAACGTTTTGAATTTGTGGTTGAGCATAAGTTGTGTGAGAACTGTTTACTTTCTAATCATTCTACAAGTCAATGCCGCAAACAAACTGTCTGTTCAGTTCCAGGGTGTGGTCAACGACACACAAAGTTCATTCACCTCAACCCACAGCCTCGCACGGAAGACAGAAGCAGTCAGTATGGTGAAAGAGACAACAGAAACGATCATCACAGCGAAAGGAATTCGGTACAAATGATAAATGCGAGTGTGAGTACTTGTGAAAAGGTACATATGCCGGTTGTAGGAGTGAATGTAAATGACAATGTTGAAGTTTGTGCATTGCTGGATACAGCATCCAGTAACAGTTTTTGCTCCAAGTCGCTAATTAAGTCTCTTGGTATTGGTGCATCTCGTCGTGTTACATGCTCATTGAATACTTTGAATGGAGTGAAGAAGGTGGATTCAGTTGCAGTCAAGCTTAAATTGAGATCGTTGGATGGTTCTGGTTATCTGTATTTGAACAATGTGTATGTGACTGATGACATTCCTGTGACAACTTCAGAACCAAATATTGGAGGCCATAGTCATTTCAAGGGTTTAAGTTTTGTTGCTGGAGGCCAGAGAGTCCAGCTACTTATTGGACAGGACAATGCTGAGGCACTAGTGCCTCTCGAAGTTAGAAGAGGCAAGCCCGGAGAACCATTTGCCACTCGCACACTCTTCGGTTGGAGTGTAAATGGCAAAAATGACCACAGCGACAACTCAGAAAAGCACGTTCAAGCTCATCTTATTAGCACATGTTCCGTGGATGTGAGTGATGCCAGCTTACCTGAGATGGATGAATATACACATGATGATGCTAAAGATGTCAATGAAGTCACGAAAGTCCTGAATGTGAAAAACAAGCCAATATTTAATCAGCCAGTTGAAGGGACTGGTCTTGTGAATTATGAAAGCTCAGATGTCTTACGTCGTCCAGAAATTGATTTAGATCTGACAAAAGTCGATGGTGTGATTGCTGGAAAATTGGATTTTATCGATTTGAAGATAGAAGAACGAAGAAGACCAACTCAGCCAAGATTTGATGTCGCCTACAGATGAGATATGTGATATGTTGTGCCATGCTAATTGTTTGATTTATTTATTTACATTGTGATGATTTGGATATTTACATGAATTTGTGATAATTTTTATATTTACATACTTTAAAAAAGACAAAAAAAATTTGTAATTAATTTGTTTATATTTACTCAAATGTGTTTACATACTGTATTGTGTATATGATGTACTATTTTTACATTTATTCGCTAATTGATATATTATATTTTATGTCTTAGCTATGGTGGTAGGAATTTTATTGTATTTAAATGTAGCCATTCAAATGAGGGGGAGTGTAGCAAACAGCATAGCTTTGCTAGCATATCTTTAGCAGACAGCATGGTATCTATAAATAACTTAGCCCAGTTCATGCTCCACTGCTCAGGCTGCTGCACATGCTCAGTGCCAATTAAGCATAACATTTCAAATCAAATTCAGTGGGCAGTTAGACACCAAAGTGACAACATCAATGTTATAGCAGTTTAAGCTTCAAAATGGTATGTAAACTTTTATATGGCTATTTTCTAGGTATAATATTGCTTTCTATTTCTTGATCTCTTATTTGTATATATCTCTAAATGATTGCTTGTCTAATTATGTGGATTTGATAGATTGCTTCTATTGTGTATCTCTGACATTAACTGTTTGTCAGTGTTTGCTGTAGCATAATCTCTAAGTTGTATAATCCTTAAATTGTTTGTGTATTGTTGTTTCTCAATAATTGATCTAGATCCTATGTTGTATATATTTTGAACAGCTGATATCTCAGAATACACAAGTTTGGTAGAAGGTTTATTTTAAATAATTCTTTATTATAGGACAACCAATAAGGACAATACAATTGACAAATTGACAACCTGGATTCCCGATGTAGTTGCTACTGTTGTAAGTAAATTATTGTGATTTTAGAAATTAATATGTAAGATGTTTATAATTGATAATTTGGTTATTTTTACTGTATGCATTCGGTGTAGGATTATGTGTATTGGGATGGAAACATTTATCTAAGTCATTTTGCTCATGCGTATTAACTGTATGTTTAAGCATTGTTATTTTACAAATATATTTTATGTGATTTGATATTAATTTATTTGATGTTTGATGGTCTGATTTTATGACCTATTTAGTACTTAAGATTTATTACTTGAGATGTATTAACATGTATTACTTAAGATGTATTACTTAAGATTTAATCATAAGATTTAATTATAAGATAACTTACATGCATGTTGGTATTGGTTTAGTACTTAAGGTGTTTATTTTATGTTTACTTATAGATTCACCGACTTATTGATACAACTTATTGATACGATATGAAATGACACGTGGCGTTGAATAAACTGGCAATCTTATACTACTTTGGCGTCGGGTCTTCCATAATATCTAACATGGAAATGTCACCTTATAAAAAAAGACCTTATCACATTTGTTGAGAATGACCCTGCCCTACACCAATCAGATTCAAGATAGTTGGTGAGTATGGCAATTAGAAATCAGAAGAGGCTGGTCTTTGAGAGTCTGTGACTGCCCAATTGTCTCCCCTAAGCAAATAGGTTCTTTTGTTCAGCAATAACTCCTCCCGTGCGAATGTCTCAAAAGTGACTGATTACTGGCCATCCAATCAAAATGTTTTGATTTCAAATTTTCCCATGGATTATGAAAGTATGTTATTCTTTACAGTCTGGCCTGAGTCTATTTCCCTGAGTGGGAAAGGTAGGTCTAATCCACTTAAGGATGATATTAGACGTGTAAACTTCAGGATAAAAAAAAGAACCCAAAGTGACATACTGGGGTTGAAGTAAGTACTTTACCTTACTTGCAACAGCTCGGCACTTATAAAGACATTTTGCCTCTTGATTTACGCTCTTTAATCTCAAGTAACAGGGAAACTATTTTATAGCAAGAACGAAATATGTCTATTCCCTGCTAGTGACATGTAAAATGGGTTTTTCCTTTAAGCCCACATCATAAAAAATAACAGGGGTCTTCCGATTAATCAGCCATGCAATTCCATCAGCCCTAGAATCAATACACAAACAGTCAAATACTGGACATTGAATTTCAGACGCTAAGGAGAATTGTTTTATTACAGCCTGGCACCTTCAGTTGTGACAGTATCTTAAATCATTTCTTGAGAATAACTATTCTAATCATTTTAATAAATATTTCCACAAAACAGGCATCAAAACATTTTACTTAAAGTGCTACACATTGTACAGATGATTCAACAATTGAAACAATGGTAATCTTGAACAAAATTACATCAGAAGTCTTGTATAGAGAATCACAATATAAAGTTGAGGAAAAGAAAGCCAAGGTGCCCTGTAAAATGGAAAGTTAAATTAAATTTGTTCCATTATGTAGGGGCAAACCTTGCTAGCAGGGAACACGGAGCCATTATCAATTAACAACTTAAGCGCCTTGAGCCAATCAACATTGCTCAGAGCTCTCTCATTGTGGTTTAATTTTAATTCTTTTTCACTACATCAAATAACAAGCCACATGGTGCATGCAGAAAACTATAACCTTCAATTGCAGTGTGTACTTACCACGAAAATGGTTCTACTGAAGGGATATTTAATAATTCAAATTAAATAGTTCTTAATTAAAATCGATTTTTACATCTTTAGTCAGTAAACAGAAAAAGAGCTTCTTTGCAATAAACTATATTTTTCTCAAAAAGATGTTTTGACAAAAGCTCTGAGCCAAATGCTAATTCTGGCCATGCCTGTAAAGTGTGACTCTACTCTATTGCGAGTACATGACAAAGTCAGTTGCAAGACTACAGAAGTCCTATACAGATATATCAGAGCAAGGAAACAGAGCATCCATGAATAAATGCAGAAGAGTATCACACATGCAGATGTCTGCATGAGTGTGTGAGCAAATACACACGGCATTAGTGCCACACAAGATGATATGGGGCATATCCTTCAGGAGTATGTATAGTATCATTGCATGGTTCTTACTTTATTATCATATCATATTCATGTCTATTTTTACACATGTATAATTCACAGGTTTAATGGGTTTTCCAAAAATCAAGGGTTCAAAATAATTGTATTATAAACATGTTACATAGTGTTACTTGTTGATATCATTAATTGTTTTATGCTGGATTATTATCACCCCTTTTACGAGAAACTAACAAGTGGCCAGAGTTGTTGTTCTCTTGCAGATGTGTATCGGGGCGAATCTTTCTATTGGTACTCATTCACATTACAAGTATGCCTCCTCACATTGTGTCCACAGAGATTCTCTTAGCCTTTAATTTCAACACAATCATGGCATCATGCAAACAACATTTGACTCTATTTGGCCCATAATGACACATTACTCCCACTGCCAATAATGCAAGTGAACTGACCAGGGCTTGTCATTGTCCGGTCCCATCTGTCCAAAAACTCAAACATTCAAGGATATCTCTCACTCCAAAAATGATTAAGCCCAAAATAAAAAATAAAGCTCTATGAAGTTTATTTTTTAAAACTCTTCAAAGTTCAACGATCTTTTTAAAGATGCAGTTTCTATCTGGAATATTTGTTACTGTCACTATCCCAAATTGAAGTATCAGGAAAGCTTTTATGAGAAATGCATCATCATGTTCATACTTGAAGAGGCAAATGAATTTCCAATCAATCTCTTCGCCGCAAGCACTCTAACATTTAAGAATACATTTGTAAAAGTTACTTTTGTTTTTTAACCTATTTATAACATTGATTAAACGTTTATAAAATGTATGTAGGTGTTTATTGGGAAAGATAATCCAAGTATGTGTAGCTGGAAACGTTGCTGGCTCTTTCCTAAATATTTTGCTGGAAATGCAGCATTCTAAACAATATCACCTAGGAAAGCAGTTTCAGACGACAAGGATATTAAATATGTTCATCTTGCATGCAGCTACTGACACAGCATATTGCAATACAATGCTGAGACAAAACTAGCATTGATTTATAACAAAAAAACAGAGATTGTTACTGAGGACAATCCTATCTCGAGGATTGCCTCATCGGAACCAAGCAGTTGATTGGATAAAAGCTGGGACCAAGCAGTACAAATAACAACTTATTTTACTGATTTATGTCTGGAAAGCCTTAGCCGACCTGCCATGGAAGCCGTTATGCCCTAAAGCATGCATGAATGATTATTTAGTGAACCATCTCATCAGAATACTATTTTCCTCTAAATTGATATTACAAATTTCCTTCTCAACAGTGTATGACATGATACTTAAAGCTGTCCATATGTTTGCACTGAGAACAGAGTGTCTGTTCAAACTCACAACCTTGCAAAAAGCCATCTGAATATTCTGACTGTAACTCAGCCTCAAATTGCTCTTAGTGTAGGTTATTTTACAGCCTTTTAGACAAGCCAAGCAAGAAGCACAGAAGGCTTAGGTTGCTACCCGGCTGGTGTTTTTATAGCTTGGAGAGAAGATTCCAGTGCTGAATGGGCCAAGGCAAAACTATTGACGACAACAAATTTGTCTAACATGTAATTGCTAAAGTAGACCAAAAAATGCCTGGCAAAGACAGCTTAGCAGAGACAGAAGGATTGCCCTAAACAAGGGTAAAAAGCATCAGGGTCTTGTTTTTTTAACCTCGCTCTGTGTTTCGCTTATGTTGAAGTATGTTCTCTCCAAACAATTCTTCGCTTGGTTCATGGAATATTGTCTTTGCACAGTGTATGCCTCAGCAGACAAAACACACCCCAAACATCAACATATGCTCCGTTTGACCACTTGGAACCCACATGTGTGTACAAAAAAAGTACTGTTGTCTGAAAGTCTTGATACTGCTCACTGACAGCTTTATCTATATCATTATCCAGAGATGTGGCTAGCAATCATGAATTGACTCAGCTGGCATTATAACCACACCATAATATTTTTTACCTCACAAGAGACTGCACTCTTATGAGAGACTGCTACATGACACAGAAGTTAGACCACTGAAACTCATAGGCATCATTATGATTACCAAAGTCAAGCAACTTTAGGTGTATTTTTGCTTGTTCACAGGCGTATGAGAGGTGGTGCAGTCAGGGGATAGGAAACATTTGGGAAACATCAAAATTAAGGCAGAAAGACAACTAATTAAGCAAAGGTAAACAAATAAAAATTAGTGAAGGTCAATGGTTTATGATCCATTTAGTTTGATATGGTATGAAATCGGGGTTGTCAATTTTAGGAAATAACGCTGCTGTCCCAAAACAAATCTGCGTCTGGAGTAGTCATACAAATGGACTGGTTTATAAACGCACACTGACTATTCTTATGCCATGATTTTGAACTATGAGTGATCATAGTTGAGACATTTTAAATGGACAATATCTACATTTCTCTTTTTTCAGAAAGTGGAATGGAGAAATACAATACCAGCACATTGATCAACAGCAATTTGAAATTGTTATGCGGCCAGACTATAAAATTTTGCAGAAATTTCCAAGGGCAAAATCAAGTGGATATTCTGTAAGTGGTCTGAGATAAGTTTAAGTGCAAGACAGAAAAAATCGCTCAGAGATAATTCATAATTGAAGATTACATGACAAGCTGATCAGCATTTGATTGTATTTCTATCAAATGAGAAATGTCAGCAAGAATGATACATCTTGATGGATGGCCTGTGAGCTATCTTTTTGTGGAAAATGCCAATTTTAAGGAAATAAGACGTTTTTGGTTATGTTTCAATCTCTGAGTATTACTTAGGGTCTTTTTTCCATGGACAGAAGGTGGTTAAGACGCCATGGTGAATTTTTGGTATGAGGGAGTTTTTTAAAATCTGGCAACCTTTAAAATTGGCAGTGCATTCAGGCAATGATTTTTAAAAATCACCAAATTATGGAATGCCACCTAAACAGATCGTCTCTCCTATGTGGTGGGTTTTGCCTGATTTAGAAAGGAAACTTTTTCTTTGTCATGCAGCCATTAATACTCTTTCCCATGTACTAACTTTCACCATTACCGTGAAATGAATAATTCCCCGTCTAGGAAATCTTGTACCCCTCTGAAAAACTAGTGGTAGGTGATGTAAGTGTCTAAAATTCTTTGATAATCAATTCATATGGGATGTGATTACCAAAAGGTGCTCAGCAGTATGTAAATTCTGGGTATGACTCTAGAACGTGACACTATATACTCCTTCAGCTGTTTGAGAAAGTCAATGAAGAGACTGCACAGTTTGGTACAGACTGTGTGTAAAGGAAGTGGAACATTCTATGCATAAATGCAGAAGAATAGCACACACGGAGATATCTGCATGAGCGTGTGAGCTAATATGCAGCATTCGTGCCACACAAGATGATATGGATAGTTTCTTCTGTGGAATATGTAGTGACAATGGGTCAGAACAATACTGTATATTAGTCTTGGATGTCATCATCTTTGTGCCTGACTACACAATAATTAGCTGGAGGTAAGTTTCTTTTCTTATATATCCACCAGTCAATAGCAGAAAATGAAAAATAAATCTGTGAAAAATTGAATTCACGTAAGCGGCGGAAGATAATCTGAAGTAATCTTAAAGAGTTACAGCAGGGCTTTTCACTATCTGATATCAACCGTCTCTGAATATACACAACAGAGTCGTAAAAGACAACTTTCATATCCATGCTCTATACTTCAATAAAGCTTAAGATATAGCCTTATATGTTGGTTACCTGAAAATTTACATCCATTATGCATTGTGCATGCATGAAATTGCATTTCAAGTCTATTTTACTTTTCTCCATCCGGGTCTCAGAAAAGATATTACATCTCCAGTGACAACATTTTCGGGAAAGACAGCCAAAGCAATAAGACAATCTCTAAATATACAATTTAGTTTAAATAGACAAACATTTATTTGCAGTGCTCAATGATTCACTCATGCAAACAAATCTTAGTTAAACCAAAATGAAGCTTGTTTCCAACTATAAGAAAAGTTCATCATAATGCGCCGAAAATACTAGTAAATATCCCTCTCTGAAATGGCACAATTGTCACAAAACCAGTTTCTGCAACTACCACGAAGCAGTCAACGACCTTCAAATGAGAAATTATTTTACTGCCAGTTATTGATTTAACTCTTCTTGCAATGAAGAATTGATATTGGCATGAGATCATAATCAGATTAGTAGTCCTTTGGGGTATCAAATTGTCTCTCTCGCAACATTAAACAAAATTAAATGTCTAATCAAAAATCCAGAAATCGTATTATGAAATCTACAAATAAAAATAAATTAAGAAATTGTTCTATTTTCTAAGATGTGATAGAGAAGCCTTTTTTGAGGACTGTATCATCACAGGCAAGTATAAATAGGGCTATTTATTTCAAATTACATATAGCAAAAAAAAAACATACTCTTATTTTGTGACTGAAACTCACCAGCATAGCACAGAAACACAAAATTAAATTTATTCAACAATATAAAATGGCCTTCAAAACTTCTATCAGAAACCCTTACAGCTATGGTGCATGAAAAATATCAGCATTTGCATGTACAGCACTCCAAACAAGTTTATTCATTCTGGAACTGCTTTCAAGACTTAGGTTTACGTATAACCAAATACGTTTGACTAATATTTCCGCTTCAAAACAAAATTGTATTTGTGGAAGTGGCTTATATTATAAAACTGCTGCAATTTGGTAGTGTTTGAAAGATGGACCTATTGAGCTCTTTCTTCAACTGGTTGTGCTGTTTCACAACAAAAGTGCCACACTAATATTCCATGAGATGGACAATGGAATATCGCAAGAAATCACTGGTCTGGTGCGCTGTTTCTTTCCATGGCAATTACTGCCAATAGTGAACATTAATTTTAAGTGGTGCATTACAATGAAATAGCTAAGGTGCAATGGTAAGGCTACACAAGCTGCTAAAGTGTCAAATCTGTAAAATTGAACTTTACAGAATTGCCCAGTTTCAACTTCAACAACTGCTAATGAAAAACTACTTTCAACTATTAAATAGCAGATGATAAAGCAAAACAATTATCAACGAGGATGTAATTTTTGCAACCGAAATCTACAATATACGGCTTGAATTTGTTAGTACAAGTTGACAACTACCAGCATATTAGGTTACAGAAATCACCAGCAGTTCATACATGGGTAAATTGCTTTAGAGAAAATTCACATTGATTAACCCCTCGTGACAATAGATTTGAGTATGTTGTGACTTGTGAGGCATTGATTATTCATGACATGACATGAATGTTAACTTGTGAGGCATTGATTATTCATGAAATGACATGAATTGTAATGTTTTTGCAGGGATTGACTTTCTATCAAGCTACCTCATAAGTGAGACATTCCATTTGTACATTCAGCATATATATCATCAGTTTTCTAACCAACACTAGTTCGGCAGTATCTATGCATGTATCATCGGATTGTAGTAGCACGTTGTTGCAACGTCAATACACACCAAAACTGCCTCCACTGATTTGCCGTATGTTCGCGCCATAATCATCTGCTGCTGAGATAACATAATACAGTGTACATGTAGTTGATTTACAACCAATAGGCAAACACCAAGAACAATACTTTCTGCAGGATTGTGACGCAAAGCAACAATTTGGTTAGATAGGAGTTATTTTCTGACCGGATATCATCAGGGATATAATATGAGGTTGTACCATGGGTAGGTGCAGTACATCCCTGGTATAGTCCCCGAGACCCCAGTATATTCCCGAGACCCGATTTTGCAGGGGCTGGTAGGCCAAATCCCCAACACTTTTATACTTATAAAATGGCCTGAGAAAATGTACATATATATGTGAGTCATTTTGTCCCAATTTTTACCCCCCTCCCCCCCCTGTTCGGTTTCGGCAAAGTTACTCTGCTTCTGGGGCTATTTGGAAAACACGGCAAAGCTGCTTCGAACAACCTGCGAAGGTTTTTTAGACAACAAAACGAATCTTGTTCTAACCAATAATTGTTCTGATGTCTTTTTCTTTGAGGAATTGTACCTCCCTGGTAGCCCATCCCCCCTCCCCTCATGAAGAAGAGTTCATCAACAACTAATTTGTCACAACATCCACAGCTCCGAGGAATGCAACCAAAATAGAAAAAACATTCTATTTCCACATTGCATTTTCTTTTTTCTTTAAACTTTGAACTTCTTCAATAATTAATTGAAATTGAAATCAGTTGTGCCATCAATTGAGTATAGCCCTTCTGGATATCAAATTCATCTTGCGATATTCAAAATATTTTTATGAATATCTGAAACTTTAGCAACAAATAAAGTTCTTCCACTTTCAGAGATATGACTTCACAGCTTTTTTAGACCAAATGTATACTGTTATAGGCAAGTATTTATTACAGACAATATATGAGAAAAACAGACAATCAGCTCTTGTAACAGACCATAAGAGATGCTATCAGCTATCTTCAAACAAGACATAGAAACACGAAAGTAAATTATTCTGCAATATATCATGGCCTTGACAACATCTGTTATAAACCCTAACAGCTGCGGTGCATACAAAATGTCAGTATTTGCATCTGCTGCCCCCAAAGCAGTTTATTAATTCTGGAACTGCTTTCAAGACTCTGGCTTGCCAAGCCAAATATATATGACAAATAATTCAGCTTAAAACCAAAGCTGCACTGTGGTAGTGTTTGAAAGATGGGTCTCTTATTTACCTTTCTGCACTTGTGTTGTTATGGAATATCAAGGAGTGACACTCACTGTAAAATTTGAAAACTGTGTTGAAGCAATATTTATAGCTGTCTCAGAAAGTGCACAATTTACTTGGGATTTTGGCTCAATTTTTATGAGTTGTCCTAACGAATCATAATATCATGCTATGAAAACATGAAAGTTTTAGTTGTTACAGATAGCTGGAGTTTTGGAGTTTTTCCTGTCTTTCCCATGTTAGTTTTAAGCCCTAGGGGGCATTCACCAATGACCCCCCCCCCTCAATTACGCCACTGCGATATTGACAATGCTTAAATGAAGCACACTGTATTCAGGTGGATCAAAAGTTCAATGACATTTGGTAAATCAGTACATTAACCCATAAATCCATCCTTCTGCCATGCCCTAAACAGCAGAATATCACTGTTTTACTTGCGCTTGGCGTGACCCTTTTTGGATTTTTCAAAAAGTCGGCACAGTAGTTTCGGGCATGTTGTGAGGCATTGATTACAATTTCAGAATGGGACATGACTTTTCATGTTTTTGTGTGTCTGAAATTCAGGAGTTGACATTGCAATCAAGCCTACCTCATTAGTAAAACTTTCTATACAAACGTATGTTCAGCATAAGTACTGTCAGTTTTGTAACTTATAATAAATTGGCAGTTTCTATTTATGTGGTACTGGAGTACGGTAGCAGATATTGCTAGATTCAATATGCGCCCAATCTGCCACAATGCCCACCACTGATTTGCAATATGCCGGTGCCAGAAGTACATGTATTGTCTGCCGAGATAACGCAAGAGTTGATTTACAACCAATTGGCAAACACCAAGAACAATACTTTCTGGAGAATTGTCCCATCAAGGCAACAAGTGGATTAGATAGGATAAGAAGCAAAGACTGCAGTGTAGCTAAGTAATTTCTATGACCGAATAGGACATTGTCAGCAGATGGTATATGAGGCAAGCTCAACAAATATTTCCGATATATATCATAGTGAGGGTGAATTTGAGCTGCGACTGGCCTGCTGAGCTGAAATTATGCTATTTATCATGATCAAGTTAGCAATTTGCACATTTACCTACTCATGTCACGGTGGATGGCAAAACAGTTTGTGCTTACCATATGAAGTACGCTGTATTGATATGACTGATTTATGGATGTGGTGATCTGGTAAACTTATTGCAAAAAGCCTGTACTGCCACTGAAACTACAAATCTACACATGAAATATGTATGAGAAAAGTATCAGGATGATTTACTATCATACTCTCTAGAAATTTGCCCATTGCTATCTATTAGGCCTTAGAATTTCTAGATCTAGGCCACTAGCTATTTATAGTTGCTGGTTGACAGAGGGACAGCTGTACCCTACTCTGTCAAATTTGTCTATAACCTCTGGATTTAATCCACTTTAGATATGTTGCGCTCAGTGATCACACAGTTCAGTCACTACTGCAATTGCTGCCATCTAGGCAACATTAACTTAAGCAGTGCTCAACGGTAGCATTTGACAACCTTTAACATGTTAAGGTATGTGTATATTCTTAGAATATTTCTTTAGTCAGATACACATAGGCGTTTATATTTACTGTGAATTTATAAGACTTCATTCAGTATGGTTAGACTATACCTTGTTACTTGTTTGGTTAACCTTGTGAACATGTCTGCCAATGCTTCCATGAACCCCATTCCTAGGTAAGATAGCCATTTGCAATGAAATGTCACTTCAGCATTACTATATATATATATATAAAGTTTTATTTGATATCTGAATATCAAGAAGATACATCTGTCATTACTGTGTATGTTAAATAACAGTACATAATTTTATATACATTTATATTAGACTAAGTAATTCAATGTTGATATCATTAGATTCACTATAATTATTGGATGTAAATTATTCTAGTCAAATGTTGTAAGGCATTACTTTCTGGTATACTTTTATACACTATATTATGTCCACTGATTTTCTGTACTTTGTTGCAATGTTTTTATTCCATGTGAATAAACTTCACTTTAATCTGGAGGCAATGACTTCGAGTCAATTATTTCATTATCACCATCATCAATTTTTCCTCTGGAACACTTGCGTCAAGATAACATCTTTCCGACAAAATTTGTGGGATATTATGTTCTAGCTTGTAGTGGAACCAGAGTGTCTGGTACAACTCACAGCCTTGCGAAATTTGTTGAAGCCATCTGGTTCTACTTTTTTGTGCACAACTCAGCCTGTAATTGCTCTTAATGTACGTTATTTCTCAGCCTTGTGGACAAGCGAAGGAGCGAAGGCTTTGGTGTTGCAACCAGGCTGCTGTTTTATTGCCTGGAAAGAAGATTTTGAGGGCTTGACGGGCCAGAGTAAAAACTATAGATGACAGCAAATTGATCAAATATGTAATTGGTGAAGCTGACCAAAAAAAATGCTTGGATAACTGGCAAAGGCAGCCTGACTGAGACAGAAGAATTGCCCTAAATAAGGCAAGAAGCATCAGGGTCACGTTGGTTTAACCTTGCTCTGTACTTTGCATGTTGTATGACCCACCAAGCGATTCTTCACTTGGTTCATTGAATTGGCTTCGTACAGCACATGTCTCACCAGACAAAGCAAACCGCAAACATCTGCATATCTCAGTATTGAGAAATCTCTTGCATGTACAGTATACAGTGAGTTGAAAAACAAGTTTAGTATTGCTAACTTATGCTGGGGCAGAAAGCTGCACTATATGTTGCTTACCCGGTATTTCCGAATAAACTGGCCAGCTGAATGGTCCATAGTGGCAGGGCACAAACTACATGAGAAATATTATTGGAATATTTAGAAGGATTTTTTTTGTGTCAGGAATGAGCAATCTTGTGAAATAAAAACTTATTTGGAAAAAAAAACAAAAATGGATTTAATTTCAAAAAAGCAATTTTGTAAGTGATGCAGGATTGCAGGTGTCAGAATATGGTTGACCTTTTGTCACTAAAACGTTGTCTGCATCATCTAAATTTTGTATGGTACTTGGTCAGCAGTTTTGTGCCACATCATTTTTTTTACAATCCTCACAACTAAGAATGAATGCCTTATGTATTCATTGGCGAATTTAGTTGCATTTTGAGACTTCAAAACAAGTTAGGAAATCTTGGAAAAAAAGAGCCAAAAAAGCTGAAGGCACAGGAAGTCTTTTCAATATTCCAGATTATATTTATACACTGTATGCAGCATCTAATTAATTACCATAAGCATGGAAAACTAGGAACGAGGGCTCTTAATCAAATGACATAATTAGGGTTGCAGTTATTAATCATTCTATGAGCCCTTTGAAGTGTATGCTAAAAGTGCATTATATCATGTGAACCTTGATTCTTATGCAGTTTGAAAGCACCAAAACCCTAAACCTAAGTGCTAAGAAGCTCTTAAAACTTTTCCTTTTAAGATGGATCTTTTCATACCACCTAAGAACATGAAGGGGCCTTTTTGACACATTTAAACAAGCCCTTAAAATATGTGATAGCTCACTTCAGAATATCAGTGTGTACCGGGTAATGATTTCCCGTCATAACTGCTTGAAAGTTGTGAAGTTTACATTGCTGACAATCTTGCTTGTGTATGCCTTTCATTTGATCGATATTGCTTTTGGATTTTTGTGGAAACAAATCAAACTTCTTCTATCTCAAAAAAACTGTCGTATATCGATCAACAAACAAATTCGCCGTCAATTACCAATAGGCACAAGCATGCATTCCAGCTGTATAGGAAACCCTGGTATTCCAATTTGCCTGCTATTTTGGTTTTGGGTGCCTGGAATTCTAATATAGCTTAGTGAACCATCTGTGGGCTTTCATGGGATGTCAGGTCAAGCTCGGCTCTTTGACATTTATTTGCCTTTTGCCGGGATCACCATTGGGAGCCAGAGCTACAGCTGCCTGGCAAAGAGAGGATATTGTATTAATGGGTCAGAGATGAACAGATCAGGTCATTGACACATTCCGACGAGGGCTCCGGAGGGTCCAGTGGATGAGAAATGGGGTCAGTAGAACTATTTTCTGCCCACTCTATCAAGATTAAACAAATGGAACAACAAACTAAGATAGGCAAAGCAAGCAGGGTCCATGTAAAACAAGTGACACTCACCTCTCTACGCTGACAGCTGTGAGATTTAGGATAGAAGCAGCTGCCGTTAGCATATCCACATATCCAGAAACCTTGCATAAGACCAATCCTCCAGACCAATAGTTGACAAGCTTGCTGGCAGCCTCATAGGGGACACAGACGAGAAGGAACAAAAGGTCAGCAACAGCCAGGCTGACGAGGAATGCTGAAGTCGCGTTGCGTGCCTTTTTATCTCCAAGAAGAGCAAAAACCACAAGGCCATTTCCAATTACACCAACTACAAAAGCTAACCCATAGGTTATGCTAGTGGGTAGGAAGGCCCTGTCCTTTGTCCAGGGCAGAAACATTCCTTCGAAACTCTCCACATACAAAGTGTAATCGAAGTTGTCCGCATCCAATGGAGGGTCAGGGCGGGTCAGGGGCATGTCGGTTAGACCGACCCCTGTATTGTTAAGGACATCCATTGTGTAAATCTATTTGGCGTCTCTGTCTTCTATCAATTGTTCAGACTAATGGCTTGGTCGTAACTCATAATTCAGAAGAAGGATTCAAGCGGAAGTTTATGATTTCTGTCTCATCAGCGATTGTCATTAGCCTGCTGACAGCGCTTGGCCACGTCAAATGAGTTCTGCGAATGAAACTTGATTCTTCTGTCTCCAATTTAATGACACAAAGCCTTAATGCCACTCATGGAATGCAGCCCATTTTCAATGCTCTATACTCGCTGAGAATGTCTGATGAGTTGCTCGTCTGTGACTCCACTCAGACATTTATCGTGATCGCTTTGCATTTGGAAATAGCATCCAAGCAACGCTTTCCGGTCGTCCGCATCTTGAATTGCTGTTTGTTTTCTGGTTCCTGCAAAGAGAGAAAATCGATGTAAGTGTATAAGTTTGGTCTCACGTGTAACTAATGTGTGTTCTACTAATGGATTTTCTCGAATGAGTCTTCTGATGAGTGATGAGTATTTCAAATCTTGTGTTAAAAAATTCAAATCACCTGTATCTGAAAATGGTCTAGTCGATAGCTGTAGAATGCTGCTAGTCAATTATAGTGCTGAAGACAAAGAAATTTTAAAGCTTTTGCTTACACCATGTTCTTAGTTCTTAATCCGGTTTTTACGAACAACTGTTTTTACTGCTCTGTTTTTTATATGTGATATTGCTTTTAAACTACTTGTATCTCTCAAATTTTTGAGGCAAATAAATATTATTATATATATTAATGCAATTACGGGCACAACAAGCTAAGCCGAAGTTCTTTCTAACAATTGAATGCCCCAATTGCCCATGTAGCTATGCTGATGCAGTATGAAGTGATCATTTTATTTAGGATGAAAAGTGATAAGGATAAGAGAAAAAGGAAAACATAGTGAACAATAGTAGAGCAGTAACAGCATGATTGATGGAACATGACCTTTGAACAAATGATGGGCTGAACGCTGTTGGATATGGATGAACTGTGACAGGTGTGGCTCACAGCTATATTACACTCCTATAGCTCAGGCCAGTGGTCCTTTTTATGATTTTCTCTGGTCTAAATCAGACCATTGACCTTTCCATACTGATAGTTTATATGTGCAAACTGGCATATATGTGTGTATAATCTCTTCAGAGACCCCTAATATAGCTATATCATATAGCAGTAGTCCTAAGTAAATGGATGTTGATAGCACCAAGTAACTCTTTAGAGATCTTTGCAGATTAGCAGTCCACACAGTTTCAAAATGAACATTCAACTTGTTCTTGTGATGTCACTGGCTTTAACTTGTTTAATGATCTTTGTTTGTGTTAGTTGTCATTTGATCAGTTCATTCAGTATACATGGCATTATATGCCATATCTGGCAGCATATATAGGTGCGAATAAACAAACTAATTAACAGGTATAGCGTATGTATCGCATAAGAAGATTAGGAAACAAGCAAGTAACTATAAGTGACGTGGCAAAGCCAGTATGCAAATTGAAAAGAAGAAAATATATTTTTTCGAATGGACCGCCAATCTGCAAAGAGCTCTAATTTTACAACAGGTTTGATATCTTTTACTGTGAAATGAGTGGTCAATTTGTCATAGGAAGTAATAAGGAAGACTTTATGTGACCTCACTGGTGAGGGAGGTTGAATTGCATCTCATTCACAGACTTGTGTTGATAACATGGTTATGCTGTATAAAACCTAACTTGATGTATACATAAGATTCATCATGCTATCTATTCATGGACCCCTCACTACAGCCAAACCACTCATTGTGTGGTAATAAAAATTTGCAAGACATCTTTTCTGCGCTACCATCAAGTTCCTTAGCATCATCCCAAGTCATACCATAACAAAATGGCCCATAACCTTTGCTAATTCATGAATACTTAATTAACTGACCCAGTTTTGGCTCAGCCAATCAGGGACTGCTACATCACAGTTTGAAATTGTTGCTTCTGTTTCACACAGTTACAAATGGAGAAATTGTGTGTTGTTGAAAGGTGCTATCACAGTTCCGAAAATTCCATTGAATTATGTATTTTCACAGTTCTGAAATGAAACTGTTTGAAAGTTTGCTTGTTTTACACTGTTTTTCTTAGTTGCCAGTAATCCTCTAAGTGTCCATAATCGGACTAAATGCCTGCAAAATGCTTATGACCTAAATAAGCAGCCAATCATAGAAGAGGTTGGAAATAGCAGAAAGCCCTGTCCATTTTAGCAGGGCTTGCGTGGGGAGGATGGTTCCTTAGCAGGGTTTGGTGTTTGTAATTACAGTCCCAGAAATAGCTTGGCTTTAAAATGTTCACCCAATTCAAATATCAGTTGTAAGTCCAGGAGGCAGTTCGAACATTGAAGATATCTGTGCATGGTCTATCTATTGAGTCTGTTTACTAAGGAAAAATTGCTTGGAGCCATCCCTTCTTCTACCAATTAAAAAAGAATAAATGCAAAAAAATCACATAAATCACAGAGATGACATTGCTGTCAATTTCCTTCCCAGTTTTAGTGAATTAATTATTCATGCTTCAGAAAAACAAAGAAGGCTTTTAATAAATTAGTGTTGCTGTTGTCTCCTCAGACTCTCCTGTTGAGTGAACAGCACAATGTCAGTGCAATTACCGATGTTATGAAATATTCTCTAATCATGCTAATGAAGGATGTTTCTTGTGCAGTCAATGTTAGTTAGTAGTCATTCATTGCAAGTACATATAAAGGTTATGCTGATACAATTTTCTTGACTGATGACATTTTCGCTTTTATTTTTCCCACAAACGCTCATCATTGTCTTTATCTGGAAGACAAACTTGAGTGGCAGGTACTAATGGACACATAGTATTACGCATAATTATGTACCAAATATGGCGGATAGAAATTAGATTCTTTTATGTAGACAGCCTTTGTTATTCTTGGGAAATGTAGTTATTGAAATGAGATGATGGCTGCTGATAGTATAAGATAAAACTAAAATTGTTAAAAAAAATGAATCTGTGAAATTGGATTAAAATAAGCAAAATTGCATTTTCAGATTGAGGTATTAGACAAAGAAAAATCTTTAGCTTCTTTCGAACATGACAGACATAATATTGTGACTTTGTGTAATTGACATATAATTTGCCGTGAAAGTGTATAAGACAGACACATAGCATCCTACTTAATAATGGACATTTATACAGCATTAATTAAAGTAAACTGCTCAGTAGCGCTTGAACTTTATGTACAATCACTTATTTGTCAGTTTCCATTTGTTAAAAGACTGTCATATTGCTTTACCTCAAATATAATCCTTGAACTCATAGTGATTTTCTTTCACCTGAATATTCTGATCAACAAGATCTTCCTCATTTGAATGTCGAACATTTGCACTGAACCAACAACTGGTTCTTCATGGCATTAATCATGGCATTAATCATGGTCCCTGCTGTTCTTTCTCACATTCAACTGAGCAGTTGTGAGAAATTCATTTGCACTAGAGCACGATTTTCTTAAAATGACGAAAAGTTCTAAAAATTCCTAAAATGTTCTGCTTGCCTGACTTCAAGGCACAAAACATGGGTTTTGAATAATCAATTAGTTTTCCTTTTAAACTGATATTAGATTTTAAAGTCATTAATTCTGCTTGATGAGCAAAATGTGAAAGCAATACATGTACAATCTCAATGGCAGGCTGGTCGGTTCAGTAGGCTTTTTCACTACAATTTCAGAACCTGTATGCCACACCATTGTGCATTCATTTCTGATAAACGGCACATTAATGGTTTCTATACCTACCGTAATATGGGGTGAATAGGGACACAGGGGTGAATCGGGACAAGACAGGGATGTCTATTATTTCTTCAAAGATCAACCACTTCTACTCAACCTAGGGAATTCATTTTTGGTACATGTATAGTACACATACCAGCGCATATTGTTATAGAATTTCATACTTCTAACTGCAGGCAGTGAGGAGCTGCAGCACCTTAAACTTGGCCCTGCATAATTTGAATTTTCACATACTGGTCAAAACTTTGCTAATTCCTCAAAAAATATAAACACCAGAGCCATCAAACTAGATGGAAACTTTTTAAAAATTTGAAATGGTACCAGGGAACCAGAATAGTAGACTAGATGTGGGATTATGTATGTTTGGTCATGGGTTAAGATCTAGGTCAATGGCAAAGTTTCGGGAATAATAAAAATAAAATCTACCAATTTCCATTTGAATGTTCTAACATGGCTTTCTGACAAATATTATTGAACTTGGCATCATTTATTATAGATTTAGTCCAGAATTCGCAAAAACCTGCAAAATTAGCAGATAACTACAGTTTTTGATAGTTTTCTGCCATTTATCACATTTTTTAAAATCTGCATATTATCAATGAAATTGATTTCGGATTTTCCTCAAAAAAAATTTCTGGCATGTTGAACATGTTTTCTAATGTTTATTTACAAGGAACAATCACTCGAAGTAGGCAGGGAGTGTTAGTAGTGGAAATAATGGAGTGTCCCGATTCACCCCAAAGTATGGGGGAAATTGGGACAGCGATGGGGATTTAAGATATCATTTCAAGCTTCTGGGGGTACTTAGACCTTGTGCCCAGACACAATTTGGCGCTAAATTTTGATTTCTAGATTGATTTTTGTCCACGCTATGACAGAAAAATAGCCAATTCTGTCCCGATTCACCCCATATTACGGTACTCTAGTTATGCCCTTTGGAGGTAAAATTATGTCACATAATGGTTGGCTATATCCCTGGAAAAAACATTCATGAAACTATCATGGAGTGGACCATCTTTATTCTCTGGAGATCAATTTTCTCACCAGACAAGAAGGAAACATTATACATAAATAATACATATACTACTTGATTATGTTACGAAAAAAATCTATATTGCTCTCTTAGGAGTTAACAATCCTCATATTGAGTCTTGAGAAAGAAGAGGTCATCACACAGAAAAATATGTAAAAACGTCCAGTTGTTTTACAGAAGTTTGGTGCTTTATCATCAATAACATAGAAAGTATTTGGATATGACCTCACAAGGAGCATTTTGGCACATGGTTATCACTCATGTCATTTAAGCTGTAACAAGGTTCAATGAGATTAAATATCATATGTACGCACAAACAGCACTTCGAATATTATACAGTCATCACACAGCACCGCGAGTGCAATATTAGTCACCTCGGTGCCATAAAAACTGATATTGCACTCGGTACTGTGCGATAACTGTATATTATTACATGACCACTATGCTAGAGCGATGCTGATTAGCTAAAATCAGTCACATGACGACATCATAAAAACTCATATTGCATGGTTCGAATGCAATATGAGTTTTTATGAAAAAAGTAAATCCAAAAAATTTTTTTTTTCCCCGAATTATTATTTTTTGACTAAAAAAAAAAAAAAAGAAATTTTTTCAGAATGGAACATCATATATTGGAAGTAAATTGATCATGTAATAAAACAAATACGGCACTTCTTATCGTGCAATATTAAAATTTATTTGCACTCGTAAATTCATATTGAACTCGGGCTTCGCCCTCGTTCAATATGAATTTCCTTGTGCAAATAAATTTTCATATTGCACTCATATCATGCCGTATTTGTATAATATGGCACGGCTGTTGGCCAATGAGCAGCGAAAAGTATTTCAGCTTGCCATATGATATTGAATTTATATAACACAATCATATGAAAGGGCATATCTGGTTGAATGAGACATTCTGAAATACAATGTAATTGTCGTCCCTCAGTTGGATTTGTTTACTGAAAATCTACTTGAGCTACTATGTCTTCCTCTGTTCAGTGCCATTAAAAAAATCAGTTGTAAAAAAATCTCATTAATCATGGACAGAGATGACATTGCAGACAATTTCCTTTCCAGTTTAAGATAATTAATTATTCATGCTTCAGTAAAGCAAAGAGGGCTCTCAATACATTAGTGTTTCTATTGTCTTTTGTTTAGTGAATAGTACAATGTCAGTGCAATTACCGATGTTATGGCATGTTTTGAATATTCTCTAATGAATGATATTTGCTATGCATAGAGTGGTTGTTAGTAGTCATTTACTGTTAGTTTATTTCGAGCTCACCCTGATACAATTTGACCAAGTCAAATCATAGTCATCTGGAAGACAAACTTTACTGGCAAGTACTAATTCTTAATTATACATAAAGATGGCAGATAGAAATTGGATTCTTTATGCAGGCAGCTCTTGTTACTCTTGGGATAATGTAGTAATTCAGATGAGATGACGACTACTGACTACTGACAATATATGAGGTGAACAGAAATTCTGATATACAAAAACTAAGAATCTATGAAATTGGATTAAAAGAAAAAACAATTGTATTGTAAGATTATGTTGTTAGATACAAAAAACATTAGTTTCTTCAGAACATAAGTAAGTAAAACTTTATTTTCTGTCGGCAATTTCACAATATAACAATAACATAAGCGCATGGCAGAAATGCCAACTTTTCCTCACTGACACGAATGGCAACCTTGCCATTAAGTGGGTCAAAATAGCTTGCCAACTTTACCCCCCGAGTGCCAACTTTTTTAGCACGTTTTACATGTATGGTAAGAGGCAATGTAGGATCACTTCATATGTTGTCAATTTTGTCAAAAGTCTATCATGCCGCTTTTCACCGAAACGCCTCCAAGAATTCATAGTGTTCTTCTTTTACTTGTATAATTATTCTAGTAAACATGGTCTCCATCTTCTGAATGGAAAATATTTGCTCTGAACCAACAACTGATTGTTTATGGCATAAATCTTGGTCCTTGCTCTTCTTTTTCTCAATCAACCCTGCAGCAGTAAAAGATTTGTTAACACTAGAGCATGATTTTCATAAAATGACGAAAAATTTCTACCCGTCTGATGGTATGATAGTTCAGTGATAGACCCCGAAGTCAGTCAGAGTTAGAACTCTGACTTGCTTGTCAAGAACTCCAACTGACTAGTCAGCTAAGTTGCTAAACTCTGACTCTGACTGCGAATGGGCTATTCTCAACAAGGGTGTGCCGCAGGGAAGCGTGGTCGGTCCACATTGTTTTAATCTTTACGTGAATGACCTTCTGTTGTTGCTAAGCGATAGAAATATCACCCCATGTAATTATGCGGATGATACTAGTATCTCGGTTACTGGAAAAACAAAGGCAGAGACTATTGCTTCTATTAGAGAGTCTCTTGGAATACTAGTTAAGTGGTTTGATGAAAATTTAATGAAAGCCAATGTGAGCAAATTTCAATTTATGTTACTATGTCCAAATAACAAAGAAAACTTAGAAGTTCATGTGGTTAATGCTAATGGTATTACTTTGGAAAGCCAAGATGGAGCCAAGCTGCTCGGAGTGTATGTTGATAGGAGTCTGAATTTCAACAAGCATGTTAGAAAAAAATGTACCAAAGCGAATGCCGAACTTCAGGCGTTAAAACGCCTTTCAAGATACCTTACTGAGGACTGCAAGCTTACAATTGTTAGAAGTTTTATTCTGTCACAGTTCTTATACTGCGCAGCATTGTACCATTTTAGCAGTAAACGTCTTAAGGACAAAATGGAGATGATTCTTTTCAGGGGCCTAAGATTTGTATACAATGATTATGAGGCACCCTACTTAGAACTCTTGGCGAAGGCCAATATGGACACAATCGAACTTAAAAGAGAAAAATGTATTTTACAGGAAATGTTCAAATGTTTAAGGGGCATAGGGCCCAAATACATGAATGACATTTTTAAAGTGAGGTCTATGGAATCAAGAAGGGGACCCTCCTTCCTTGTCCCTAGCGTCAGAACGACCATCTATGGCCTGCATTCCCTCAGATCGCTGGGGCCCAGGCTATGGAACAGCCTCGATACCAACACGAAGACATTAGTAAACACAAATCCTGGTATCAATCGTCTAAATTTAGACAAGTATAGAGGTGTTCAATGCAAGTGTGCTTTGTGCAGAAATGACTCTTAACTTTTCAATTTTACAATTTTATATTTACATCCCACACTGTTTTTATCCATTAATTAATTGTTTGTTTGGCCTAGTCGGCAAATAGCTTCAAGCTAATGTTTTCGTGTAACCTGTGCGTCGACTTAAAATAAACATTTGTCTATTGTCTATTGTCTATTGTCTATTGACTACACTTGACTTCATCAAACTTCAACTGACTTATGCAATTTATAGGGCCCTTTTGTGAAATAATCTCTGTTCAGTACATTATAATTTTCGAAGTTTTCCTACTTTTTCGCATTACGACAAATATTACACAAAATAGTGTCAGATATTTTGGAAGTTTGTATGTTACATAAACTTTTGACAGTCTTAAAAGAGTGTGAGGTGCACATTTTACTCTTAAAGCTGTTTAAATTGATACCAAAATCATTTCTGTACGATTAAAATTATGCAACAGGGACTTGACTCAAGCTGACTCAACTATGACTTGACTTGACTGATCATTGACTTGCTGCTTGGAGAGCTAACTCTGACTGACTACTGACTAGTCAGTAAAATGCAGTCGATTTTGGGGTCTATTCAGTGATAAATTGAAAACATAGCATTAACTCCCAAAATACTATATTTTGACTTCAAACATACATTATACAAGAGGATTATCACTGTGAAAGTGGGTTTCAGGACATACCTTGAAGATCTGTTATTTACACTAAACATTTAATAAAAAAAGGACTACTATTGAAGGAAATACTTTAATTTACTCAATATTCAATGCTGATCTATAAATTGGAAATATTAGTCAAGCTTTTTGAATGTCACAATGACAATATTTAAGACCATATGTATGTTGACCAAAAATGACACAACATTTGTCATGATTGTTTTCTGCTTTAGAAGTGACTATTACGCTGAATCTTTCAAACTTTTCCAATGCAACCTGTCATACGTTCTATTTAAATTTCACCTTAACATGTTAATTTCAAATGCTAAAAAACCATGTGATAACATTTGTTGAGCATGTGCATTATTGTTTGACCTCGTTTGCCAATTGCCAGGATTTGATCAATAAAACATATTAGGCCCCATTTAAGCATGTAACTCCCAAACGGAGCCTCCATTTGGGACTTCAGGGAGTTACGGGAGTTGACAGGAGTTAGCAGGAGTTGTGGGATTTAGCGGGAGTTACCGGGAGTTATGGGAGTTGACAGGAGTTAAATGGGAGTTACGGGAGTAATGGGAGTTAGCGGGAGTTAGTGGGAGTTACGGGAGTTAGCAGGAGTTAGCTGGAGTTACGGGAGTTAGCGGGAGTTACGGGAGTTAGAGGGAGTTAGCGGGAGTTAGTGGGAGTTATGGGAGTTAGCGGGAGTTAGCAGGAGTTAGTGGGACATAGCGGGAGTTGCAGGACGTCAAGGAGTTCCGGGAGTTACATGCTTAAATGGGGCCTCATATTGGAAATTCATTTTGAATAGTTCCTTCACCCTTTGTCAGTTCATTGACATGGTCCATTGGACCCAATCGTACGGCCAATCTGGTTATGGGCAGAAAATATGTTTTCTGGTCTTTCCACTTAAGTTGGTCTATTTGAATCGAATTAAATGTCTTTTACAGAAATTAAACTGGCTTAAAATAAGAATCATATCATAGTTTCTTGGTAAAAAAAAACAACAATTCTGAATCAGTCATTGAATGATCTACAGTTGTAATCTGGGGATAGATGGCATTATGGAACATTTTACAAATTATATACTTAATTTATTATATGGATTTTTGTGAAATTATTTCGGAATAGCGTTAAAATGCTGCTTTGTAGGTCATGTTGCATGTCATGCTAAGCCTAGAGAATGACGAATTGTAGATGGATTTCGGTGTATAACAATATACATTGTGGTCAATGAACTGCACCAGGTGTCAAAACACATATCATAAGACCATGAGATATGACCTGTTGTGTTATGGGTGTTTTTTGTCCTTGGACCCCTTTCGAAATTGTATTTCATCTCTCTTTTGTTTATCCCGTTTTGAAAACCAAATATATAGTATCCATAAGTGCATACAGTTCGTTTTCCATTTTTCAACATAAGTTTTAGGACGACGTCAATGTATTCTTTGAATGTTTATTTTAATAACCAAAATGCTAAGTATAGCGGGTAGAAATTGGTTTTCAAATAGAAGGTTTTTTAAAACTTCACGCTTAGTGAAGATTAGCTGCAGTGGTGTTGAAAGAACAACAAGAAAGAACCCCAGTAACATTAAATATGGGATAAATCATTACGATGTTGTTTCATCTTAAGAAGATTAAATTTTCTATTCAGAAGCACAAAGAGGGTTCTTATTTAATCATTGGCTCCATTGTATCTGGCGGAAGAGATCAAATTGGATAATAAAGTCAATGCTTTAACCAAGACTTCAACATGACCATGAAGACAATGTATTGAATTTCCCTGAATCAACAAAAATTCGCCCAAAACAGTTATTTGGATTCATTAAATTGTCATAAGAGGCGTATTTGTCATCAATTGTTGTCTCCTAATCTACAGTGTTAAACCACCTGCAGTCAATATTCTTCTTAGTGATAGCATCAGATTCATTGTGTCTGTATTTTGGGAAACTGGGCAATTAACAGAAACAGATTTACTTCTTATTTTTTCCAATATTTTTGGCATGCCAAACACACGAACCTGATAGAGAATTCTCACTAGGCTGTTATAGGTGTCAAAAAGTCTTCTTTTTCAGATTCGGCATTTTAATACTACAAAACGTTTGTAAGTTATGGGCAGTTTTACGGTATTTGCACTCGGCCGATTTTTCGTCTTTAAGCAATTACTCTGAGAAAAGTATGACAGGTACGCAGAAATTTGTCTTGGTGGCAGTCTTGTACTATATTGAAGTATATGTGTACCAAATTTTACCTTGCTACGATGCTTACTTTTGAAACAGTAGGCGATTTATGACCAATTCTTGCACTTTCTTGTGTCTCACAGAGAGTTTCACATATTTTTATGGCAACACAGAAAAGCAAAGGCAGGCACTTGTGATTCATGTTAATGATGCCTGTCTAGACCCATGTCTTGGGCATAAAATACAGCAGGTTTCATCTGAATAACTTATATACAACATGACTTGGGTCCTAAAATGTAAAAAATGGCAGATGTCAAAAATTTTGTTTTCGATAGACCATCAGTTGCTTTATATGCTGGTATGAGTAGGTATCAAAGAATGTGTATACCGTTTGTGTTAATTTTGAAGCTTGAGACATATCTCAAGGTAAAACAGAAACATTTGTTTCACTAACCATAATCGGTTTTCAGAATGTGAGGCTTGAATGTGATGTCAAAAAAAGCATGTCCTCTCCAACCCATAGAAAAAACACTAAGTGTTTTGTAGGAAAAACAAGCTATTTGTGTATCTTTTGTTCAATCATGTGCCTTTACAAGTATGTGACAAATACAAGTTAAAAAGATATCCAGGCCATGTTCATACATTTTCTTAGAAATTAAAATTCATGATGTCAAAAAAATGTCCTCTCCAACCCATCAGAAATTTTGCTCTGCTTCGTGCGTTTTAATATTGGATTCATTGAAGAAACAGCCATGGTTATACAAACTAAGTAAACCTGGATGCCTAAAAAGGGTTTTGATAAGTATTGAAAATGTCAAATATATTATCTTTCGTTATCTATTACACTATTTTGAGAAAATCAAAATTGAGAAAAAAGTTGATTTATTTGTGTCATATATCGATATAATTGTAATTTTTTGCTATTAACTGAATGACTTTAAAGGATAATAACCAAATATCTTGCTAATGGAGCCATCAAAGATGATTTTTCAAAAGGCGTCTGATTTTCGGTCATTTTCGGCGGTTTTTTGCTCCAAAACACTATGTTTGACACAGCCGAACACCATGAGTTTCAATCGTACAGTTACAAAACTTGACATGGGGTTAATAGGATACCTAGGGATTATTAACCATGGAAATCATGTGTCTTTTGAGACTAATACCCTACTCAACAGAAACTTTCAAGGTAATGGCAAGCCAGATTTCTGTAATTTCGTAATAAAAATGGTTAAAAAAAAATTGTGGCATGTTTAATCAAAATTTAAGTTTTGTATGGGTTTTGATGTTCCTATACAACAATGTGGCTTGATTTCCAAGAATAAGAATGGGTGAAAATTGTTTCTGGACGGATAATTTTCCTGATAAACAGTTTTTTCAAGAATCAACCCTTGCCTACTTTAAGTAGCGGTATTTTGGTAGTGAACCACCAAATCACTTCAGTCCTCTTTGATTACAGAAACAGTAATATGTTATTTTTATGATAGGATGATGGAAATTCTCAAATTCCAAACTTTATTTTGACCCCCCATGAGACACTTTGAGTGCAAATACTGTAAAACTGCCCTTATGAGGAATGAAAGCAGTGCTGTGAACGATTATATATAATACATGTGGTGTCAAGGATGCATTTATTATGATAATAGTTATAACATCCTTATCAGCGTGTAGCTAGATAAACTTTTTTTAGGCAAATATAACCACTTCCTTTAATATCATCATTAGAAATTTTGACAATTGAAGGAATCTGTGTTTAGGAAGTCTAGATTGATTTTGTTAATGGCTACCCATTACGACTCCAAAAGTAAATTGGATTAAGTGAAAGGAGCCTTCAACAATGCTTAGCTTGCATGGGTTTACGCTTCAACAACTATGGTGGTGCCACAATTGATGCTTAAAATAAGTATTTTCCAAGCAATGCTATTAAAGACACAACAAACTATAAGCGTCAAGAGGTTTTGTTTAAAGATTTAGTGCATCATATATATTTACAATATGAAGTGAACATTTTTATTCAGGGCTAAAAAGGTAAGAAAAGCAGAAAAAAGAACACAGTGTATTACATGCATTTGTGCAGTATAGCTTGATTGGTGCACATGACCCTTGAAAAAAATACGGGCTGGACTAAGTTGGATATGGTTGAATTGTGACGCAGTGACAGGTGTGGCTCACAGCTACATCACGTTATGAGCTCAGGCATGTGGTCCTTTTTATGATTTTCTCAGGTCAAAATTGGTACTGTCATAGTTCCTCCTGATTGGCAAACTGACAAATGTGAATGTAATCTCTACACAGGGACCCACATATCAAGAGTAACTATATATATGCCAAAAAAATTACATATATAATTTTATGAATTAAAAAGGTAGCCTGCTGTAGTTGCGAGTGAGAGTGAGCAGGCTACAACACTTCCTTGGACTTAAATTTCATCAGTCTGCAGCCTCGCTCGCTCACCTGCCTCCCCAGCAGATTGTTGTCAGTCAGTTAAAAAGATGCACTGAATTCAAACATCAATCAGAAGCACAATTGGCAGTTTGAATTGTTGTAGTGCAATCGCTAAAATAAAAGGTAGAGGCCCGAGTGGCCTGAGTGAAGCATTCCGAGATAGTTCTGATTTATGAGTTGATTTTCTTTTTAAGGAAAAATTTCCGGAGTCTTCATTTTCCCTCAGTTTAACAACATTAAAAAAAACATAAATCTCTGAGATTACTTTGCTGTCAGTTTCCTTTCCAGTTTAAGAGAATTGATAATTCATGCTTCAGAAAAACAAAGAAAGCTCTTAATAAATGAATGTTTCTATTGTCTTCGGTTGAGTAAATAGCGCAACGTAAGTTCAATTGCAACTACTGTGGTATGATTTGCATATCGCATAATGAAGGATGTTTGTCGTGCTAGAATTGGTAATTAGTAGTCATTTACTGTTTGTATTTAAATGACGCCTGTAAGCCTATATATATATATATATATATAATTTTCATGACTCATGCCATTTCTCCTTTTCTTTGTTCATGGAGGCTCATCATTTTCCGCATAGTCATTCGGATGGATGGATCGATGATTTGGCTTTATGTCCAGTATTTATGCACTAGGTAGGTTAATTAGGACAGGAGGAGAACACGGCAATGAGGTGAAGTATGATCGAAACAGCTATCCAACATAGGCCGAGGTGACCGAGCAAGTACTGGATTCAAAACCTTGACCCAGCGATTAGCCGCCTTGGTAGCATGCTACCACCGGACTAACCCTCCCTGTGAAAGTCATTTGAAAGACAAACTTGAGTGGCAGGTACGAATGGACAATCAAGTTACACATAGATGTATATGTATACAAGAGATGGCTGAAAGAAATTCAATTCTTTTATGCAGACAGCTTTGGTTACTCTTGGGAAATGTGGTAACTGTGACGTGATAATGACTAGTGACAGTCTGAGGTAAAAAGAAAATCCGTTAAAATGCAAAATATGAAAATGTATGAAATTGGATCATTAAAGCAAAATGTCTTTTTCAGATTGTGGCATCAGATACAAAAAGCATTAGTTTTTTTTCAGAACATTTCAGACATGTGATTGTGCATATAAATGATAACCCTTCAGTGACAAGAAGAAATAGAAGGCAACATATATGTAGCATCCCACTTTATGTATTGTCAGTTTCCAATTGTCAAAAGACTGGCACATTGCTTTTGACTCCAAAATAATCCATGAATTCACAGTGATCTTCTCTTATTTGTATATTCCGACCAACAAGGTCTTCCTGATTTGAATAGAAAATATTTGCTATGGACCAACAACCAATTCTCTATGGCATTAATCATGGTCCATGCTGTTCTTTCTCACATTCAACCTGCAGTTTTAAGAAATTCATTTGCAGCGGAGCATAATTTCCAAAAAGTGAAATAACAATGTTTCTCCCTTCTGACTGGAATTTATGCTTTATGGGTTTTTGAAATCAGGTACATGTACAGTTCAACCCAATATTTTTTCCGAGCAGACACTCACACTTGCCAAACCCAATGCTTCCATGCACTTCCATGCCTTTGCTCTCCCCCGCTCTCACTTGTCATGATAACAGTTATTTTGCTTCACACGAACGTTACGGAGGTCTTTTGGCGTCGGCGGGATGGTCTTTCCTGGCAATTTGGATGATTTTTTGATAATTTGTGACATCCCGCCGACGATTGTTCACATATCGGCGGATTCCTAGAAATGGGGACCAGCGGGATATATATACTTCCCCTGCCCCTGTGGGACACTTATACTGCCCCTGCGGGAAATCGGCAGCCTCTCTGGCAGTTTTTTGCGGCCTCGCCGGCAGTTTTTGACATCTCGCCGACGGTTTTTGACATCCCGCCGACGATTAGATCTTGCCCCACAGGCATATGATCTTGTCCCGCCTATTTACGGTCCTATTTCATGGATTTAAGATCTTATTCTGCCGTTTGAAGATCTTATTCCGCCGATTTGAGATCTTATTCCATCGTTATATGTCTCTAATTAATTATGTAATCGTAATATAATCATTGTGTGTCGCTGAGTTAGCCATTTTTCTCCTAGAAATCGTCTGCCCCTCTCCCACCAGTCAAAAAAAGTTCTCCGCCATGTCCTGTGAGAACTTAGCATTAGTTTCTATAACTGTATTTATTCAAAGTGATCTATACTTTCAGAGTGTGCTGGGGAGTGAGGGCATGAAGGAGCGAGGGTAAGAACTAAAGGATATGGAAGCCATTGGAAGGGCGTCATCTTCTGGATAGCATAGGAAAATATTTTTAATCTTATCGTATTCTATGACGTATAGCCGTCCCTGCAAACCACTATTCGATTTTATCACCATTAATTTGGCCTGGATTGCAAAATATTATAAGGAGTCCCCAGCACACTCTGAAAGCCTTAAAGGGGTCACCCTCAATAGAGAATTGTCAAACAAAAAAAATACTGTATAACATATAAATAGTTTATTTATCTTTTTTCATAACTTATTCTCTGTTAAAAATAAATATGTCTGAGTCTGAGTCTGAGTCAGTGAAAGGGATCAGGCTGATCTGATTACTTGGAATTTCTTTCACCCTCCACAATTCTTTGCCAAAGAGCATTGGTGCTAATTTCAGAATATTTGTCGGTGTGATGCACAATGGCAGGTTAGTCAGATCAGTTGACATTCCCAATACATTATTACTAAGTGCCATATATTTATTTTGTACCTCAAAGCAATTTCTGCCCCATTTTATTTTAGAATTATATTACAAGATTAGCAAAGGCTTAGACTTCTTAGACACTTTCAGTGTTCAAAAATATATTTTTAAATAGTTAGGTTGGGGGTAAAACAAAAAAGAAAAGTTGACTGATATGAGGGCTAGAGTGCAATCGATTTGATCATGGGAATGACAGTTACTTTAGCTTGCTGTCACCTTGTGAAACAGCAAGGTGACTGTCACTCCTGCGGCCGAAACAGACTGCACTATTGCCCGCACATCAGTCGACATTTGTATTATGATATCTGACACATTAATGGTTCCTATATAGCCTTTTGGAGTAATATTTACCTCATACTGTGGGTAAGGACATTCATGAATCTGTCATGCAGTGGTCTAAAGCTACGCTCTGGAGATCCATTCCATATATGGATATACCCTAGATAAAGGCTGAAACATTTTATGAATCAGATAGAATTTTTTTTCAAATGGAAGATTTTTCAAACTCGATTTTTCTTTTAATTAGCAGTGATGTTAAAAAGCAAGAAAAAAGCCCGACAGTAACATTAAAATGGGATAAATCACTAAGATGGTGTTGTCTCATCTCCTTCAAGCTTAAGAGGATTAATTATTCTCTTCAGAAACACAAAGAAGGCTCTCATTTAATCATTTGCTCTATTGTATTCCACAGGATTAATCTGACTTGATTATAGAGTCGATGATGTTATCAACATGGCCATATAGTGGCAATGCTTTGAATATCCTTAATCAAGCAAACTATTAATAACATACCCCAATGCTGTTATTTTAATTCATTTTCCTTGACAGTTTAATTAAATTGTCATTAGAGGTGTCCTATGTTATCTCCTTATTAGATAGGAGGTGAAACAATCCAGAAATGTTGACTAATCCAGAAATGTTGCCAAAGCACCAAATTCTTCATATTCACTGTGAAATTAGTACTCCGTGAGTCATGATAGATGATGTGTCATGACCAATTGACCAGCATAGGTACCATTGAGGCTGTTTGACTAGTCATGGTCACCAGGATGACTCATGATCTGACATAACTGATTTTTTGGTCACTTCTGAATACCTGTGGAAACAGAGGAATGATTTGCGATATATCAAGTCTCTTTCAGACTGTCGTCATGTGCAATCAAGAAAACATTTTCGCTTCCTTCCAGTCTACATACTGCTTTTGGCTTTGAAATTAGTACATTTGTCTCTGAAATTAGTACATGTCTCTATCTGAGCAACCTGTTATCTGTCCAGTTTTTGCCTTCTCGAGCAGTGTTTGTCTCAGCAGGTAAATGCCATTGAAAGCAACAGTTTCATCATGAAATTTTATACAGCTGACAGCATCATGATACAAACACTAATTTCACTGCAAATAGATCCTCTCGTTCCTCATCACTAACAAAACCACTTTAAAACATAACTTTCTAGCAAATTTGGCGTAACAAATTTGTCATAGAGTGAACCAAAATAACTGTTTACCTTAGAAGCTCAAATAGCTTTGAGCTTAGCGATCAGTTTGGATAATTATTATATCCCCATTTCTGATTCATTAGACCTGCTTGAAGTTGAAGTGCACATCAGAAAGAGAAAATTATGCATTATCTGCGTGTACCTTTTGATCAATAATGCTTTTCAGCTCAAATAAACTGGGTGCATTGTGCTCTATGGTATCTTGTTACAATGAAATGCTATGTATCTAAAAAGAATGGATAATTGAAAAGATTGCTTTTCATGCAAAATTCCATTGTTCATTGCTTCAAAGCAACGGATTAATGTCACCCTAATTCAAGGATGAGGGTAATGAGAGGAGGAGGGAAGAGGAAGTGGAGAGTAGGGATAAGAAGAAGACGATAACAAAGAAGAGGAATAAGAGAAGAAGGAGGAGAAGAGGAGGAAGAAGAAGAGGATGAAGGAGGAGAAGAGGAGGAAGAAGGAGAAGGAGAAGAGGAAGAAGAAGAGGAAGAAGAAGATGAAGAAGAAAAAGAGGAGGAGGAAAGAGAAGAGAAGAGGAAGAAGAGGAAGGAGAAAAGGAGGAAAAGTAAGAGGTAGAAGAAGAAGGAGAAGAGGTGGAAGAATAAGGGTAGAAGAAGAAGGAGAAGAGGAGGAAGAATAAGGGGTAGAAGAAGAAGGAGAAGATAAGGAAGATGAAGAAGGAGATGATAAAGAAGATGAAGATGGAGAAGAAGAACAAGACGATGATGATGAAGAAGAAGATGGAGACGAAGAAGAGAAAAAGAGGAGGAAGAAGAAGAGGTGGAGGAGAAGATGAAGAAGATGACGAAGATGAAGAAGAAGATGAAGAAGGAGAAGAGAAGATAAAGAAGAAGAAGAAGAAAAAGAAAGAAAAAGAAGAAAGAGGAAGAAAAAGAAGGAGAGGAGGAGAAAAAAAAGAGGAATAAGCTGGGGAGGAAAGAGAAGAAGAGGGAGAAGATGAAGAAGAAGATGATGAGGAAGAAGATGATGAAGAAGAAGAGGAGGAAGAAGAAGAAGCATATGAAGAAAAAACGGAAGAATAAGAAATGGGGGAAGAAGAAGAGGAGTAGAAAGAGGAAGAGGAAGAAGTAGAAGAGGAGGAGTAAGAAGAAGAGGAAGAAGCAGAAGAGGAGGAAGAAGAAGAGGGAGAAGAAGAAGAGGGAGAAGAAGAAGAGGGAGAAGATGAAGAAGAAGAAGAAAAGGAAAAGGAGGGGAAGAAGAGACAGAAGTAGAAGAAGAAGAACAAGATGATGAAGAAGAAGATGATGAAGAAGATGAGGATAAAGAAAAAGAAGCGGAAGAAGAAGGGGAAGAAGAAGAAAAGAAGAAGAAGAATAGCTTTTCCCATCTAAAGCTAATATGGTATTAACGACGTTATTTGTGGCCACGCTTCATGAGAATTTTATGACAACAAATTTACCCACGGTCTTGAAATTGGGTTTGACATGTAGGTGGCTTTTGGAGTAATAATGCAGCCAGTGTCTCACTAATCATAGTTGCTTTAACCTGGCCACCTTAATTCTTGGATGGGCTTGGGTGCACTGGGCACTGGTTTGATGGTGGTGCAGAGGTGGCCAGGGTCAGCTTATGAGGGTCAGCAGTCTGATGCCTCGCGAACAATGAGTTATTGTCGAGGGGATCTATATTATTATCACAGCCAATCCATTTTCTTTCGGGCCTTTGGTGTGACATCTATTTATCTCA
Source organism: Platynereis dumerilii (assembly GCA_026936325.1). Taxonomy (NCBI): domain Eukaryota; kingdom Metazoa; phylum Annelida; class Polychaeta; order Phyllodocida; family Nereididae; genus Platynereis; species Platynereis dumerilii. Next base: position 115,491,017 of record JAPTHN010000001.1, read on the forward strand.
GGGGCTTCCATCATCCTCACTACGCTGCAGGAAATGCTGTCCATCCTGTCAAAGTAATTTGAAGTGCAAAAGGATTACCAGCCGCCCCAATTTGATGTGGCAACGGCTATCTTTAATTTCATCTTCTCAACAGAAAAATTCTTTATCAAATATTCAGTTATATAAGAGCCAGCATCATGATATTATTTACGTAATCATCTACCTATTAAACGAATATACATGTAGGTTCAGTATGTCTAATTGTCTATATGATTCTACTCATTTCAAATAGTTATTTGTTTTGAACATCATTATCAAAAATGTTTCAACCAAAAAGTTTCAAAATCAAATGTTGAAACATTTTTTTGATATAATGGTTTTATATCTTGGCAATCTATATGTTTTTAATCCTGTTTATTCATCTGCATGGTTATTCCAAAGAATTCTTGGAGGTAAATATCTTATATATCAGTAATATAAGCTATTGCACCCATTGTGCCCTTTTCTTTTTTCTGTTGTTTACAGTTAAGATTCTGTGGAATACCAAAATAACCAACTTGGAAATTTCTCCGCTCTAGATTAACTGCGTTGGCACAGCTAAGAAAACTCCATCCCACCAGCAAAGCTGCGGCATGCAATCATTATATTCAGATGAGATGTAAAATTACATATCTGTGAATATTTCCAGATTTCCTAATTAAAATATAATGTCACAACTGTGTTGTTTTTGGATCCCCTTTAGGAAGGGTTTTAGTAAATACGACATTCAAAACATTCAGATTGCATCTACTCCTAAGTGGTGAATTTTCACCTTGTAGAGCTTTCTGAGAGTGTTTTCTTGGCAGTTTTCGTGTTAATGCAGAAAGCGAAGCCTCTCGTGGAGGAAAAAATTCGGTGCCACTCTCAAAATGACATGTCTTAAGGTCTTGAAGGGTTCATGTCACATCAGAATCCCTGGGTGGCCTTGATTGATGTGCATCAAGTCTCTTTCAGACTCTCGTCATCTGCAATCGAGAAGCATTTCCACTTTCTTCCGATTCACATATCATATGCTGTTAACGGTTTACTCAGCTTCTATTTGACGTATATGTCAGTTGCAAAAAATGTTATTATATGTATATATTTCGCCTTCTAGCGCATGGTGTTGTAGCCCACGGAACTTGTGTGCAGTAAGTACACTGTAACTAACTTTGTCTCGCTGTTAAAACTGACGAATGACAAGTGCTTACATACTGGCAATTCCTTGTGAGGTCATATCAATACACAGGTAATTTGTGAGGTCATATCCTATACTTTCAATGCCATCAAAACAAGTCACCTAGAGAGTCACGGAATCACCACTGAGGTTACACGTTACTCGATGACGAATCGACAGTTCTTTTCAGATGACTATATTAAGTACTCGTCATTCTGAGACTGACATTATCACGATACTGTCCTTCTAAGACTGTGACGTTATCACAATACTGCATAATCATAGCCAGTAGGCACTGGAAAGAAAACTGTTATTGTCTGTAACTTTTACTATGTTATTAAATACACTGTTTTGCTGTAGCCTCACATCGATTTTTGTAAATTTATTTGTCATCATAAAACGTTTTTCTCTTTAGATATACATCATTATGAATTAGTTAACCAACACAGGACCATTGGACACCTACCTATTATAATATCACATTTGCAGTTTATGCAGCCGTGCACTAAGGAAATCCACACAGTGCAATAAAATGGACAACATCAGCTCCCCCTGTTGAAAAATCATGTCATATAGTCATTGACTTAAGCCTTGAGATTTTTAAAAGGCTTGTATCTTCTAAGGCAGGAGCTGGACCCCCATAGGCATAATACCATTGAATTCTGCTGAGTTTCAATGTACTAAAACCTGTCTTGCCTAATAGGTCCGTTTCCTGCTTTGATCGTAAATCTCAAATAAAGAATCCATAGTTGTTGTGATGTACATTTGGTCTCATGATTTTTTTCCCATTGCACAGACAGGAAGTCTCAGTTGTAGAGTGGATAGCCCACCGCTTTCTAATACTGAGTTCCAGGGTTCGATTCCAACACATGGCAATATTTTCCCCAACTAATTTGAAAACAAATGAGAATTTGAGTAGCGTTTGACAGTGCACTGTTCTTTGGGATTTTATGCTGGTCTGCAACTGCAAAACTAAATTTTACTTGTCATGATGTAAGTCTCTGATTGGTCACTCTATTAATAGACTGATATCAGGCAATACATATGTACATGAAATTGGGGCCTCAATAGAATATTTGACCTTCTTCTGCTGTTCTTAAATGTGCATAATCAAGCTACTTCATATCCCCCAAATTCCTGCCTTGCTCTTTAATCTCAATGAAAGATTCCACAATGTTATGATGCATATTGGTGTCATGATTTTTTTCTCACTTCAATGTTGTATGTCTCAGTGGCTGAGTGGTTAGCATGCTGGCCTTGTAATTTTGAGGTCCAGGGTTCAATTCCGCTGCATGCCAAATGCCTAACTACTAAATTTAGATACAGATAGGAAGCCATCTGGTGATAGTCATGCTGCAAAGTGGGTAGGTAAGTATTGAACAAATTTCAATCTGAAGGTTTAATCCATCCATGTCACCATTAGTTTTACTGCTTTTTTCCGAATGTCATAAAGTACATTGATGAACAATCCGACCTCACTCAATTTGAAGCTAATAATGTAACACTGAATACACATGTATGCTATTTTATGTTGATAAAGTTCAGAAGTCACCAGATCTGAAGTATATTGACATTTCTTTTGTTGGGCTTGAAAGCTGTGTGTGTTCTGTTTCACCTACAAGCAAAACATGTGTTTGGAAATGTGGTTTGAGTATTGATGCAAATTGCATACCAACGTTAGTAAATACACTGTACTACAATACATTATACAGCTGAGTACAATCTCATTACTGCTATTATTTAAATTGCATGCCCTGTAGTAAATATAGCAATTTGTGGAATTACAAATTACATTCATCTATTCAGATTTTTCTGGAGCAAACTTCAAGACATGATTTTTCGTTGCTCGAACACGGAGGTTTTATAAATCTTCTAGTTCATTAACCCATATATAAACCCTGTGAACCAACACTGATGTTCTGTCTCTGAATCCAACCCATTCAAATTACTAGGGATTATTTACTGGCACCCTCTGATCGAATCGAAATGAGAATCAGTTGCTCCCTGACAAAGTTGAGAATTTAATTTTCTTCGTCTAACAGAGTAAGGAGTTGTGGGAGCTGCAGGAGCTTCAGGACAGTCCATTACTTGCAAAAGAAGAAGGATGCTCTCTTGTAAATTGAAACAAATTACAAGTCCGATTAGTTTGATAATAAAGTATCTTGTTCTTACCGAAATATATTTCAGCTTTTCCATCTTTCATGTGTAATCAGATGCATAAATGCATTAATTGAAGGTAAACGACAACTTTAAAAGCTTTGCAATTGCCAATATTTCTAATTATTTTGTGCTCTGACTTGTAAGCACTCAAGAGAAATTTGACTTCTTGAAACTAAGTCAAATTGCCAATTTTTTTTCTGCTATGCATTGTTTATCCATGGTTATTTCATCTCTTTGCTCATAATTCACATAACTGGCCACGGATTTATTTAGCATTTCTGCAATGCCTTTCACAGAGTCCTGTTTTCCGTGCCGAACATTTTAAAAATATTGTAACAATCATGGTAATCAGCGAAACACAATGTCCCTACAAAGAAAATGTCTGCGTAGCAATACATACTGGGACACCTAGGTGTATCTAGATGCGGCATAGCATGCAGCGAATATGCCGACGCTCATGGCGTCTTTCTTATTTCCCATGTTACTTTTGGGCCAGGTGGGCATGGCCCAATTCCCCCCCAAAATACCTGGCTTATTGTAAGGACAAAATATTCCAAACCACTAAAAATGACGTCTGTGACAATATTAAGCAGATGCTGAAATTCAATATTCACAATCTCTAAAGCTTTAAGAAGGTATCATCTTCCAAATGACAATGCGTTACAAATGGATGTGCACAAACATATAGGCTGGCAAGCAATATGATACTTCTAGCTTGACAATGCACTGGAGTTTTTGCAATAAAGATAGCTGGTCTAACCTTAATAGTACTTCCAAGCCTGGGTGCATTAGGCATGTCCAGACAAAGTGGTGATGCCCACAGGGAAACGCCTAATGCCCTGAGAGCCAATCTGGAAGGCAGCTCAGCAGAGGTCTGTGGACTCCTGTAGTGGGACCCTTAATATAGACTCCATCAGAACTTGCCTCGAGTTGCAAATGATAAAATCGGACATCTATCTCAATATCACTCTGAGCGGAGGATTGTGGGATTCAAATCTGAATCAATAGTAAAGTCGATCTTTTTTTCCCTTCTTTCATTTATTGTTGTCAGGACAGTATTGGTTTTTTGATAATCAACAATTACAAATTGCAGGTGAATACTGACTCAACTGCAGGGTGTGCAAATAATGTGTGAAAATAAAAAGGAACATAAAATGCAAATAGAGACATCATACATAGGCCTACACGTATAATGGCCACTTTAATTATCTTCCCGATGGAAGGATAAAACAACCGAAACAGGCTCATATCCACCATTTACAAGAGAAGCATTTTATAAGCAGCTGAAGATTCACAACTGTATGCATAAACACTTTAAGGAGATTCGACAAAAACAGATTGATAAAGGAAATTAGAAAATATATAGCATACTATTTAGCAATTAATATAGTCTGGAAAATTTTACTTTCCCAAATTTCAAGTTGACTCAAAACCTCATGCCACAACAAATCCACAGTCATTGCAGTTTTAAATCCATACTTTGCATTTTTTTCATAGATTGAATTATGTGTGTGCATAAGATGCCATTTCCATTCCTGTGCTTGAATTCCGTATTCTATAACGAATGTATGAAGAAATCATTACATCAAATCAAAGCAAGGATAGCCACGGCTCGAGAGCTTCATATTACGAATGGGGAGAAGGAGACATGTCATAATTATTTGTTATTCTAAAGCATTTCCATTTCATGGAGATGATATCATTTCAACTTCCTTGGATGTATGGAAATTGAAACTGTTAATAAGAAAGAGTTTCTTGCAATGATAGGCAATTCATTCATTCTAGGAAATCCAAGTATAATGAACCTTGTAAGGCGGAGAGGTTTTCTTGAAAATTCGACAATGTTAAAAAATAATGGCAGAGCAATAGAAGGTCAAGCATCTTGGAATTCAAAGGAGGAGAAAATGAGGCATGGTGATGAGGACCAAAATGATACATAACAGGAACGATTGAATGTCAACATGGCTAAGGACATGAAGGAGGATGAATGTTAATATGACAATGTCGCATTCATGTGCCTGGCAAAGGTCAATAACCCATCCTGACCTCACCTGATGTCAGGATAATGTTTGTGACATCACACTGATGTCCTCTGATGTCAAAATAAGTCAAATTGCCCCCAGCAAATTTTTAAAATTTTTAATTAGTGGTTAGCAAAAAAATTACCATGAGCTAAGCTTACTTTGCACTCCTTCCAGAATTACCACCTGCTTGATGAGATATGATATGAGTACTGCTGAATATGCTGCATCAGAAAGATAAAACAAGTTTCTGACTCTTCCATAAACTACAGTGCTCAGCTGCCACAACAAAATATTGCTGTAGGTAGAATGTATTTGCAAGAGATCATTAAAAGGTATGCTCTTTTGCATCTTCCCAGTTGCCTCCTTGATTTATCAATGGCTGTATGCTTCCAGGACACACAGCACTGTAATATTTATAGCAGCTATATATTTGGAATGCCTACGCTTCCAACAAGTTGCTGTTTAAGCTTGGCTCTCTCACTCAGCCAGGAACACTGTCTTGTGAGTTTTGACTTTTTCTCCCATGGAAACTGGAGCGATTGCCTCAAATCTCAGAGAAATTCCTCAAAATAACAGAGTTTTTATAAATATTTATTTCTCAATGATTTTAACAAATCGCTGTGGCATTCAATGGATTGATTAACTCAAGTCACTACTGCTTTCTGTTTTCAAGACTGGCCTCAGAATGAATATCTCTCCAGAGCAGGGCAGATATTTACTACAGGGAGTCAATTGCTAACAGCTGCTAATCCCGATGTGGTGAATTCGTGGAATGGAGTCAACAGAATAGGGGCATCAGCCCAGAATAGGGCAGGCAATCAGTGAGGTAATGATTCTGGGGCTTTATTAGATTACGACTAAACTTCGTGACAAATTGGGTTGCCCGTAAACAGCCAAAAAAAATAGAAATATAGACGCATCTATTAGAACGAGGTTCAATACGAAGAATGATGCTAAAACATTGCTTCAGACATTCAGAAACCATCCTCGATCCCCTATTTTAGAGGAAACAACACTTATTATCAGTGTTGATATTTATATTTTTCCCTATGAGGAACGACTCTTGCTCTCACGTCTCACTTTTCATTTGAAAAACACAAATTTATTGCTGAAATGTAGACTGACCAGTGGTCACTCATGTGCAAGAGGAAATGAAGTAACAGGACACGGCATGGTCCATTTGGTCCATTCTACAGCAGGTCGTCTTCCGGCATTTCCTTTTTTAGTCAACCACATGGTAATACACCATTTATACTGTATCAAGTAAATATTTACACACTTTAGCATCCTTTTTAGCCAGAAATGAGTTGAAGATCATAATACTTCACCAAATTACAATGTTATTGACAAAGCTGAGTTAGCTGCACATGATTTACGCATCGATCTAAATACTGCTCACTCCCTGTATTTCAATTCAATATTTAACAACACATGAAACCGTTTCACCAATAAATCAATCTTCATATTGGCTGAAAAATTTCAAATGTATCCTTTAAGAAATCGATTTATTGATAAGCAATTTTGATGTGCAAGCTGATCTTAACTCAGTTTGGGCATCAACAGCTTTTACCATTTCAAAAATAAGCTGATGGACAAGGGAAGTGGAGTTGACAAGTGAGACAGGTCTGCAGGAAGGCAGTATCGGTTGCCGGAACTGGAATGGAACACCCAGAGGAAAATCAATCAAATGGTCTGTCTTGGCTAAAGTGGTCCACTCATGAAGGTACGTGACCCACCCCTCAGCCTCAGCCAACTTTATCTTCAACTAATGAAAGGCCTTCTCACCCACAACCACTTTAAAGTAACTTTGGTGGGATCCATTCACAGCCAGCCTGTCACAATTAAATAAGCCGGTTGGTGGTCAGTTCTAGCATCTGGAATCAATAAGCAATTCTCAGACGGACCAAATCTGCCCTGCCCGTCACCGCTTCAGGCAGTCATAAAATGGAAAATCCCATGAATATGGCGATTATGGCAGGACAAACATACAAATATTGCGGAAAAAATTGTGAATGTTTGATTTACCCGGTGCTATTGCCTCCTGACGGATAAATTGCTGTGAATGATTTCTACAGTATGCAAAGTGACTTCATATTAATTACTAAATATTTTGAAAATCGTTATAAATAACCAGCTTTAATAATCAGAGTAGGACGGGGCAAGAAGCCCGGGTAAGGTGAGAGGCACCCTCAGGGATATATCTAAACTTACATATTTCATGCGTTTTCTTATTGATAGGACTGAAGCTAGAGGCTTTTTAGGTGACATCTCAAATTTCCAGGGCAAACAGCACCAAACCATAGTAATAATAATAATAACGATAATAATAATATGCATTTATACGGCGCTAATTTCAGTAAACTGCTCATCAGCAGCTCAACAGAAATTAAAGAAATGAAAAAAATGTGCATGGTTTTTGTAACTTTGATTAATTCTTTGAAAGGGGTTGTCAGAAAAAACTTTTTTAAAGAGTATATTGGATATCCGCTTTGCTTCATTTTGACATTATAGTTCAAAATATAGAGGTCAAATTAAAATATGTTGGTTTGGGGCGAGAGGCCCCACATGTTATGGGGCATGAGGTCCCCTTCACTGGGGCTTCGAAGCTGCTTCTGGAACCGTTTAATAATGTGTACTTTACCTTAAATCTTGATAGAATAGCTAATTAAAATTTAAAAAATTTGGCCAAAATTGAAACAGGTCAAAAAATATTTAAAAATAAGCGTATGAACAGAAAAATTCTGATATTCAGAATAAGTGAATAGAATGCCTTAAAAATGAAAGAAGAACCCCGAAAAATAACTTTCAAGCTGAATGCACTCGCAAAAAAATTGCCATAGGATTATAATAGGTTGGCTTCATGCCCGATGGGTTGAGTAAGAAGGCTATTTTCAATTTTTTATAAAAATGGCAGTTACTCCTTGATTAAAATTGGTAGACATTTGTTTCACTAGTTATAAGTAGAGTCACTTCATACCTTCCCACAGCAAACACATTCAAATAATTGACTATAAAAAGTGGTCATATATATCACGTCTCGAAGTTAAGGGGGGCTGCATGCCCAACCCTACTCTATATTGAATGGTTTTTTATTTTTGTTTATTTATCTAGAAATATATTTGCAAGCTGGATAAAACAACCTGCACAAATATTCTGAGGGACTGCTGTAAACTAAAATGTAGGAACAGATAAAAATGTCAATGAAGGGTTTGCTCATGTGTAAATACAATGAAGAACCCCACTTATTTTATGTGATGAAGAAATTTCAGGAAGGTACTAATGAGTGGCAGAAATATGATTCCCACTACAGTACAACATTAGGGGTGAGTCTAATATTGGCAAGTGGCAATTACTATAATTGGTCATTTATGGCTCATCTTCATTAAAGCCAAGTAGTCTTGGTATAAGTCGAATACCAACAAGAGGTCATTGGACCAATCGTAAGGTAATGGATGCAGAAGCAGTTAATGTTATTGCATTTGACATGATATTTACTAAACAGGGACTGAAGAAAGAAACTGCATGGAGCCAATTCGAAAATGTTGAAATCTTCCTTAAAAATTAAAGCCAAGGTGCTACGCAGTCCTGTGATGACAATTCAAGACAGAATGTCCCACAAAACCTAACAAGAAGCATTTTAGCTACTGTCTACCTTTGTTTAAAACATTCCCACACCTCAGATTGGTTCTGTTCAATCCGTATTATCAAATGATTCTCATATATATATCACACAACAAAATACAATTTCTTGTAGAATTAATTTCTGGGAATCACACATTGCCTATGTTGGAGATAGGCCTACAACATATAATTATTTGTGACCAATAAAAGACTTTGATTGGTACAAGAGAACTCCAATTCGACACTCATTCCACCAATTTTCAAACGGGACATTTCGCATGGAAACATCTTTGATTCACCACCTGGGGTTTAACCGTTATCTGAACACATGCAGGAAAATGGAAATGCAACGTCTGACCCCCATCCTGCCTGGCGAACCCTTTTAATGATTCACATGGATTTGGTAGCGAGCATTCTAAAGCCATTAATCAAAGGTGGAAAAAGGACAACAGCTTTCTATAGCCCCAAAATGCGCACTTCCGATGTGTATGAATATGGCAGAGGCCATGTCATGATTTGTCTGCATGTTGCATGCATGAATCTGAACAGGGCATTGTGAAGGCAAATTGAAGGAACAAATGCACCCTGCCCTGAAGAAGATCTCCCATGACACATTGCGTGACATTTATAACAGAAACCAAACCAAAACAATTTGCAGATAGTTAATCCTGACAAGAAATTCAGGAACGGGTTCAGACATGAAAAATTGCTACAGCCGCAATGTTATCTGCACAAAATTCTGCTCCAAAGATTTACTCGTGGTCTCCTTTATTTTGATTGTACACAAATTTCATGTTTTCAAGCTTAAATAAGGTATCTATTATTGTTATCATTATTATTATAGAGGCAGGATGATTAAAACAACTTGTACCAGATTATAGTTATTCACCTTTCTGCTATTGTCTGAAGGCTAAGCAGTATACCTATCAGAAAACTTTAAATATATTTCCTTGCAATTCCTTCCAGCATCTTCAAAAATATAATTTGGTAATCTACGCAAAGCATGTGGAATGTATCTAAATGTTGGACTTCCAAGCTTCACAAAACAATCTAATACACAGAAAAAACACCATGCAGATTTGCGCTATACTAAATCCTACACATGTATATACAACATTATACATTTTATTCAGACGATCAACAACTTTCACCAAACAAATTACAAAATTTGGGACATCTATGGATTAGTGAAATATATCGCCTCTAACTATCGAAGAATTAATGCAGTATGTTTCACCAAAAACAGACAAGGTAATTAAGGTAGAATTGAGCTTAAATGTGCACGTCCATCACATAACATGCAGGACAACCTTTCTGAAAGGTGCAACTTATCCATGCAATCTGGTAATGACACACAGCGTAGCCATGCCACACAATGTTGCGTGCTTAACAAATTCTTATCATATAACCGCTGCAGAAATACAGGACAGATATATTACAAACCAAAATAAAGTACGATTACTCCAGCAGGAAGGAAGAATCAGCCACTACTTTACCCTTTAACACCTTTTGACTACCTCTGAATCACTTCCTTCTTTTACCTACTTGAAACTACCTTTTAAAATTACATTAAAATCACATTTAAACAACACTAATTTGAACTCAATCCCCCCCATTGTGTTTGATATACTTGATATTTTGCACCTCTGCTAATTGCAGTTACATTGGTAGCTGTCTAAATAGAGTTCTTAATGTAGGCTAAGGTTGTTGTAAGGAGTCAAAGGGAGTTGTAAAGAGATTTGGGATGGAGAGGAGAAAAGAGGGCAAAATAAGTAAACAGAGGACATTGACAGAAAATGTTCTTACTTTATGTTGAGTTGTACTGTAGCTTCTCCATAATCCCTCTTTTTTTTCGATAGGCTCTACAATGACTGCACGCGGCAGTGCACGCTTCTCTGAGGATGTCGCAGACACTATCTGTTTAATATCCAACGAAAATCAATTCAATCAGTTGAAAATTTTGATATTTTTAATCTCTGTTGTGGAGCGAAGATTATGTTGAATTACCTGCAGCACTTTTTACAACTTCCATTCTCTGACTGTGATTACCATTTTGATCTCTGCTTTGCTTTGGATACATTGTAATCGTGATTTTTGTCGGAATGGAAAGCGTTCCGAAATAGCTTTTGCTAGCATCCACTGGAATTGAAATATGAGCCTAGTAATCTGATGCATAAAGTTGCTATTTTCAACCTGATCTCTTGCATTTGATGAATAAACAAATCTGATTATTCTTGTTTTGGGCATTTGCCTTTTCGTATGCCGCTGACATTACTAATATTTGCACTCAGGGAAATAGACTCAGGCAAGACTGTAAAGAATAACAAATTTTTTATAATCCATGGGAAAATTTGAAATCAACACATATTGATTGGATGGCCTGTAATCTGTCACTTTTGAGACATTCCCACGGGAGGAGTTTTCCCTGAACAAAAGAACCCACTGGCTTAGGAGAAACAACTGGGCAGTCATTGAGTCTCCTGATTGGTCTAGGACATGGCCATTCTCATCAAATGTGATAAGGTTTTTTTTATTAGGTGAATATTTGCTAAATTTAGGTCAATGTCAGAGTTTATTGGTGTCACATGGATGTGAACTGATGATATTTAGTAGTAGCAATGTCTGTATTTATTGTGTTGAAAGAATTTGTGGATGTACGAGAACTATTTTCATCATGGGGCAATGGTAATTAGGGGTGTTTTGCTGACTGAACTATTTGCACTAGACTCCAAGGCAACTGAACATTGAAACTTCAGGTACAGCAAACTTCTGCCTCATCAACAGCTGTTGCAACAACATCACAGCAACATAGAGTGTTTGAAGGAGTACAAAAAATACAAAATGTCAAGTAATGTTTATTTAGAACACATGATTTAATCTTTGGTATTATATACCACTTTTGTAGCTTCTACTTACCCGAAAGTTGTGTAGTTTTACTTCCCTGACAGACATCAGGGAAACAATCACAATACGGAAATAATCTTTATTCAGTGCTTCTCAACAGAAAACAAAATTGTATCAGTTTATGATTTTTATAAATATTTTTTTTTTTCACGGATGGTGTTTATTCACACTTGTGGTTGTGTTGATCACTGTAAGATTGAAAATTAGTCCAGTGGAAAGCCAGGATATTAACAATTACTAAACTGCTCAAACTTAAAAACGCACTCTTCTTAAAAGTGCCATAAATTGTAACGTAAACTTTCGTATGCACTGCTTAGCTAAAGATAGGGAAAGTTTGAAGAAAATCCACAGGTTTCAAGAGAGCCAGACTCAATTTTGTTAGGTCATGGCAAATTTGGGATTCACATAGATGAATGAGGCTGTAATTAGAAGAATAGGCACCACATCCACATGTATGTTAATGACTTCAAACTGCCAACAAAGATGTCCACCAAATTTTCATTGAAAAACATTTTCACTTTATGCTAATTGTCCAAGCTTATGACACAAATGACAGTCACTTTACCTTGCTGCAACCTTGTGAAACAGCAAGGTGACTGTGAAACAGATTGCACTATCGCCGTCACATCAGTCAACATTCCTATTATGATATCTGACACATTAAAGGTTCCTATATAGTGCCTTTTGGAGTAATATATACCTCTTGCTGTAGGGAAGAACATACATGAATCTGTCATGCAGTGGTCTACAGCTACGCTCTGGAGATCCATTCCATATATGGATATACCCTAGATAAGGACTGGAACATTGTGTGTATCAGATCGAAATTGTTTTTTGAATGGAAGGTTTTTCAAACTCAATTTTTCTTATAATTAGCAATGATGTTAAAAAGCAAGAAAAAAAGCCTGGCAGTAACATTAAAATGGGATAAATCACTAAAATGGTGTTGTCTCATCTCCTCCAAGCTTAAGCGGATTAATTATTCCCTTCAGAAACATAAAGAAGGCTCTCATTTAATCATTTGCTCTATTGTACTCCGCAGGATTAATCTGACTTGATTATAGAGTCAATGATATTATAAAAATGGCCATACAGTGGCAATGCTTTGAATATCCTTAATCAAGCTAAACTATAAATAACATATGTACCCCAATGCTGTTATTTTAATTCATTTTACTTGACAGTTTTATTAAATTGTCATTAGATGTTTCTTATGTTATCTCCTTATTATAGATTGCCAAAGCACCAAATTCTTCATACATGTATCATGTAGCAAAAATTACAAATACATTGCATTTGCACTATTGAGGTTTAAGTAGACAACAATAACTGAATTGATTTATAACACGTGTGTACCTCTTTTGATAACAAAACATTTGCCACACTTCCTCTAAGAAAATTATAAAACTATAAAATAGTAATAAAATATAAGAAACACTTTCAAAATTATCATCAAAATAATGTTCAAATGGCAACCTCGAATCCATTGTTTGCAGATGCCTCATTTTGAAATGTGGCATTTTGATTATTTATGGTGAAGGACAGGATCATTTCACTGTGAAATTTGTACTCCGTGAGTCATGACAGATGATGTCATTGATGTGTCATGACCATACCCTTAGCATGTAGGCCTAGATAACATTGAGGCTGTTTGATTAGTCATGGTCACCAGGATAACTCATGATATGACATAACTGATTTTTTATCACTTCTGAATCCCTGAGTAGCCTTGATCAATTTAAATCAAGTCTGTTTCAGACTGTCGTCATCTCCAATCAGGAAAACATTTACGCTTCCTTCTGGTTTACATACTGCTTTTGGCATTGAAATTATTACATAATTATGTCTCTGATATTAGTACATGTCTCTATCTGAGCAATCTTTTATCGGTCCAGTTTTTGCTTTCTGGAGCAGTATTATCAAGTAAATGCTATTGAAAGTAACAGTTTCATCATGACTCTTTATACAACTGACAGCATCATGACACAAACACTAATTTCACTGCAAATGAAGCCACTTTAAATAAAACTTTTTAGCAAATTTGGCATAACAAATTTGTCATAGAGAGAACCTAAACAACCGTTTATTTTAGGAGCTCAAGTAGCTTTGAGCCTAGAGATCAGTTTTGATAATTATTATACCCCCATTTCTAACTCATTAGACCTGTTTGAAGTTGAAGTGCACATCAGAAAGAGAATATAATGCATTATCTGCATGTACCTTTTGATCAATAATGCTTTCAGCTCAAATAAACGGGTGCATTGTACTCGATGGTATCTCGTTACAATGAATTGTTATGTATCTCAAAAAAATGGATAATTGAAAAGATGCTTTTCATGCAAAATTCCATTGTTTATTGCTACAAAGCAACAGATTAACGTCACCCTTATACAAGGATGAGAGTAATGAGTCGAGGAGGAAAGAGGAAGTGGAGAGTAGGGATAAGAAGAAGAGCATAACAAAGAAGAAGAAGAAGAAGAAGAAGAAAAGGAGGAAGTAGAAGAGGAATAAGAAGAAGGAGAAGATAATGAAGAAGAAGAGGAGGAGGAGGAGGAAAGATAAGAAAAGGGAGAAGATGCAGTGAAGAAAAAGAAGAAAAAGGAAGAAGAAGAAGTAGAAGAGGAAGAATGAGATGGGAAGAAGAAGAGGAGGAGGAGAAAAGAGAAGAAGATTAAGAAGATGAGAAGATGAAGAAGAAGAAGAAGAAAAGGATGAAGAAGAAGAAAAAGAGGATATAGAAAGGAAGAATGAGTGGAAGAAGAAGAAACGAATAAGATGAACAGTATTTCTCATCTGAAGCTAATATGGTATTAACGAGGTTATATGCGGACATGCTTTATGATAATTTAATGACCACAAATTTACTCACAGTCTTGAAATTGGGATTGACATGTTGGTGGCTTTTGGGGTAATAATGCAGCCAGGCCTGAGCAGAGGGGGGGCCAGGGGGGCCAAATGGCAGGGGCCCCCAAATTTCAGGGGGCCTACTTCCAAAGTAAGGTTAACCGCGCGTTGCGAAAATGAGATTGTACTCGATTTGTACAGGGTTAGACTTTTGCCATTTTGGACTCTGAAGCAAAATAAGTTGGTGGGCCCTCACATTTCTACTGTCGGCAATTTAAAATTTACATAATTATTATTGTGCTGTGTAAGGTAAAAAATTTTAATTGATCGCTTTTTTTCCATATTGGTTTTACATCTTGTTCTTAGTGAATCTTGGATGCCTCGTTTATGGTCTATTTTTCTCTGTGATTTCTATCGGTTGGTATTTAGTGAAATAGTTGTCAGGGTGAACCGTTTGGCCTCCAATTGTACAATACTAGACCCTCTTCCATTGAGCAATTTGGGGCCCCCATCTTGAAGTTTGATTTTTGTTCCAGGTCCTGCTTCAGGATCCAGTGTCAGCAGGTACCACACAATCCATAGTTTTTCATTGACAGTTTTTCTCAATTTTTATATCTTTTTGGCATCTTGCAGGGGCCCCCTGAGTGAATTGGCTTGTAACAGCTGCCACTTTGCCAAATAGGCCAGTCTACCCCAAGATTTGTATGTTCCTGTCCATCTAAGATGCAAGATGAGAAACAAAGAGTAATGCTTTATTTGTCATTGAGCAGTGTTGAGGTCAATCTGTTCGTAGGATATTGAGGTTCCACATGCGCTAGTTGTAAAAAGAGACAATATCAATCAATTATGAGATGTTTTTTTCACAAGATCTGGAGGGTGAAATTCTGCTGCTGAAAAGATTCTTCAGTGAACTTTTAGTTAGTTTGGTCAGCCTGAAGAATATCCATGAGGAAATTCTTTACTTGAAATTTGGCAACATCTTCCCAAATCCAAGTTGCCCTGAATATTTTTGTCAATCCTGGCGACTGTTGCATCAAATGAACATAGTTTTAATGTTCTGATATGAATAGTGTCTTACTTTTGTTCAATGAAAGGGAACGAATGTCTCCTCACCTCACTACTCTGTAAATCAACAGTTATATTGCAAAATAATTTGAATTTTCAAATCTGACTGAAGATTTTTTTCGAAAGAAGAAATAAAAGCTTTCACTAGATAAATTTTAAGATTCGCTGATTAGTTTGAAAGGGAGTGCCTGATTTAATTGTGTCAGAAATACTTGTCTAAATTTTTTCTTGAGATTTGTGAAAGGCTGTAAGCTCTGAAAGTATCAGTTAGAATCTCAGTCTGTATTGAAATTTCACATTTTTATTGCAAGGTTTTGCAACTATTGTTTTTATCACTCATAAATCTGTTAATTGTACTTTGATGTATCTTAATTGGCCCAGGTAAAATCTTCAGTAATCTTGAACTTTTTATATTAAGCATCCATTAGCAGTTTGGTAATTTTTGTAAGATTAGGTCAAAAATAGAAAGTCTATTGCATTCTTCATAATAATTGCACCTTGTCAGTTGTCGGCTAGCTTCATTTGGTAGAATTTATTAAATGTACGCTGGTAATTCAAAATCTAAGGTGATCTTTTAAATATAAGGGCTTTGAAATTTAGATTTTAACCTGGAGTGAGTAAATTTCAACTAGTCTTGTGTGAATACATTAAATTTATCATTTTAAAAAGAGAAATATGATTGGTTCAACGGTGTACATCCCATGCACTCTCCCCCTCCCCCACTGCACCAAAAACTAACATGGGCGAGATAGGAAAAGCTGCAAATCACCCCATGTAATGGCCCTGGGTTTGTTTTTATGCCTCCGGAAAATATATCAATCAATTTACTATCATTTTGCTCTGTACAATTGTTTTTCCCTCATTTTTGGGGGTTGAACTAAATAAATAAATAAAATTAAATATTTAACTTGGTCATAATTTGTTAACCAGAAGCCGCTGAAGGGGGGCCTACTTTTTTATTTTGGCCTGGGCCTACTGCAGGCTCTGCACGGCCCTGCTCACTGATCATAGTTGCTTTAACCTGGCCACCCTAATCCTTGAATGGGCTTGGGTGGACTGGGCACAGGTTTGATCGTGGTACAGAAGAGGCCAGGGTCAGCTTATGAGGGTCAGCAGTCTGACGCCTCCCGAACAATGAGTTATTGTCGAGGGGATCTATATTATTATCACAGCCAATCCATTTTCTTTCAGGCCTTTGGTGTGACATCTATTTATCTCAAGGGCTTCCATCATCCTCACTACGCTCTAGGAAATGCTGTCAATCCTGTCAGAGTAATTTGAAGTGCAAAAGGATTACCAGCCGCTCCAATTTGATGTGGAAAATTCTATTATGCGGCAACGGCTATCTGCAATTTTTCTCCCCAGCAGAAAATTATTTATCAAAATATTCATGATATAATAATATAATAATATGGATTTATATGGCACTAATTTCAGTAAACTTCTCATCGTGATATTATTTAGTAAACCTCTACCTATTAAACAAATATATATATATACATACATGTATGTTCAGTATGCCTATCATGATACTATTCGTGGGCTTTCAAATAGTTATTCGCTTTGAATATACTTATAACAATGTTTCAACCAAGAAGTTTCGAAATGGCTAAGTAAACTCCATCCCACCAGCAAAACTGCGTCATGCAATCATACAATACAAATGAGATGTATAATTACATATCTGTGAATATGTCCAGATTTCCTGGTTAAAAGATAATGTCACAACTGTATTGTTTTTGGATCCCCTTTAGGAAGGGTTTTAGCAAATACGGCATGTTTCAAAAACATTCAAGATGCAAAAGCTCCTAAGTGTTGAATTTTCACCTTGTAGAGCTTTCTGAGAGTGTTGTCTTGCCAGTTTTCGTGTCAATGCAGAAAGCGAAACCTCTCGTGGATGGAGAAATTCGGTGCCACTCTCGAAATGACGTGTCTTAAAGTCTTGAAGGGTTCATGTCACATCTGAATCCTCTTGTAGCCTTGATTGATGTGCATCAAGTCTCTTTCAGACCCTCGTCATCTGCAATCGAGAAGCATTTCCACTTTCTTCTGATCAACATATGCCGTAAATGCTGCATCCTGTTACTCTTTGTCGTATATGTCAGTTGCAAAAGATGTTATTATATATTATTTTACTCCTAGAGCATGGTGTTGTGGCCAACGGAACTTGTGTGCAGTACACTGTAACTAACTTTATGTCGCTGTTAAAACCGATGAATGACAAGTGCTTACATACTGGCAATTTCTGGTGAGATCATATCCCTACCCATGCCATGTTATGTTATTCTCTATGACTCACAGGCATTTTGTGAGGTCATATCCTATACTTTCAATGCTATCAGAACAAGTCACCTAGAGAGTCACAGAAGCACTCAGGTTACACGTTAATCAATGACGAATCGACAGTTCTTTTCAATGCGATAGAAGATGCCTGTTGAGAGGTCATTGATGCCACAAACAAATTACTGTATTAAGCTTAGTACTCATCCTTCTTCTACTGTAACATTATCGCAATACTGCCATAATCAATTAATCATAGCCATTAGGTACTATATAGTAAACTGTTATTGTCTGTAACTTTTACTATGTTATTATAATAATCTTATCTCTTTAGATATACATCTGAGTACATCGTTATGAATTAGTTAACCAACACAGGACCATTGGAGACACCTATCTTCATGACATTTGTTTAATTTATGCTGCCCTGTTCTCCTCAAACCATCCTTGATTCTGGATATTAGTGTATTTTGTGAACTTGTACTCGTGGTATGTATTGAACAATTTCTAATTTGAAAGTTTAATCCATCCATGTCACCATTAGTTTTACTGCTTTTTTCCGAATGTCATAAAGTACATTTATGAACAATCTAATATCACTCAATTTGAAGCTAATAATGTAACACTGAATACACAGTTACAATACATGTATGCTATTTTATGTTGATAAAGTTCAGAAGTCACCAGATCTGAAGTATATTGACATTTCTTTTGTTGAGCTTAAAAGCTGCGTGTGTTCTGTTTCACCTAAAAGCAAAGCAAGTGTTTGGAAATATGGTTTGAGTATTGATGTAAATTGCATACCGACCCTTGTGAATACACTTTACAAAAATACATTATACAGCTGAGTACAATCTCATTGCTGCTATCATCTAAATTGCTTGCCCTGTAGTAAATAAAGCAATTTGTGGAATTACAAATTACATTTGAAAATTACCACGTACAACTTCTATTCAGATTATTCAGAAAAAACTTTCAGTCCTAGACATGATTTTCGTTGCTCGAACACAGAGGTATAAATCTTCTAGTTCATGAACCCATATATAAACCCTGTGAACCAACACGGATGCTGTGTCTCTGAATTCAACCCATCCAAATTACTAGGGATTATTTACTGGCACCCTCTGATCGAATCGAAATGAGAATCAGTTGCTCCCTGACAAAGTTGGGAGTTTAATTTTCTTCTTCTAACAGAGTAAGGAGTTGTGGGAGATGTCGGAGCTTCAGGACAGTCCATTACTTGCAAAAGAAGAAGGATGCTCAGCTGTAAATTGAAATAAATTAGCAAGTCTGATTAGTTTGATAATAAAGTATCTTGTTCTTCGCATTACAGTGTCATGTTAGCAAAAATATCTTTCAGCTTTTACATATTTCATGTGTAATCAGATGCATAAATGTATTAATTGAAGGTAAACGACAACTTTAAAAGCTTTGAAATTGCCAATATTTCTAATTATTTTGTGATCTGACTTGCAAACACTTGAGAGAAATACGACTTCATGAAGTTTCTTTTGTAATTGCCAAATTCTGTTCCAATATGCATTGTTTATCCATTCTCTTCACTCATAATTCACATAACTTGCCAGGGATTTATTTGGCATTTCTGCGATGCCTTGCGAAGAGTCCTGCTTTCCGAGCCAAACATTTTAAAAGTTATTGTTGCACTGTGGTGATCAGCGAAACACAATGTCTGTGCAGCAATACATATTGGGACACCAAGGTGTATCTAGAAGCGGCATAGCATGCAGCGAATATGTCGACGCTCATAATTTCTTACTAATTTCCCATGTTAATTTTCAGCCGGGGGTCAGCATGGCCAAATTCCCCCTAAATATGTGGAATATGGTAGGGACAAAATATACCAACCCACTAAAAATTAGGTCTGTGACAATATTAAGATGATGCTGAAATTCAATATTCATAATCTCTAAAGCTTCAAGATGGTGCCATCACTCACCTGACAATGCGTTACAAAAATGGATGTGCACAAACAAATAGGCTGGCAAGTAATATGATACTTCTGGCTTGACAATGTACTGGAGTTTTTGCAATAAAGATAGCTGGTCTAACCTTAATAGTGCTTCCAAGCCTGGGTGCATTAGGCATGTCCAGACAAAGTGGTGATGCCCACAAGGAAACGCCTAATGCCCTGAGAGCCAATCTGGAAGGCAGCTCAGCAGAGGTCTATGGACTCCTGTAGCGGGACCCTTAATATAGACTCCATCAGAACTTGCCTCGAGTTGCAAATGATAAAATCAGACATCTATCTCAATATCACTCTGAGCAGAGGATTGTGGGATTCAAATCTGAATCAATACTAAAGTGGATCTCTTTCTTTTTGCTTTCTTTCAGTATTGGATTTTGATAATCAACAAGTACAAATTGCAGGTGAATACTGACTCAACTTGCAGGGTGTGCAAATGATATGTGAAAATCACATATAGGCCTACATGTATAATGGTCACTTTAATAACCTTCCTGATGGAAGGAAAAAACAACCGAAACAGGCTCATATCCGCCATTGACAAGAGAAACTTTTTATAAGCAGCTAAAGAGGTACAACAGTATGCTTAAATACTTTAAGGAGATTCATCAAAAACCGATTGGTAAAGGAAATTAGAAAATATATAGCATATATACTATTTAGCAATTGATATAGTTTGGAAAATTTTACTTCCCAAATTTCAAGTTGACTCAAAACCTAATGCCACAACAAAGCCCACAGTCATTGCAGTTTTATATCCATACTTTTTCATAGATTGAATCATGTGTATGCATAACATGCCACTTCCATTCTTGTGCTTGAATTCCGTATTCTATAACGAATGTATGACGAAATCATTAAATCAAATAAGAGCAAGGATAGCCACGGCTCGAAAGATTACGAATAGGGAGAAGGAGACATGTCATAATTATTTGTTATTCTAAAGCATTTCCATTTCATGGAGACGACACTGTTTCAATTTCCTTGGATGTATGGAAATTGAAACTGTTAATAAGAAAGAGTTTCTTGCAATGATAGGCAATTCATTCATTCTAGGAAATCCAAGTATAATGAACCTTGCAAGGCGGAGAGGTTTTCATGAAAAATTTGACAATATTAAAAAATAATGGCAGAGCAATAGAAGGTCAAGCATCTTGGAATTCAAAGGAGGAGAAAATGAGGCATGGTGATGAAGACCAAAATGATACAATGTACAATGTACATATCATGAACGATTGAATGTCAACAAGGTTAAGGCCATAAAGGAGGGTAAATGTTGATATGACAATGTCGTATTCATGTGCCTGGCAAAGGCCAATAACCCAATCTGACATCACCTGACATCAGGATATCGTCTGTGACGTCACACTGACCTCCTTTGATGTCAAAACAGGTCAAATTGCTCACAGCAAAGTTTTGAAATAAAAAAAAAATTACCATGAGCTACTTTTCACTCCTTCCTGAATTACTACCTGCTTGGTCAGATATGATATGAGGACTGCTGAATATGCTGCATCAGAAAGATAATTCAAGTTTCTGACTCTTCCATAAACTACAGTGCTCAGCTGCCACAACAAAATATTGCTGTAGGTACAATGTATTTGCCAGAGTTCATTAAATGCTATGCTCTTTTGCATCTTTCCAGCTCCCTCCTTGATTTATCTATGGCTGTATGCTACCAGGACATGCAGTGCTGTAATATTTATAACAGCTATATATTTGAAATGCCTATGCTTCCTACAAGTTGCTGTTTTAGCTCTGCTCCCACACCCAGCCAGCAACACTGTCTTGTGAGTTTTGACTTTTTCTTTTAGTGTATCACTCCCTTGAAAACAGGAGTCATTTGCTCAAATCAGAGAGAAATTCCTTAAATCACAGTGTTTTTATAATTATTAATTATATTGTATGGACTTTCTCAATGATTTGAACAAATCGCTATGGAATTCAATGTAGTGATTTAGTCATGTCACTTATCACTGCTTTTTGTTTTAAAGACTTGTCTCAGAACGAATATCTGTCCAGACCAGGGCAGATATTTACAACAGGGAGTCAATTGCTAACGGCTGCTAATCCCGATGTGGTGAATTCGTGGAATGGAGTCAACAGAATAGGGGTATCAGCCCAGAATAGGGCAGAGCAATCAGTGAGGTAATGATTCCAGGCTTTATTAGATTACGACTTAACTTCGTAACAAATTGGGTTGCCCGTAAACAGCCAAAAAATAGAAATATAGACCCATCTACCAGAAGGAGGTTCAATACGGGTTACTATTGCTTCATATATCCTCGATTCCCTAGTTTAGAAGAGACAACACTGATTATCAGTATGGCAGGGATTGCGGTCGATATATACACAGACTATTTTCCCTGTCAGGAACGACTCTCGCTCTTATGTCACACTTTTTATTTTAAAAACACGAAGAGAGTATAGACATCCCTATTTTATAGCTAAAATGTAGAGTGACCAGTGGTCACTCATGTGCAAGAGGAAATGAAGTCCATTTGGTCCAGGTCATCTTCCGGCATTTCCTTTTTCAGTCAACCACACGGTAATACACCCATTATACTGTATCAAGTAACTATTTACACATTTTACCATCCTTTTTAGCCAGAAATGAGTTGAAGATCAGTATTCTTCACCAAATTACAAGATTTTTGACAAAGCTGAGTTAGCTGCCCTCGATTTACACATCAATCTAAAAACTGCTCACTCCTCTGTATTTCAATTCAATTTTTAACAACACATGAAACCGCTTCACCAATAAATCAATCTTCAATACGGCTGAAAAATTCTAAATGTGTCCTTTAATAAATCGATTTATTGATAAGCAATTTTGATGTGCAAACTGATCTTTACTCAGTTTGGGCATCAACAGCTTTCACCATTTCAAAAATAAGTTGATGGACAAGGGAAGCAGAGTTGACAAGTGAGACAGGTCTGCAGGAAGGCAGTATGGGTTTCCGGAACTGGAATGGAACACCCAGAGGAAAATCAATCAAACGGTCTGTCTTGGTTAAAGTGGTCCACTCATGAAGGTACGTGACCCACCCCACAGCCTCAGCCAACTTTATCTTCAACTAATGAAAGGCCTTCTCACCCACAACCACTTTAAAGTAACTTTGGTGGGATCCATTCACAGCCAGCCTGTCACAATTAAATAAGCCGGTTGGTGGTCAGTTCTAGCATCTGGAATCAATAAGCAATTCTCAGACGGACCAAATCTGCCCTGCCAGTCACCGCTTCAGGCAGTCATAAAATGGAAAATACCATGAATATGGCAATTATGGCAGGACAAACGTACAAATATTAGGAAAAAAATTGGGAATGTCTGATTTACCCGGTGCTTTTGCCACCTGAAGGATGAATTTCTGTGGATGATTTCTACAGTATGCAAAGTGATTTCATTTTGAAAATTGTTGTAGATACCCAACTTAGCATTTATACTGACTGAATTATTATATTATTTTTTAAATATATTTACAAGCTGGATAAACACAATCTGCACAAATATTCTCATGGACTGCTGTAAACTTAAATGTAGGAACATAAAATTGTCAATTAAGGGTTTGCTCATGTGTAAATAAAATGAAGAACCCCATTTATTTTATGTAATGAACAAATTTCAGGAAGGTACTAATGAGTGGCAGAAATGTGATTCCCAATGCAGCAGTACAACATTAGGGGTGAGTCTATATATTGACTAGTGGCAATTACTATAGTTGGTCATTTATGACTCATATTCATTAAAGCCAAGCAAATTTGTAATCTTGGTATAAGTTGAATACCAACAAGAGGTCACTGGACCAATCGCTAGGCAATGGGTGCAGAAGCAGTTAATGTAATTGCATTTGACATGATATTTACTAAACAGAGACTGAAGAAAGAAACTGCATGGAGCCAATTCGAAAATGTTGAAATCTTCCTTAAAACTTAAAGCCATGGTGCAAGACAAGCCTGTGATGATGATTCAAGACAGAAATTTGGATAAAACCTGACATACAACACGCATTTTAGCTACTTTCTACCTTTGTTTAAAAAATTCCCACACCTCAGATTGGTTCATTTCAATTAGTATTATCAAATGATTCGTATATATAACAAACAGCATAAAACAATTTCTTGTAGAATTAATTTCTGAGAATCACACATTGCCTATGTTGGGGATAGGCCCACAAATATAATTATTTATGACCAAATAAAGACACTGATTGTTACAAGAGAATTCCAATTCCACACTCAATCCACCAATTTTCAAAAGGGACGTTTCGGATGGAAACATTTTTGATTCACCACCCGGGGTTTAACCGTTATCTGAACACATGCAGGAAAATGGAAATGCAACGTCTGACCCCCCATCCTGCCCGGCGAACCCTTTTAATGATTCACATTGATTTGGTAGTGAGCATTCTAAAGCCATTAATCAAAGGTGGAAAAAGGACAACGCCTTTCTATAACCCCAAAATGCGCACTTCCGAAGTGTATGAATATGGCAGAGGCCATGTCATGATTTGTCTGCATGTTGCATGCCTGAATCTGAACAGGGCATTGTGAAGGCAAATTGAAGGAATGAACGCACCCTGCCCTGAAGACGATCTCCCATGACACATTGCGTGACATTTATAACAGAAACCACATTAAAACAATTTGCAGATAGTTAATCCTGACAAGAAATTCAGGAACGGGTTCAAACATGATAGAATTGCAACAGCCGCCATGTTATCTGCACAAATTTCTGCTCCTAAGATAAGAGTACAGGTGGTCTCCTCAATAAATCATATGTAAATGTTTGTGTGAATCTGACTGTTAGAATGTTTCCTTGAGTTTTGATTGTACACAAGTTTCATGTTTTCATGCTTAAATAAAGTATTTATTATTTTTATCATTATTATAGAGGCAGGATAATTATAACAACTTGTACGACATTATCATTATTCACTCTTCTGCAATAGTCTGAAGGCCAAGCACTATACCTATCAAAAACCTTTAAATATATTTCCTTGAGATTCTTTCAAGCATCTTCAAAAATAGGATTTGGTAATGTACACAAAGCATGTGGAATGCATGTGAAGGTTGGACTTCCGAGCTCCACAAAACAATCTAATACACAGAAAAAACACCATGCAGCTTTTGCACTATACCAAATCCTATACATGTATATACAATTATACATTTTATTCAGACGATCAACAACTTTCACCACACAAATGACAATATTTGGAACAATCTATGGATTAGAATTAATGCAGTATATTTCGCCAAAAACAGGGTAATTAAGTAAGAATTGAGCATAAAATGTGCACTTCCATCACACAAAATGCAGGACAACCTTTCTAAAAGGTGCAACTTATGCATGCAATCTGGTAATGACATATAGTGTAGCAATGCCACACAATGCTGTTTGCTTAACAAATTCTTATCTTATAACTGCCGCAGAAAATACAGCTTCTCAATAATCCATCTTTTTTTTTTTTTGAAAGGCTCCACAATGACTGCACGGTTCTCTGTGGGACACTATCAGTTTAATATCCAACAAATATAATTCAATCAGTTGGAAATTTTGATATTTTTAATCCCTGTTGTGGAGCGAAGATTATGTTGAATTACCTGCTGCATTTTTTACAACTTCCATTCTCTGACTGTGATTACCATTTTGATCTCTGCTTTGCTTTGGTCATATTGTAATCTAGATTTTTACTGGAATGGAAAGTGTTCCGAAATAGGAGAAGGTTTGCTAGCATCCACTGGGATTGAAATATTAGCCTTGTAATATAATGCATAAAGTTGCTATTTTCAACGTGATCTCTTGCATTTGATGAATAAACAAATCTGATTATTCTGGTTTGGGGCATCTGCCTTTTCCAATGCCACTGACTTTCCTAATATTTGCTAAATGTAGGCCTATGTCAGAGTTAATAGGAGTCACATGAATGTGACCTGATGATATTTAATAGTAGTCATGTCTGTATTTATTGTGTAGAAAGAATTTGTGGATGTACAAGAACTATTGTCATCATGGTGCAACGGTAATTAGGGTTATTTTTCTGACTGAACTACTTGTACTAGACTCCAAGGCAACTGAACATTGAAACTTCAGGTTGCAACAACATCACAGCAACATAGAGTGTTTGAAGGAGTGCAAAAAAAACAAATGTCAAGTAATGTTTATTTAGAACACAAGGTTCAATCTTTGGTAGTATATACCACTTTAGCTCCTGTCAACCTGTAAGTAGTGTAGTTTTACTTTCCTGACAGATATCAGGGAAACAATCATAATACCGAAAACAAACTCTATTCAGTGCTTCTTAACAGAAAATAAAATTGTCTCAGTTTATGATTTTTTTAAATTGTTTCTTTCAAGGATGGTGTTTGTTCATACTTGTGGTTGTGTTGAGATTGTAAGATTGAAAAATTAGTCCAGTGGAAAGCCAGAACATTAACAATTACTAAACTACTCAAACTCAAAAACAAACTCTTCTTAAAAGTTCCGTAAATTGTAGAATTATAAGGTAAACTTGTTGTAACTTCCCAAACTTTAACAACAGCTTAGCTAAAGATAGGGAAAGTTTGAAGAAAATCCATAGGTTTTACAAAGCGCCAGACTCAATTTTGTAAGGTCGTGGCATATTTGGGATTCACAAAGTTGAATGAGGCTGTAATGAGAAGAATGGGCACCACATCCACAAGGGTGTTAATGACTTCAAATTCCCAAAAAAGATGTCCACCAAAATGGCATTGAAAAAAAGTGTCACTTTGTGCTAATCTTCAAGATTATGACACCACTGTAGAGAAAAATATGTTACAAACAAAATGTGAAAAACATCAACTTTGCCAAAAATGTCAGCCCAAACCAATGAATAACTTCATTCGTTGAAATTTGCTGAGAATATGTGAACATCACTGCAAAATTTGGTACAAATACCAATGCAGTTATGCTGGGTACTTATTTTATTGGATGGGAGACAGTCTATTCATCTTATATGCAGGAAGTGCGACTGTGAGACTAATGAGGCCCAAGAGGTTTTCTCTGCCATTTAGTCACCTACTTCTACTCTGCTGATGGATGGGAGACATGGCCCTCACCCTTCTTATGCAATGCAGGTCACTACGGATACATGTAGCAGATTACACTGAGGCAAACTTACATTATGCATGCATAGCTCAGTGTAGGATAGTAGGGAGGATGAGGTAGGGCTTATGCATTGTGATGCCAAAGGGCCACATTTACAGCCAGTCGAATAGCCATGCAACACATTCAACCCCGATCTCAGTACAGTATCATTCCAGCAGACATTACATTATTCATTAGTAACCTGGCACGTTTCCATTCAGAATTATGACTATGTAACATTTTATTGCTTAGCTGCCTCGTTTGAGGTTAACAGCTTCTCAGATCAAACAATTAGTTTTATGGGTTTGTAATAGAGAATGGCTGAAACTAGTTGGATAAAGCAGAAAAGGTTGAATTATGTTCTGCCCAATATGTGTTATTTCACACGATCTGATTCAGCAATACACCAGGTTGTGGCTACATGTAGTAGATTTGACAGGTTGATTGACTGACAATCACGGCAGAATTATATCATAATTATGAAAGACCTTGCTTTGTGGTCGCAAAAAAAAGGATACCTGGTATTGCTCACTGACACTTAGTGAATTGTTTGCCCTAACACATTTAAAAATGTCTGCAAATTTGTATTGTTGGTTGACACACTGTAGTCCTTCATTACAAGCCGAAATTAAACTAAAGGTTCATTTGACACAAATGTCAAAATTTCTCAACAGCTAGATAACCTTTAAAATTTGGTTGAAAGTCTTCTTCAAAGACATCACATTTAACAAACAAACTTTTGCTGCGTTTGTTTACAGAAGTCTAAAAGGATTACCCTTGGCAACTTCAGAGTTATGACATGATTGCATTTGCTAGGGAGATTCCGACATTTTGTATGCGTCATATAAGTTATCAAGAATACATTATCTGGTAATTCTGGTTCAGTAGTTTCCGATGCTATAAGATAAATATGGTGAACCTGAAAACTGGAGACAATGTTTAAAATGATACTTGCACCGAGGATAGAATCCTGAAGAAAGGGTATGTTTAATCTGGACCACTATTGTTTGCTGGCTATAATGCCCTAGAATGAAACCTCTTCTAGGAAACATTGGCCTGGGTTTCTCATTTCCTGTCTTAGTTACCCTCTCTCCTTAGTTACTGTGTTTACCAGGCCATGCCGAGGACAGTTTGAAAACTCCATTTGTTGAGTTATGCTTCCTAAGGGAGTTTTTCTCATGGTCTGTGTGCATAGGAAATTTAGAGTAAGTTTATTGAGCAACACAGGAACTGTATGCAAGTCTCCACACTACTACATTGACTTGCCATACCCTCATTATAAAGGCCCCATTTAAGCATGTAACTCCCGGAACTCCTTGACGTCCTGCAACTCCCGCTATGTCCCACTAACTCCCGCTAACTCCTGCTAACTCCCGTAGCTCCCACTAACTCCCGCTAACTCCTGCTAACTCCCGCTAACTCCCGTAACTCCCACTAACTCCTGCAACTCCCACTAACTCCCATAACTCCTGCCAACTCCCACTGACTCCCATAACTCCCACTAACTCCCGCTAACTCCTGCTAACCCCCGTAACTCCCACTAACTCCCATAACTCCTGCCAACTCCCACTGACTCCCATAATTCTCACTAACTCCCGCTAACCCCCCTAACCCCCGTAACTCCCACTAACTCCCGCTAACTCCCACTAACTCCCGAAACTCCCACTAACTCCCGCCAACTCCCATAACTCCCACCAACTCCCGTAACTCCCGCTAACTCCTGCTAACTCCTGCTAACTCCCACAAACTCCCTCGACTCCCACTAAGTTCCGTAACTCCCACTAACTCCCGATAACTCCTGCTAATTCCCGTAACTCCCATAACTCCCGCTAACTCCTCCTAACTCCCACTAACTCCTGTGACTCCCACTAACTCCCGTAACTCCCACTTACTCCCGCTTACTCCCGTAACTCCCATAACTCCAAAAAATAATTATGTATACATCTTTCAATGATACGGATAACGGGCGTCCCACTTGTGTATTGGGAGTAATGCCAAAACTATGGATTGTATACTATTTATTTTTGGGACATTATTGTATCTTTTATCCTAGTTGTGCCTTTTAGGGGTTCAATCCACATGAGATTAATACTTTTCTCACAATTATTGAAAAATGTGAAAAAAAATTTTTTTTGTGCATTGGGTGTCAAGCCAAAACTAAGGCATGCATATTTATCATTTTTGGGTAAATATGGTATCTTCTATCCCTGTTGAGCCTTTTAAGGGTCTAATCCCCATGACATTAATACTTTTCTCAGAATCATTGAAAGACGTGAAAAAATTGTTTTTTGTTTGTTTCTGGGACAGAACTATAAACTACTGTACTTTTGACACTGAAATTTGCATATTGTAAGCATTAAATACCCAAGATATGTTTTTTGTGGGTCTAAATGCTCTGAGAAAGTTGAACGGACGACAATTTACCAAAAATATGAAAAAATACTATTATTTTAAACCTGTATGATTCAGTCAATTTTGGAGTTAAATCTATGAAATTTTCCAATTAGGTGTCTAACTTATGCCTCTTTAACATCTCAAGTCAGTTGGAATGTTGGTCCTATGAATTTTTATAAAAACCCAAAAATTAGAAAAAATCAGAATTTTCCTACATTTCTACGTGAAAAGCCAAAATGATAATGGGTAAATTATTTAACTTTAAAGCTAAGTTGTAGTTAGACACACTATGGATTTATATTCACAGCCATTGCATGAGTTATTGCTACATTTTCCATTGAAATTTGTGATTTAAAATGAAAAAAATTGTTAAAATGTCTATTTACTCTCCATTTCATTCTGAAATTTTTTTTTGTTGAAATAAACCTCACATGTTTCATCATCATCATGCTAATTTTGAGCACTATGAAAATTTTTATTCACAGCAGAAGTCAATATTAACAAAATTAGATAAATATTGAGGATTTTCAGATAATCATATATCAGTCAATATTTGGCCCTGGTCAATCAAATTAGCCACAATAATGACTGAATTTAAATTTGTGTACCATTCCTCATCAAATATTATCAATAGGAAATGTTAAATATATATGTAAGTGGACTTTCAAAGCACTAACTAAGTATATACAAAAACATGCATTTGTTTGTAAATATCTTAAAATGTTGACACTAAATCTTTAACTCCCAATTATAACTTTATGGCTAATATCTAAACTCAGTGATTTAAATTTTAGAAGATTAAGTAATGTCAGCCCCTTTTATTTAGTTATTTGCATGAAAATTAAATGTGAATGAATCAGACAGATTGGCTTTTGTTGAATGGAGCACTGGTGAAGTCTTGATTATGTAATGTTATGTCACTGGGTAATTGTCTTCCCTGCTGATCCTTTCAATGACTGAAGCCAAGATCACTGGGGTAAAACTATAGTGGATATCAGGCTTGGCTACTCAATGTCTCTGCATTGCGTAATTGTTACATAATTTTATGTCAGTCACAGTTGGTGGTTAAGTGGCTGGCTAATATGCAGAACATATCAAAAGCAGAAGTCATGAATGATGGAGATATTTTAATGAAGAAAAATGCTTTCAAAATATAATTTTCCAAAATCTCCTTTTATTAGTTAAAATCAACTTTATTCTGCAAATGTTCATGTTACCTTATTTTATTTTTCTTCCCTAAAATGGCTATACACTCAATACTGTAATGATTATTATGAGTTTTTAAAGTATATTTTTATGAAAATAAGCATACAATAGTAAATCAGTTGTGAAAATCATGACAAAATGGAAATGGCCTTTTTTAAACATCTTATTATTGTTAGACAACTACATGGTATGACTGACTTATTGTCTCAATCATATAGGCCAAAAGAAATATTGATAGAGAAAAAAACTCAAATGATAAATATATTCAGATAAAAATAGTTTCCCATGGAGATTGGTGGCTGAAATATCATAAGCTGTCAAGTCAATCTGAATTCCGAAATTGGTAATGGCCTTATTTTTCACCTTAATTATTGTCTGTGCCCACGTATTAACTGTTCTCCAAATTTTGGGGGGGGGGCGGCCTGTCTTACTCCCTGCCCAACCTCCCCCCCCCCAACCTGCGGAATAGCCTGCTGAATAGCCGAGGGTATGCTGCTGCACAGCTTATGTTTTTTATAATCTTTTGTTACTATCCTTCCAGAAAGTATGTGGAAAGTTAGTTTTTTTTCTTTCAATGTGGAAGTGTGACATCATATGGCAATTCCCATAGACTAGCATTGGAATCCAGGGGTTCCAGATGAGGTCACAGGTTGTTCAGCCAATCATGGCTCACTCTGCAAAGGATGTCATATCAAATCTGTGAGGTGGTACACTGGCATAGCAGTTCATGTTATGTGTGTACAAGTAAAGTAAGACAATTACAAGCTGTGTAAGTCAATAAACAACTGTTGCTCATAAACTGCCTAATCTGAATGCTGCTTTCTGTAAGCTGTCAGTGGCACAGCTAGGATGTCTCAAGTAGGGGATACACAGTTTTTATTGCAGATTATTTGTTGGATGGATTCACTCTTCTAGGAAAGACAGGGAGGATCGACTC
The DNA here is from genome assembly GCA_026936325.1 of Platynereis dumerilii. Lineage (NCBI taxonomy): Eukaryota > Metazoa > Annelida > Polychaeta > Phyllodocida > Nereididae > Platynereis > Platynereis dumerilii. The sequence goes on from JAPTHN010000001.1 coordinate 115,522,718, forward strand.
TGTGACCATTTCTAGCTATGCCCCTTTAAGTCACCCAATCAATAATAATTATTATTATTATTATCATCTTTATTCATGTCATTTGGGTAAAATGAACATACATTATATGATGTAATTAAAAATAGTGGTTATAAAAGTATATAATTATTATTTTACATTAAATAAAATATTTAATTTACACACACGTCATAAATGATATCATCAATCTCCCCCTCAGTTAATTCCACAAAAGTCTGTTTTTCCTTGCAGCTCCTCACCCTGCCAGCATGCCTCGGTGGTCCAACGTCGGCCCAGCGTCAGTCCGATGTCAGCAGCATCGGACCAGCTTTGGGCCGACATTGGGCCGCCCAGGCATGCTGATAGGGCAGCTCTTTTATCAGATTTACTTTTGCAAAGTTTTCTTCAGTTTTGCATACTTCAGCACATGTCGCACTGATGTGTTTCATGCTGCTGCACAGGGAATCCTTGAAAATATCACCTGTGACATTCAGGTTCTTACAACAGTAATAATAATAATAATAGTAACTTTTAAAGCGCCCATATCCAAAATGTTAGGAGTAAAGGATTGTGAAGAGATCAAAATCATCAAAGCTTTCTGAAGCACCTAGATGGATCCACAGCACAGAAAAAAGCCTTAAAGCAAAATGTTTTAAATATATATATATATATATATAAACAGTGGCAAAAGTGCAAGAACATGCATTTAACTGATACGCAAAATATTCCTAATTCTAATCACTGCTATAATCAGCTACAGTACAACCATCTTAATATGGCTGAACATAGGTATCCATAGTGATACAGAGCGGTGCGGATAAAGAGTGATCTGTAGTGATCTGAGATGATGTAACTCTATCTGTAGTGATCTAAAAATCCACTTTAAGTGAAAATCAATCATGTCAATTATTTAGGATTATAAGTCAAAGAACAGATAAAATTCATCTAACTATTGAACACAGTGATTAAGGAAACATATCCATTAATTATTTGGTACAGAAAAGTAAATTTATAAATATTAATTTTGATTAATAGATGCAGATCACAACAGATCATTCCAGATCGATCACTCCATATCAACCAAGATCGCCATGGATCACTACAGATCGATAGATAAGTGTCGATCCAAACTGACGAGCCATTTTATGATGGTTGTACTGTATATGTTACATTAGTAACCTGCGAGCTAAACTGCATGCAGAAAGCACATATCTAGCAGACGACAGTGGTTTGATAGAAAGCACATATCTAGCAGACGACAGTGGTTTTATAGGATTAAGTCCTGGAGAAAATAGTCAGCTGTGCTCTGATTGGTTGACTTAAGGCTTGTAGCATGGTGTTGTGTACAGTGGCTTTTTTTCAGACTGGAAAGCTTGTTATTTCGACATGATATGTCATTTGGACATGGCATGTATCTGATTGACTAGAGGAGAATGTGTAGTTTTCAGAAATATATGGTTTGCTATGTGTTGGTTGATTCGCCTATCACCATAAATCAAAATTCTGCTAAAAAAACGCCTTTTTTTCCTTGTTTATAGCTCATTCACAAATAGTATTGCTTATAAAGGGTGATGCTTTTGATATTTTGACAATTTTCAAAATGAAATAATTGGTTCAGTATCACAGACTGAAGCATAAAGAACATATTTAGCTAAAAAAATTATGGTTTTCCAGTGTTAGTGTTCACCGAGAGAATTTTTTACAGGAAGATGTCACATAGTTTGAAAACAATTAATTTTCTTACATGCACTTTTGACCTCTCCTGAAATGTATGTACTTTATATATGGAATATAGCTAATGGCTGCGTGGAAGCCCCATAACATCCCTCTTCTAGACCAACACTTCTTCAGTTTCTGAGACCGTTATAAGGGCACATTTAAGATACTTTTGCATTGCTTATGCAAATGTTCACAAGTACGTCACGTTTTACAAATTCGTAGGTTTAGATGTCAAACTTTTAGGGGCAAGGTTGACGTTTTTTTACAGATATTTATGCATCAAACTGCGATACTTGACAAAAGATTAAGTCTTCAACCATCATATTGAATTTGTTAGAGCTGATTTTAGTACGTTCACAAGTACGTCGCGTTTTATGAAACCAACACTTCCTGCTGCTCAGTCACCTTGGTTGTGCCAATAGCGTGGATACTTGTGAATAGTCATAAGAAAACATAGTTAAGAAGCAGAAAAAATTTTTTGAGAGAAATCTGAACTCAATTATGCGCAAAATTAGCATATTTTTAAAAATATGATAAATGAGAGAAAATTGTCAAAAACCATACTTTTCTCCTAATTATGCTATAGACAGGTAATTCTGGATTAAATCCAATATCAATAATGCCAATTTGAATTATTTTCTTCAATGGACCATGCATTTATGTTCAAATGAAAATTACTTGGGATATTTTAGGGAGAGTCAAAAATCCTCTATTGACTTGGAACAGAACCTAAGACCCAACATCCAAAATCAAATACTATGTCTAATAATCTGGTTCCCTAGAACTATTTCTAACAGAATTTCCTTATTTTGATACCATCATCTCTATATTATGTCACATAATTTCTAGTTAATTTCAGGGAATTTATCATTATCGCAATATATATGTTTAATCATCATTTACTAATTTTAAAAGGTTAAATTGATTTTCCACTATGTTTTGACCATGTTCATTATTCATTTCATATTACTTGACCCCCAATTTCGTTTGTTGTGCATTTTCTTATCAATTACTTTCATCAAAAATAACACTAAAATTGACTTTGGCTTGGTTTTTGTTGAGCATAGTCAAAGCTGTTATGGCTATGGTTACCATTTTTTCAAAAGTTGGTCAACACTATATCATGAACGTTTCCTGGTGGTTTGGTGGCTTTAATACTTATAATTTTTGTGGCACAAGTGTTTTGACCAACTGTGGAGAATTCAATTTTTGCAGGGCGAAGCTTAAGGTGCAGTTCCCCACTGCCTGCAGTTAGAAATGTAAAACTCCAGCAACATGTACTCCAGTATGTGTATTATAAGTGTTCCAAAAATTAACTTCCTAGATTAAGTGGAAGTAGTTATTATTTTGAAGAAATGAACAATACTCCTGTTCTGTCCCGATTCACCCCATTTTATGGAACAACGAGAGCTCATTAAGGTCCATCCTTCTGGATTTAATTTCCCTAATATATTAGCTATTAAAATATAAGAAGTACTTAATTATGCTACAACTTTCATATTTCATCATCAGTGGCCAAAATGTGTACACAATAGTGTGCTACAAGCCTTAATGCAGGTGAACTATGAAGTACAGGCTGCAGGCCAGCAACTACTATGGAAACTGGTTAAAATGGAGTAGATTAGCATTACTATGGCAGTGACATGGGCTAAGATTGCTTCGGTAACAGATCACAGAGAAAAGCCTCAGATTTTTGGCGGGAAAAGCTGGAACACTGCATTGTTCGGGTGCCGGTGGCAGTTTAACGCCTTTCCGGATGCCTTGCCCGTCGAATAGCATGGTTTTGTGATTCTAGGCCTCTGCATAGGCCTATGTGGCCCATTATGGGATTTGCATGCTAAAAGATAGGAAAACAGGCCTTCCAGTCAGAATCAACCAGGAGGTATCCAGGTGAAATGTCTTGATATATTACTTATCAACACTAGTAGAGCAGCATTTCCTGCAAAAATGATGAAAATCGCATCATTTCTCAGCCCACAAAGTGCCAAAAACCTCCATTTTCGCACTTTTTGAAAAAAATTCCCCTCTCACGGCAAATTAGGTCAGAGGCCCCGAAAGTGGCACTGACCCTGCACTACACAACAGTTACATTACAACAAACGGGCACAATAACGGTGGTTAAGTTTTGTCACCGCCCTGCGGTTGCTAGCTACCAGTGTTACTAACGTTACTTTTACACTTACAGAAAACCAGTGATTATCCAATGGTTGCCTACCCCCCTTAAATGCTGATTTTTGCCAATGATAAACAGATAATTTCTGAAATTTCAGTGGTCAATTAGCTGTAAATAAAAATTTTAAAAGCAAGATTTATCTTAAACCCCAACCCTATCCCTAACCCCAACCCAACCCCAACCCTTGTAGGGCCAGAATGATAGCTCACTTCAGTGCTATCCATAGAAAACACTCCACCAATAACACAACACTTTTCTAGCCTAGATCACTCCCTGGCAGATCTCTGGATTTCGGTGTTAGAAACTCCCAAGCCAAGCAAACAATTGGATAAGCTTGAATTGGGATGGATAGATAGACTCAATACAGTGAACAATGGCCTAAACATGCAAGAGGGAAACCCAGTATGGGACATTTTTCCATTCATTCTTCAGTATCACCCACTGGCTTCCAAACTAGCCAAAATTGTCAATGAGTGGTGGGACCAATTCAAAATGGATAACTTATCCACAACAAAAAGACATCCCATTATTAAATATCATTCAGGCCTTTGCCAAAAACAAGAGCCTTTCTCAAACTTTAGTCAGGTCAATGCTTGTCCAGCTCGAAGAATAAATTACCCTAAAAACTAGCCTTAACTTCATCAGACCTTAAACCTAACCCTAAACCTAAAACTAACCCTAACCCTAACCCTAAACGAGCCCTAACCCTAACCCTAAATCAAAACTTTCAGATAAAGCTAAATAGGCTATTCAGCCACATTTTCCATTTGCCTGTGCCAGTGCATGGTTAAGTTGGGATTTTAGGGGGATGGGCTGAGATAAGTTTCTTTTTTGAGAATCTTAACTCAATAAACCCTAACCCTGAACCCTAACCCTAACCCTAACCCCTAAACCCTAACCCCAACCCTAAACGAGCCCTAACCCTAACCCTAAATCAAAACTTTCAGATAAAGCTAAATAGGCTATTCAGCCACATTTTCCATTTGCCTGTGCCCTAAACCCCTACCAAACCCCAACCCCAACCCAACTAATTAAGGAACTTAACTCAATAAACCCTAACCCCAACCCCAACCCTAAACCCTATTTTCCATTTGACTGTGCCAGTGCATGGTTAAGTTGGGCTTTCAGATTCAGATTCAGATTAATATCATTTATTTACCAAAAATATACACATAGTTAAACATAAAATGATAAATAATAAACATGTTGGAAGGAGACTCTAATAAATCCTAAATGGCCGCTGGCTTAGAGCCACCCTAAAGGGAAAATGTTGGAGAGGCAGAGTGGGAGGACAGGAAGTCAAAGGAAAATCTCAAAACACAGTAAAAATTAGACAATTTAACAATAACCCAATAAAACTTCCAGTCGGCATCTGTCAGTAATTCATTAGTAGTATTTGAGTAGTCACGTTGCAATTGTTAATTAAAGTCTGTCCATCTGTCTGTATGTCTGTCAAGTAAAACAAGAATAAACATAATTAATAATGTAAAAAACCAATCATAGTATAATAATCATAATAACTTTTAAAACTAGTTATACTCTTTTGCATATGTAACAATATTCAACGTTGCATATTACATTATAACTGTAAGTCATAGCATTTTTACCATAATTTTTGAAACCAAGAAGGCCGTGTATGTAGATCGTGTCCCTGAAAGCCGGTCTCATAGCATTAAAGGTAACTGCCACTTTAAATCTAATTCCTTGTTTCATAAATTCATGTTTTATCCTAGGTATATTATAATCATTTAGTCTCCTGCTGAAATGATCATGAATTTCACTCGTTTTCGTAAAAATGCCAGAATTTAGAAAATAATTTGGCAGTTGCTTATTCTCCAGTTTAAAACAAAATTTCTAACAATGCAGTGCACAAATGTCTCAGCATTTTAAAGTCTTTAGTTTTTTTAAAATAATGCTTGTGAAATATCATTGCGTTTGATTTTTTATAATTAAGTGATAACCTATTAAGCTTAAACCAAATATTATATTTATCAAGTTCCGATGTTATGTTTATTGAAGTATTGTTGGAATAATTTAATTTATTTAGCGTTGCACTCAAAGTTGTATGGTCTGCATACATTATTGGTGTAAAAACACTATTTATTCTATTCAAGTCATTGCTATAAATGATAAATAAAAGTGGACCAAGAATGGATCCCTGTGGAACGCCCGTAGTTATACTTAGTAAATCAGATTTAATTCCTTTGAACTCTACATATTGAACTCGATCTGTCAAATAGCTTTTCATTAATTTCAAAGACATATTATCAAAACCATAGTAATTAAGCTTATCAACCAGAATAGAGTGATCAATAGTATCGAAAGCTTTTGATAAATCTAGAAAGATACTAATGGGAGATTCAACATGATCTAATTCATTATACAATTTGTCAAGTAATTCAATTGTTGCTAACTCAGTTGAGTGCAAAGACCGAAATCCATATTGGCTATCAAAAAGTAAGTTGTTTTTGAAGAAAATAATCATAAATTTGTGAAAACATGATTTTTTCAAAAACTTTTAGGGTGATGGGCTGAGATAAGTTTCTTTTTTGAGGATCTTAACTCAATAAACCCTAACCCCTAAACCCTAACCCCAACCCTAACTATAACAGTTTTTGGAAATTCGTAAATCTGAAAAGCAAGAAATTGGGCTAGTTTTTTTAAGTGTCTGGTGTCAGATTTCATAAGAAATCTAAAAATGGCCAAAAACTCACATTTCTTGGATGTATTTTTGTCTAATTTTGAGGAAGTGTAGCAAACAACATTTCACAACTCTACAGCTCTATGTCTAATTATTTAGTTCCAGGGACAATTGGGCCTATATTAATGGTTTCTGGTATCAACTTTGAGGCATCTCTAATGCATAAATGACAATAAGGGGCCGACCAGATGATAGTTTGGGGGTGCTATGGACTTTACCCCCGAGACGAACTTTTTTTTTCGTTTGCGTCGCGTCGACGAACAATTTTTTTGCTTGCGAACGCGCGACAAACTTTTTTATCGGAATTTTAACATTACGGTACCTACCCTAGCTAAAGGTGGAAACAAAGTTTTTTTTTATTTCCATGTGCTGAATAAACTTTTTTTTTCAGTGTCAAGCTAGAAACAATCTATTTTTTTCACCAAATATCCATAACCCCCCCCCCCAAAAGATCATCTGGTCGGCCCCTAAAGCTGCAAAAATTGTTGAAAACTCAAACAGGCGTTTTGCATTATAGACACTGTACTCATGTTTCAATTTTAAAAATAAAACCAATTGGATAGTAAAACCGATTTTTTCCTCATATTATCTTGAGAGGCATATAAAACTATGCTAGAAATTTGAATGTTCCCAACAACTGTCAACATGTGATTCAAGCGCATCAAATAATAGGAATTTTTGGCAAAAATTTTAAAACCAGGTTTTTCTGTTTATTTGCTGTGCCTTGGTGTATTTGAATTTTTTTAATTTTAGTAGTTTGGATGTGTTGCAGAATATCACGAGGACCTGCAAAACAAGTTTCAGCACTCATTGATGAGCCTGTTTCCTGTTTCCTGTTTCCGATCCAATAATGTGGCAACGCATTTTGAGAATTTCAGTTTCCTGCCATTTTTGGAGCTCAAGCACAAAGAGTATATTGGAGAAACATCAAATCTGATACCAGAAACTCAATATAGAGGTCCAACTGGTAAAGCAAATGTCTGACCTGTAGTTGTAAAATATGGCTCTTGCCACTACTTCAAAACCAGCCGAAAAAACACTTTTCTCCAAAAAATAGAAAAATCGCCCGATATTTCAAATCATCATATCTCCAAGACTATTGACAGCACAGACTTCAGATTTTGCCCAAATGCCTGACTTGGGTAGTGCCTGATCTGAGAATTTTTTCATAATTTTTTGAGATGGTGACCTGGGGCAATTGTCTGATTCTGGGTGATTTGGCATGGAATGACCCAACAGAAAATGCTAAAAACAAGAATTTGTCCCAAACTTCGCCTGTGCCAGTGCATGGTTAAGTTGGGATTTTAGGGGATGGGCTGAGATAAGTTTCTTTTTTGAGAATCTTAACTCAATAAACCCTAACCCCAACCCTAACCCCAACCCCAACCCTAAATCAAAACTTTCAGATAGAGCTACCATAAGTAGACTTTTGTACTTTTGCTCCTTGATACAATTCACATAGAAACTCCTTGAAAATATTAAGTCATTACCTTCAGAACAGTCAAGGTCAAGTGGCAGATACTGGACTGTGACATGAGCAGTGCCAGTGCAACTCAATAAACCCTAACCCCAACCCTAACCCCAACCCTAAGCGGTGGGCTCCTCATTATGCGGATATATGCATGGCCTACTTTGAAAAACAAAATTTAGCTACAATCCAAACCTCAGGGGGGGGGGGGGGGTAATGCCTTCAACTTCTTCTCTGACACTAATCTCCTCTGCGCCTGAACCACTCGGCCGCACAACCTCTCCTAAAACTTCTACTCTGGCCAAACCTACGGGGGAGGCATCTACTTCCGTTAACAAACCATCCTCTTCTCCTGCCAAGCCACCTGGTGAGGCACTAACCTCCTTAGCTGCTGAACCGCTAGGTACAGCATCCTCCTAACCCTCCCCCAAACCCCAACCCAAACCCAACCCTAAGCGGTGGGCTCCTCATTATGCGGATATATGCATGGCCTACTTTGAAAAACAAAATTTAGCTACCACTTTTGAGATTCTTAACAATGGCAGTCCTAGCATTAAACTTAAGTCAAACATTCAAGAAAATGAACGGGCATTCCTAGATGTTTTGGTTTATAAGGGTGATAAATTTGAAAGGAATGGGACTTTTGATACTAAGATATATTTCAAACCAACTGATTCTCACGCCTTACTACATAAACATTCATTCCAATGGTACATTTTGGCAGAATCTGTAGATTGGGGAAAGATTTTGCCTTGTGTCGAAGGGGCTATTCTAGGCGATATTTGAGGAAAATCAAATCGCAAATCAAAGGACAGTATTTCCCTCCAGAGGAGTATACTGGTATGAACCCTTTAGATATGGCTGTTGCTCCATTTGTAAACATGTGAATAGAAATCGCACTGTGAATATAAATTCAAAGCAGATTTAAGATTATTTGCCAATGGCAACTGCAATACCAAAACAGCCATCTATCTGATGTTTCTTTTTTGAGGAACTTGACTCAATAAACCCTAACCCCAACCCCAACCCTAACCCAAACCCCAACCCTAAACCCTAACCCCAACCCGGCGATTGTGTTATATGAATCATACTATTTTTAGATCTCATAAAGCAGAGCTTTATATTACATTCCTGAAGTTGTCTGTGCTAATCTCTGTCTAGTTCTCAACTGAGGTCACTGTGACCTAGATATTGCGAAGGGGATGTGGAGAGCTGTCAGCTCAGATCTTATTCTGGAATGGAGGAAAGTGGGATGAGAGTTTCTTGGTTGGATTAACAGAGGACCATGACAGCATCACTAAACAAAAACCGGGAAATTTTAGTTTTTCAATTTTTGAGGTTGATTTTACAACACTTGTGTAACATATATGGCTCTCATTCCTAAGTAGGTCACCAGGGCATTGAACTGTGACAATGTTAAGTGTTAACAAATGCAAAATGTCTGTACATAAATGTGTTTTCACCACTTTTCAGTTTCATGCCAGCATATCTGTGATTGAAATGTTTGAGTTAGAGTTTATTCAAATAATCATACATTATATATGACAGATAATTGTGCATATATACAGATTGATATCACTACAGGTATATTTAATCTGTATTTAGCTTTAGAGTTTCTGGAAGCAGGCTCTTTAGCCTCTATAAATACAAGTATAATGTTATACTATTGAATATGTTAGCAACAATAAGATTCAGTCCTATTAAATTCAACCACATCTATCTTTATATCTCAGTAAGCACACCTCAAACTTCATCCAGTAAAAACGCACTCACTACAACTCTCCTATTGTTGTTTCACATCTCTTTACAAATTTTTCGCAAATAACAAGAACATGACCTGCATTTATGCCATCTTCTTGGAGCCAAATTCTTCCCCTAACTAACTATGTGAATTTGTCACCAATGGTGACTCACCATTCTCACCAGGGGGCGACACATGCAAGCCAGTACTGGCCTTAGATCACAGTTACTGGACTATACTGGCCCTCTCTTTAATAAATCCGTTAATTGCACTATTGACCTATTCTCCAGGAATCTGATGGCTTACTCACATATTTCTTTTTTTCACTTTTTCCCACCTTCACCGGGTATTTTCTAGTTATTTATAATGACACAATATGAATATACAAAGTATTCCTATATGTACATCAGTAAAATATTCTCCAGTCTGGGCTACAGTACTGCTGATCTGATACTAAGCATGCTATTAATTGTTTTGAGTGAAATGTAGGGCAAAATATATAACCTATCTCAGAGAATTAGTTATATACAGATCTCATATAAGTGTGCCATGTCCCATGTGAATATGTGCAGAGATGATGTCAGTATCTCAATACTGGCATCACTATCTGGGCACTCCCTGCGAGCTTTTGAGATGACAGTTGAAGTGTTGATTCCAACTCCTAATAAAAAATTAGGCTTACTGGCTAAGTGTGAATAACAACTAATTGATCTGTTTTCATATATGTGTATTAATTATTGTTTATGGTGGTTTATTCAGTTAGAGCATTTCAGCAGGGATTACAAACTTTTAGGTGTTTCCAAAACATCAAACAGAATGATCAGGGCTCACCAACATTTTCAGCCTCATGAAACCACTGATTAATGTCAGACAAACATTTTTGTTCCATCTGCTCCTCATTTGCACTAAGGAAATAAATGGGTAATAATAGTACTTTTTGTTACCGAAATTGCTCATGATGTTGAGTGGCACCAAAAATAATCTAATTTTTTTCCCTGAATTTTTGGTTGTATTGAGAATTGTGACCAACATTGATAACACAGTAAAAAGGCATACTTCCTCTCTATTGACCAATCAGAGGGGGTTATTCTGGCAGGAAGCAGTTAGGAAATTGACATAAAAAATGCCACAACTGCTGAAACTGACATATCAACTTATCTTATTAAGTTGGTTGCTTTCTGTTTTTCAGTATGACGAAATAAATTATCTGTCTTGGAAATCTTGTATTTATAAATACAAAATACCTGTGGCATGTGAATTTTATCAAAATCTAATTTGATGCTTTAAAGAGACCCCTACCACTCCATTTTCGCTGCAATTTAATAGGCTCGAGTATCTGATTAACTTGCTCTACCACTTTAGCTTTACCTGAACTGTTGAATCAGTGTTAATATCCGTATGTACAGTTCTGCCCAAAAGTTTACATACCCCAATGTAAAATGACCACTAACTGATTGCAGGATTTTACTACAGTATTTCAAAAGTCTTCAGACTACATCAACACTGATTTCTGTCCATTCTGCATCATAGAATTTCACTACCTCCACCTTCATTGTTGGTCTCCAATAGGGCATGGTCCGTCTTGGTTTAACCCATAATTAGTCCTTAATTTTCCAGTTTGGAGGGTGTCAAATCGCTGCAGGACCTTTTCCCAATTGTCCTGAAAATATTTTTGAGCAAGATTGGTGGCCTAGGATTGGTGGATGGCTTAGGATTGTTCTCCTGTTGCAGTGACTTGTTTAGTCATGTTCCTTACTTTCATAATGAATCAGTTCTCTTCAAAAATTTTCTGAAAACCAGCGGCATTGGAGTGTTCATAAGTCTTGACCAATTTTCCAGTGTTGTTTGCACTCAAATAGCCACAATGTATGAATGGTGTACCACCCTGGGTTCACCCTGTGAATGGTGTTATTTTTCTTGCATACCGTCAAACAGAGGGGGGGTGATTATGAGACAAACTTGGCAGCAATATACCAGAAGCAGTTTAGTGAGTCTCAAGTCAACGGCCAAAATGTTATGGACGGATGAGACTGAGCTTAGGTGTTATATCATCAAATTTCTTTGCATTGTGTTTGGAAGAAGATTAATCAGATTTACAAAGAAAAGAAGACCATTTCTAAATTGAACCAGGGTGATCCATTGTCAAAGCTTTGCAGCTGTTTCAGACCGAATGGCACCAAAGACATTGTCAGGACTGAAGAAATGTATAATGTCACTGATTCTCAGAAAATTTTAGAAGAAAACTTGCACGAAACAGTGTCAGGGTGAAGAATACGATAAAAATAGATACTTCGGCAGGACAACAATCCACCAATCCTGTTCAAAAATATTTTCAAGACAATTGGGAAAAGTTCCTGGAGTGCTTTAACACCCAACAGACTAGAATATTATGGACAAATTATGAGTTAATCTGAGACGGACCTTGCCCTATTGGAGACCAACAATGAAGGTGGAGTTACAGAAAATCTGTGATGCAGAATGGACTGAAATAACTGTTAATGTAGTCTGAAGACTTTTGAAATACTGAAGTAAAATCCTACAATCAGTTAGTGATCCTAAGGGGGGAAATATGTAATATTACAGGAGGGTATGTAAACTTTTGAAAATGCCGTAAAATGTAATTAATTAATAATATCAAAGAATTTCATTACTATTGAAGTGTCAATGATTCAGAAGTGTTCGACCACATGCAGTGCATTGTATTTCATATAAGATTTGCCTATTGTTGTAAAATAGTTCTGGAAATAGAAAAATCAGCCATTTTGCATTGGAGTATTTAAACTTTTGGGCAGAACTGTGGTCGGCAGCCCAAAAACTCATGCTTTTCAAAACTGCTGTGAATATCACTTTGTCATTCTCGGGTGTGGAATATGATGTCAAGAAGTGTGATTAACATATCACAAATTGACTGATCTATCTGTGAGTTAGTATGTATACAGGCAGGGGCGTAGATCCTGGGGGGATGAGGGGGATGCATCCCCCCCTAGGATGAACTTGGGGGGGATGATCATATGATTATCCCCCCCTAGAATTTCAAATTATTAATACTTGGTGTTGACAATTATCTTTCACATTTAGCAATTTTCCATGATGCCGGATGCATGTAGTGTGGAAAAAACAAAGTCTCAAAACTAACCTTCGATAATCTTTAGCCTAATATATTGGCTTTTGGTCCCTAGAGTGGCCGTCGGATCTACTGCTGCGCGACTTTCGGCCCGTTAGGCCACGCGCGAAGTTTGCGATCCCCGAAATCATCCCCCCCTACAAAAAAGAAAAATCTACGCCCCTGTATACAGGTATAACTACTGTGCGACTTTTACATTGTGAGCAATAAGGCCAAACATCAGTTCATTTCCAAAGTTGTCAACTGGACATTAGTGTCTGTTCCTCCTTGATTTTCAAATCATTTGAGGTAGGATGAGTTCGTGCTTCCACAAGTCGACTTTAGTATGGTCTCCATTTAAGCATGTAACTCCTGGAACTCCTTGACGTCCTGCAACTCCCGTCATGTCCCGCTAACTCCTGCTAACTCCTGCTAACTCCTGCTAACTCCCGTAGCTCCCACTAACTCCTGCTAACTCCCATAATTCCCACTAACTCCTGCTAACTCCCGCTAACTCCTGCTAACTCCCGTAACTCCCACTAACTCCCGTAACTCCCACTAACTCCCATAACTCCCGCTAACTCCTGCTAAATCCTGCTAACTCCCGTAACTCCCACTAACTCCAGCTAACTCCCGCTAACTCCTGCAACTCCCGCTAACTCCCGTAACTCCTGCTAACTCCCGTAACTGCCACTAACTCCCGCTAACTCCCATTAACTCCCGTAACTCCCACTAACTCCTATAACTCCTGCTAACTCCCGCTAACTCCTGCTTACTCCTGCAACTCCCACTAACTCCTGTAACTCCCACTAACTCCCGCTAACTCCTGCTAACTCCCGTAACTCCCACTAACTCCCGCTAACTCCCACTAACTCCCGTAACTCCCATTAACTCCCATAACTCCCACTAACTCCTGTACTTCCCACTAACTCCTGCTAACTCCCACTAACTCCCACTTACTCCCGCTAACTCCCGCTACCTCCCACTAACTCCCGTAACTCCCATAACTCCCTGAAGTCCCAAATGGAGGCTCCGTTTGGGAGTTACATGCTTAAATGGGGCCTTTATAAGGGCACTCACCTTTTTAGCTGTTGTCCATGTTTACTGTTTAGTCACTTTAGCCATCATTTTACACAATGCTAGCATTCAATCTGACTTCAGAAGACAAGCATTTCGGTCAAGAATAACTTTTCATATCTACGTGTATATGAATTAACAAGTACTATCAACCAAACATTAGCTTCTATAAATTCGAAAACAGCGTCTCACACTGTTTTAAAATCAATTTGGGTGTACTGATCTCACTCATTTAAACCATTTGTTTGTGCCAGTTATTGTCTATCTGATGCCTTTAATAAATAGCATACAGCATTTGTTCGGATGAAGAAACTACTTGTGCTGTTCAACAGAGAAGAGAATTCATAAGATTATCAGATGACTGTGAATGATGTGACGCAGCCAGCTGGGAGCTGAAAATTGTGAACAGAGAAAAGAATAATAGAAAATTGAGGTGCTGTGTCTGCTTTAAGTTAAAACTCGGCGAAAGGGATAAACTATACTGTATGACCATTTTCCCCGGTCAGATCCTTTTTATTTGTCTCTTAACCCCTGAAGGCTTTAAGCCTTGTGACATCGGGTGAAGATCTGAAGCACAATCAGGTAGCCTCCAAATTCCATTCTGCCATCTCCTCAGTCCTCATTTCCGGAGATTTCACACAGACCTTTTTCCTCACTGATATTGCTGATCTCAGTTAATACAAAAGCATAAAGGAGCAGAGACAAGATAACCACAATGCTCCACAGACCTCACAAATGAGTCACCATTAGGAATATCTAACTAAACTTATTCATAGAAAAGCTGCAAAAATACAGGACAATCAGTGTCTCCATAATCCTTCCTTTTCGAATTGTTTATTTGAAAGTTGCATCATCATCATTGCATGATGCTCCTGTGTGTGGCTGAGACATTAGGATGAGACATTATCAGTTTCATATTTTAAGATAAAAAAATTGATTTCATCAGAAATCTCTTTTTAATCCCTGATACAGACCAATGATATTGCGGAATTATCTGCCGCAGTTTTCGTGACTTCCATTCTCTGATTGTGATTGCCATTTTGATCCCTTCAAAACTCTGTCTGAATGTTGTAATCTAGGTTTTCCTGTAAATGCAAAGTGCCCCGAATACAGACACTTTAGGTGAATGTTTAGCTGGCATCCACTGGGATTGAAATATGAGCCTTGTAATCTGATGCATAAAGTTGCTATTTTCAACATGATATCTTTCATTTGATGAATAGAGAAACCTGATTATTCTGGTTTGGGTATGTGTTGTTTTCAATGCCATTGACATTCCTAATTTTTGGAAAATGTATGTCAGAGTTCACTGGAAAAATTTGAACCGATGATATCAAGTAGTAGCAATATTTGTATTTGTAGCGTAGAAAGAATTTGTTGTTGTGCAAGAACTATTTTCATCATGGGGCAATGGTAATTAGGGGTTTGGCTGACTGAACTACTTGTGCTAGACTCCAAGGCAACTAAACGTTGACACTTCAGGTACACCAAACATCAAACTTCTGCCTCACCAACAGCTGTTGCAACAACATACAGAATGTTTGAAGGAGTACAAAAAAAATGTAAATGTCAAGCAATGTTTATTTACAACACATGATTAAATCTCTCAGTAGTATATATCACTTTCACAGCTCCAGAAACCTGTAAGTTGTATTGTTGCACTTTGCTGACGGATATCAAGGAAACAATTACTATACTGAAAAATTATTTCTGTTCAGTACTTCTTTCAAAATAAAATTGCTTAAGATTATAGTTTTTCAAGGGCCTTTTTTCAAGGATGATGTACAAACTTTACATTCTAACTTATGATAGTTTTGAGCACTGTAAGATTACAAAATTGGTTCACTGAAACAACAATTGCTACATGTCTGTAATGAAACCCATAATTATGTACTTGTGTAATTTTGTTGGCCATGAAAAATTATTAAAAGTCTTTTGGAAAGCATGGGATTGTTTGATATGAGTGAATAATGAATATGGCCATACGGCTTCGTCTAAATAACTTCTTTCATTGAAGTTTGCCAGAATTTATGAACATCATTGCAACATTTGGTATAGATACCAAATACAGTTTAGGCCACATATAATTGATTCTTAGCTTCGAGGACCTGCCGACACAATAGATATTCTGTGGACAGAAAAAAAAAATTTGACATTATAAAATTTTTTTTGGTCATCTTTTTTTTGTCCTACCGACCGACCCTAGAAAAAGTGCCTTGAGAGGATCCGAGATGCTAAAGTTCAATTATGTGTGGCTTTATGGTGAGTATTAATTTTATTGGATGGAAGACAGTTTCCTCATTTATGTTGTAGGAAATGAGACTGTTAGCCTAATGAGGCCCAGGAAGGTTCCTCTGCCATTTAGTCACCTTCATCCCCTCTGCTGTTGGATGGAAGGGATGGCCCTCACCCTTCTTATTCCATGCAGGTCAATGCAGATACATGTGGCAGATTAAGCCGAGGCAAACTTACTACATTGGGCATGCATAGCTTTACGTAGGATAATAGGGAGGCTCAGGATGAGGTAGGCTTATGCATTGTGATGTCAAAGGGCCACATTCACAACAAGTGAAGTACCCATGCATATATAAAAACTTCGAACCTCAGTACAATATCTATGTGGCAGACTTAGAGGTTATATCATGGCTGAATTTGTATCCTTCCTTGCATCTTTATCAGAAATCTGTATCTCCTGAGTCCCTGAATTATGACTCTATTACAGTTTAATGTTTATTGACTCATTTGAGCATAAGAACTCTGATCATCCAGCTATAGCGCTCATAGAATACAGAAAGACAATAATGGTATTGTAAAGCAGAAAATATAATACTGAATGATGTTCTGTCGAATATGTTTTATTTTCTTACAATCCTCATTAGGTTGAGCCACAACATTAAAAAAAGTTAGTGCTTGCCAGGTCAAACAGGTTGATACCTAGACTTACACCCAGTGCAGAATAATATCCTGTTCATAAAAAGCAGATGATCTGCCTTGCCTTTATATTCATTCAATATATTCACAAGGCGCTGCTGCTACAAATGAATAAATTAAAATAGTCCATAGCCCGAAGGTTAGAAATTTCTTTTCAGCATTAGATATCTGAGTAATGTGTTAATTGACAGTCTCATTTCTTTAACAACATTGTATATAAAAAACAAATTTCAGTCAAAGATGTTTTCAGAAGTCTGGGAGTACGGCTGCAGTTGTAATGTTGAGCTGTGTGATTCTCTCAATTTCATTGACAGGCCAGGGACTATCCTTGAGCCTGAGGCTGCCAGAGCCGAACTGCTTCTAAGTCTAAACTTTACTTTCTTAAATTATCTGCAAATTACTTCAGGGTGTTTTGAATCAATCACAAATTGACAAATCCATATTCCCATTTAAAGTGACTATTTATCTATGAAGTTGGAGGCTCCATTTCATCCGATTTGGAAGCCACCCCATCACTTCAGTCTTATATCAATAACTGCCTTGGCTGAGGAGGCATCAATATTTCTATATCTGTTTTCAAAATATGATTAACTGGTTCCATTAAATAACATGTTATAAATATTACGGTTTTTATTCACAACTGAAGACAGTGTTTTTTTAATTGATAATAGCCCTGATGTCACTTGCAAGATGCTTTCCTGAACATAAGCGAAGAAATGGTATGTTTAATCTGGATCGGCATTGTTTACCTCCTAGAATGAAGCTCCTGCTCGGAAACATTGGCTTGGGTTTCTCATTTCCTGTCTTAGTTACTGTGTTTCCCTGGTCATGCTGAGGACAGTTTGAAAACCTTATTTGCAGAGTTATACTTCCTAAGGGAGTATTCCTCATGGTTGATGTGCTTAGACAAATAAGACCTGGTTTACCGGCAACTCAGGCATTGTGCAGGTCACCACACAACTACATCGCCTTGTGGTACCCTTGTTGTAATGGTACTCACTTTTTTGGCTGTTGCCTGAGTTTGGTCAGTTTAATGGCCCTCCAGACAGCAAGTCATGAAACTGTACATAATGGATGTTGACTTCTCTTTACTCTTACTCCCAGAGCCACAAGGAAGGATCATGCAGCGTCCAGGGAGGCCAGGCTCAGTTCATGTGCTGCAGTGTGACCATTTGACCATCACCATCAAGCCATTATGACTGCCATGATCTCCCAACTTCTACTTTCGCCTCGTCTGATTGCCATTCACAGCACTCTCAGGGGCATCAATTTACATTACATCTGTGAATAAGACCTCTTGAAATGGCACACTAAGAAATCAAAAGATCTTTTAAAATGAAAATCACTTGACGCATGCTAATGATTAATCTCCATTCAAAAGAAATACTTTCCAACCCAGAAAAATGTGTTAGATTATCAAAATGGATCAAATATCAATTTAATGAATGCCACATGTGGCTACAGGATGAAATTGTTGTAAAGGATCAGCATATTTCTCATTTCAAAATTGTGTCCCATATCGTTTCAAGATGAGCTTCCAACATGGCATTGTGATGTCACTCATTTCATCATTTAGTTGTGTATACAGACAAAAAGTTTATTCTCAGAGGACAGGAATAAATAATAAGACAATATACAATGTTTTACATATATGCAACAATAATAGCAGTTAAATATATATCCTCACTATGTGTAGACCTCTCTGAGGCAAAAAAGCTGCTATCGAGAGGCCACTCAAGTGTAGCTTATTGTTTATTCAGCACCTGCCATATATATTGGCTATATTATGCAACAGCATAGGTGCTAACAATCAAACTACTTAAGCTGTATAGCTGCATGTTTGGAGGATTTGCAAAATGAAGAGGTACATTGTGCAATCCGAACTGCATTACGACAGTGTACTTTTGCATCTATGTATATCTATTTGTATCTGTACCCTCTTTTAATGTGGCTGAATAAAGTCTATCTAAAGTCTATCTATCTACATGTAACTGTCAGTAATATTACAAAGCCAGTTTACGGGTCAAAATTATTTTCAGTGGCCCTACAGTCGGTAAAGAGCAGCAATACAATGAGTCATCACTGCCTGATGTAACATAAACAAAGGCATCTGACAGAACTGAGACCAATTCAAAGTTTGCCTTTTCAGTTGGCTAAAACTAAGCAAAGGAAATAAATTACAATTATATGACTATTTCCTTATGTGGAATGAATTGTATTTGTCTCTCATCTCCAAAAGGCATTGCCCCTCTTGAAAATCAAGTAAAGATCTGAAGCACAATTCAGGAAACCAACAAATTCCATTCGACCTTCTCATTTCAGGAGATGCGGAGACAAGTGAACCTTTTCTCGCTATGGTGTTCATAGAATGAAGACTAGAATCGTATCGTCAAGCAGAAAACATTGACTGATGTTTTGCTTGGTTGTATGGTTGAGACCGCAAATAAAAAAAGGCAATGTAACTGAACAAACTTCACGGACCTCACAATTATGAATGGCATTCAATATTCAACAGTTTATCAGCTAACATTTGCAGGTTTGGTTTCATCAATTATGTACAATGAAACTGACTAATCTGTCACAAACAATCAGTCTGGAAACATTTGCAAATACAATACTGTACTATTAATAGAAAGGGCGATTAGATATATTAGAATTGAACAGTCAAGTGTTGCATGCATTTGGAACATTGGCAGACCTATAAAATTTAGTAGGCCTACGCATTTGACGTTTTTTAATACATTTTTTGTTACATGATATTGGATGATAGCAGACAATTCAATGCCTTTTAAAATGATTATTCTTGAATGACCTCTTGCAAAAGAAGAGAAACTCTGGACTATGAATATTTTGCTACCTGAATTGAGTTCCTGCTCGGAATCGTTAGCCAGGGTTTCTCATCTCCCATTCTTAGTTACTGGGTTTCCCAGGACATGCCGGTTATGGTTTTAAAACCTTATTTGCAGAGTTATGCTTTCTGAGGTTGTTTTCTCCTTTTATTTTTTTGCTGGGTAAGGAAAACAAGACAACGTTTATTGAGCAATGCAAGTATTGTGTGCAGGTCAACACACTGCTACATCATCAACTTGCTGACAAGTTGCAGTGCCCACCCTGTAATGGCACACACTTTCTGAACTTCCGTCCGAGCTCTACCAAGAAAGATGGCAAGTCATAAAACAATTCATGATAAATGTGGACTTCCTTTCATACAGAGAGCCGCACGAAATGAACATGCAACACCCAGTGAAGCCAGGCTTATCTTGAGTGCTCCTTCTTGACCACTTGACCATCACCACCAAGCCATTATGACTGCCATGATCTCCAAACTGCTACTCCAACCTGCTCCAATTGCCATTTGCATCACTCTCAGCAACATCAACTCACACTTACATCTGTGAATGAGACCACTTCAAATGAGACATTAAGGAATCAAAGGACCATTTCAAATGACAATCACCTTACACATGCTTCCTTTTAGGAATAAGATCACTTCATTTAATAGTGCATTAAAGAACTAAAGATCCATCTTAAGTGAAACTCACTCTACACTCGAGAACCTTTGATCAATTAACCTTCAGAGGACAACATACAGTGTGTGTGGCCTCAAGTAAGTCAGCTCATCTTCTAAAGGCCACTTCAGAAAATTAATATTTTGCTGAGTAACTACATGTGCACATGCCATTTTGGGTTGATTTAGAAATATTTGAAAATGCATCGGTTGTTTGATGTGATAGATATCCATGCCAGAGATACCTATTATCAGTTGGTATGTTACTTTTTGATTTTGGTTTCAAGCAACAAGTTTTGAACAACCCTGTCAACATCATAACAGATACAAAGCAATCTGAATACAACCGTAGAGGCGTAGATTGATGATTATCCAGGGGCGCCGGAAGGAATCGCAGCGGGAGGGGCGGTCAGATGAAAAAGGGCAAATTATATTCGCGACCAATGCCAACCATTTCGCGTGACAAAATTTAGATAGAGAGTCACTAACAATTTTAAATATATACTTTTTAATTTGTGCCTAAAATTAGTAGAATGAGGCCTAATAATGTTTTTTTCTTTAAGATCTAAAGGGCACCCTTGCCCCCCCTGCCCCCCTTGGACAAGGGCAGGAGGGGCAATTGCCCCCCTGCCCCCCCCCAGCCTGTTCCGTCACGATTATCATCAGACGCAACCAAGCTTATGCCAAACAAGCCGCTTGACCACCACCATCAAAGTTGAAGAGCTGCCATGAAACCCCAACAACATACCACACGACCCTGTCAATGGCTATCTATAACACAATCAAAAGTCATAATTTCCCGTTAGTATCATTGAATATATCTTTATGGAGAGATGAAACAGAAGAAACCCTGTAAATAAACTCCTTGAAAGTAATTTATTGTGATTACCATGCATTAAAGTCAGGATTTATCACTCATAATTAGGCATTTTTGGCATAATTATTTGATAATTTTTCTGTAATACATGTATTATCGTACTGTAAAAAACAGTCTATACTGCAGGTATTATCTGATATTTCAACCAGCTGCATATTCACATACGCTATGAATTCGAGAATAAATGTCATTTTCCTTAACGTACAAACACACTGAGCTTGCCAACATCAAAACGTGTTGCAAAACAACAAAAAAGTGCAAAGAAATAAGTTTGCACAACGATTTGATTTATAATACTTTTCTGAAGCTTTTATGCACAAAGAAGAAGGTTTTTCCTTTCATATCCTGAAGCTCCCAAGTGAATGATAGCATTTTGACGCCATTTAGGGTTCTTTGTGTTTGATATTATTGGAAAAAATAATTTGCTTTCAAAATGTTTGAGTTTGCTGAGATAAGGAAAGCCAAACATAATCATGATGGCCCTTTGATTTTATTTCCGATAGGAATGTGATAACACACGGAGGATGGTTTTATTGTTTAGTTATCATCAATAAGATTTAATCAATGGAAGCCTGCCTGTGGACACTCCTTAAACACTAAGGTAGATGAAGGTGATGGCTTGATTATTTCGAGTGATTGATAGACACTGTTGCAAAGACAGAAAATATTTTGATATTTTCAGAAAGTACATCGTGACACGATTCTTTCAGAATGCTTGAACATGTTGAGAACTTACCCTTTTCGCCCATCTAAACAGTCAACCCTTGTGAGTCGTGAGCACCCAAAACTAGGCTTAGAGGAATGCACTTAACATTATTGTACCATTGGACACATCAGATTCTGTCAGCCAATCACAAGCCTGTATTTCACTGCAATGAATCCCATATATCCTTTGTTGTCCACTTATCGTCTCATGTTTCAATGTTTGTCTCATGATATAAGCCGGTCATTCACCATGGGATCGGGAATATGTGTTTATCACACCTTGGGCCAAAGCCCTCTGTTGTTAAATCACATATTCCCTCTCCCGTGGTGAATAACCTATACTTATCTGTTTATCTATCAATTCTCATAGTATCGATAAATAACATACACAATACACATGTTTCAAGAAACTTATATTGGGAAATTCATAGTACAATGTTCAGAATGCCACCCTTGCCCATAATGACAAACATAATTCTTGCTTATGAGTTGGCTGAACTTGGTCAGCACAATGGTTTCTATGTGGACTGCAGTCATCAGAGGTGGCCCAGCTTATGCCCAGTGATGCTGCTTGACCATCGTCACCGGACCATAAAGATTGCCTTTGTAACCTCAAAAGCTAATGTCAAAGGCTCCTTCTATAGCCATTCACACCAACCCCAAGAGCTATAACTTCCCATTAGTTCCTTTGAATGATATATTTATTGGGCCACAAAGAATCAAAAGAAAATGGCTGCGTCTTGAGTCTAGTAAGTCCTGCTCAAACGACTTTTGTGTTAGGGCCGCAAAGAATATTTTCAGGAAGGCCACATCCATCAATTATGGGGTGAAAGTGATTTACTTCCTATCATGCGAAATATTTACAAAGAAATTGAAAATCATCATTACTCAGTCATTCTGAGTATATTATTTGTGTTAGATATATATAATATGTTTTTAGATACAGTATTATTAATATACATCCATTGTAATTGCATATATCTATTTGCACTGCTTGGTTTGCTTGACTATTTATGAGAATGTTAAGCTTCATAATGTATTTAATATATGTTTATTGATGACACAATAATTTTAATATCTTAACTAATAATCTAATTATTTTTAAGATGTTGATCTGGAGCAGAAAGGCCCGATACGAGTAATTAATAATGACACTGGCGTACTGGGGATTCTTCATAATTCATGAATTCCACACAGGTTATACAAATATATCACTTGGTATTGTGAATGTCTGATTGCTTTGCCATCTGCATTGGTTTTGAATGACATGATCCTTCAGATGAAATTCCTATGTAATGCAATGGAGATTTTGTCTTGGTTTCCATGCATCCTTTTATGATCTGCCACCATCAATTATTATAATATTACAATATCATAAAATTATTATTAAACATTTAGGTTATATGAATGACATTGTAAGCCCATATACCTTGTTCAAATGTCCCGAACCTCCATACTAATTAAGCTAGATAGATGCATGGATGGATGATTGGGGCTTTACGTCCTGTATTTATACCCTTGGTAGGCTAATTAGGACAGGAAGAGGACACCGAAATGAGGCAAAGGATGATGGAAACAGCCATCCAACATAGACCCATGTAACCCGGCAAGAGCTAGAATCGAACCCTGGACCCAGCGATTGGCAGTCCAGCACGATACCACTAGACCAACCCTCCCCGCCCCACGCCCAGTAAGCGAGATAGAGATACACTCATAAGTGATGAATATTGCCCAGATGAAATTTTACCACATGATTATTAGAAAACGTTTTCTCTAACATACATGCTCCATCTGTGACAATTGTTGTGAATTCCAAAAATAAACCTTTCAATGGGCTCATATCTGCACAGCGGTGTTCGAGCTCTTCTTTGCTGTGTTTGATATGATCATAATTTGCATGTATCTTCAGTTTATCTTTGGGTTATGTCAACCAAGAAATTGTTGGTATCTGAGAAACCGACATTCATAAAGGAGATTTATGTAATGTCTTATCTTATCTAAATCTCTGATACATGATGATTTGTTGACGCAACCTTTCTCTGTGTTAGCCACGGGATCCAGAAAATAGCCTGGTAGCAAAGACTTCGGACAATAATCATATTTAGTATTGGTTTTATGTCTGCAATATCTTGTGTTGTTTTTGAATACCAGCATTTTCTGCCAATTTCCACAACAATTGTATATCTTATACACAGGAATTCAGCTGACATCAAATAGTGTTTTCACAGTATTGTCGAGTTGGTGCCTGTCAATTTGTAGCATATACTTTCAATTTTTTTCATGGCATATAAACAATATGAAGCTCATTTCAAAAGCACATTCGAATGCATTTTGAATTGTCAGTAGTTAGAAACATTTACCTTGGATCCTTTATGCAGCAAGTAGGCTTTGGTGATTGAAATGTTTATCCCCAACCTCATGATGAATCCGAATTCAGATGATTATTTCATTTCTAGTAGTACCCCTGGGTATTAGACTAATTAATCTGACTGCAAAAAGGCTGGATTTATTTTGATTAAGTTTCTACTTCGGAAGATTTTTTACCTTGATGCAAAAAAAAGTAACTTCTTAAATTCCCCCCTGATAATGAGACCGTTGGAAACTACATTTATTTTCTGAGTGGGGGCGATCTTGGCATACACCAATGAGACCATCCAGAGGTGAAAAATTGCTGGTCATGAAACTTACTGAGTGGGTGGGCAGCTTTCAGTAAATCAGTGACTTTAACCATGCAGGGCTGACTGGGGTTGACTCAGACTCCATGAGTCCCTATTT
This sequence comes from Platynereis dumerilii, assembly GCA_026936325.1. Taxonomy (NCBI): domain Eukaryota; kingdom Metazoa; phylum Annelida; class Polychaeta; order Phyllodocida; family Nereididae; genus Platynereis; species Platynereis dumerilii. The sequence continues at coordinate 115,547,493 of JAPTHN010000001.1, forward strand.
TTGCGATGACACGAAGTGTCAGAGGGACTCCAGATATTGGATTGTCCAAAAATGTTGACAAAATGTGGTCTGATTGGTTATATAACTTTTCATTCACAATGATTATTTTCCAAAAACGTTTACTGATTGGTTACATAACTTTTCATAAACATTGGCTTTTGTTTAGGATTTTTATGTCCAAAAACACTTGTGTGATTAATTATCTATAAACCTGTTATGTCACTTTGTTTCATTTCTGCTAATGTCACCTTGTAACTAGCAGTTGGGACTGATAGCTAAAATTATAAACAAATACCTTGTTATCTAATAAATCAAAAATTCCCACACTCTAAAGAAAACAATTTTGTTTGAAGTTCATTCTGCCATATCTTGCTGATTTGCATGCTGCTTGTGCTCATTTGCATGGCCAATATCCGGAGACTGCAGTGCAATGCTTGCGCTGCCTAACACATAAAGCAGTCTCATGGAGACTGGGGTTGACTTATTTCTGGATGAGTGGATCAGCAAAAATCATCTTTCCATGAAATGAGGTCCGTTCTTGCCACAAAATAGGTTTGCCGATTTCATTTCCCTAATGGCAGTTAAGTTGTAGTTGAAACCCTATCATATCAGCATACTGCCTTTTTAGGATTGCTCACGGACAAGAAGTTTAGAACACATCTACTATCCACGAGACACCTCATCGTCTTTCTCTCACTTCCAAGCTGGCTGAGCAGCATGAGCATTAGGGCGTACCAAAAAACAACAATGTTCTTTGATTTTTGCACCCGTCGGAGGAATTGTGCCTTTTGGTGAGTAAATCAATTGGAAAAAAAAATGTTAATTTGCAAGTTGGCTGAGCAGTATGAGCACAGGCAGGATAATATCTCCTATAGTACCTCCTGTGAAGGCCGGTAATAAAGCGAACAGTGAGTATGAGGATTATGTCCAGTGCCGCTGCTTGACTATCACCTCCAGACTATAAAGACTGCCATGAACCCGCAACATCCACCTTCAAGGCTCCTTCAATTGCAATTCACACCACCCTCTTTGAAGAACAAAAGCGTTTATATATTTACAAGCCGATGCTGCCAAAAAGTAATAAATAAAAATCATTCATAACCCAATAGTTAGAATTTCTTGTCAGCATAAGATATCTAAGATACATTGTCTTTAAAATGTTTTAAATTACAGTATCTATTTCAAAATCCATGATATCCACCGAAAAGTTTCACATAACTTAGTAGGAAAACTACTAAGTATCTATTTCTTTAACAGCATCGTATAAAACAAACAAATTTCAGTCAAAGATGTTTTAAGAAGTCTGGGAGTATGGCTGCAGCTGTAATGCTGAGCTGTGTGATTATCTCAATTTCTTTGACAGGCCAGGGACTATCCCTAAGTCTGAGGCTGCCAGAGCCAAACTGCTACTAAGTCTAAACTTTACTTTCTTAAATCATCTGCAAATTACTTCAGGGTGTTTTGAATCAATCACAAATTGACAAATCCATATTCCCATTTAAAGTGACTATTTATCTATGAAGTTGGACGCTCCATTTCATCTGATTAGAAGTTCTCTGTCCCTTCAGTCTTATATCAATTACTGCCTTGGCTGAGGAGGCATCAATATTTCGATATCTGTTGTCAAGATGTGATTAATTGGTCCCATTGAATAACTTGTTACAACTATCACGGTTATTATTCATAACTGAAGATAATGTTTTTTTAACTGATAATAGACCTGATGTCACTTGCAAGATGCATTCGTGAACATAAGTGAAGCAAGGGAATGTTTAATCTGCATTGGCATTGTTTGCCTCCTAAAATGAAGCTCTTGCTCAGAAACATTGGCCAGGGTTTCTCATCTCCTGTCTCAGTTACTGTGTTTCCCTGCCCATGCTTAGAACTGTTTGAAAACCCTATTTGCAGAGTTATGCTTCCTAAGGGAGTATTCCTCATGGTTGATGTGCATAGACAAATAAGACCAAGTTCACTTAGAAGCAACTTAGGCGTTGTGTGCAGGTCACCACACTACTGCATCGCCTTGTGGTACCCTTGTTATAGTGATACTCTCTTTTTTAGCTGTTGCCTGAGTTTGGTCAGTTTAATGGCCTTCCAGACAGCAAGTCATGAAACTGTACATAATGGATGTTGACTTCCCTTTACTCTTACTCCCAGAGCCACAAGGAAGGATCATGCAGCGTCAAGGGAGGCCAGGCTCAGTTCGTGTGCTGCAGTGTGACCATTTGACCATCACCATCAAGCCATTATGACTGCCATGATCTCCCAACTTCTACTTTCACCTCGTCCGATTGCCATCCACAGCACTCTCAGGAGCAGCAATTTACACTACATCTGTGAATAAGACCTCTTGAAATGGCACACTAAGAAATCAAAAGATCTTTTAAAATGAAAATCACTTGAAGCATGCTAATGTCTAATCTCCATTCAAAATTAAAACTTTCCAGCCCAAAAACAATTGTTAAATTATCAAAATGGATCAAATATCAATTTAATGAATGGCACATATGGCTGCAGGATGAAATTGTTGTAAAGGATTAGCATATTTCTCGTTTTAAAATTGTGTCCTACATCGTTTCAGTATAAGCTTTCAACATGGCATTGTGATGTCACTCATTTCATCATTTAGTTGTGTTTACAGACAAAAAGTTTATGCGCAGTGGACAGGAATAAAAAAAAGTGTGGCTTTTCAGTTAGCTAAAACTCAGCAAAGCCTTTGCTAAAGGAAATAAATCACTACTATATGACAATTTCCTTCTGTGGAATGAATTGTAGTTGTCTCTCATCTCCAAAAGACATTGCCCCTCTTGAAAATCAAGTAAAGATCTGAAGCACAAATCAGGAAACCAACAAATTCCATTCCGCCTTCTCATTTCAGGAGATGCGGAGACAAGTGAACCTTTTTCTCGCTATGGTGTTCATGGAATGAAGACTAGAATCGTATCGTCAAGCAAAAAACATTGACTGATGTTTTGCTTGGTTATATGGTTGAGACCGCAAATAAAAAAAGGCAATGTAACTGAATAAAGTTCACGGACCTCACAATTATGAATGGCATTCAATATTCAACAGTTTATCAGCTAACATTTGCAGGTTTGGTTTCATCAATTATGTACAATGAAACTGACTAATCTGTCACAAACAATCAGTCTGGAAACATTTGCAAATACAATACTGTACTATTAAAATAGAAAGGGCGATTAGATATATTAGAATTGAACAGTCAAGTGTTGCATGTATTTGGAACATTAGCAGATCTAAAAAATTTAGTACGCTTTTGATGATTGTTAATACAATTTTTTGTCACATCATATTGGGTAAACTGCATGGAGGCCATGTCTTGATGATATTTTCTTGAATGACCTCTTGAAAAAGAAGAAACACTTTGGAACATGCATTTTTGCCTCCCGGAATGGAGTTCCTGCTTGGAAAATTTGGCTTGGGTTAGCGATTTCTTGTCTTAGTGCTACGTTTCCCAGGACATGTTGGTTACTGTTTTAAAAACCTGTTCGCAGAGTTATGCTTTCTGAGGTTGTTTTCTCCTTTTATTTTGTTGCTGGGTAAGGAAAACAAGACCAAGTTTATTGAGCAACCAAGTATTGTGTGCAGGTCAACTAAACATACTACTGCATCAACTTGCTGACAAGTTGCAGTGCCATCTCTGTAATGGCACGCACTTTCTGAACTTCCGTCCGAGCCCAGAAAGATGACAAGTCATAAAACAATTCATAATAGATATGGACTTCCTTTCATACAGAGCGCCGCACGAAATGAACATGCAGCACCAAGTGAAGCCAGGCTTATCTTGAGTGCTCCTTCTTGACCACTTGACCATCACCACCTAGCCATTATGACTGCCATGATCTCCAAACTGCTACTCCAACCTGCTCCAATTGCCATTCGCATCACTCTCAGCAACATCAAGTCACACTTACATCTGTGAACGAGATCACTTCAAATGAGACATTAAGGAATCAAAGGACCATTTCAAATGACAATCACCTTACACATGCTTCCATTTAGGAATAAGATCACTTCATTTAATAGTGCATTAAAGAACTAAAGATCCATCTTAAGTGAAACTCACTCTACACACGAGAACCTTTGATCCAGTAACCTTCAGAGGACAACATACAGTGTGTGTGGCCTCAGAGTAAGTCAGCTCATCTTCTAAAGGCCACTTCAGAAAATTAATATTTTGCTGAGTAACTATATGTGCACATGCCATTTTGGGTTGATTAAGAAATATTTGAAAATGCTTTGGTTGTTTGATATGATAGATAACCATGCCAGAGATACCTATTATCAGTTGGTATGTTACTTTTTGATTTTGGTTTCCAGCAACAAGTTTGGAACAACCTTGTCAACATTATAACAGATACAAAGCAATCTGAATACAACCGTAGATTGATGATTATCCAGGGGTGCCGGAAGAAATCGCAGACGGCAGGGGTGGTCAGATGAAAAAGGGCAAATTACATTTGCGACCATTTCGCATTACAAAATTTAAATAGAGAGTCATTAATAATTTTGAATAAACACTTTTTCATTTATGCCTAAAATTAGTAGAATGAGGCCTAATAATGTTTTTTTCTTTAAGATCTAAAGGGCACCCTTGCCCCCCCCCCTGCCCCCCCTCTGTTCCGGCACGATTATCATCAGATGCTCATGCAAACCAGCTGCTTGACCACCACGGCACCACCATAAAGGTTGAAGAGCTGCCATGAAACCCCGACAACAAACCCCACGACCCTATCAATGGCTATCTATAACACAATCAAAAGTCATAATTTCCCGTTAGTATCATTGAATATAATCTTTATGGACAGATGAAACAGAAGCATCCCTGTAAATAAACTCCTTGACATGTGATTTATTGTGATTACCATGCATTAAAGCCAGGATTTATCACTCATTATTAGGCGTTTTTGGCATAATTATTCTATAATTATTTGGTCATACATGTATTATCGTACTGTAAAAAAACACTCTATACTGCGGGTATCATCTGATATCTCAACCAGCTTCATATTCACATACGCTATGAATTTGAGAATAAATGTCATTTTCCTTAACGTACAAACACACTGAGCTTGCCAACATCAAAACGAGTTGCAAAACAACAAAAAAGTGCAAAGAAAGAAGTTGCACAACAATTTGATTTATAATACTTTTCTGAAGCTTTTCCCTCCCTTTATGCACAAAGAAGAAGGTTTTCTTTTCATTTCCTGAAGCTCCCAAGTGAATGATAGCATGTTGACGCCATTTAGGGTTCTTTGAGTTTGATATTATTGGAAAAAATAATTTGCTTTCAAAATGTTTGAGTTTGCTGAGAAAAGGAAAGCCAAACATAATCATGATGGCCCTTTGATTTTATTTCCGATAGGAATGTGATAACACACGAAGGATGGTTTTATTGTTTAGTTATCATCAATAAGATTTAATCAATTGAAGCCTGCCTGTGGATACTCCTTAAACACTAAGGTAGATGAAAGTGATGGTTTGATTATTTCTAGTTATTGATAGAAACTCTTGCAACCATAGTAAATATTTTGATATTAAATTTTTCAGAAAGTGCAATGTGACACTATTCTTTCAGAATGCTTGAATATGTTTGGAACTTACGCTCTCTCGCCCTCTTGTCAATCAACTGTGAGTCGTGAGCACCCAAAACTAGGTTCAGAGGAATGCACTTAGCATTATTATACCATTGGACACATTTGTCAGCCAATCACAAGCCAGTATTTCACTGCACTAAATCCCATATCCTTTGTTGTCCACTTATCGTATCATGTTTCACTGTTTGTCTCACGGTATAAGATGGGATCGGGAATATGTGTCTATCACACCTTGGGCCAAAGCAATCGGTTGATAAATCACATATTCCCTCTCCCGTGGTGAATAACCTATACTTATCTGTCTATCTATCAATTCTCGGATATTATTAATAAATAACATGAACATGTTTGAAGAATATTATATCAGGATACTCACAACACAGTTCTCAGAATGCCACCCTTGCTCATAATGACAAACATAATTCTTGCTTATTAGTTGGCTGAACTTGGTCAACTCAATGGTTTCTATGTAGACTGCAGTCTTCAGAGGTGGCCCAGCTTATGCCCAGTGATGCTGCTTGACCATCGTCATCGGACCATAAAGATTTCCTTGTAACCTCAAAAGCTAATGTCAAAGGCTCCTTCTATGGCTATTCACACCAACCCCAAGAGCTATAACTTCCCATTAGTTCCTTTGAATGATATCTTTATGGGGCCACAAAGAATCAAAAGAAAATGGCTGCGTCTTGAGTCTAGTAAGTCCTGCTCAAACGACTTTTGTGTTTGGGCTGCAAAGAATATTTTCAGGAAGTCCACGTCAATCAATTATAAGATTATTGTGATTTACTTCCTATAATTCCAAATATAGAAAGAAACTGAAAAACACCATTATTCTGTCATTCTGAGTGTATTTTTGCGTTAAATATATATGCATTTAGCTACAATATTATTAATGCACTTCTATATATTGTTATTGCATTTATTTATTTTCTCTGCTTGGTGTGCTTGACTATTTATGAGAAAGTTAAGCTTCATAATGTATTTAATATTATATGTTTATTGATGACACAATAAATTAATATCTTTTCTAATATTATTATTTCTAAGATGTTGATCTGGAGCAGAAAGGCCTGATACGAGCAATTAATAATGACACTGACATACTGGGGATTCTTCATAATTCATGAATTCCACACAGGTTATACAAATATATCACTTGGTATTGTGAATGTCTGATTGCTTTGCCATCTGCATTGGTGTCGAATGATATGATCCTTTGGCTTAAATTCCTATGTAATGCAATGGAGATTGTGTCTTGGTTTCCATGCATCCTTTTAGCTCCTGCTACCATCATTTATTATAAATATACTCATAAATGATAAATATTGCCCAGGTAAAATTCTACGACAGAATAATTAGAAAACTTTTTCTCTTCCGTACATGCTCCATCAGTGAATTCAAGAAATCAACCTTTCAAAGGGCTCTTTCCTGCAACACAATGGTGTTTGAGCTCTTCTTTCCTGTGTTTGATATGATCATAATTTGCAATGTATCTTCAGTTTATCTTTGAGTTATGTTAACCAAGAAATTGTTGGTATCTGAGAAACCAACATTCACAAAGGAGATAATGTCGTATCTTATCTAAATCTCTGATACATGATGATTCGTTGACGCAACCTTTCTCAGTGTTAGCCCCGGGATCCAGAAAATGGCCCGGTAGCAAAGACTTAGGACAATAATCATATTCAGTATTGGTTTTATGTGAGCAAAATCATGTGTAGTTTTTAAAATACCAGCATTTTCTGCCGATTTCCACGACAATTATATATCTTACACAGGAATTCAGCTGACATCAAATAGTGTTTTCACAGTATTGTCGAGTTGGAGCCTGTCAATTTGATGCATACATATTATATTGGGAGTTTATCCCCAACCATATGATGCAGCCGAATTCAGATGATTATTTCATTTCTATCGATACCACTGGGTATCAAACTAATTAATCTGGCTGCAAGAAGACTGGATCTCCTTTGATTAAGTTCCTACTTCCGAAGATTTATCACCTCGATGAAAAATAATATAACTTCTTAAATTCCCCCTTGATAGTGAGACCAATGGAAACCACATTTATTTTCTTACCTTGGCATACACCAATGAGACCACTCAGAGGTGAAAAATTGCTGGTCATAAAACTTACTCAGGGAGTGTGCAGCTTTCGGTAAATCAGTGACTTTAACCATGCACGACTGACTGAGGTTGACTTTTTTCTGGATGAGTAGATACAGCAAAAATCAGCTTTCCATGAAATGAGGTCCCTTCTTGCCACAAAATAGGTTTGCCAATTTCATTTCCCCAATGGCAGTTACATTGTAGTTGAAACACCATCATTTCAGCATATTGCCTTTTTAGGACTGCTCACAGACAAGAAGTTTAGAACATATCTACTACCCACAAGACACCTCATCATCTTTCTTTCACTTCCAAGTTGGCTGAGCAAAATGAGCACAGGCAGGATAATATCCCCTATAGGCTATAGTACCTCCTATGAAGGCAGTAATAAAGCGAACAGAGAGGATGGGATTATGTCCAGTGCCGCTGCTTGACCATCACCCCCAGGCTATAAAGGCTGCCATGAACCCCCAACATCCACCTTCAAGGCTCTTTCAATTGCAATTCACACCACCCTCAAGCACCATCATTTCCTATTAGTTTCTTTGAAGAACAAAGCGTCATAGAATGTTTTTTCGAAGCCAAGAAGCTATGAAGAATCTCCAGACCAATGTAATAGATGCTTTAAAAATTCGCAAATTATGCACTTCTTGATGTTTCTCTTGATATGAAACATTAGCTGGATTTGGTTTAAATACAAAACAGCTATGCTTTTTTCAGGGGACAAAAGACACCGGAAATTAAAGGTTTCTGCAAGCTGGACTAAAATATCTCATCTAACTACATTGGATTGACCAGCTTCATAAAGACAACCATTGAGACCATCAAGGGGTAAAAAATTGCTGGTCATAAAACTTCCACCGTGGTTGTGGAGTGTTCACTAAATCCGTGACTTTAACCATGCACAACTGACGGGGGTTGACTTTTTTCTGAATGAATGAATGGAGCAAAATCAGCTTTCCATGAAATAAGATCCTTTCTTGCCACAAAATTATTTTGCCTATTTCATTTCCCCCCAATTGCAGTTACATTGTAGTTGAAACCCCATCATTTCAGTATGTTGCATTTTTGGGATTACTCAGAGACAACAAGTTCAGAAAATGTCTACTGATTGATGAACAGGACACCTCATCGTCTTTCTTTCACTTCCAAGTTGGCTGAGCAGTATGAGCATGGGCAGGATAATGGCCCCTATAGTACCTCCTATGAAGGCAGTAATAAAGCGAACAGAGAGGACGGAGATTATGTCCAGTGCTGCTGCTTGACCATCACTTCCAGACCATAAAGATTGCCATGAACCTCCAACATCCACCTTCAAGGCTCCTTCAATTGCAATTCACACCACCCTCAAGAACTATCATTTCCTATTACTTCCTTTGAAGAACAAAGCATCATAGAATGTTTTTTTGAAGCCAAGAAGCTATGAAGAATCTTAAGACCAATGTAATAGATGCTTTAAAAGTAACAAATTATGCACTTCTTGATGTTTCTCTTGATATGAAACATTAGCTGGAGTTGGCTTCAACATAAAACAACTATCCTTTTTTCAGGGGACAAAAGATACCGGAAATTAAAGGATTACTGCAAGCTGGACTAAAATATCACATCTAACTGCATTGGATTGACTCACATCAATAAAGATAAAAAATGTAGTCAATCCCAAAAAATTTCCCATATTATTAGAGTCGACAAATGTTGAGTGCCCACAAAAATTCACTGTCACCACTTGACATCCGTCGACTGTAAATCAAATCACTCCGGCATGTTTTACTTTACAAAACACAACATCATATTTCTGTAAAATCTCTCCAGCGGTCAAAAAGAGAATTTGAGCATATTATTTACACCTTAATTAGCAAAACTAATTGTCATTAAAGAGATATATTTCTGCAATGAATGGGGGTCAACAAAGATGTATACATGCCTCATGAATTGCATATTGGGAGTGTACAATATATGTATATTCCACAATTGTATGGTTATTTTATTTCTTTGAACACCTTGGGTTTTCGGTCAAATTAATCCGGCAACAAAAAGACTGGATCAACTTTTATTAAGCTCCTGTTCTGGAAGAATAATCAAATCACTGAAAATTGATATAACTGCTAAAATTCCCCCTGGATATTGCAATGTGGGGGGTAAACCTTGGCATTCACCAATGAGACCATCAAGAGGTGAAAAAAAGCTGGGCATAAAATTTCCACTGTGGGTGTGGAGCGTTCACTAAATCAGTGACTTTAACCATGCACAACTGACTGGGTTGACTTTTTTTTTCTGAATGAGTGAATTGAGCAAAATCAGCTTTCCATGAAATGAGATCCTTTCTTGCCACAAAATTAGTTTGCCAATTTCATTTCCCCAATGCTAGTTACATTGTAGTTGAAACCCCATCATTTCGGAGCATTGCATTCTTGGAATTGCTCACAGACAAGAAAGTTGAGAAAACATCTACTGATGTATGAACAGGACACCACATCTTCTTTCTCTCACTTCCAAGTTGGCTGACCAGTATGAGCACAGGCAGGATAACGGCCCCTATAGTACCTCCTATGAAGGCAGTAATAAAGGGAACAGAGAGGACGGAGATTATGTCCAGTGCTGCTGCTTGGCCATCACCTCCAGACTATAAAGACTGCCACGAACCACCAAAATCCACCTCTAAAGACTTTTTCAATTGCAATTCACACCACCCTAAAGAGCCATGATTTCCCACTAGTTTCTCTGAAGAACAAAAATGTTATAAAATGTCTTTTTGAAACTAAGAAGCTATGAAGAAGTCCAATGTCATAGATGCTTTACAACTGACAAATTAAGCACTTCTTGATATGAAACATTTAGGAGGAAACTATTGATTTGAAGTTATTTTGAAATATATATGTTTTTGCTCAGTTTAAGTGAAATAAATAAATTTTTTTAGCAGTCTTGAAATAAATAATTTCTGTAGGGAATATCTCTCAAGAAGGTGATGCTTGATTTAGAAATGAATATTTGGAGAGGTCGAGCGCAAGAAATAAATAATTACTGTCACCGTTAACTTGAAATGAATAATTTCCCACCAAGGAAAACTCCAAGCCCCCCTGATTATTGAATGGTCACCCCCTTTGAAGACTGGATTTAGTCTCTACATAGAACAGTTATCCTTTTATCAGGGGACAAAATATACCGGAAATTAAAGGATTTCTGCGAGTTAGACTAATAAAACCACATCAAACTAAATTTGGGTAAAATGGGTTTGACCGACATTTATGGGCATTATATTGGTATATGCTCTTTCCAACAGTCAAAAGAAGTGTGAGATTATTATTTACACCTTGATTAGGGAAACTAATTGTCATTATCGAGACATATTTCCGCAATGAACAAGGGTCAACAAAGCTGTCTAATAAGGCTTCCATGCCTCATGAATTGCATTTTACTTGGAGTGTCAGATTGCTTTGCCAATTCATGTGCAGCACCAAACAAGTTATATATGTACAAATGTAACTTTTGAATATCAAGAGGGGAGGGTTGGTCTAGTGGGAGCATGCTAGGCTGCCAGTTACTGGGTCCAGGGTTTGAATCCAGCTCTTGCTTGGTCAACTGGGCCTATGTTACAGGGCTATTTTATCATTTTTCGCCTAATTGCTGTGTCCTCGTCCTGTCCGAATTAGCCTACCAATGCATAAATACAGGACGTAAAGCCCCAATCATCCATCAACATAGGGATATCAAACATCCCTGCATCTACATGTATTTCAGGCAATCATGTTTTATTCCGTTGACATGAACATCAAGTTAGTAAAAATCTTAAATTGTGTTTGGATGATTTCAGATAAATTAAAGTGTCATGGACAATAGACTTGTAGACACATCAGATGTATGTTGGCAGCTTCTTCAAAACTTTTGAGTGAGAGTTGATTTGAGGAGCTTCAAATGCAATATGCTAAAAAGATGAAGGTTTGAGCCAAAACACACTTGAGAATTTCCTCTCCCTTTGTTTATTCCACCCCCTAATGCCAACAGGATATGCGCATCTCTGATGCCATCTCTGCAATGTCCTCTCGGATGATACCTGGTGCCTTTAAGAAGTACCTTTTCTGTCTTATTCAAGGTTGTTCTGTGTATTTCCTTCGTGTCAATGTGCATATACATGAATATAGGTTAGGTTAGGTTTTTAGTGCCATATATGTATGGTTTCAGTTTCATTCTGGTTACACGAATACACAAAATTAGAAAATCAATATGATACACACACAAAAACAGATTTAAAGCAACAAACATCTATCGGATAATCTGTAAATATCTCTTAAAAAGAAAAAGGTACTATAAATAGCATGTCATCTTTCATCTTTATAATGCTATATAACATTGGATCTGCATTATATCTAATAGTTTTATATGTCCCTTTTCAAATATTACATCTAGAACGAATATTTTATGCAGTTACAGAGGAACAAATATATTTCGAGGATGTTGATGAGATGAGATATTGCTAATCCAGGGTATGTTCTTAAAAAAGGGCAGTTCTTTTTAGGCTGTGCCAACTTAGTTAACTGAAAGTCAATAATTGCACATCGATTCGATAAAAGAAAATGAAACATCTCAGTTCTTTCATTTTACATGAAATAACCGGATTTTTGATAATCGGGTAAAGATGTAACTTGAATAATTTTGAAAATTATATCTGATGAAGAAAAACGTGGATTTCAAGAACAGTTGAATTTTGCAGCATGGTTCAATATCAAACATCCCAGAATTATTTAGAGTGGGTCAGGGCAAGAAGCCCGGGTTAGGTAAGAGGCCCCCCCCCCCTAAGGTTTATATCTAAACTTACATTTTTGGTGCTTTTTCTTATTGTTAGGATTGAAGCTAGAGGCTTTTTAGGTGAAGTCACACATTTTCAGGGCAAACAGCACCAAACCATAGAAGTAATTAAAGAAACAAAAAAAGGTGCATGGTTTTTGTAACTTTCTTTGAAAGTGGTTGCCAGAAATAACTTTGGAAATTTTTAAAAGTATAATGGATACCTGCATTGCTTCACTTTATGACCATTAAATAAAAATGATTTGGATAATATTTTTCGCATTTTAGCTCAAAATATAGAGGTCAAATTAAAATATGTGAGTTTGGGGCGAGAGGCCCCAGATGGTATGGGGCAAGAGGCCCCCCTTCACTGAGGCCTCGAAGCTGCTTCAGGAACCATTTCATAATGTGTACTTTACCTTAAATCTTGATAGAATAGCTAATTGAAATCGAAAAAATTTGGCCGGAATTAAAACAAGGCAAAAAATATCAAAAAATAAATGTATGAACCGAAGAATTCTGAAATTCTGAAAAAGTGAGTAGGATGCCTTAAAGATTATAGAAGAACCCGAAGAAATAACTTTCAAGCTGAATGCGCTCACAAAAAAAATTACCATAGGATTACAATAGGGAGCTTCTTGCCCGATGGGTGGGGTAAGAAGGCCATTTTATATTTTTTACAAAAAGGGCCGTAACTCCTTTATTAAAATTGGTAGACATTTGTTTCACTAGTTATAAGTAGAGTCAAGTGGTCCCTTCCAGACAACGTAAGCATTTAAATAATTGACCGCAAAAAGTAGGTCAAATCGCACCTCGAAGTTAAGGGGGGCTGCATGCCACGCGCTACTCTACAGAAAAGATGTTATAAACTTAACCACAAGTTAATGTTTCAGTGAGAACTTAGATGCACAATGACATCAAACTGGTATGGTTTAACCTATCATCCCCGTAACCTAATAACCTGCCTTATGAAGTTATGTATGTATACAAGTAATAGGACAGATCCACATCCCAGTCCTATCATTTCCCTCTCAACATGCAGGAGCTAAACGTGATATGCGATGCAATGCGAAATGAACTTAAAATAGCAAGAATTGCTACATTACACTATAGATTATTCATCTGGAATTGAATGTCCATAATAAAAGAATACTTGAGTAATTACATTTTCAATTATTCAAAAGTGGAGTGATATATGCACAAGACTATCCCACAATAGCATGAAAACATTCAGATGTAGTATAGTATTTTTTTACGTCACTAAGTCTCAACAATATGTGTTTCATCGAATGTCATTCCGGATTCCGTTAAATACTACTGTACTCCCATCCCCCCCTCCTTTGAAAAGCTGAGTGAAAATTGGTTCCTGTACGATTCATTGTCTTGGTTTGTGATTAAGAAATAAGAAACTCAGAAAAACTGGTCAACATATATTTTCTATAAAAATGTTACATCGAAATGCCTTTTTCACTGCTCACTCAGCGCATGCATGGTGAAGGTGATAAATCTTTGGACAACGCCTCGTAAAACATCTCACAATGGATGTGCACTTCCTTTCTTCTGAAAGCCACCAGGAAGTACACGTAACATGCCCCATCCAAAGGGCCAGTCTCATGTCTTACAACGCTCGTAGACCATTTAAGCAGAACCATAAATCCACAATACCCACCATAGGTTTCTAACATATCATTTGGCATCTGAAATTGTTGAGAATTTTGAAACTGACAAATAAACAGTTCAACAATAAAAGTCCTCCTTTAATAAAAGTTAATTTCTCAAAGATATCTCCAAATGTTTCTATGACAGTTTAATAGCTGAATTATTTAGGCCTATATAGCAAACTGAATGTGTAAATTTGTAGCTTAGTGGCATTACTCCTGGCTGAGCTACCAGTCGTTGAATGAGCCTACCCCTGTTTTTAAAAATCTGCGGCTTATCCAATGGATATGACTAATTCCACCATGTGGGGGAGCCACCAGCTGGACATACTTCATCAAGTGACTGGAGAAAATTGGTTTCTCTGTCATATCTAGTGGACAACTGAGGCCCTCCTTTTTAACATTATTACTATTTAGGTTGCTTGGATGACATTAGAAATAATTTGAGTGGAGTTTGAGCAACAATTTATTTTTAGACAAGCCACAACTTCAAACATGTACTCAGGGTTTGCTGGCTGAGACAATAATGCAGCAATAAAGCTACAAATACACAGGCACCATGCCCATAAGCTGGTATACAAACTGGTCGACTTTCATAGAAATCGGAAAAGGGGTCTTTGAGATATTAAAGTTTTCATAAAAGAGGGACTTATTTTTGTTGAACTGTTTATTTTCAAAACCAATTGTGACTGATTAGACCAGAAAAACTTTGACTTGCAGCAGAACAGAAGGACTTTGACTTTGGCCTAAAATACTGCAGAATCCTTTTGTCACTTTTGAAGATGCCAGACTTCTCGAAAGAAGACTAATTAATCTACTTTCGTTAGATTGTGTGTCTCACTAATCTACTTCCAGAGATTGTCATGGATTGTGGATTCCTATGGAGCTTATACCTATATTTAAACAATAAGCAGTGAGGAGCAATCAAGCACATACTGTTTGATGAGGAAAGCAGCTCTAAAACTATACTTCCTTCTTTTGTAATTTCAGGTTGTTAGTAAAGGATTATTACACAAAAATCACAAATTAAAAAAAGAAGAAGATACCGATGGCTTACGCAGATTAGTATAGGGATTTCTTATTTGACTTCACACCAACGGAAAACATGATGTGGGAATTGCATCCAAGAAAATGTACTTCATGTGGCACAGAATGTGATCTTTTATTTGACTCGGCATTGGCATAGCGCACAAACTAAATTGATCCTGACGGATAAATTTCAAATAATATCAGAATGAAATCTGAACAAAGTACGTTCACAGGAGAATTATAGTATATACCATTATTCGAAGGTCATAAACTTATAGCAGACTTCTAAATTGAGGATAAATCTGTTTTCACTATCAATGTTTGAGCGCTTCAAACAAAATGTTCGAGCATCAACAAATGGGATTAAACATTGGAAAGACTATGAAGTCTGGACATCCTTTCAAGAACACCTCAATGAAAACAATTGGGAAAAATTTAATTCGAGATCAAATTGTTGAGTCCCATTAGTCATGTGAGCTCTCAGTGTTTGTCATTTCCAAAGAAAGGAATGCCATTCTCTTTGATGGTGGCTCTGTTCTGCAAAGGTAGACATTCTGCAATCACAAAACATGGGCAGAAATCATGAAAGGGATCAAGGATGAAATGAGTTGGATGGTTGTAAAGTGAATTAGATAAATTTTGTTCGCTTGTCTTCAAAGTGAAAAGCACTTGTAAAGTTCTGAGTTGATACACAGTTAATAAAGCTTGTGCTGATTTTAAACATAACGACAGAATATCTAACAGAAAAGCGGATAAATTTTCTATCACCGAAGATATAAAATACATTAAGTTATATAATATTATACATTGGATAGCATTACAATGTTACTGACGTACCCACACTAGTTTTGTTACAATTTCCACATTTCAATTTATATTATATGATTAATTTCCTTTGCGCAATGCTACATTTTAGTCATGCATTTCACGAATGAGTACCACATAATATATGCCATTGCTGTGTTCAAGCAACTATCTTATTATGAATCTTTCATAAGTAAAATAAGATCCAGAGCTGAGAGAGCAATAATTCACATTCACACATAGATAGCAGCTAATGAGTTACATATTGCAGCAGCCAAGGTGATTAAATGCATATTTATATGAGTGAGTTATTAACCCTGACTGTACAATAACGTGGCACACCATATAGCCAGCCCTTTGATATAGAACGTGGCATACAGAGATCTTTACTGGCTATGTTGATGTTCCATGACATGATCTGTTTGCCCCAAGATTGCCACAGCCTCCCAGGGGATATTGTGTCATATTTGTACGAGGGGCTTACACTGAAAGTGCATTTTCCTCCAGCAACCACAAGTCACATCCTTCAGCATCTGATATGAGACTTACTGGGATCTTAAGATGATTTGCGAGTAATCCCCAAGAGTTTCCTTGGCTACTTTATTGGAGGACAGAAATCACAAACAGAATTTCTAGAATATATATGGCCATCCGACTCACTAGTTTTTAATAATTGAATAATCTCGGAGGCGGCTTGTTGATATACAAGATATAGGAGCAGGTATGGTTTCAAGTAAAGTAAATATAAGTGGGCGGAGAGTTTTTTTAAACAACTCGCAATATCCAAAGCACGAAAAGGCAAATCTTACAGTGTATAGATATTCTAAGAGACTTTTCATCTCTGTCATGTTCATGAAATAGCATATTTCATCCAATAGCATCCTAAAATTCATGTGCCTGGTTTTTGCATGAACACAACTTTATTTGGATCCATCTGTTTTTTCTTTGTTTTGAGATCTCAAATTGGTGTTGCAACTTTCCACTGTACCAACACAAAAATCGTTTTGCGTTTATCAAATGTCGGTAAAATTGTAAAATTGGTGACCCCCTTCGGTAAAAATCAGATGCACAATTCCAAGCGGTATATTAAGTCTCAATAAACAAAGACACACATTTTTGCAAGACAAGAAGGTTTTTAATTTGTTATATGCATAAATTGCACATAATATTGTATGGTCACATAGTTCTTTGCGTGTTGTCACTAAGCTTTTAAAAGTGGAATGGACCGTGATCACCTATTTCTTTGCTTGTTGTCACTAAGCTTTTAAAAGCGAAATGGACCGTGCTCTCTATATACAGTACAACCCAAAATAAAGTACGATTACCCCAGCAGGAAGGAAGAATCAGCCACTACTTTACCCTTTCACACCTTTTGACTACCTCTGAATCACTTCCTACTTTTACCTACTTGAAACTACCTTTTAAAATTACATTAAAATCATATTTAAACAACAGCAATTTAAACTCAATCACCCCCATTGTGTTTGATTTACTTGATATTTTGCAACTCTGCTAATTGCAGTTACATTGGTAGCTGTCTAAATAGAGTTCTTAATATGAGCTAAGGTTGTGGTAAGGAGTCAAAGGGAGTTATAAGGAGATTTGGGGTGGAGAGGAGAAAAGAGGGCAAAATAGGTAAACAGAGGACTTCTGACAGAAAATTTTCTTACTTTATTTTGGGTTGTACTGTAAAATAGTATGTTCATTTTTCATACTTTTCATATGGCTAAATACTTGCAGGGACTTCAACCTCATCTCCTCATTTCTACTTCACTTCATCTATACCTCATACATTACAATCATCAGGTGGCCCACCAGCAGCGACAATAATTTTGGCTTTGGTGGGTCTCCTCATTATCCGTATTAGAACTCATCTCATCTCATTTCATAGTTGTACAATGATAATACAATGTTTTTCAAATAATTACAGTCAGACCAAGAATTATTCAGACGCTTGCTGTTTTTTTATTATTTTAAGGAATTACCAAGTAAACCAATGAAACATCCAATTGAAAACATCGTTGGCATCACATGTAACCTGCACAAAACAAAGTTATTGCGAATTGGCAAGAAATGTGGTGAAAAGAGCTACTTTTGTTAACTCCATGAACCAAGATTATTCAGACACTTTAACAAAGTTGTAGAAAGTGAACTATTTACTATCATTTGTTAGTATTTATGTCAAAATAATGTTCATAAACTACCTAGGGACCATGATGACTACATAGAATGAGAGGTTTGACCATCAATTGAGAAATTAGGATAAATACTGGAGATAAACAGTATGTCCAGTTTATCACATTTTCATGCACTCTTTAACCTCAAACATGCCTTGTATTGATTCAAATTGCTTTAGTTTACCTTAGAATTGTATTCTTAAAACTTTCAGTCACAATATGAAGCATTGGAGGCTGCATACTAAGTTCAGTGCACTTTTGTATTTATTTGTCCAATTTTACCAAAACAAAAAAGTCCATGTAGCACCAAAACCTAACAAATTTTCGGAAAGCAAGATTCATTATCTATTTCAAGCTATGTTCCATGCATGGTCCGAACAGCAACTCAATTGGGCATTTTTAACATCTTCTGGGAAGGGGGCAAAAATGTGGTTCTTCGGCCTCAATGCCATTCCAATGGAGATTGCTCCATGAAAGCACACTATAGCTGTAGTATGGCACACCACTTGTAAACAACTGGCGTAAATGGGCTATCCTGTATACGCGATAGAGTTAACAATCTTAGGAAGGCCATGTGACTTTATTTTAAGTGATTTGATGGATTGCAGTGGGTCAATGGGCAAGGATTCAGAGAGCGGTTGGAGCCAAAAACAAAACGAAAATACCAAAGTGCATAAAATTTTTCAAGTAAGCCTGTATTTCAATTTTACTTAGATAGAACAGTTAACAATTGTCACTTTATGATATTCTGAAATATTTCGAATTGATATCTGACAGATTTCAGCCCATTAGTGAAGAAAATGTGATAAACTGAATCAGATGTTTATCTCACATATTCATCCAAATTTTCTTAACTGATGATCAAACCTGTCATCCAATGTGGCCACAATAATCCCATGGTAGTTTTTTAGCAATATTTGGGATAAATATTGGTAAATAGTTCAATTTCTACAACTTTGTAAAAGTGTCTGAATAATTTCTGGTTCTTGAAATTGACAAATTAGCTAATTTCATCCGATTTTGAATCAGTTTGCAATAAATTTGTTTTGGACAGGTTGCACTTATTACCAAAGATGATTTTGACTGCATTTTTCATAACTTACTTTGTAATTCCTTCAAAATAATAACAAAACAGCAAGCGTCTGAATAATTATTGGTCTGACTGTATGATGAAATAAAGGAATTCGTCTGTCTGTCTGCAGTGTGTGCTGTTTAAAGTAGTTTCTGCAAAGACAAACATCCACATCTGTAGAATCGAAAGGTTAATTGCTCATCTGGGTTTGGCCCTCGTTGTTGTGACTTCATAAGGAAAACTGAAAATGTGGAAGGAAGAGGTAGCATATCATATCATAGAGAGGTTGTTCAAGGGGAGGATGTACATCGCAGCGAGTGGGTAGATTGCAAGACACGTCTGTTGGTCTGCTTTCCATCTTTGCACAAGATGGTGAACAGCTTTTCATTCAAGCCCATCCTGGATGTTTCAAGTTAAATGCAAATTTATTTACAGACAACTAAGGAAGACTTCTCCCCATATACACAAAGTGCCATTTCCATATCATAACGCTAAATCTAAATTAGATTAATAAACCCGTAAAGCCATTTTTTAAACATGTCTTTGATCATCATGTCAGAGCGAAGCCCTATACTGAAAACTAACAGAAAATAAGAAGAAAAGATATATGCCACAGCATGAGACACAATTCAATTTTACAGGTAATGGGCTTATTTGAATTTAAAGATTCTTTTCAACATATCAAAATGAAAATACACTTTCTTGTAAAGAAAAAATATTACAAGGTTGACATGAAAGACATTTTTCTGAATCTACCGGTTAACATGGTTCAGGTAACATGTTTTAAAATGATCATGTTTCATCAGCATCAGGCTTTGCGCTAAGTGATACATCAATTTATTGAAATCAGATAAAGTTGATGGATCATTTTGCAACATGGCATGAGCAGGGCAAGTTAAATGAACACATCTCTTTGAAACGTTGATGTTTTGATTGTTGAACAATGTCAATGTATTGTGTAATCCAACAGATTTGATGGAGACTATCAATGGTGTGATTCTGTATTCCCTGTCATGAGAACCATCCTCATAATATGGCAGATAGTCAACCTAATTCCACAGGTCCAAACCTAAAATTGATAAATGTCTTAGCCAGATGGTTTCTAAAACAGAGAAGTTTCCTTATTTGTCTCTAGTATATACAAGTGTGGGGGGAGGGTTGGTCTAGTGGTAGCGTGCTGGACTGCCAATCGCTGAGTCCAGGGTTCGAATCCAGCTCTTGCCGGGTTACTTGGGCCTATGTTGGATGGCTGTTTAAATCATCCTTCACCTCATTTCCGTGTCCTCCTCCTGTCCTAATTAGCCTACCAAGTGCATAAACACAGGACGTAAAGCCCCAATCATCCATCCATCCATAAGTGGCAGAAAGACTCTAAAAGGTTCTTTCAGACCTGAATCTGTACTCATATCCCCGTGAGCAACCTTCCATATATACTGAAGGGGTGTTGCTTGAGTGATACAGGCACTATAAAGGCTAACTGTATCATTTCTTTTATACATATAGCTGGTTTTTTTAATTGAACATTAAATTTGTGCGCATGTGAAGGAGAAGTCATTCAGATGTCACACAATCAGAAAAGACCTTGAGCACCCTTCAGCTTTCAACAGAGCCCAAATTTATGATCAAAACTGATGTGACAGTGTCAGGATTAATGGAAATAAATCTAACAAGTTTTCAATGACTTCATTAATCTGGTGGAAATAAAGCCCTGAGTGTGCGCCGTTGGTGTAATTGTAGCCTTGTAATAGAATCAAACAAGATCAATGAGTCATGTGTGAAGGGAAAGTTGGAGGGGATACTGATTGCAAACACTGAATTTTCCAGGAATTATCACAGGGATTCCTTGCCAGCAGCAGGCTAATGCTATGGGCGATAGGGCTTTGCAAAATACTCTCCAATGATGGAATTCATTAGCCTGCGTTGGCCTCATTCCTACCAGGCTGCTTCACTGTTTCAATGTCTCCCTTTGCTTGGCCGACTGGGCATGGCGTCCGCAAATAGACGCGAGATTGCTCTGGAATTGAGTTGATGTTTAAACGGGTGGCAGGCTGCATGTCCCTGTTTAAATCAGTGATAAAATTCTCCCACTCCAAGGTAGAATCAGACGTGTTCATACTGCGGGGTGCATCAATCAGCCACTATCGGTTGTCCTCGCCGCCCCCATGGTCTTCGGGGGCTAAAAACAGAATGATGGACTGGCACGCTGCGATATCCTGCGAAGACTACTGGCGCAAAGCTCAAGACTCTCCGAAGCCATCACGCAGACAGATATGACAAAAAAGGCAACTGTCACCACTGAATCACCAGAGAAAATAAGCCAACCCAAGCTGGGGGAGTCAAAGGGCTCCTCTTTTAGAGCATCCAATTTTGTAGGCACAGTGAAATACAAGGGGCTTCAGGTGGTCATGTAAATTCTGCCCTCTTTTTTATCAGTAGCCCAGGCTGTTCTTCTTTTTTTCAATCAAAAGGTGAAGGAGTTTGGTACATCACTCAGTTTGTTTGTTGCATATGTTTGAAATGAATGGTTTAGAGTCGCTCTGTCAGTCAGAAAGGGTAATCATTAAATTGCCCATGTTATGTTACAAATGCCTGCCCTTCGAAGCATGATGTTGCTGTATGATGGTAAACTCAACCCGGTAATGATGGTTCATAAATAATACTTAGCATATGTTCTGGCCAGTATACTATACCCCATCCTTATCTCATAACAAGCATTAATACTAGGGTTTCATGGTGACTTTCTGTGGGCATAGTTAATCCTGGCAATTATCATTAGTAGTCTAATAAAGCTGCCAAGGTGATGTGTGTGATGAACCCAGCAGCATTTAATGTGCAGGATCCACCTAATTCTCCTCAGGTCAGCCATATTTGACACTAGGTTGAGAAAATGTCAAATAGCCAAAGGTAGAACATCACTGACTCCCAAGTAATCCACACAGCAATAATAAGATAAGCATCATCAATGATTTATGTTGCTAGTAATGGGCACTCTGGCCTGGCTCCAAAGGCGATAGTTCACCTAAGACCTGCTCCTAATCATAGAACAACAACACTCAAAACAATGCTGAGAGATGAACCCCCTTTTAACTCACTGTATATATATTTATATACAAAACACTCAGCCAAAGTTTATACTACAGCCCAATTGCCACTGTGGGTTTCATGCAATGGTTTTGATCTTCCGAAGTATGTTGCACCTACTCTAATTCCATAGTAAGACAGAGATATAAACAAAGCTTGTTGTTACGAAACAAATTAGGGAAAGATATATCATTTCGGAAACTACTTATTAAATACGCATACGTAGATAATTGACTTCCAGAAAATAAATTCTTGATGGCAATATGAATTATGACACTTAATATAAGAGGAATTCACAAATATTTTCAGGTGGACAGCAACGTGACGGAAACTATGGCAAATATTATTCTCTGTTGGTGCAAACATCTCAATTTACACTTGTGGTTAATAGCCTGGTTATGAATTGAACATGTTTCATCAGTATGTCTCACTACTAATTTAGATGGTTTCTTTCTGAGAATGAAAGGTAATATTTTCACGTTTTTCAGCATGGTCAATATATGTCCTATCTTTTACATTGAGATACATTGTCAATTTGTCACTTGGAGATAAGACTCATCTGGTGACTTGTGTTTTAAGTTTTAACGTGGTTAAGTTCAGTGGCCTCTTTGTTTTTATACCCTTTTCACTGCCAAGAGACTCTTTCTGGACCCGTGTGATCTGTCCTGTGAGAGTTTTTGATAGGATATGATTCAATTACATGGATAAGAGACTGTCTACAAGTGAACCACTGTTAAATTGCCACTTCTTTTTCCAGCCATGGCAGATCAGAACATATGTAGTCTTGTGTTGCGACCTGGTGACAAACGTGCTATTCCGCGAGCTCCTGCGAGCAGTCCACATCATTTAAGTTTGAGAAACTCACACAATTTTGTCTGGAAGGAACCAGGGCTGTGTGTGCTGATGGCCTTGTCTACTTCCTTAGAGAATGTGATTGCCGAGTCTGACTATGGTATACATCAATGTTGAATAGAAATTTTGTGAATGTGCAATGAAATTGGAACTATTTCTTTGGACAGCAATGCTGTAGCGTACAAAATCAACTTTTGTGCCAGTTGGCAACAGCATGCAGTTCTTCTTTTCACTAGACTGGATAAAAGACATCTTTAGAAAGTTTTGAAGATGGTATTCAGAATTACTTACTTCTGAATATTATTGATATCTTCTGACACAAGTATACCGAAGTTCTGATATAGGCCTACTCACACTGCATTGTTGTATCTTGTTTTTTCAGAAACTTAACCCACTATATGTAAAATCCTATTATGAGCCATACTGAATCTGTTCTTGAGATGGTCAATCAGATTTTACATGAGATATATCCCGTTGTCCCCGTTTCTCAAAGATATATCCACAAGGGCTTACAACATAAATCGGATCTGCTGTTAAATCAGGTTCTTAATGAGGCTTAAGCCACCTGAAGGTCGTTTCCAAGGGCAACTCTTGCACATGACTTGAAGATGAGTCTTGTTCCCAAAGCCGAATCATTAACTTGAAGAATATGTCACAGGTCAAGGGTTCAAACTCAGATTTTGTCAATCTTGATTTAACGATGTGATGGTCCAACTTTTCCATTTGCACGCATCTAATGCTGAACTTCCCTTTCTGATCTGTCACTTGCAAAGAAATTAACATGACGTATAAAGATTGTATGTGGGTCGCTGGATGGATGGTTGGGACATAGCTATAACGCCCTGTATTTATGCACTATTGTAGGCTAACTAGAAGGACAGAACAATGAGACGAAGGATGATTAAAGCTGCCCCCAGAGAGGTCCTGTATTTTATATTAGATTGCGGCACATGTCCTTTCAAATCTAACTAATAATGCAGGCACACAAGAGTGGCGCAGTACAGTGGTACCTGCGTTGTAAGACCCCCTGTTGTAAGACCAACTTGCCTTATGTGACCGCCTTCCTCCTGCACCAAATAGTATTTATAGTGCATTTTGCACCCCGACGAGAGACCGCACCAACACAAGAGACCTCTTCATCACCGCAGAAGGGGCAGTCTTATAACATAAGGATCACTGTATAGGCAATGATTATCTATCTATATTTTGAGAGAAATAATCCCTCAAATACAGTCCCTGACACACCACACCTCCAGACATGGATCAACAGGGCACTTGATAATGGCTCCGTAATGAAAGAAGTGGCCAGTGGCTACAACACCAATTTACTCGTCTTGATGGAATCTATGATGAAGGCAATTTATCAAGTCCTTTGCAAGTATAACTTACAATAAGTGGCGGATAACCTATCAATGTGTAAATGCTTAAGATTGTACTTGACTTTCCCTCTTTGCCATACTCCGGCAAGGAGATTGAAGAACGTCTAAAATGTCATGGAATAGAAACGTCTCCTCTTAATGGATATGATTAGGTTCATCAGGAGGCTAACAGCCTGTCGTCATGGAGTGTACGTGCTGATGTGTGAAGCTACAAGAATCATTTTAGAATTTACCTCCTCCGAACTTCCGAAGTATATATATGAGCTCATGAATAAGAGCTCAGTAAGACAAGTTCCGTTCAGCTCTGCATTTGTTGGCGGTGCATTGCACCTCAGCATAGCCCTATAGTTATAGAAGCAGACCATGATTCAAAGTTGCAAACCTGTAGAAGCATCCCAGAAGGTCGAGGTGAAGTAGAAATGTCAACGTGGAAAAAAGTGAACTACTTGCTGACATCCCAGAGAGCCTCGAAAATAGACAGGTAAAGTGAGAGAGGATTCAGGGCAGGGCCAGAGCAGCGGGAGATGGCAGGGGAGGCTGCAGGAGGGGGTGATGGAGCGAGCAGCAAGTTGCAGTAAACTGCCTAACTCCCAAGTAGTGATAAGCTAGTGTCTTTATCCCTCACAAGAGCTCACAAGGTGGGTGTGAATGGGATGGGGAATAAGCCGAGATACCAGGGAATACTGAGCTAAACTGCATCCCTTATGTCGAGTTACTGACCGCAGTCCATAGGTCAAAGACTGCAGTTCCCAAGCAAATTGGCCGGAGCAGAGAGCCACAGTACTATACAGCATCAATATTTTATGTACACAGGTTTATCCTGGCCTTTCTATAGCCTTCTCATCTCATGCCACCCATGTTGTTCGATCTTCAAAACTGACACTGATTCATGCTCAATTTAAACTGAGATATTGGAGATAAAATTGAGAGGTTTACACCAAGGAGCCCCACTGTTGCCCTCAACTGTTGCTCCCTTAAAAAGCTGGAGTAGTAAGTAAATTGGCTCGGCTCTTCTCCTCTGACTCTTCCTCTTTGCACTAAACTATGGTGGCATACAGCAACGCATACTTAGGTGCCCGGGCCCGTACAGCAACTGACTGCATGACCTTTACACCAGGTCTACAACATGACAGGCTGCCAGGTGAAGAAACAGCTGTTAGAAAAAATACCAATAAACAGACCTCGAGAGCATCCACATGATAAGTGTTTTGGAGAAACAACCCAGTTGCAATCTCCCCAGTCGGAATGTCTCAGGCAATGCTTCAATAAAGCTTATATGCTCCTTAGCAGGATTTAATTGGAATCTACAGACACCACATGTATTTTGTGAGCTGTCTTCAGGATACAGCCATGCTCTGCAATGTCTCACCTCCAGTGGAAGTTCCAAATGGGTTCTGCATCTTTGTAATTGGATTTTAGAACTTCCATAAAACTTGGATGGCGAGTTTTATCAAATTTTGATGTTATACGGGAGATCAAACACGATGCGCGTAAAATTTAATGGACTGAAAAACAGCATCAAAAGACCTTGTAGTTTCACCGTATCATTGTCATTTATCTGACTGAATGAATTCTTTGCACTGAGCAATGAATTAATTTATCGTAATTGAAATCAATGATCTTTTAAGCTGTATGCAATGTCTGATTATCTATCAGAATTAACTCTAAACTTTTATGCATTGTTTTTAAATGTGCACATTGGTCAATAGCTCCTTTCCACCTTAAGGAGTTGATATCAGTAAAAAAACCTCCGAGAGACGTCTCAGGAGCAGTGACGCTATAACATTAGTTCAACCATCCACCCGAACTTTGAAAAACTATGGCGACAGGGTATTTGGGACGATCGGCCCTAAACTGTGGAAGAAACTGCCGGTGCATCTTCGTAAGATAACTGACATTGTCGATTTTAAGAAAGGACTCAAGACACACTTTTTTAGTCTATGTTATGGTGTATAATTATATTACCTGTTTTTATTATTTTAACTTTTAAATTTTCAAATTATTTCATATTGTCAAAGTGCATTGCCTGTATGTAATGCGCTGTAGAAGAATAAATTATTATTATTTATTATTATCAAACGTGATTCATATATATGATGTGTTTGCAGTTGTATCTGCATTCTGCAACATGTATGTGTACGCATCTCCAAGATATTGACGGGTCTCATGAATACATATTCGTATTTGTCAAATGACGCATCAACAAGTCTCCTCTCTCTATGCATTATATATATGTTGTATCCTCTTGATAAAATGTGCTGATATATCCAATGTGAAGATGAAATTACATACTACATTACATACGTAGTAGAATTTCTGTCTTCAAAGCGAAAAAAGATGGCAGGCAAATGGAGGTAGGCGGAGTGGGAATTATTATTCAATTATAAGTTGGAAGAGAGTTCAAGGGACCTCTCGTCTCTAGATATAACTACATTTACCTGGAATTTGTTTTGGTGACTATTTATACATGCATAAAAATGGTCAGGATTGATCTCAGAAGAACTGATGTTCGTTGACGTCAGTGGCATAACCCCAAATTCAACAGATCTTTGTTTGGAAACGACCTTACCACATATTGCTGGAAAATTAGTTTAGTTGTAAGTTGATTTTGAGTTGTAGGGTACTTCGTACAAACAAACAGAAACCTGCAATGGGACTTAGCAGCAAACAAATTGAGATAGCAGTCAGCTGAATTGGGCTGCAGCATCTGGTAACAAAATTAGCCCCTGGCAAGTGAATGTCTGTATTACTTTGTGGCACTTCACTTACTTCAATACTTTTCTAGTTCGGGTAAAATATCCCTTGTGTATAGCTGACTGTCTCTGGTCACTACAGTGGATTCTATTTGCGTCGTTTTTTGCTGCTCCGGGAAAATTCCTCATTACTAACAGCTGGGAGGCTTAATTAGTTTAGTGATTTTCGCTTGGAAGTCCAAGAAACTAAAGACACTAAGAAGTTCTTTCAGAGCGCTTTTAGCAACTTCACTTATGGAAGCTAAAAAAGCAACTCCTGCGGCTATAGACCATATTTTTCAAGCGATAGGGCCGAAAAACTGATCAAATAAATTATATACATTATTGCAGCATCTTTTGATCGCTCACTAATCCCCTGGGGATTAATTCGCAACCAATGATATGAAAATAATTTCGGTGTTGACACAGATGCTGTCAGTGAGAAATGAGAAAAGCCCCAAGGTGGGAAATTAATAATCATTGTTTTAAAGACTTGTTTGCTTGATGAGAAGTGAGAAAGAAACTTACCTTTGATATTAAGTTGTCTGGCTTTCCACTTGTTGACAACTGCGATGTCGAGAGTAGTAATCCAGTGATTGTGTTTGAGGACAATTGATTCAAAACACAGCCATCTGCTAGGTTTGACCAGTGATTAGTGGCTCTCCAGTGAACACTGACGAGTCCCCTTGTAAGAGACTACGAGGCTGCAGCTTTGACTGTGGAGAGAGCCAGTGATTGGATGGGGGGCCGCCCAGTGGCAGGCTGCAGGACCAGTATACACAGCAGCAGGGCCAGATAGAAGAGCACTGCAGGACCAGTAGCAGGGATGCAGGCAGAATGCAGTGGAGTGCAGGGGATGCGAGCAGTTAGTGATGTCACAGGGGCTGCTCAGATACAGTACAACCCAAAATAAAGTAAGAAAATTTTCTGTCAGAAGTCCTCTGTTTACCTATTTTGCCCTCTTTTCTCCTCTCCACCCCAAATCTCCTTATAACTCCCTTTGACTCCTTACCACAACCTTAGCTCATATTAAGAACTCTATTTAGACAGCTACCAATGTAACTGCAATTAGCAGAGTTGCAAAATATCAAGTAAATCAAACACAATGGGGGTGATTGAGTTTAAATTGCTGTTGTTTAAATATGATTTTAATGTAATTTTAAAAGGTAGTTTCAAGTAGGTAAAAGTAGGAAGTGATTCAGAGGTAGTCAAAAGGTGTGAAAGGGTAAAGTAGTGGCTGATTCTTCCTTCCTGCTGGGGTAATCGTACTTTATTTTGGGTTGTACTGTAAGGCCGAGGCAAATCACCGGTCTTTTATGCTTTGTGACAGGGCGCTCATCGCCACTGACCAATAACCGCCGATTGGCAGCGTGACACCGTGTGATAAAGGGGAGGTTGATGAAAATTAATCGACAGAAAAAAATCACCCACAAGTGATCCCTTATTACATTTTTTCACATAAAGGCAGTCCTGATGAAATAGTCCTATGGGAGATCCAGGGTGGGAGGCTTTCAGGGACCAGGGTAGGAGGTCTAGGGAGTCACATGTTCCCCCTGAACCACTCAGTTTACTGAAATGAAAAGTAGCATTTGAAGACACAATTTGACAATGCGTGCGCGCAAATGCTGGAATATGCCCGAGCACCTCTTTTAGAGATCTTTGCAGATTGGCGGTCCACTGGAAAAATTAACTTTCTTATTTTCAACTTGCAAACTGGCTTTGCCATATCATTGACAGTTTTCTGTTGGTCTGTGACTGATACAAACTAACTGATACAAACAAAACATTTTTAAGCCATTGACATCACACGACCAAGTTGAAAGTTAATTTTGAAACTGTTCGGACCGCTAATCTGCAAATAGCTCTAAGAGATGAGCTCTGATACTTCACAGAAACACAATCATTGCAACTTTACAGCCATTTTCATTATTAACATGAATGTCTTTTTTTCTTTAGGAAATGCATTCTGTAGGGAAAAGTGACATAAAAAAACTTATTATATCACTCTGCCCCGAAGAATAAAATTCACATAAAACTTCATTGTCTACATTCTACTATCATGAAATCGGTTGTAAAGTTTCAATGTCATCAATTTCTGTTTAGCTAAAAACTTAATATTGATTGATAAGAACTTTAAATTGAAGTTTCAAAATTACGAATTTCTTTTAAAATGATTGGATGTCACTTGTTTTTTATCAGAGCAAAAAAAGTATACTATATATATTTGATTAAAGCCATATGACGCTTGTTCAGGTAAATCGAGCATGAGCAGCATGATTTTGTCTAGACAAGTGCACTGACCTAATAAAGTCAGATGAAACTTGAAATTAAATAGATCATGCGCTCAAAATATCTTCTTGGAAACATTCTAGTCGACTTTATATATTAATTGAAGTTAGTTTGTCTTAGTTTGTCTTAAATTTAGTTACACCGGAAATCATTTCAACTGGATAACTTTAAAACTAATGAGATCCTTCGAGGTTTACATTTCAACATGCATGACTTTTATGAACATAGTGTCGGTGAATTAATTGCTCCAGCCGGAACGTAGCATTCAATGTAAGGGATAGGACCAGAGATGTAAAAGATAGGACCAGAGATGTAAAAGATAGGACCAGTGATGTAAAAGATAGGACCAGAGATGTAAAAGATAGGACCAGAGATGTAAAAGATAGGACCAGTGATGTAAAAGATAGGACCAGAGATGTAAAAGATAGGACCAGTGATGTAAAAGATAGGACCAGAGATGTAAAAGATAGGACCAGTGATGTAAAAGATAGGACCAGAGATGTAAAAGATAGGACCAGTGATGTAAAAGATAGGACCAGTGATGTAAAAGATAGGACCAGTGGTGTAAAAGATAGGACCAGTGATGTAAAAGATAGGACCAGAGGTGTAAAAGATAGGACCAGGGGTGCCGTGGCCCAGTGGAAAAGGTGCTCGTCTGGTAACTGAGACGCTGAAGGTTCGATTTCGAACCATGGCACAGAGTAACTGAGAAGATCCTCCATAACTCTTTGCTTCACTTCACCCATGCAGGTGTAAATGGGTACTTGGCTATAGGCAGTGATGGCAATTGCAGAGTGACTGAGCACCGTGTGCTGTAGAAACGGCTGCCTGGCTGTATATTCCCCGGGAGTTGAGAAAGGCTCATGCATGCTTGAACAGGCCGTCCAAGGGTGTAATTATGAAGTCCATTCAGACTGAGTTCATCAGTGTAATTGACTATAAAAAAGTCTAATTTTACATTTGACCTACAGTGATATTAGTGCTGTTCTCAAAACTTCCAAAATTGACCTCTCCCCTTTCTGCAGCTGTAAATTGTGATAATAAATAAAATAGGAAATAGGAAAGAAAACCAGGATAGGTCAGTCACAAAAAATGTTAGAATCATTTTTTTAGCCGATGCCCAGGCCCTTAGCAATACAGGATAAGTGAAGTAACTTACTTGCCACAGGCGGATATATGTTCACCACCAAGAGTCCACCAGGTGGATTTGTCAATGGAAATAAGGAAACATGTGTGAAGACACATCATCAAAGTTTGTGCACTTTTGGGGAAACCCTGGGCTAAATTTAGACATGTTGGGGAAATGTCAGTGTGACCTTGCTGCAGCTGAGATTCCCAGAAAAGGCCACAACTACATTGTGGCTCTTTTCATGGAGCAGAGGAGATCTTTTAGAGCTGCCAATAGCACAGATCATCTGTCAGATGGTTAAATAGATATAATAGATATAATAGACAGGCAGAAGATCTGTAGACAGATCTATAGGTAGAAAGGCTATGAAAGAGATCAGACATGAAGGAACTTGCAGCATTGAATTGAAGCTGTGAATGGAATTCTCATCAACTCCTCAACAAATCTCTTTTAAAAAAAATCCCATTATGTCGCAAAAAAAATTTTAACTACAAATATCGGCTATATTTTTTTCCAAAAAAAAGTTTCTTTTTCAGTTGCCTTTCAGATTCTGGATTTTATCGGCCCGGATGAAAACGCACACCAAACATATTTGACAAAACAAACACATTCTAAAGATAGGAAATTATATTATGAAACGTTTATGTTATGGTTATGCAACAGTTATGAAACATTTATGAAAGGGCTCATCACTTGCCAAACCAGCAGCCATAAAGATACTTCATCTTCAACCAGCCTGCAACCGGCTATGATAAATTACTTGCGGAACTTTTTTGACGTGTTGCACTGAAAATAATCCACCTGACAAAATGGTTTCACCTCAATTGAATCCCTGAGCATATCAACATCTCTGACACATCTCAGACGAACAAGGTCTCAATTCTAATTTTAAAAAAATATTCCATTTGCGGATAGGTTACAAGAAAAAACACTTGCGCATGTACTTGAGCGGATGGAAAACTGGTTACATTGTTTTACTCGTAATCGATATAATTTGGATTATGAAATTGGCTTGACAAGTACAGAATTATTTTGGTTATTTCGAAAATCTTCATCGCACAAGCAAATTTAAGAGCTCACTCTGCTCAGTAACTTCCAATTCACAAATGGTAGAGCTGATTGAATTACTGAAACCCATTTATTACCTTTAAATATTCTATTAGTTATCACTAATTTAAGAATAATTATGCAATGATGATTGATTGCTTACAGGTTGTCTTCATATGAGTCTGAAATTTGATTAATGAAATTAAGTTACAATTTGGAAACCCATAAGCAGTCTAATTAAGTAAGGAACAAGCAACAGCCTTTCTTGGGAAGAAGTCAGGATGTTTGCAATAATAGATCTATATACAACAGTGAACATGAGTCCAAAATTCTGAAACACAAAATTGTACTCTCCGGTGTTTAATAATGATTTACAAAGACAGAGAAGTTCATGCAGGATTTTTGGTTTTTAAAACCAACATGTTACAGATGGTTTTATAATTATGAACAAGTGAAAACAAAATGCTTTTATCAGTTAGATTTTTGGCCAATATTTTGGACAACTGTAAAACATGTGAGTATTGATATGAAATGATAAATATTGATAGAAATAAAGTAGAATTTCATGAAGCAGTTCGTATATACACACACAAAAACTATGGGCTACTGGGGTTGCTCTATATTATGCAAGACGCAACTGCTCACAAACTATGTGCTCATAAAGTAAATGCTGCGTGAAACAGCTCTCTGGAATCAATGGAGTGTGTGCCGATGGCAGGCCTGGGTCACTAATGGGGTTACATAAATTGCCAAGAAAAACTTCTTAGCCTTAGATTGATGGTCAAGTGAGTGTGGAACATGGTTAATAATATCCAATTATGAACAACCCAAACAACCCAAACAACCTGTAATTGACGTTACCCATAATTAGGAAATGTAGGTCTATCCAATTTGTGGATCCATTATATCCTACCTTGGAGCTGTTTGAAGAAAAGTGGGCCATTGGAAATAAAATTTTACTCAATGCAATCTGACTTTGCCAATCCTTTAACAGTTACATGTTTACTTAATAATCCTCTTACAAAGTGTATACATTAAATAGTTTGTTCAATCATACTTCTGCTGCTAGATATGACAAGAGCTGAAAAAAAGACAATCACTGACACAAAAAAATTATTTAAATACTCCCATGTCAGCGACATCACAAGACCAAGTTGTACTGACTGACAAGCCAGTCTGCTGTAAAGCAGGCGAGCGAGCGAGGCTACAGACTGATGAAATTCAAGTCGAACTGGGTATCGAATTGGCTTCTAGGTCACTGGGACTGCTGCCCCAAAAGTCCGCGCTGCTGCCTGTCAGGTCCGCGCTGCTGCCTGTCAGGTCCGCGCTCTGCAGAACACAGCAGAAATGTGCTGGCTGCTTCAAAAATGCATGTGTGCGAGGACGTGAAATAGAGCACCAATTCTGAAATGTTGTAGCCTGCTCGCTCATGCTCGCAACTGATTTAGCAGGCTACTGTAGCCTGCAAGTTGATTGTTTAATTTTGAAGCTGTGATGATTAATCCGAATCAAATTCGTGATGATTAATCCAAAGTAAATTAACATTGAAACAGCAGGTTGTTGGTTAGTTGCAGATTTTACAATTAACGTGTCTTACCTTTGGCCGAGGGGGTACGAACTTTTCACACATGTTTCAAGGGGGTATTAATTTTTGACAACACTTCCAAAGGGGGGTAAGACATTTTAACAAAGAAAAATGCATAAACTCATTTTATTTGGACTTTTTACACGCAAAAGTCCACGAAATGACTCGAATCTGTACGCATTCAAAGTTGATATAATGACCTATGAGTGAGCTATCTCTAAATACTAATTGGAATTTCGAGTGGTCATTGACGAAAAAAGGCTGGTGCAACAGCAACTACAATCCTGGCGATCTACTGAAAACCACTCTTCCAGTAGGCCTAATGATGCATGTCTGTTATTGGCAACTTTGTTAAAAGATTGATATCTGGCAAAATAAGAGTCCTCTGGAGAATACTCCACCTTCTTCCACTGTTCTCAGTTGTACCAAATAAAGTGACTTGAATTCCTGTCTTGCCCTTAAATGTCAATTAAAGATTCCATAATTGTTCTGATCCATATTGCCGTAAACATGTTTTTCCCAATGCAATGTCACGTGTCTCAGTGACAGAGTGGTTGTGATGCTTTCCTTGCAATTTTGAGCCCAGGGTTCAGTCCGCTGTATGGCAATATTTGAATGCTGAGCGATTGAACTGATCGGTGCTATATTTAGATGTGCATAGCGAGCCACCTGGTTGATGGATGGTTGGATGAGTGGGGCTTTACGTATTTATGCACTTGGTCAGCTTATCAGGACAGAAGAAGGACACAGCAATGAGGCGAAGGATGACTGAAACAGCCGTCCAACATAGGCCCAGGACCCAGGTGACCCAACAGGAGCTGGATTCGAACCCTGGACCCAGAGATTGGCAACCTAGCCTGCTACCACTAGACAAACCCTCCCTCCTTCAATCCACCTGGTAATAGTGATGTTGCAAATGACTAAGCAAATGGAACACAGTATGGCTTGAAACTCAACAACTTTCTATGTGCAATGCAGCTGAAAATTCTGTTAGCACAGCTGTTCACACTCTGTCTTAAAAAATCCTGTTTCCACTTCACACCGCCATATATATCTATAATTTCATTCATATTTGGATAGTGGCTTTGTTTTCGAATTTTCATGATAGACTGTTTACTCTACACATGTGGTGTTACATGAAACTGTTAGGTTGATTTTCAGCTTCTTACTGGGTTTGGCTATAAATGCAGTTGACACCAAATTTCCCAAGAATTTCCTGAAGTTTCGGCAAACTATCTTGCAGCTAATTGTGCAATATGCCATGAAGAGATGTGCACATGGTGGAGTTGTGCTAGAATTTAAGAGGAAATAGCTTGGAATGAGTTTCAGCAAATGTAAAACAAGAAACTGGCTTGGTGGCAGGAAGCAGGGAGAAGGGTTGGCTGCACACTGGGCCAATCACCGGGTTCGATTCCCATTCTGACCGGGTCATCTGGACTCTGGAGTTATGTTTCAATCATTTGTCTTCTTGTCCGGATTAGACCACCAAGCGCAATGAATTAATACATATATTATATATGTTCATGTATCTACCACCATAATTAATAAATACAATGCAATACAATACAAACATATAGAGTATGTAAAACTCCAATCATTCATCCGTCAATCCATCAACGATGACTGCTTGCTTAAGCTTAAGCCACCTTCTTGCTGCTCTGAAGGACTGAAGGTTCAGGGTTTTAATCCGAGTTGCCTTATATCAGTTACTTCGGCATTGAAAAGAACAAGTGCTCAAAGCCCCATAAATACATGAAATCACGAATGTGCCAGAAACAAATTTTCCAACTAAAAAATAAATCTATCAATGGGGGTGTGAGTTGACAGGATTTTCAGTGCTGTGGATATATTTAGCTTTTTTTATTCTCCCACAAGGTTTTTGGGGGTACATTTCAATTCGAAATGATCTGTAAGAGGTGGTTGTATCTGAGAGTTGTACTGGACTGGTTAGAATGTGTTGCGGTGTTGTTAGCTTGGAAGCAGCTGCAGGAATATCTCTGAAATCAGCATGTAGGCGCCTCTTGGATGCTTTGGACCAGAAGACTATCAGCTGCAACACACCTCTGTCTCTTTTTACTCTGCTGTGGGGGAATTCCCTTGGGTTATGTTGTGTAATTGTAATTCCTAATCTAACTCCCTGAGGCTGTAGGCAACTAATCAGCTAACAGCAATTATGTTAGGAGAGGCAGACTGCCTGTCACTACAGTGGCCTTACAAGCCACCCACTTAGGCCTCACTTAGTCCTCACTTTGGCCTCTTTACCAACCAAGGCCTCAGCATTCCTTTATCGCATCTTGCAGCTCATCTCCTGAACGTCCATCTCAGGATATGGACATATGATTCCAGAAACATGTTTCACATTGGACATTTGCCATCCATCTATATTCATGCATCATGCACTCTAAAAAAATTCAGACAAAATTGGTTTTTTAGATTCAAAATGGTTTTTTGAAAAACCAAATTTCAATGCAAAACCAACATGGATTTTTAAAAAAATCCATGTTGGTTTTTTGCATTGAAATTTGGTTTTTCAAAAAACCATTTTGAATCTAAAAAACCAATTTTGTCCCGACTTTTTTTAGAGTGTGCATCATGGACATGAGATTTAGAAGGTTGTCCTGAGGGTAGGCCCTTCCATGTTATCACAATTCTACTTTCATTTATATGTACATTGGCATTGCATCCCATTTTCTGTAACTGACATAGTCATGATGTTGGTATCAGAAAGTGGGTACAACCTTCAGGAACCTTTACGAAAATTTATGAGCATTATAAATTTATGCTGCGTGATATACAAGGCATTAAATTGAAACGCGCTGCTAAGCACTGTGCCCAGGGTGGAAAAAGAACACTGTCTCGAACATATTTCATTCACTAGCTCAGGCTCCTTGTCTTTTTCATAAATATAAGAAATACGGGTATAATGGAATTGTTATCAAATAAGATCATGAATTATATATAGTTGTAATTTTAAACCTATATGCCTGGTAGGTTGACACTGTCAAAATAAATCTAATTAGCAGACCAAGTTACTGATAAATTTACAATATTAATGCTAAGTTGCGGTTGTTTAAAAATAAATGTGTAGCTTAATACCATCGGAAGTAAAGCTAATTTGATGGTTTGGGATTTGATAAAAGAAGAGAGAGCAAGATTGTTTCTTTAACATGAAGAATAAATTTTGTATTCTGCATCATCAAACTTTGATTGGATCAATTTGGGTGTGAATGATATTGCTGCCAGGGAAGTATTTTCCATGAGACTCCTTCTCCTCCTTCTCTTGATTGGTGCAAATTTTGGACGAATTGGAACTGTGCTTGGGTGTGCCATTCCATTTCTGCGGTGGAACATGTAGTTTGGTGAATTCTTCACATTGCGCAAAGTGTTTTCAAGAGTTTCCCAGTGAGTGTTATATCTATCTGCCTTCACAAATTTTGTTGTTTGTTCGTGTGATGTCATTTGTTTTGGGGGTCTTCAGCATCAAATACTACTGAGCTTCAATTATAGCCTGTGTAGAATTGCTGATCAGGGTGGTTTCAAAGCCATTAAGCTCATGCAGATTTACTGGTATCTAAAGTAATTAGGGTGAAAATTGTAGGATTTACTGGCATGAAAGTTGTCACGCACATAAGGGTCATACCCAGCGGGCATGCGGCATTACTACAAAATCATTCTGAAGTCCGCTCTGATGTTCAAATTATGTTACAGTAACTTGGTGAGTTTGTGAAAAAATACAGATGAATTATAACCTTGATTGAACGTCAAAATCTGCTGTGAATGCAACGTCACATTGCATGGAGTTACATTCAGATGGGCATCTGACTTTTAAAAGTATGACATCAGTAGAAGGTCAGTCAAAACCTGGCTGAAGGACAATGTATATGCGACATAATTCCTTGACATCATTGTTATGTCCCTTTCTGACCTCAGTCTGATTTCAGTAGAAAATCAGTCAAGGGAAACGTCATGCCGACATTGGCTTTTAACTTCCGTGCGTGGGGAAACATTAACGTCACAATGACTTTATATTTAAGTTAAAGTCAGTCACGACCTAAAATAACCAAAATACTCCACCAGATTGACATCACTATACCCGCTGGGTAACTGGTCTTCGGGAAGTCTGAAAACTGTAAGTGTAACAACACACAGGTATGGAGAGAGGCTCAGATGGAAATCTGGGCTTCACTTTAGGTGTCTGGTTTGCAGTCTGATCCTAATATTATATGTCATGGGTGCCCATGGTGGTGCCTTTGGAGGTGCTTCCTGTTTCATCAAGACATTGGCTTTCAGAAAGTATGTATCTCAGAAAAAATCAAGTATTCTTTCCATGACATCTTGGAGTGTATATGGCAACATGTTCTGCCGACAACATTTTGATGCATCGGCAAACAAAGGATAACCTAACCTGCTGACTGATTGATTATAATCCATACTTTTTTATGCACTAAAAAAAAACATTGATCATATATCACATGATTGGGACTATTTTGAACAGATTATCATAAACAAAGATGACTATGTCAACGTATAGGCCAATCTGCATATGCAGGACATGTAACTACTCTATGAAGTATGATGAAAAAAATTGATTACATTTTCATCCAGGCCTAGCGTCTGGCAATGTATGCAGTGGAAATATTTTGATATATTCTCCACTCGGATTGTGTCAGCCAATCACAAGCGAGTATTCTTGGATAATATCCTTGCTATATTAGGCTGCGAAAAAGTTATATTGGACAATGAAAAGTTATATTGGACAGTGAGAAGTTATATTGTGCAGTGAGGAGTTTTATTGCCATGTTATAGGTCCGTGAGGGAGGACCTGAGAGAAAACACCTTCTGCTCTGCCCTGCTGCAGCAACAGCAAGAAAAAAAATTGTGTTTTTCAATTTTAGTAAAAAAATTAATTGCACGCCAATGGGAAGACACAGAAAAACACAAATGATGTCAAAAGTTGCGTCTTGATCAGGACAACAACATTAAGCAAATGTAACATTGCTTACATAGGTTATGGGACCATGGTATGACATTGAATGACAAAAAATGCACTTTTTCACCCATTTTTCGCGTAAATGCCAATGTTTAAAGAAAAACATTGTGCTATAAAATTGAAATAAAAAATATCAGATATAAGGAAGCTTCTTGGTTATAGAATACAGAATCAGAATATGTGAATTT
This sequence comes from Platynereis dumerilii, assembly GCA_026936325.1. Taxonomy (NCBI): domain Eukaryota; kingdom Metazoa; phylum Annelida; class Polychaeta; order Phyllodocida; family Nereididae; genus Platynereis; species Platynereis dumerilii. Next base: position 115,586,014 of record JAPTHN010000001.1, read on the forward strand.
TATATTTTTGTGGCTACCCATTGCTGAAATAGGACAAGATACATTTTGAAGAGAATTCTGCAGTTAAACAAAAAGAAACACAAACTGGCTTTCCAGCACAGTCAAAGTGTTTAAACCTATTGCTTTAAAAGTGGGTTTATTTATGGAGAATATAACAAATATTAGATGGTACGTCGTCCAATATAGAGTATAATTGGACTCAGAAAAACTATATTGGACTCGGCGCAAGCGCCTCGTCCAATATAGCTTTTCTTCATCCAATTATACTCTGTATTGGACTCCTCACCATCAAATATTTATATAATATTTCATTGAGTAAAGAACAGCAATATCAGGCTTGTATCAAAGAGGTCCTGGAATTCCTCCTCTGGAATAACATAATCCGATGAGAGTATTTATCATTGTCTACAGGAGGCAGCACACATGTCAGATATTACTTCGAAGAGTGCAAGTAAAAGTTGACCAATGAACATGCATTACCTAAATGTGTTAAAAACCTTAATTAAGCACAGAATCTCCATGCAAGCAAGTACAAGACCAGGCCTGTTTTTTGGTGACTGATGACATTTCCCTATATGTAATATGTAGATTTTACGGCTTTAATAAATGGCACAGCCATGAAATTCGCGCAGCACTTAAAAAGTTTTTTTAGGTGTTATCATAACTTCATTAAATATTTCACGTTCAATATATGAAATTCAGTTATGTTACTGTTTCAAAAATTTTGAGAGACGGATAATATAGAAAACTAGGGAGAAATTTAGACTGAAAACTAGGGAGAAATTTAGACACTGAAAGCTGTCAAATTCAAGTCTACGTTAGATTGTTTATATAACATAATTATTATTAAAAAAAACAATAACATGATATCTGCATGTAGATTAATTGCTCATTGTTACATAATCAGTTAACAAGGATTGTGTAAGTTAAATTTTGTCATGTTTTTTTGTTGTCTGTTTTGAAATGAAATGAAACACATGTTAATATTTTAATTTAGCTTGTCAAGGCTTATAATTAACTATTCCATGAAAATTATAGATACAGGGAATATTACTGGATAAAATTGAATTTTTAAGACACTTTTGAATATGAATTTGTCATGTTTTGTTCAATTTGAAACTAAATCATTCATAAGAAGTTGGACCCACTTGACCTAATACCCTGCTATCGACCAATGATGTTGAGCCCATCACTGCACAGATTTTTTAAACCTCTCTTGTGCTCAATTCGCTTCGCAATACTGCCTTCGGCCGTTTCGCTGAGCGAATATTATTTTACTGGAAATGGATCATATTCTATGCATTGCGTGCTATATAAAGCACATGTCATTGAAATTTGGTCAAATGAGTCTTACTTACCATGCTGTAATGTCATATATCAGTGAATGGCAACCCCACAATCTTCTTCTTCCTCTTGTGGTGTGCGTACCGCGGGATGCCGGGTTAGCCCAACCTATGATCTTGTTCAGGTCCAAATGTATATTATCACTTTCCTTGACTGTATATAATGACTAGACCATGTTTTCCTACATGGCACGGTCCATATTGTCACAATGTGAACCTAATATCAGAGGTCTGGGACTTTAAGCCTGAGAATTGCTTATTCCATATATTTATCTTTCAAGAAAACTTTAGATATATATCTAGCCCGCAGGGAAATCCGAGGTGAATTATTGATATGGGGGATTTTGCAAAGTATGGGTTGTCTCAAACAAATGCTTGTTTATGCTTGTCACATGATCTTAGTAGTGACAAACATGATTTGGGTCAGATGTTTTGATTTGTTTGCTTTTTGCAAGGATAATATGAGCTGCCATAAAATATGATCTATGATGGTGAAGCTTATCTGAGGACAATAGCTTTTTGCAAAAAAAAAATAACTCACTGTACCTGCCCATAACCAGTATGACGTTTTGAAATTTGATTCTCCTCATAAAAGCTTCAAAAGGTATTCCCAAGATTGTGCACTGAACATGAAGGAAGATTGATTTTTAAAAATGGCAAAAAAAGCTTTGAAATGTTCTGACAGGACATGGCTCAATATCAGGCAATATAAGTTTCACAGTGTACGTTTGCGTCATGATTGTCAGTCGTTACCTTTCATTTAGTTAAAATATACAAATGTAAATGTGAAAGCATCTATTTTAAATAATTTTTCTGTATCTCAACATAGAACAGTAATATTTGCCCTGTATATTTTGTCAACTTTTTCTTCCAGGGATAAGGTTGTTAAGCAATTCATCATCAGCAGATATCGTGAGCGATGTCCGTTTCAACACAAACTCAAACGCAAGGCCATTACTTTTTATCAGTCAAAGTGAGAGGCCAATTGGTGAAGTGCTTTATATTTGGCCTGGGAAGTAGCTGTATCTTGATGGATGGTATTCGGTTGGTTAGAAGTGTTGATCCCCTCGAATTTTACTCACAAATGAGAAGAGCGGCTGACCCGGGAGCTAAATTTGTTTAGAAAGGCCGAAGGGAAAAGGCACAAGGCAGTCCACAAAGAGAAGTGGATTATCAAGATGCATTGTCATCCTAGCTGAAGCCAGAACGCAGAAGGGATAAAGAAAGACACCGAAAAACACTCGGGCAGCCAATTGATTGCAGTTTTTTGTGGTGAGAGGCAAATGATGTATTCTCAAGGCTGGGCAGAAAGTCATCCATCGGAGTCGGCTGAAAGGAGAAGAAAAAATAATACACAAAATAGAACTACAACGAAAGAAAAGGAGAAGAGCAAAGAAAAGCAAAGAAAAGCAGACAGATAAGTGAAGGAAAAAATGGCGAGCAAAACAAAAAGGAGAAACTTATCATCACCCAGTGAAACCAACATGGATTTTTAAAAAAATCCATGTTGGTTTTTTGCATTGAAATTTGGTTTTTCAAAAAACCATTTTGAATCTAAAAAAACAATTTTGTCTGAAATTTTTTAGAGTGTGGGTCGATCCCATCTCATCAGCAGGTGGCTAAATCAACCTGCATGGCAGTATTGGCAGCTGATACCCATGCTGCTCACTGGCCCACACCTTGGCAGGGCTGACTTTAGGTCTGTTATCTGCAGGCAAGGTCCCGGAGATAGGAAGATCCACCCACTTGATTGCAATGTCTTTGATGGTGCCTAATGTGGGAAGAGATGGATTCACCAGCCCCGGGCAAGGATACTGCGTGTCTCGTCAGAATCATGGAATCTTCTATTCATCGCAGAGTTAATACCGCCTCTGCATCTGCCTGCGACAGAGCCATCGCAGTAATTGTGCTTGCTGATGACTTTCCTCTTCTATGCTCAAGGTCTCCGTAATACCAGGAAAAGCATGGGCTTTTTCAAATGAGCCAGTAATTAATGACAAAAAACACCTAGTGTTAACCAGGATTTATAATTGCTTGTAATTCATGGGGTTTTCTGAGATTTTTCTCCATCATTATTTTCCCCATCTGTATTGACTGTCACCTGTAGTATATATTAAATTCTAATTGGATGTAGTTATCATGTGTGCAACATGTACATAGTTGCCATCATTATTCTTACACAACAGAAGCATGAAATGTAAAAATTTTGCTTGGCTCTTATATTGAAGCCCAGAAGACTGAAGAATAGCGTCAATGTATTCTGGGACTCACTAATTGGCAATTAAAAGTTGCAGTTAAATCAATAATAGCACAATTAGTTCTGGAAAAAAATTGTCAGCTAACATAATTATAGATTACTTCACCGAGTACTCAATATGACATTTGTTCAAATTGTGATTTAAATGAAATTGATGATGAAAAAGTTTTGTGATGACTTACATTACTGTGAATATCCTACATAAACCAAAATAACGTATTTGAACATTGTATGAATTTCATCAATAATTTTGCAATTATGGTTGTATTGAACAAATTGGTGTCAAGTTCAAATTGCAAAAAAGTGGTCATCATTTAGCAAAGTTCATTACCATAACTAACAAAAAAGTCCATTTATACTTACACTTACACTGTAAGAAATTGGCATGTTTTTGTGGCTCAAAGAACTGTGAATGTATTGTTATTTTACCAGTGTTTTCTTAGTACAGACCTCGCCTGGGAATTTACGGTTCTTTGTGTGTTAAAACACTGACTCCAAGATAAATATACTGCTATTTCTTTTTGTTTTGTCATTTGAGAGTCAGTTCACCTTGATGAATGTTACTTTAACCGTTGATTTACAGGCAATGTGCGATTTGAAGACAAAACATTTAAATAGGCCAAACAATCAATTCATCTGGTTAAATTCTATCAACAAGAGATTAGAGGTCAACCCAAATAGTTATTTTGCCATCATAAGTGAGCGGTAAATTCTTCAGATCACCTTTTTCACTCATAGCAGCCAGCAGCAGACAAGATGAATCCCCTTATCGACCAAGTTTCAGCTGGTAAGTTGCCTGGTGCTGACGGTTATAATGACACACACATTATATTTTTGTGGTGCATGCTCGTAAACAGATTTTGGTATTCCTAATTTGACAAGAAAATAATATACATTTACAAAATATAACCCAGCTAAACTGAAGTTGCTGACGAAGTATCTCAGCTGGTGTGAAGCTTGGGATCCAGCTCAGTTGTTAGTGAAATGAGCTTTGAATTGATCAACCCAGGTTTGATTCCCAGCTTTGGTCTATGTTCATGGAATGTTTCACTCATGTGGCACAAGTGCTTGTGCCTCATTGCCAGGGCCCATGGTTGTCCTGATAAAAGTGATTAGTGCAAAAGGCAAAAACATAGATCTGACTTGAAGCCCAACTCATTTATCCGTCTCAGTGAGTTCACTATAGTGCATGTAAAACTGCCTAAATTTACTTATTAGTCTGTATTGGTCTGTGCAGCATAAAACATATATTATTTCATTTTAGTCTGACAGATGAACATAGCTTTGCAAAAAATTGTCATGTGGTCTTGGAAGTATGTCCATTGTCCTGTATACTTTGCCAGAATTTCATGATCTAGATTTAATATCATTTCAAATAACATCACTTCAAAACAATTTATATTTATTTTAATTATGTGAAATATATATCTAATTGATGGCCAATGACATTCTTGCCAGGTCATAGTAACACTCCAAGCAGCAAATCAACAGATTGTTCAAAGTTAACCTTTGTATTCTCCGTTTTCTAATAACAGCTATGGTGACCTTCTAAAGCCATCAATTGCAAGGCGAAGTAACAGTTATCAACAACTTGATTGATAGAAAAAGGCATCAAACATTTTGATCTGATAGCTTGATAGCATAAATTGATGTTGATTAAACATTCCAGTGGTTATCTTACAGGGATATCTTCTCACAGAAGCAGTTTTCAGAGTGAAAAGTGAGAATGAACTGACGAAGGTTTGTAAAGAGTTGGCTCACGAACAAAGTATTTAGGTTGGATGTTTAAGGTTCTGTTGAAGTGCCTGATAAACATGAAGTAAATCTGTCATGAAAACGAACCACGTGGAAAAGAAGGAGGAGAGTGGTGCACCCAAGTGAGTAACAGGATTATCCAGTTGTAACCAGCCAGGAATCATAAAACATAGTCATTGAACGTAATGGAAAATAAAAAGTGATTTAATCTAAAGAAATCCAACACTAATGGGATAGACCACAAGCGAACAGTGAATCGGAAAATCTATGCATGCAGCGCATTCACAAAACAAAGAGAAACTGTCTATGATGCAACTTCTATTGGTGATGACTTGAAATCTGGCATCACAAGAAGCGTATCTTTTACGACACCTTTATGCACATTATTATACAGTCACAGGGCAAATTTATGGATATTTGGCAAGGAGGATATTCTACAAAATATGGGATGTTGACGACAAATGCCTGTTTTTGATTGTAAAACATTATCCTTGTTGTGATAAACACGGTTTGGATGATTGGATCGGATGTTTTTGATTTGTTTACTTTTCACAAACTAAAAGAACATCAGCTACCCTCAAAACATGATATGTTGTTAACTTGTTATGTCTCCTGATGTATGCTAGTTGTTAAGAATGATTGTGGAATGTGCTGGATCATTAGACAACTCAACCCAACTGCAATTAATTGTTTAAATATCACATTAGGAGGATATATTCATAAAGACTACATCGCTGCCACATAGTCCTTCAAATATAGGCTACTGAAATGTTGGTTTGATTTGCATCATTGATGAAGTGGATTACATCCAAGTTTTCAAGTGGAAGCCAATGCATCCTTGCTGGCATGTGGTTTTAGCAAATCCTGCAATACCAATTTACCATGGCATTGCTGGGCAATATTTGGCATCCCATAAACTCAAGCAGGGCTGTAGTATTATCACAGGGAGCAATTTGTGGGATTTACACCTAGCTGATTTTTACAATGTCTTTTTCTATGTTTTTCATGTGTACCCAATCCACCTGACATTTCAGTTGGCTGCCTCAGGCTAAATATAATCAGTGGGTAGCAAAATATCCCCCTGCGAAGTACATGAGTTGCAGCTGCAGCAGCTGAGAGTGAGAGATGAAAGGGGGATGGTGGAATAAGAAGGTAATAGACTGAATTCACATCTCAAAAGTTTCTTACTCTGGATTTTGGTGTGATTCTGCTGTGAGATGGTTCTGCGATGAGTCGGTGACGTAACTTGTGTCTTTTTCCATTTCTACATGCAGACTGTGTTATCTATAACACTGCTCTGGGATCTGTCTGCACGAGGCCCTTCTGCTATGTTTCCTTATATTAGATCACATTTCCCACCTGTATGTTTACAAATTACAGAGCCAAACAGAAATATAGAACAATATTTCCATTGGAATATTCAAGTAAGCATCTAGAAATTGCAGCATTGGTATTGATAGGTCCATATCTGATTACAAAATGGTCAACTTCAGATAATGGCCTCACCTATCAGATTAGCTGCTTCATCACTAAAAGACATAAATTACACCATGGGGTTACTAAGCCTGCACTAATTACTCAATGATTACACTGAAAGAAACATAATCCACATCATATCTACCATCATCTTAGAAATTTGGCCAGCCAGACAGACCATATCTAAACACATACCCAGATTGATAGCTTAATTATGGATAGACAAACTGTTGAGATGAAGTTGGATGACTATGACTTAGCCAGCTTTACTTCGATATGCATCAAAAAGTTACCTTCTCACTGTAAAAGTCATAAGCAAAGACTCGGAATTGGTTGAGAACATCACCATTCTATACACAGTTTGATGCAGGTAAAACATGATGTGTTCAGTGATTTCTGAGTCTGTGCTTATGACATCTACAGTAAGCAGGCTAAAGTTAGTTTAATGAGCCACATGGAATGGTACTTCATTAATCTTTGGTTCCAACACTGTAAAGTCTTTTTGCATTATTGTACCAACTTTGGAAGAGTTCTTAAATTTTATGTTTTTACCCTTCTTCAAGACTACAGAATATTACGTTTTAGCCTTCTATTCTCTATTTTTGCCACCTCCACTCTCCATGTCTCACTCCAAAGGCGCCTTCCTCATCATATATATAACTTAAAATTGTTTTATTTCTTTTCCAGATTGACTGAGCAGTGAACTTCTTTTAATACGGTTCCTCGAGCAGCATTGAGGCCCAAAAGAAGGAAGCCTCATGACCCATGGTAAGCACTGCTTACCAAGCAGGGTCCTTACACACTACATATAAATACACTCTCAAGTTGATCAAAATGGTAGAATAATTTGGATTTTCAAATTGTCAGGACTTCGATATTCTAAATTTGGTCATTGAGTGTGAGGAATTACAATAATGTTTTCCTCTCACATTAGATTTATGTATAAAATAATGATATTATAAAGAATTTATAGTGGCTGAGAATTATTTGAAAATTTTCTTTGGGTGACCCGGAAAAATTCATAATTTTTAGTAAAAATAATCATCAAATATTCCATCATGGTTCAACAACAAAGCAGCAAAATTTCAACATGTGCAACAAATTCCAACTTAATCTTGATGTTTAGAACCAAAAAACATCACAAATATATATTGAATGCCACATGCATTGACCTCCGCCTTCACTTGACATGGATTATCCCAACCATTTTCTTGCGTCTTTTGACAGAAATGGCCATTCTTCAGTGAAAGTCATTTGCACCTGAGTTAGATCATGCAGTTGAACCTCCATCTTGTGTGCGATGTAGTCCAAGATGTCTCTTTAGTGTTATGTTGGGGAGGGAAAGTAAGAAGTGAATTTTTTTTGGATGGTAAATGTGGGTGTTTTTGTTGAGATGGTGAAATACATATTGGCAGGTAATAATGTCTTGGAAATAAGGAAGAATCATTTATGAGCAGAGCATGTGGGAACGCCTGACTAAATTTGCCACTTGCCTTATTTATCCTTATTCTTTTCTACAGATAGACTTACATCTTTAGTCATTTCATGTAATTTATTTTAGGTAGGGGCAACTTTGATTTGACACTGTAAAAACACGTAATGGGATGAAAGGACACTGGAGACACAGGTTTTTAAGGGTAGACAAAGAAGGATAGGATCTCCTCGCCGCAGCTTCTGCCACTGAGCCACATTAGTGATGGTCCAATGAGACTCTCAGTCTAACGGCTCCCGCCACCAGGGATGACAAATTGATCCTGATAAAACCTGCCACTTTGTGTTTGCCCAACCAGTCACTCAGCTCTGTTTTGGTGTCTACTGTTAGTCTCATAGGAGCAAGGATACTGGAAAGTAATTTAGGTTTTTTGTCATGACGACTGTGACCTTACATTCTTTTCCTCTGCCTTTTGACTTGAAACTTTTTGTACTGAGGACAGCAATCGAGACAGTTGTAAAGAGAGAACTTCTGGAGAATTGTGAAAGAGGAGGATGTTGGGGTCTTGTGAGTCAATTGTGTGCCTCTACAATAATGAGACAAATACCAGTTTAAATCATATCCAGGCAATGTACATAGGTTTTCCTAGAAATTAAAATCCTCAATGTCAAAAAATGTCCTCTCCAACACATCAGAATTTTTGCTCTGATTCAGGTATTTTAGCACTGGACTCGTCAAGGAAAAGGCCATGGCTGTACAAACAAATTGATTCTGGATGTCTAAAAGGGGTATTCATAATATTAAAATTTCAATATAGGGCCTATGTTTTTCCATCAATTGCACTATTATCAGAAAACCACACTTTAGAGTGCAAGGTAGTTATTGTACATAATATATCAATATAACTGCAATTTTTTATGAATAACTGAATGACTTGACAAGATAATACGCAAATATCTTGTTCATGGAGCAATTTAAGTAAATTTTTTTCTGAGCCTGAGATTATGGGTGATTTTCGGAGATTTTCTCTCTAGAACATTATCTTCGACACAAAAACAATGAGTTTCGACCATACAGCAAAAAAAACTTGACAGGGGGTTTGCTGGAAACCTAGGGGTCATATACCTTGGCAATCATGGGTCTATTGAGACTAAAACCTTACTAAACAGTCTAAAACAGTAACTTTCAGTGTATGACAAGTGAAAATTCTGTATTTTCTTCATGAAAATGTTGAAAAAAAAAAATTGCCAAATTTAATGAAACTTGTAGTATTTTTTTGGTTCTGATGGTTCCATACAGTCAGATGGCTTCATTTCCATTACAAAAAATGGTTCAAATTGTATTCACGTGGGTACTTTTTCTAATAATTTTTTTTTTCAAAAATTTGAACCTTGCATACATTATACTTTAAGGAGTGGTGATTTGGTGGTAAACCAACAAATCACTTCTGTTCTTGTTGATTTATGAATCAGTAATATGTTCCTTTCATGATAATACATAGGAAATTCTCCTCTACCAAACTTTATTTTGACCCCCCATGAGACACTTTGAGTGCAAATACTGTAAAACTGCCCCCTTATTCTTTTCTACAGATAGACTTACATCTTTAGTCATTTCATCTGCACTCTTTATTTTAGATAGTGACAACCTTGATTTGACTTCGTAAACAAACAGGTAATAAGATGAAAGGACACTGGAGACACAGGTTTTTAAGGGTAGACAAAGAAGGATAGGATCTCCCCTCGCAGCTTCTGCCACTGAGCCACATTAGTGATGGTCCAATGAGACTCGCAGTCTAACGGCTTTCACCACCAGGGATGACAAATTGATCCTGATAAAACCTGCCACTTTGTGTTTGCCCAACCAGTCACTCAGCTCTGTTTTGGTGTCTACTGTTAGTCTCATGAGAGCAAGGTTACTGGAAATTATTTAGGTTATTTGTCATGATGACTGTGACCTTGCATTCATTTCCTCTGCCTTTTGATTTCGAACAATTTGTACTGAGGACAACAACTGAGACAACTGTAAAGGGATAACTTCTGGAGAATTGTGAAAGAGGAGGATGTTGGTATCTTGTGAGTCTTGACAGCTGATGAGAGGAGGTCATTTTGCAAAGCTGTAACATGTACATAAACAGTGCAAAGGTATGATTACAGTGATAAGTGTTCGTCCTGATTCGAGAAGACATACAGTGACTGTGATCTATCACATGAGAGTATACTCATGTGACCGGAGCCTGGAAATGCTCAGGTGGCCGTTGTAAGTAATGCAAACTGACCCAAGGAAATCAACTGAGATCATGTTTCGTTGTAGGTTTCTTCCCATACAACGTGGTGTAAAAAAAGCTTTTTCAATGTTTTCCTTGTAAAGAAATTCTAACTTGTTGGCAAAGAAATTCTAATTTGTTGGTCATGCTGTCAGCCCATTCATATCTTGGTCCAAGCAAAGGGGATAAGTTAATAGACTGAATAGATACATCCTGCAACTCAAAAGGACTATCATGTAAAGTTCTCTCACCAGGGGCTTGGCGAGCAAGTCTGCTTTGCTGTACAAATAGCACAATCCTACACCCCAGCTCTGAAACCTAGCAGTGTGAAGCTACCCCAACACCTTGGCCGTTGGCCACTGGTTATAACCTTTGACTGAACTGTGTAAGACGCTGGTATAAAGCTACACACACAATATGGTGGACGAATCTGGAGTTTGTGGGTTCGAGTCGCGCAAGGGGCAGCCCCACCCTATATTCACTTACATAATTATGTTTCAGCCTTAAGCGTAACAAATGGCTGCAAGTGAATCTGACTTAACAGGACGCATATCATGTAGAGTTCTCTCACCAGGGGTTAGGTGAGCAAGTCTGCTATGCTGTGTCTATAAATAGCACAATCCTACATGGCAGTGTGAAGCTACCCCAACACCTTGGCCCTTGGGCACTGGTAATAACCTTTGGCTGAACCATTTAAGGTGCTGGTATTAAGCTACACACACAATATGGCACCAAGCTCTAAATCCATGAAAGCCAATGAAATGCCATAGCTTGTAACTTTACTTGATGATCCATTGGTCGATGACACTATTCCTCATCACAAACAGAATAAAATGCCTCAAAATTTCTCAAGCTCTTGTGGATTACAGTCCATAAAAATTTCAGAATGAACAAGGTTCAAGCTTTGAGTCACAAATTTGGGACATTTGACTGAAAAAATCCTGAAGGCTCATTTTTAATTTTTTGAACAAGGTTTAAAACTAACCTTCTGGCAAAAATTGTCTACTGTCCAATAAAGGCACCAGAAATGACGAGATCTCATCCCTTTGTCATGTTTTTGGGCATGGGCAAAATATGTCCGAAAACACGCAAAAATGCACATTTTAGAGTGAAAAATTTTTCACAGTGTCACTTGTAAGGGGCTATGACTTGGAAATTAACACTTTAATATCATTTATTTCACCTTGACGTAATTGTGAGTTTTTCCCGAAAATTTCAAAAGGCATGTAATACCCATCAATCAAACCATCAAAAGGCACAACTGGACCATATAGGCTGTATGTGTACCACATTTCATCCATGAACATGCAATAATAGTGTCTGAGTCATTTTCGGGAAACAAAAAAATAAATTTGTCCTTTTCTCAATATGTCATAAAGTATGAATTAACCATCAATTAGACAATGAAAAGGCACAACTGGACAATATAGGCCATATGTGTGCCAAATCCCATTCATGTACATGCAACAGGCGCTGAGTTCTGGCTTGGAAACTATTTATACGCCCATCGCCTGATGTCCTGGGGATAAAATCCATACCCCTCCCCCATACTCACTCACCCCACTGACTATCATCTGGTCAACATAAAAAATGGCCCCTTATGCCTTTCGAAGTTTTTCTAAAACATGTTTTTTTGTGTTCCGGACAGTCATTCCCTCTATTGTGAATATGTTATAACAGGAGCATTTTGATCGGTACACAGTTTTATAATGTTGAATGACTTCCAATGTTCACAGCTTCCCCAACACCCTGAATGCATTTACATAAAAGTTGTGCTTGTTCTTCCAAAGTTTGGCATAGTTGCCCCACATTTGGCACTGACTGCTGAACCGGAAAAGGTGCATCAAGGATAAAATGTTTATGGACTACAGTATAATCAGGACAGTCATCCATGCAGTTGTTGAAGCATCACCACACTTCGGGTAAGATATTTGTTACTGAAAAATAATTATTCCTGTAAGACTATTCATCGAGGCTTTATGAAGAATGCCACTATAATTTTTGTTTACCACAATGATACATGACATTCCAGTGGAGAAAGATTTTTTTATAACAATGTAGATCATAACAACCATGGAATCTTAAATGGAGATTTAAGAGTAAGCCAGAAATTTGTGGCATGTGGACTCTAACTAGATTCTGTACATTTGAAAGCAATATAAGATGAAAGTCTCTTGAGGAATACATTTCCTGCCCTAGCTGTTGGGAGTCTTTTAACAAAGTGGCCAATCAGAGACCAGCAGCATTTCTGTAAATGTGCTTCTCAGTTACAGGCCAACATAGAAATCAAGAGTTCCAACAGCCTAATGATTATAGCACTTGACTGCGAATCCACTGGCACTCGAGGACGCTGATTCGAAACCCGGTCCTGGAACTCCATTTGAGTGTGTTGGTGGTGGCTGTGGCTGGGGAAGGTGGCCACTTCTGTAAGCAGGAGTTCACCCTCCTGTCAGGTGTGAGCAGCAACACCTCCAGCCAGACTCCCCTGGACTGGATGACTGGACAAGCAATGAGAAGTGAATACCACACAAAGGAAAAACGTGATACCAGGAATGGTGAAGATTATCATGCATTGTGAATTTCATTGTAAACCGCACTAGAATGATCTGGAAGATTATAAATATAGCGATTATATATAGCGATATATAAATGTATAAAAAATAATTATAAACACAAAAGAACATTGTCCTGGATCTCAAATTTGTATTTTGTTCACAGATTTTTCCAGAAGGTAGGGCTCGAATAAAATATTTTTCTGTTCCTGGCATTTGTTTTTATGCGAATGGGCATTTTTAATAATAATAGGATTATATAATTTTTAGGGCAACAACTATTGATGTTTCAAACCTTTTTGGTTTGTGTGCAAACACGGAGTAGATTATATACTTGCGGTTCACTGGTGGAGTTGGTAATTGAATTTGAGGCCCTGTTTGCTGATGTATTTAACCTGTATACGAAACAGAACCCACACCACTGTAGACTAAAAACACAACAGTGAGCCAGTGTACTTTCGACTTTTGCTTAACAGAATCATAAATGGGACCTGACATGACAGGTGCCCTGATTGAAATCCTCAGGTAAATTGGAATCTTTTGGAGTGAAATTTATTGTGTTATGGGTTGAAATGAGAAAGCCTAAGTGATGGCTGAGGGCTACAGCACAACCCAAAATAAAGTGTGACTACCCCAGTAGGAAGGAAGAATCAGCCACTACTTTACCCTTTCACACCTTTTGACTCCCCCGAAATTCCTTCCTTCATTTTCCTACTGAAAACTACCTTTTAAAATTACATTTAATTCACATTAAGCCAGCACCAATTCAAACTCCATCTCCTCCATTGCGCATGATTTCTTTGATATTGTGCCCCTTTGCTAATGACAATTTCATTGACAGCTGTTTGAATAGAGTTTTTAATCTGGGAAAAGGTTGTGGTGAGGAGTCAAATGTAGTTGTAAAGAGATTTGGGAAGGAGAGGAGAAAGGAGGGCAAAATAGGTGAACAGAGGACTTCTGACAAGAATTTTTTTAACTTTATTTTGGGTTGTACTTGTATACACCCTTGCTTATAAATATGGAATACTTCAGCAACATCCACTGAAATTGATGACTTTTGCAACTCCTGCAGGACCCTCCCGGACATTGAGGTAAATCTAATGTTGGTCTAACGAAGCATTAAACCTCCCATCCACATCGGACCCAACGTTACGAAACTACGTAATCTGTCGACACATTTCTCAGACGTTAATACGTACTTTTAGACGTTGATACGAGTGATACAAGCCGTATCTCACCCTACGAAGGATTTTAACGTTGGTCTGACGGTCCCTGACCGTCTTCCCGCCTTCTGGGATCCAGCGTTTCAGACGAGCGGCCCCCTCTTGCGCATGCGCACTTGCGTACGAGAAGGCAAAATGGCGGGCTGACTCGAATCTGTGCAATTTCGGATGGCGATTTTGCCAATAACGAAGGATTTAACGCATTGACATGTCTCATAATCTGGTGTGCTGCATAGATTAACTACTTGACTACGACTTGAGCATGTTTTGGGCGGTCGGAATGCCTTATTGCGAAAGATTAAGGCCCGGCAATGTGAAAAATCGAACGGCATGGTCGGAGCGCCCCGGCCTAGGAATGACTCGATCAGCTGTTTCAGTATGTGTGATTCAATTATGGACTGAATATGGACATATATACCCCGTTCTGGATGGATATACCCCGTTACCAAACCGGGGAGGACTCATGGACGTGGATACGGCCGGAATTCGTCGTTGGACACCAGCGCTGGACTCACAAGTAAGTCTCTTCAAAGTGTCGATTTGTTTTCAGGGGCGGATCGTCTGATGGGGGGGGGGGGGTTTATGTTCAATTCTTTTTAGTAGTTTTTAAGCTTTTTTAGTTCAGTTCACTTTCTGTTTTTGTTTTCAGATTGATTTATATAGCGTGTTCGGGATCATTGTCCAGGTAGGGTGGGGTGGGGGGGGGAGCATCCCAAGCCACTGGTGGGAGGATTTAATTATTTTGATTGAGATCTGCAAATATAAAACAAAAAATTAAAGCAGTACAAACAGAGCTATCCAAAAAGGATGGCTCCCAAAATTAATAGACTTTTCTTCCTCATTTTACTGAGCAGTCTACAAGTCCACTTAGGACTATAAGATAAAATTATATAAAAAAAACTTACCTTGCATGGTGAAATTGAAAATGTCACTGCAATTTTACCTTGATAAAATTGGAACATTCTCGGCATCTAGGACAGTGGCAATGAGGCACCATTAAACTTGGCTCTCATTAAATTTTCATATGCATCTTTGTGGGTGTGGAAAAAAATTAAATTATTTTCAAACCAGGATAAGCTTTCACATTTTTAAAAGTACATATGTGGATTTAATTTTTACTTGTATGTCAACTTTTTCTTCATGGCTTCATCTAATCGACAACAGCATGCATCCTGTTGGAGTTTTTATATATTACAAAGTTACCAGATAGATTGGAATAGGTATGGAATAGATGGCGCTACAAGCTCTCTGAGAATCAGGATCCTAGGTTCTGCAACTTTGTGCAAACCTTCAACAAACCTTTGGCAGATACGTATGATCAGACGTTTGACCTGAACATTACTTTCAAACGTTGTCCATACATCTCAAAAACACGTTGGAGAAACCTTGGAACTTACGTATGACCAAACGTATGACCGTACCTTTGATAAACCTATGAATCAAAGGTATGGTCATACGTAATAGTCCAAGGTTGCTAAAACCTCTCAAATGAATGTTCGACAAACCTTTGAATCAAAGGTATGGTCATACGTAGTAGTCAAACGTTCTTCAAACCTCTCAACCAAAGGTATGACTTACATAATAGTCTAAGGTTTTATAAACCTCTCAAATGAATGTTCGACAAACCTTTGAATCAAAGGTATGGTCATACGTAATAGTCAAACGTTCTTCAAACCTTTCAACCAAAGGTATGACTTACGTATGACTGACACGTTTATCCAAACGTTATAACAAGACGTTCTTCCAACCTCTCAACCAAAGGTATGTCTTACGTGTGACTCGAACGTTAGGCCAAACTATAAAACAAACTATCTGCCAACCTCTTACTAACATTGCGACCTACGTTTGGTTTTCCATCTGAGTGCAACGTTTGGAAATTACGTTTGCCCTACCTTTGTCATACGTTGTTTGGCCCAACGTTTGATTCTAACCTAAATAATTACGTAGCGAAAGGTTGGATTTACGTTGCTGCTCAGGAGGGGAGCACATGACTGTCCACTAGTGTCCAGTGTCCAAATTCCATCGTAACTACTTCCAATGACTGCCATAGGGAAGAACCTGTCGCCGTTAAAACTCATGTTACAGTGTTTTAAAACCTCAGTCACAGCTCCAGCTGGCTGGACTTTCAAAATTCATTGAGTTTATGAAGATTTAGATGAAGATGGGGCACATTCAGTCAAAAATTCTTTCTAAAATGGCAGCTGAAGCTTTTTGCGGAGAGAGCTGCACTTTAATTTTTGGTGACTGCCGTATGATGATCAGATGAGAAAACTGGGAGTCTGCAACGTATGGCAATACAATTTTTTGTAGCAGGAGCAAAATCAATTAACCCCAATCAAATTCAAAGTAAAAAATTTAATATTATATATACGGATTGCCGTTAAATTTTTTTAAACTAGAAGATGCTTTTAAAAACTAATCCTGCTTTAATTATCATTGCATTACCATATGATACGAAAATATGTTGAAAAACTGTCAACATATCTTCTTACGTATATCTCAAATACTTCAAATAAACATTCTAATGACAGCCACCACTGCTACGAAATCGTCAATTTCATCTAACCAGAAATAATCTGACGTTATAAATATCTTACACCATCTAAGTCTAGACTGTCAGGTAGACTACATTAACAAATACATAGATTGATGGCTTAATTATGGTTATGTAAGTGGTGTGATGAGGTAGGGTGATTTTCTCTTAGCCAGCTCTATCAATATGTATCAGACAGTTGCTTCCTTCCCTCTGGCTAACGTTACCTTATAATGAGCTACATTAAAGTGAAGTCTGTCTTACGCTGCCACGTGAAGTCTTGGTGCATTACTGCGTCTACTTGCTCTTGAAGCATTTATTTTGCTATGGAAGTTGGAAGTTTTGCTGAGTTGCACTTTACTTGTGGTTCATTGTTAAAGTCGGGGGCGGACTGGCCTATGTAGCTGACTGGCCAATATTGCAGAGTGACAGCTGTCACTGGCCCAACCACTTAGGGGGGGGGGCATGCAAGATTCCAGAAAATAAAAATCAAGAAAAAAAGCCAAAATAGCTGTCTTTGGTTAATAAGTTTCTGACTGTGTGAAACAATCAAACTTTTACGACTTGGATCATCATAGGGTCCCAATGTTACTGGGCCATGTATAGCCACCTTAGAGCAAATGGAATAATGTCAAACATTTTAATGTGGGGGCCCATCAACTTATTTTGCCATATGGCCTGAACTGTAGCCAGTTCAGCCCTGGTCAAAGTCCATATATATACACGGTATAATACATACAAGAAAAACAAACCACACAAACCAAATTGACAAGATTGCAAAAAGTTTCAAACCCCACCAGAATTTCATAAGACTAAGTCAAAAATGCAGACAAATTATGCCTTCACTAGCATTGGCCTGGTCCTGATATGCAAATCATTCTGGAAGGATTGTTATCATCCTTTTGACCAATACACAATTTCTGCCACAATCAAATGTAAGCTATTCTAAGATGGCGGCTGAGGCTTTAAAAGAGTGATTAGAGAAGATAACTGTACCGTTACTGTAGATCTTGCTAGCATCCGAACTCCAAAATATGCTTTTTTGCCACTTTTCTTCAAGAAAAGTATTCCTTATTTACAAGCAAGAGTTTATATTTTAGTTAGGGATACTGACTGTTACTGAGGGCAGTGGCCATAGGAGCTGATAGAACTCATATAAAATGAGTAAGCTGTCTTCTTCAGAAGGAAGATGCTTCTTTTACAAAGAGGCTGGCATCAAGAACTAATGTAATTATTGCACTAGAGTCATCAGCAATCATTACTCGCTCTACCCCATCAATATTGATATATTGTAATTTTTAGACCTTTTACAATGGGCATCAAGTAGTCAGGACAACAAATAATCGGAAATTATCAAGTGCCATGGTAAAATCTGGGAAGTCTTCTTGCACATAGGAATTTTAAAAGCATCGCTTTATAATGCATAATAACAAAAAAAAAGAACAATTTTTATATCCTGTTCACACAATTAATCTGCCTAGATCAGCCAGGGCAGCTAGCTCCCTCTTTGCGGAGGGAGCTGCACTTTAATTTTTGGTGACTTCCGTATGATTATCAGATGAGAAAACTGGGAGTCTGCAACTTATGGCAATACACTTTTTTGTAGCAGGAGCAGAATCAATTAACCCCACTCAAATTCAAAGTAAAAAATCTAATATTATATCTACGGATTGCCGTTTAAATTTTTAAAACTAGAAGATGCTTTTAAAAACCAATCCTGCTTTAATTATCATTGCATTACCTATATGAAATATGTTGTAAAACTGTCAACATATCCTCTCATAGAGATCTCAAATACTTCAAAATAAACTTTCTAATGATAGCCGCCACTGCTATAAAGTCGTCAATTTCATCTAACCAGAAATAATCTACATTATAAATATCTTACACCATCTAAGTCTAGACTGTCAGGTAGACTACATTAACACATACATAGATTGATGGCTTAATTATGGTTATATAAGTGGTGTGATGAGGTAGGGTGATTTTCACTTAGCCAGCTCTATCAATATGTATCAGACAGTTGCTTCCTTCCCTCTGGCTAACGTTACCTTATAATGAGCTACATTAAAGTGAAGTCTGTCTTACGCTGCCACGTGAAGTCTTGGTGCATTTGCTGCGTCTACTTGCTCTTGAAGCATTTATTTTGCTATGGAAGTTGGAGGTTTTGCTGAGTTGCACTTTACTTGTGGTTCATTGTTAAAGTCGGGGGCGGACTGGCCTATGTAGCTGACTGGCCAATATTGCAGAGTGACAGCTGTCACTGGCCCAACCACATAGGGGGGGGGGGGGGCATGCAAGATCACAGAAAATAAAAATCAAGAAAAAAAACAAAAATTGCTGTCTTTGGTTAATAAGTTTCTGACTGCGTGTAACAATCAAACTTTTAGGACTGGGATCATCATAGGGTCCCAATGTTAATCAACTTATTTGGCCATGTATGGCTTGAACTGTAGCCAGTTCAGCCCTGGTCAAAGTCCATGTATATACACGGTATCATACATACAAGAAAAACAAACCACACAAACCAAATTGACAAGATTGCAACAAGGTTCAAACCCCACCAGGATTTCATAAGACTAAGTCAAAAATGCAGACAAATTATGCCTTCACTAGCATTGGCCTGGTCTTGATATGCAAATCATTCTGGAAGGATTGTTATCATCCTTTTGACCTTTTTGGCTCTTCTGGTAATGAATTGCCTGAAATACAAGAGACTGTGCACTGTGCACTGTGGGAGTGAGTGTGCACATTCTTGATAATTAAACTGATATGATCAAGACACTATGCAGCTGCATTTGCAGTAGCCTCCTAGAATATGCATGCTTTTACTCTTCCTCTGTTGTATTTTGCAGTTTTACAATCCAATTAAGTGTAATTTCTGTTTTATTCAGTTCCATAACGCGACTGGTAAGTGGTGCAGCGTGATCTCAATCTGGACTTTTTACAAAGATTTTTCTTCCCAAGTTTAGCCGTAACTGGAGATGGAGGTGCAAAAAGATAAGACGTCACACCAGGCACGTCCATCCAGAATGCCGAATTGATAAAATCGGTCACTTTTTGTTCCAACCTGTCATGAAGCCAGCTCTTCTATGGCAAACTAGGTCTACCATTAGTCTTTGCTATGGTAGATAATTTATAGCTACTTGCAGTGACAGTTGTCATCTTGCATATCCTTGTCTTTGACTTCAGCGCCAAGTGCTCACTGAAGATTGCCTAGACCAAGTATGTTTTTTATTTTATGATTATTAGTCTATTTCTTGATTTGTTCATCAACAACAACACTTCCAATTCAGAAGGGAAAACAATACACAATTTCTGCCACAATCAAATGTAAGCTGTGAAAATAATACAGAATACATGGTCCATTGGCCCCATTGGTCAGGTGACCCTGTCTCTGTTCGGGACTGTCAAGTGGCAGCAGAATGCTGACAGTCCCTGTAAAAATGAATTGGGTCAACATCAATTTGATCTGTTTTAGACAGATCACCAGATCAGGTCGCACAACAGCTGTACATATTACTACGCCAAACTACTTTCACAAAGCATGGTTGCTGGCAAATATCCAGTCCACTGCTTTGAATGAAAATGTTTGGAAATCATGAGACAAAGAGAAAGTTTTGAAACTTTAGCATACACTTTGCCTGTGAAGTTGATGATTTTACTCATCAGTAGTTTGGTAGTATTCAATCTACTTATGCCATTTAGTGCATGTTAAATTGTGGTCAGAAAAGGGTCCAAAAAGAATGCATTCTCACTTATTCACGTGTCCATACAAAGCAAATGTTTCTACTTTGCGATATCAAAAATGCTCAATTGTATTTATGCTGTTACTTTATGGAGATTTATTAACTAAGTCAACAATATAATTCACAATTTCATAAAAGCTGTGTTACACTCAGCAAAATGTCTTGTCCATGCCACAAGTGGCCCCCTCTATACTGGCAATATATGTGAGCTACAATGTATACATCCTCCACGATAAAAAATAGTTCCAACTTATTTTGGTATTTACAAGCTGTCTGCTTAAAATAGAAGCCAACCAAAGTCGGTTTAGACACTTGCAGAGTTTTTGAAAATAAACTAGACCATCACTAAATGATGAAATTGTCCTGGTTTCTTCCACACTGTCCTGGTTTCTTCCAGAGATCGAAATTCTGTTGACCGCCCACAGGAGCTCGTGAATTTTGCACCCTAGGTGGCAGTAAATAGCAGTCAACTTGTAGAAAGCAGGTGACCATTGTCATGGGCCAATTGTCACCCATACATCTTTCTAATTGATGCCTTTTTTCCAGTTGAGCAGTCAGTGACACGTCTGATGCAACTATTGTGAACTTTGAAAGATCAAACACAACTTTATGCTAATATATTCAGGGTGTTGGCATCTTCTGAAGTTCTCTTCTGGTAACTCAGTTCAAAATTGTCAAGGAATAAGAAAAGCAAATGATGATGCAGCATTTTGACATCAAAAATGTTGTTCAACATTGTGACATTTTTTCATATTCTAGCAAATGCCCATAGATGTGCTTATAGGCAATTTCATTAGTAAGCGATTCTAAGGTTCTTTGTCCACTGTTTAAACACATAGCATTTTAGGTTAATCTGATTCGTTCAGAAGCAACAGAACGTCACACAGTTAATATATCAAACGTAGTATGGGCCTGCATTGCATTGATTCCACACAGGCAACTGTGAATGACCAAAATCGCGTGCTAATGAAATCACCTGTAAGGCCTATTTCATAAATAATGAAGCCAACGTGTGACATGACCACCAACATTTCATAATGTATTATTTTGTCAAATGACCATGTAACATTGTCAAGAACATATCTAAGTTCCAGAAACTATATTTACCATGGAGTTCTGACATGTGCAAAAATTTATGATTGCTAAATAATGTGAATATTGCCAAAGTCTTAAACGATTTATTTCCGTTTTTGACTAAAATAGTTTTAATGTGATAATATCAGTCATAGCTTAGAGCAAAACACGACCATTTTCAATGAAAAAGTGTTTTGTTTAAATTGGATATTCCGTTTATAGACAACTTGATCTCGAATTTTCAAGAAAGCTTCATATATATGCCAAACTATCCTTGGTTAGGCATGAAACAGGCTCCAACTGCTACTGGCTCCAACTACTACTGTTGTGTTCATTAACTTTGATTTATATTGTTTATTTGTTGTATTTGTTGTTGTTGATGTACTGGTTAATCTTTTTTTAATTAGACTCATAGTGACATATGAACCCAGGTTGGGTTTGGGTGTGTTGATTTGATTTCTTATTTTGAATCTGTTGTAAATGTACAAATGTCACTTAAATAAAAAATACCATACCATACCACTAAAATATTGTGGTAATTGTCACTACAGGTAGCATCAGAATGATCGCTATACTATTCGTAAGACATTTTTTTTAATTTTTCCAATATTTTTCCTGACGTTACACATGCGACAAAGGTATTTTTTTATTTTACCACCAGACACCAGTCACCAACATGTATTTGTTCACAGTTTCTTGAATATTTGTTATGTTTCAAGCCAGTTCAGGTTAAAAACAGAGCGTTCATAGCTTTGTGCCACATGAAAATACTCCTAGAAAATACTCCTAGAAGCATGAAAAGCTCTGAAAAAACTAAGTAGATGCAATACTTGATCTCACTTGCAAAAAGATTTAACTGACAAATGTCAAAGGGAAACTAAAACTTTCCAGTCTGAAAGCTTCAAGTTTGACTAGATTTTTCAAAGTCAATCTTTAAACACAAATAACTCAATGATCTCAAGACATGAACATAAATACATGTTTCAATGGATTTATGAAGCCTTTGACCCCCAACGAAATACTGCTGTTTGGCTTCATTGTTTTTGAAGTAGGCCTTAAATATGTTCATATGATACCAGTTTAATGACAAAACTTTCAATTCAGGGAAGAATTCACAATTTTACATTACCGTTTTTCATACCTGATCAGCAAGCAGCTAAATGTATTTTCTTAGGAAGTGTCAAAAAAGCATTACTGTTAATAACTGATTGCTTTTTTTCCTGACCGATGCAATTGAAATTTTGCTTACATTTGTAAAATGATATAGACCTACAATCACAAAAGAAAGAGAAACATGTAATGGTGATTAATCCACCGAAAAGAAAATTATTCCATTTAATCAAGATAGATAGATAGATAGATATGGTAAGTGCAGCCCTCTAAGCCCAGTTCTGGGCGCTCACGAGGGTTGATTGATGAGATGAGAGAGAGAGTGGGAGTCCTCAACATGTTACACATTTACCCCATGTTAGGGATCTTTTACTTGCCCAGCATAGACACTGATACAAGGGGCCGCCAATTTAACGTCTCATCTGAACGACATCCAGCTGGGATTTTGCTCATAAAGGTCCACTGAAAATTTCGGGTTCCCCACCCGGGGTTCGAACCCATGCAGGCAAAAACCTTCAGCGGAGCAGGCAGGAACCTTAACCACTACACCACCCTGCTGCCAAATCAAAAGCCCCAAAAAGTATAATGTTACAGATTTTCCTTTGTGAAACAATATTTCATTTTCTCACATAGACATGCCTGATATGCAAACAATATTAAAACACAAACTGAACTCTAGATTTACGGCCAAGCAATGAAAATGAATTTGTGAACATACATGTAGCCCAGTTCTCTACAGAAACCCCTCCACTATACCGAATCCTTTGGATTAATCTGTCACGTTTCTGATTTTGGTGCCAGAGGCTGTGGTTTCCCTCTCAGGTATCAACATCACAAGGTGATACAAATGAGGGGTATTAAAACCATGATTCAATGGAAGTACAGACACTGGTTTGGAGCATACAACACAAAACTCAGTTTTTTTCTTTTCCTGGATTGATCCTTTTCCTGCGGGTGATCTCTGATGTATTGTTTAGCAGCATATTCTGTTGTTAAAGAGAAAACATTTGGATAAACTACTCAGGAGACAAATAAATACAATTATATTCAAATCAGAGAAGGAAAAGAAGAATAGTCACTTTAAGCAACAGATTCTGCAACTGAACCATATATAGTCACTTTAAGCAACAGATTCTGCAACTGAACCATATATAGTCACTTGAAGCAACAGATTCTGCAACTGAACAATATTACTTGAAGTTGTGACTCAAAGCCAGCCTTAACTGGTCACATGGAGCCGAGAAGGCAAACCGGGTCGGATGGGTAATTGTTTACCATTGATTTCATAAATCTAGACTGTATGTTTGTGATTTTTTCTTGGACATTTTGTTCTATGGGGCAGGGTGATATCTTCTGTTTTTTTCCCTTTTTCCTGTAGAGCAAATGTCGCAAAAAAACAAATTCAGGCTGAATTTCTACACTTATGAAAATAGCTGTAAACAAAAAAATTAAAATTAAATCAACAGAAAATTGTGACTGTGATTGTAAACATACAAAAATTTGCTTTAAAAGTGAATTATCCAAGTATTTTTGTAATTGGTATAGTAAACTATTTTCCTGATTCAAATAATTTTAAAAAGGCTAGTGTAAAGTTAAATCTATATAGTCTCTTTAATTTGAGGAAGCAATTTGGGTCATGTGCTTTACTGCATAGTGTACTGGCGAGTGTGAACTTAGCATAATGCAGTTTTCCCCAGAAAGACCTTAATTCTCTACAAAATCCTTTGGGTTTGTTAATCAGGTTTCTGATTTCGGTGCCAGAGGCTGCAGCTTCCCTCTGAGGTATCAACATCACAGGCTGATACAAATGAGGGGTATTAGAACCTTAATTCACCGGGAACAGTTTGGAGAACACAATGTGCTATCTCAGTCTATCGTCATGTGCATCTTGTAGTTTGAAAAAGTTAGTCTTGTTATTAGTGATACTTTCAGTGGCAACATAATTATGTGCCTGCATTACAGCCGTTTTCATAATTGTTGACATTCAGCCCAATTTCTTTTTGTAGGACATGTATTGTTCGAATAAAAAAATTAATGACATCACTCTGCCCAATAAAACAATATGTGTGCCGGAAAAAATTCACGGTCAGGCTCAGTGAATTTACAATTATGAAATGTAAGTAGGGGGCCTGATTATCATAAACAAAATTAGATATTAAATTAGATGTTGGCCCATTGTTGGTGAATCAAACATATCATAGCCAAAATAAATGTCTGTTACAGCAACTGGTGTTTTGATCTGTTCAGGAACGCCCAAAAGCAATTTTATAAAAGATCAGGTGGCCATGATAAGCAAAAGCTAGCAGGACGTTAGCATGACACACATTAATCTATGTTTTGTTTCTAAATCATGATATATTTGATGGCCCATATGTTGCACCTCAGGCATTCTGCAAAAAGCAGTTGATATCAAGGGAGTAGATAGAATTGTAATTTGTAAGCATCAAGCGAATTATAGAAGTCATGCAAGTAGGGTCAGGTGTATAAGAACAACATTTTTATAATCGCATATCTTTAGGCCTAGTTTAGAAGACAAATCTACAAAATATTATTGCATATGAAGGCGGCCTCATAAAAGTGTAATTGATTCACAGGAGAACCTTCAAGTTTTCAATTAAGATCCTAATGGTGAAGTTGATCCATGCTGCGAAACTTCCATGAGCAGAGTAGTGCTCATTAAAAGTTTAAAAAACAAAATTTTACAGTGCTTGCTGGTATGGTCAGGTGCAGTTAAAATTTCATTATGCATATCATAATAGTGGGATGACAAGTTCAAAAAAGTAATACAAATTTTCAGCAAATAAGTTTCAAATATGTTGATAACACTGTCTGTCCAGTATCAGGCCAAAAGCAGACTTATTCTGCACACGCAGAGTCCATGTTGAGTGCAGTGCAAGCAAACCAAGACAGGTCTTGTCTGGATCATCCTGGATCAATGTGTCATTCCTGGAGGACCAGTTAGGCATAATGGCTTTAGGAGCCCCCTTGAATCATCACTAATGCGACTTAATGACAGAGTCTCAAGCAGTTAGGATGAGGCTACACATAGCCTACACTTACTACTGTAAACACAGAGCAGCATCAGATATACATCCATCCACTCTTCCTTTCACACACATGGTCAAGTTTGCCTTTTCAAGTAATTTTCTTGCAATCTGTGTATGCAATATGTTTAACCTAATGACAAGTCAGTCTGCTGAAGAAGCATGGGAGTCCGCGCTGCTGCCTTTCAGGACCGCACTCAGCAGAACTCAGCAGAACTGAGCTGGGCTGCTTCAAAAATGCATGTGAGCGAAGATCAGAAAGGCAGCACCTCCAGTGAAATGTTGTAGCCTGCTCGCTGACGCTCACAGATAATTTAGCAGGCTACTGTAGCCTGGAAGTACCATAGAAATTCAAAACATAATGATAATTTCAATGGAACCAAATTTGGTTTTCAGAAAATAATCGATCTGCATGAACAAAATCACTGTTTTGGTTAATTTGGTTGCTGCATGGACATAATTAAAATATGATTCGTGCCAAAGAAAAAAATGATATAAGTCTTGCATTGCTATGCAAATATTTGATACATTCTTGGAAAATGCCAGTTCCTGTGTTCCTTTATTTGACAGGCTGCAATCAATGATTTGTAATTTTGAAAGTCTTCGATGGCGCTGAGAATGACATGAGACCCAGTTCAAAAGAAGTCTTTCTGCAACAGTAATAAATTTGGTCACTGATGACATGAAACTTTCCAGGGTGACATTCAATGCTGATTTGTGTGCCATTTTTCTTATAAACATAAACTTTCTATGAAACAAATGAGAGAAATCTTAAATATTCTGTTTGTTATCAAGACAGAAGTACTTTTTTAAGTAGTCTTTACCCTCGACAATGTATACATTGTCCTTTATAGTGAGATGAGACTTTGCATGTTGATATTATCCAATGATGATATAGTCATAGGTGGGTCAGATGGAGCCATTGTTGGGTGGCTTCTGTTATATATCAAAACATTGGCTTTTGAAAAGCATGTCTTAGAAACAGCTTTAAAAATCATCAAAGACCAAATTGCTGTCACTTGTACAGAAATCTACTGATTGCATACTTGAACTACTTTATACCTATCAGGTTCGTTGTATGCAATATTTAAGTTGATAAGCATTTTGGCTGTCCACGAAGGCACACATTTGGGATACTTTCAATACAGTGCACACAACAACTGCTTCCAATTCACTCCAATTATGTTCCAGGACCGGGATTCGAACCCAGGTCCTCTCAGGCCATTGGATTAAAAAAAAATCAATTGCTATAACCATTAGGCCACCTAGGAACATATAAATTCATGTATTACATGACAGTAAATTCTTATCGTATCGTATCGTATTACTCAAATATCACAACAATGGACAGATACCATTACCTCATCTGTCACCATCTTACTATACATATTGGCTGCCTCATGTTGCCTAAACCAGCAAGCATTTGGTACTTGCCCAATCCCCAATATCTACCATTCGGGCAGAGGTCTACTTTGTATTTTGCCGGTCACTGTAAAATCACCTACATCACACCAGTTGCAGCAATAGTTGCTTTAACTATTAGATATTGTCATATTACAACACAACAAACACTTCGCCTTCATGGTAAGCAAGAAAGCGGTATGTCAGAGTTTAAATTGCTATGAAGGTGATACAGATGACTTTGTAGTATTTGCAGTTCTTTCTGATAATTTGTCCCTTTCACAATACTTTTTAGATGTATAACACTTGGCAATAGTGTAATCTGGTAATACAATAGTCAATCCATTAGACTTAGCACTTATAATGTAAGTGTGTAACACAGTAAAACTCTAACAAAGCGTGAAAGCCGGGGTACCAAAAATGTATTTGCCAAGACACAATTTGCCAAAAAATGGAAGGCGCCTGTTTACAAACTGAGCATTAAGTAATATTTTGTATACTATATTATACTATATATATCCAGGTAGTTATATAACAATGTCAAAACCCAGTACTTTTTCAGCAAAATTTGCTTCCAAAATGCATTTCTGCAACAGAGAGTTGTGCACCTGCAAGTTGCTGCATAATTGATTACAAAATAACCCTTTGAGCTTCTAATTATGTGCTGTGACAGCAAGGACAATCATTCAGGAGAAGTGTCAGAGTAAAAGAGGTGAAGCATGCAGATGCAGTGCCATATGGTACCCTTATCTCCAAACCAAGGGGGGCATCAGCTGCATGGTGCACCAAGTTTA
Source organism: Platynereis dumerilii (assembly GCA_026936325.1). NCBI lineage: Eukaryota > Metazoa > Annelida > Polychaeta > Phyllodocida > Nereididae > Platynereis > Platynereis dumerilii. The sequence continues at coordinate 115,614,023 of JAPTHN010000001.1, forward strand.
CTATCCTGAATTAAGTCATGTCTTGCAAAGACAGCTGATGATGAATTACTTGCAGCACTCACACTACGGCAGAGATTATCACGAAGAGTCGAACCTTATTCTTTAGAGGTTTGCAAAATGTATGACAAAGTCTAGTCTCAGGTTTGTAGTAGAATAAACATCACTACTTTTAAGTTAAAATATTGATTTTATTATTAGACTCACGATCATCATTTCCTTCTGGCAACTTCCTCCCAGAAAAACAAACCGATAAACCATATGAAATGCTGATATTATCAAGGTAGCTGTTACTTATTGGCAGTTATTTGTTATGACAGCTGTGACCTTCCATCTCTCTGCCTCTTGACAGTGCTTAGTGACAATTTCTGATTGCCTTGAACCATGAAAAATAAATTAGAAGTTCCTGCATGTTGGCCTTTTAGGAGAGTCATGAGCCTTTAAAGTGGAATTGTGATTAATGAAGAGTTCCCTCATGATATCTTCTTACAATTGGGAACCGTCCTCAATTTAGCAAATATAAGTTGAACCAATCAGTCCAGTGCATATAGTGTCAAGGTACAATCTAGAGAATAAAGTCAATTGAGACATGATCATCTTCGAGGCTTCTTCTTTCAATATCAATGTTGTATGTGTCACTGGTCTCCCAGTCGAATATCCTTAAAAAATTGTCGGGACTTGGTATTTCAGCTGTAGCAAAAAATTGTTTGTCTTTGGGATGCTTTCAACTGATCCAGTCTCCAAGAATTTTATTTGTAGAAACTGGGCAAACAGCAACTAAATGACTTCAACATGTTTCTATTGTCTGTTCATGTGACTGGTAAATTCAAGTGTAACAGCCATATCGGTCAACAATTGCCTTGTCAGGAGCAATAGTCCTGGGCGACCCTAAAAATGGAAGTGATTTCTTTTGAATTTGCAAATCTGAAAAAGGCATTCCCAAAGAAAGGATGAACAAATTGTTCGTTCAACTGGTTTTTCTGAGAACTACAGGAAAGGGCAAAGTGTGCCACGCCGTTTTTGTCTCAAATTGAGGTTGTCAGGGATGAGTAACTCCCACATAAAGGTGCTAAAGTGAGAAGGGGGTCTAAAGGACTGGTGTGGCACCAAATGTGGTTTCCCAGCCATGGTAGAGACACAGGTACACCGGAATGGATGGCAGTAGACCTGGAAGGGCAGACACTACTCCATACTGCAGCAACAGGAACATTATCTCCACCAACATCGGCACTGGCCTCATCATGTGAGTGAAAAATGACTCTGGTGGTGCCACAAATTTCGTAATTTTGGACCAAAAATTTAGGAACCAATTGCTTGAAGACCATTTGAGATGCAGAAAGTGAGTTTGCCCTCCTCTGATTGTCCCACATCGCCGTGCAACAATGTTGGAGTTCAACAGGGAGCCCCACTTTTAGCAGTTAGGTGAGCAGTGGCCTCTATTGTCTGCAGATGCAAGCAGGTCCCATTTTTGACATGTGGTCATCATGTCTGGGTGGGAAGAAACTCAAGGTAATGGTTTTTTGAGTCTTACGTTTTCAAACATGGAGCTCTCTTGATGGTCCTCGATGCCTTGTCAACAGAGGGGTGCACGGAGTGTAAGGAGTGCGTAGAGGACAATAGGATGGCATAATGTGCAGCAATGGGCTTGTGGAAACCACACTGCGGCCTAACGGTGGGTCAGTTCAAAAAATTATTTTGCTGATGCGAAGAAAATGCACATCTGTACCCTGCTTGAGTGACCACAGCTCATCTGAAATTTGAAGTAATTGTAGTGATGGACTGGCCAGCAAGGTTATCTGACCTGAGACCGATAGATAATGTGTAGAACAGTCTTTATAATGTGTTTTCTGGCACTATCACCCTCTTTGGACCCCACAGGAACATGAAAAAAACCACATTTGAGAGTTGACCCTCTTTCCCGAAGTGATCACCCACAGCTTCATCAAATCACTGCAAATCCCTTTTTTAAAAAGAGGTTGTTCATGCTCGTCTTGGCCCTATACAGTTTTGATTTAGGTTTGAAAGCAGCAGGCAGAGAATTGAACAAAATTTAGGATTTGGCCTAGGGCTGTTCAAAAACACTTTCTTCTGAATTTCTTTGATTTGAAACTTGAATTGTGATGTCATATGGATAGAAGGTATTGTGTAAAAATTTCAGCAAAATCAATTGATATTTAGAGGTGGCACAAAGCCGTTGAAGTTTAACATGGGATTGCCAATCAGCAGACCTCAAAATCATCGGTATTTGCAAATCTTGCTATAACAGCATATTATTTTGATCAAGTATCCTTTTTCCTAGTACGTACAGGATGCCCACTGCTTTCCTAAAATTCTGTCTGGCTTATATTTGCTTCATAGCAGGTAAGCATAGATTTACATAGATTAATTATCGAGCCTTTTTTAATAAAAACATGCAAGTATTTCACTTACGTCAAATAATAAATAAAGGATAACCCCCAGATATTACTTTGCCATGCCAATTTTATCATGTACTAAAAAATCAGGAAAAAATATTCACTTCTGAGAGAGATCTGGGAAAATGACCAATTTTTCAGTCGCGCGAATGAGGAATTACATTATAAACTTGGAGGGCTTTGTGCCACCTCTAAACATTAACCGATTTGGTTGAAATTTTTCATGTGTTTGTTTTACTTATGTGGTCATCAATTTCCACTTTCAAATTGGGGGTTTTATGAGATTTGATTTTTCCCATTGGAATGTGGACCACCCTAATGGTGAGTTTTGTGTAATTTTTCTACTCTAATAAAAACAAAGTTGTAAAACCTCTACAAGTTAATTTCACAGAAGTACATATAGAAGTCATATTGCTAGGTCAGTAGTTTTTGTTTGTACAGTTCAGTCCTACATGATCACCATCTTCTGTGGACACAGAAATCTTGATAAAATGTTTTCTTTCTGATCTATGCTATGTGATGGGGTCTAATATTTTAATTTATATTAATTACTATATATCCGTTTAGCTTCATTTAATTTGCTGCATGTGAAGATGGAGTCACAGAATCACTGAAAATGGAAATTAAGCAGATGGACTCGAAAATCAGCTGATCAAATTGGAGCAAATTTTAATGGCAATACCTCAATCAGAAGTTCTTTAAAGTATTTTTAAGCTGTGTTATGAGGTGTGTTTTTAAGTGTGGGCAGTTTACATTTTATGTCGAAAACTTGCACTGGCTCTGCAGCATTAAATTTTGTTCCAAAATGCATTTCTGCAATGGACAGCGCTGCACCTAAACATTGCTGACATATTTAATTTCAAAATAATCCTCTGAGATTCTAATTATGTGCTGTGACAGCAAGGACAATCATTCAGGAGAAGTGTCAGTTCAAGAAGTAACTAGGAACAGTCCTGTATGGTACCCTTATATATATCCAAACAAAAGAGGGAATAGATCTGTATCAGCTGAATGGTGTACTTAGTTTACTATGATCCTGATTTAAATCATTTCTTGGGAAAACGGCTGATGATGAATTAGACACAGCACTAACACAGCCACAGAGGTTATGAAGGTGAACTAACCTTATTCTGTAGGCCTACATGTTTGCTAACTGTGATAAAGTATAGTTTTTGGTTTGTAGTTGCATAAAATATCCTTAATCGTTAATCTTCAATCACTACTTTTACGTCAAGATATTTATTGTTCATCCAGACACCCGCCCATCATTTCTCACTGGTCATATCCTGCAAGAATAACAAACTGGTAAACAGGATTAAATTAATGCTAACATTATCAAGACAACTGTTACTTATTAGCAGTTATCTGTTATGACAGCTGTGACCTTCCCTCTCTCTGCCTCTTGACAGTTCAAGTGTAAGTTTGGTGACAATTTCTGACTGCCTTGAACCATGAAACATTAATCAGAAGTTCCTGCCTGTTGGCCTTTTAGGAGAGTTATGGGCCTTTACGGTGGAATTGTGATGAATGAAGAGTTCCCTCATGATAACTTTTTTCAGCCATGACCTGTTCTTGATTGAGCAAATATAAGTTGCACCAAGCTGCCCATTGCATGGTGTCAAGGTACAATCTTGGGAATAAAGTCAATTGAGACATGATCAACTGATTGTCAAAAGAGGCAAGGCTGCAAAGTGAATTTATAGAAAATAGTAAGATTGAATGGTCCCAAGGCTGTGTATTAGTAGCAATTTGTATATAGTATTTCAGCAGTACTTCTAAGCATATCTAAGAGCTTGTTTCTCTTTGAGGTTTCTTCAACTGAACTAGTCTCCTTGAATCTTGTTATACAAATTTCACATGACTAGAAGCTTTGACTGGGGGACACATAGCTGATTGTTTTGGATCATTATAGAATCCACAGTATACACGGTATACATATGCACATGGATACTGTTCAGGTTCATAACTAGTGAGATGCCATGTTTTTTCATATCATCTTTTTAAAATAATTTTCTATAGTCTCAATTACAAATTTGCTGTGATATCGCTGCAATTTTGTTGTTTGCTTGATTTTTTAAAAGTAGGATTACATAGTAATGTTTGACGCTCCTTGTGACCAAATTCTATGATGGCATGGCAATTACATCAAAACATAGGCTGCGCAGCAGCAAACCTTCAGCGAATAACACCTTTAGAAGATAACAATAATATCATAAAATTGGAGCGTTTACAAAATTGCTTATAGGTATGCAATAGCGGTCGAGTAGTGGCCTTTAATTACCTCTATTTGCCCGCTGCCCTGCCATCTTTCCATCTGCTTGCCAGGATTTGTAAAATCAGGGAAAGGCCTTATTAGACTAAATTACGCATATTATTATATAGTTTCATGCATGTACAAAGTACAGGTTGGGGTGCATCAGCCGCCCCATGAAAAGTAAAAAATAGAGCTAGGCATCTGTACCTTGGCATGAAGTTGTGTTTTGGTAGCCAGATGAACATACTAAAAAATCAGCCTGATCAAATAATATTTAGGGGTGCCTCCGGAAGCATATTTCCTAAGACATTTTCAGGAAAAGTTATGTTTCCGTAGAATCGCGGTTTGCGATATCTTGACTAATATAAAAGATAGAAGAAAAGTAATAACATATTTGGATTCTGCAGAAAATTTCCTTCAAAATGAATACCTGGAGCCTATACTTTGTTGAAAAAATATTGATGCAGTACTGCAGGATGTGTTTTTACTCTGAATATTTTATACGACTTCACCGATATACAAAAATTTTTCTTTAAATGACTGCAAGATACTTTGTCTTTAATTGTTCCTTTTATATTTATTATGTTTGATACATGTGAGTAATAATTTGCTATTTCTCTTTGGCTCTCAAAGCTATTACTATTATTCAAGGATCCAATGATCTTGATTAATGTTTTACAACTGTGTGACAATAAAGAAAAACAACCTTACTGATGATATATATATATGCTAGATAATGCTATACATTGACTAGTCATTATCTGTTTTAACACTAAGAAAATCTTGCCTGATATTACAGTGCACAAGAAGATGGGTCCATGTACAATTGTACATAATATTGTAATCTACCATTCATATTCTGCAAATTAGTGAAATACAAGTATTGTCTGCGCATTGTATATTTTCTGGAAGTAATTTTTAGAGTAGGCCTATATCAGTCTATGTTCACCAGTCAATATACATAATCTGTATATCCTACACTAAATGAATGACAAGGTCCAAGGATGATTTATATCATACATTTAATCTATAGTCACAATTCCATGACAAGAATAGAATCCATTGAATAAGTGTAATATTTATTGAACATTTTCACTCAAACTTACATGGTGTTTTAAAAAGGGTATTGATTATTCGCAGTCTCATGCAGAAGGGTACAAACCTTGCACATTAGTCTACTTACATTCCATTATATTAGGAATGTGTGATATCTGCATAAATGTTTTAGATGCTATACTGTGTGACCTTGAGTAAAAGTATTTGAGAATTGAGAGGCAAAGGTGGATAGGCCTTTTGAAAGGATATTTTCATAAATATAAATGAAATCAGATTAAAACCAATCATCCTGTAGGTGTTAAGAAATGGTAATTTTAAGTTTAAGATATTTTATTGAATTAGTAATGAAGAAATAGAATATCATTTCAAATGCAAAAAGGAGAAAGAAAGAAAAGCCTTACTTATGTTCCTCTAACTACCATAACACAAACTCAAGCCATGATACGACTTCCTGGCTCTATTTTCTGTTATTCATAGGACAGCTGATGTACATTAATGTACATGTGATAAATGGAACCATCTCCTTGTGCACAAAAAGTATTAGGGCTAGTTTTTCACAAGGTTAAAATAAATTGGGACTTATCAACACATAGCATAGCAAGCTTGTTTTTTCCTCTTTATAGTCATAAAATGTTTGTTGAGATCATCAGGAATAATTGAAATAGCTTTGATCGAGAGATAAAATGGAATACTGAGTAAATTATTGCTGATATTTATAAAACATGATTTATATGAAGAGAAAAAAGCAAAGACTAAAGTACCATGCAGTCAAATAAATAGTAATTTGTGTATATCAGTGACGTCGTACATAATAATTGAAGTAAAAGCATATCTTGCAGTACATGATCACCATAATATTGACGGAAACATAGCTTCCAGGTATTCATTTTGAAGGTAATTTTCTGCAGAATCCAAATATGTCATTAGTTTTTTTCTATCTTTTATATTAGTCAAGTTATCGCAAACCGCGATCCTACGGAAACATAACTTTTAACACAGTGGCATCGCATTTGACCATAACGGCAAAAGGTCAGTTGCTCCTTGTTTTTCATTTTTCTTAGTTTTTTTCATTTTTCTAAGTGTATTTACAATTTTACAAGCAATGCTGCTGTATGGTGAAGAACTTCAGCAAGCCAGTTATCAATTATTTCTCATTGCTACTGGATATGCCATTATCTCATCACTTGATAATTTTGATTTATTTAAATCACTCCTTTTCATGCAAAATAGACAATGAAGTTTCACTCTCAAAGCATTGGATTTGAAGGCAACAGATTGGAAAACTTACCGTGTGTCATAAGACCAAGGATTTGAAGCATATGACTCCTAGGCAGGAAACATAACATGCTTTTAAGAATTTTGAAAAGCATGGTGATATCAGTCTACCTACATTTAAATACAGATGGGAATACGATTCTTCAAATCATCTCAAGATGCATCGTAAAACAAAGTTAACATTCTAATAATTTATCAGAACTACAGTCACTCCCCACTTTTGGAGTTACATGTATACTAAGGTGACATGGTCAATTTGATTAAAATAAATCACTATCCAACATATGGGCTTTCAACAATGACATAAATTGTATTTGTTGTTACACATTCTGTGCCAGCACCAAATGACAATTTTTGGAAACTGAACTTGCTAACATGATTTAAGTGAATCACTCCAAAGAAATTAAAGAAAGTACATCAAGAATCACACACATCTCAAAGTACATCAAGAATCACATACATCTCCAAGGCAAGAAACATAACATGCTATTAAGAATCAAGAAAAGTGTAAGTGTGGCAATATGAGACTACCTATGTTTAAATATATTCTGAATCAAAATTGCTGAGCCAATCAAATGCCATGAAATCAATCATAACGTTATTGGTGTGTAGAGTGTGTTATTGGCTTGTTTTTTTTTTCCATGGCTGTCTCCAGTATGTCCATGCACTTAATTGTCAAATGAAGAGGTAAGCTTGGGGTAGGACTATGTGTAGGTGAAGTTTAATAAAAAATATTTACGAAAACAAGAAACTTCACCTGTGTAATAGTTGAAGTTTAATAATAATAAAATGAAAGAAAATAATATGATTCTCCTGTAAGCAGGGTTGGGTACAAATGCGATAAAAAACATTTAAATGCAAATGCAAATGTTTCGGAAAGGACCAAATGCAAATGCAAATGTAAATGCCTTCCAAGCAAAAAGCATTTAAATGCAAATGCAAATGTTTCAGAATGATTCAAATGCAAATGCAAATGCAAATGTGCTACTTTCAAAAGCATTTAAATGCAAATGCAAATACATTTGCAAATGCATTTGATATTTTTCAAATGTTTAGCTTGCGTAATTAAGATATTTTAGTCATAAGAGAGATTTTTGTTTCTCAATGTATCAATATACAAATACAGAATTTGTTTTAACACTGATGTAGATTGTAGATAACATGAAAATAACTTTTATTTTATAAAACGTTTTAATTTAACTTGGTATGACCAGGTTTACACATTGTACTTTCGGGAAGCAATTCTCTTCATCTTTCAATCAAAGGCCAATTGGAAGCAGATTATCAATTGAATATGTTTTTGTAGTGATGTTTGTAACTAGTTGTATTCGGGCCTATTATGATATATATTCAGATTGCTTTTATTATCCAACAAAACAAGACATATTTTCTGAAAAAGTGATAACAAGCAATAGTTTGATGTCATTGAAATAGCAATAAATATTGCCCATAAAGTTATTAGGTTCAAACGAATAACAATAAGACAGCATATTTATCCAAAGAAATCAATCAGTAAAGTAATCAATCTAACAATCAGTCAATAACCTAGTCAAAAGCTTAATTCTTGTATTTAAAAATTCTTGGAAATTAAAACTTCAAATATGTGTGATATACTACAGTATGTGCAAAGATAGCAAAGAAAAAAAAAGCATTGTTTATTGCAATTGACATACATATGTGTAGAATAAACAACTGCATTTCATTCTGCAATTCACCACTTTTTCACATCTTAGAGCATAGTCACACATGGCCAATGTTATTGTTTTATTTTGTGTCAATGTAAAATAACATTTTAGTCTTTATTCCTTATTGCATATTACTGATGTAGGATTTTCCCCTGATTTGATTTGCTTCAGTGTTCAATAACTGCTCACCCATGACATTGCATTCACAGCTTCATGGCTCAATGATTAGGAAAACCCCCAAAATTTTAATAGCCATGCAATTGGAAGTGAGCACATTTACACAGTAATAGTATTTTCCAAAGTATTGCATACTGACAGGCTAAAAAGGAAAAAGGTAGTCACTTAAAAAAATATTTATATTAATGAGATGTACTATTTTCCCCTGATAATCGTTTGCTTCAGTATTCAGTAACAACTCACCCATGACATTGCATTCACAGCTTCATGGCTCAATGATTTGGTAAACCTCCAAAATTAACAATAGTCATGCAATTGGCAGTAAGTGCATTTACACAGAAATTATATTTTCTAACTATTGCAATATTGCATTTTGACAACAACAAAAATCAGATAGCTACAAAAAAAAAATTAGATAGCTGACCTACTTAATAGAATATAAATAACTATAAATTTGCTTCAGTATTCAATAATCACTCACCCAATACATTGAATTCACACCTTCATGGCTCAATGATTAGAAAAACCCCAAAATAATAATCCTGCAATTGGCAGTGAATTTATTCAGCAACTACATAATATTGCATATTGAATTTTAAGAAGAGTCAATTACTCCTCATTTCATATGAAATGATGTATTTAGTAACAGAATGATCATACAACTGTAATCTTCAAAAGTCCTTTAAAAGCTAAAATTACTTTACAGATAGTATATTTTTCAATGGATTTTAAATTAATAATATACCCAATCATAGTCTTTGTTTTATTGTTGTTTTTTTGCCAATCCTGTTATTTGGTCATTGGTACATGTTCATATCAAAGTATAGTATTTCTATTTCTAAAATATGTCACAGTACAATATTTCTTACTAATTTGTGAAAATAAACTATGCATTTGACAAAACATTTGTCAAATGCAAATGCTTTTTACTCAAATGCAAATGCAAATGCAAATGTTTTCATTTCTAAAAACGCAAATGCAAATGCAAATGTTTAGCATTCAAATGCAAATGCAAATGCAAATACATTTGCATTTTTCTAAAAGCATTTAAATGCGGATTCAAATGCGACATTTGCAAATGCAAATGCAAATGCATTTGCATTTGTACCCAACCCTGCCTGTAAGTGGAATCATAATTATTTTGCAGCATAATCTCTGTTACTAGGGCCATGAGAAAACATTTTATCCTCAAGGGGCCAGATTTGTACCGGGCCCTGAATTAACCCACATTACCCTAGGCCTACATAAGAAAACATTTATAATTCTTAAAGTCATAACAGCACAATGTAATTATCATACTATCATCCCATCCTATTTGTCTAAAGAGTGTAAAAAACAAACAATGCAGGACATAAATCACATAGCATCCCTAGTAGCAGCTGAGCACATTTTTCATTGTGATGTTACATTATTTCTTCTGCAACATTGTCTAATTAATCATGGTTGACCACTGCCATGCAAATTAGAGCTAAATATGGTTTGATTTTGATATTTTACTGCATTGTCATAACTGGTTTTTTTCACACGGTTTAGAAAGAATGAGAAATTCTTACCTGCTATTTCATTGTTATCAATAAGGTTTTACAGCTGAGTTAGTTCCATCATGATTATTTTTTACCCATTCACTGAAGATGCAATAATGGGACCTTACTTTCCCAGTCCAAATAAGATTTTACAGGATTGCATTATGTTTTCTCAGTTTTCTGTAGTTGTTGGTCACAAGTATGATATAATGCTTATTCAAAACTTGCCAATAAAGGATTAGACTGCATATTGTTAAAAACATAGGTATTGTCTAGCTTACACTCATATTAACAGCTTGTTGCTAGCTGTTTTTCTTTGAAATAAGCAAACATAATATTCTTGTAATGCACTTTCGAGTTCACAAATTATAGTGGAAATGATACCAAGGGCTGTTTCAATGGAATTTTCATTCATTATGAGGTATGTAATATTATAATTCAATTTATATAACATTCTTAATATTGACTCAGGCAAATTCAAATCAATTTGGTAATTTATATGATATCAAAATAGTTAAAGGAAAAAAACTAGCAAAACCAAAATTATCAACAAATGCTGATTAACCTGCAATATCACCTTGAGCCATACATGTATATATATTTTAATATGCAGTATCCTATTCAGTTCAACCATATGACAGATAACGGAAGCATTTGGCAATGGTTGGCGCATACTATATGATTTATGTCCAGCATTGTTTGTTTTTTATACTCTGAAGACAAATAGGACAGGATGATAGTATGATAATTGTATTGTGCTGTTATGATTTTTAGAATTATGTTTTCTTATGTATGACAAATAACAGAAGCATTTGGTAATGGTTGGGGGGGGGGCTTCATTTGAGATGACCTCACAAAATTGAAAGTCCAGTCATCACTCACTTCTAATATTTTTTTTGCTGTTCAAGTTTCGGTTTTCAATCAAACTTCGAACAACAGACTGTATAAAATTTATGAATGTGCATATGATGGGAGCTTTGCATGACAGGTACTAAATTTATCATTTAAAACATTAGATTTGCAATTGACCTCAACGTGAAATGGTACAATGCATGCTGTTTTTCATTTTTACTCCAATGGGACACACAGGCACTCAATCTGTGAGAACTGTCTGGCACCTACACTGTCAGTCTGCAGCTTATTCTTAAACCAACTTTTCTGTCTGTCAGAAACATAGAAGTTTCATTTACTCTCTTTGAAGTGATTTATTTCAATCACTGTGGGTGAGTTCTCAATGCCCAGGTCAGATTTATGTATCGGACAGGTGAAGAAATAGTCTGAACATAAAAATGAGTACTCTTGTTCTACAGCGGAACATTTAACTGTTGCAGTTGTGGTGGAGTTTTATTGGTTTTTCTTGGTACATAAAGAAATTATTGTGAGATAAGTGCCATTTTCAATGTTCTTGATCAGATAGTGAAATTTTTGTCCTTGCTGGAAACTAATTAGTTTATTGTCAGTGAAGGAAATGAGACTTGATCTTTCTCAGTTTCTAGCGATTTGAATAAATCAAAATTACTACATCATTGGTATATTAGGTCTTGATTGTGCAGTAATATTGATTTTGTTTTAAGATTGCCTTGAGATTATTTTAAGATCGGTATTTTCTAGCATGTTCAGGCATTGAAATGGCCAAACTCACAATTTTTAGTAGTATGTATTTTTCCCCTATGTGATTTGCTTACAGTCAATAATCATTTGAACACAAATTTGTCTGCACTAAATAGTGATGTCCAGGTTAAAAGTGTCCCACTGCAATGGCTAAAATGATATCACTGATATTGCATACGTCATTGATTGAGACATGGGATGATCATGGTACACTTATCTGTCAAAAAGTAGCATTTTTTGGGCATGCCCCTGATCCCTATGATGTCTGCTCATGTATACTGTTCACTGATTCATAGTTCTTTAACTCTTTTATTTACTTTCTTTGGACTGATTTATTTAAATCACTGTTAGTCATATCACTATGTCCAATACTCTGGTGAAAGGTAAACATTAAAAAGACAAAATGAAAAACAAGGGGCACTTGACTGGTTTGCCAAATGGTCAAATGCGATGCCACTGTGTTTTTTCCTGAAAAATTCAAAAGAAATATGCTTTCGGAGCACCCCTAAATATCCATCGATCAAGCTGAAATTTTAGTATCTTATTTTGCATGGTAAAACCCAACTATGGACCAAGGTACAGCTTGATCGGTTAATGTTGGGGCAGCTGATGCACCCTGGTACAGGTTATGAGGTGTCTGTTGAAAAGCAAAAAACATAACACTGTTATAATTTTCTGAAGTTTATCCAATGATTCATAAAGTGTTATATACATCAAAAAGCACTGCTACATTGCATAGGTGATTTGTTTAGAAAATTGTATTACGGTATATGCAATAGTGGGAAAGGTTTGGCTCCGATATAAAAAACAATTATTTTAAATATTTTTTCTCAATATTACAAAAACTATAGAATAGCCATCTGTCAGACCATGAAAAGGCACAATAGACCATATAAGCCATATGTGTACCAAACTTCATCCATATATATGGAATAGTGACCGGATGATGGGCCAGAAACAAAAAAACTAATTTTTATTATTTTTTCAATATTTCAAAAAGTATATAATATTTTCCATCAGACCTTTCAAAAGGCACAACTAGACCATATTGACCATATGTGTACCAAACTTTATCCATGTACATGCAATAGTGACTGAGTCTTAGCCCAAAAAACAGAAAAAAATATGTTTTTATATTTTTTATCATTTTTTCAGAAAGTATAGAATATCTGTCAATGAGACCATCAAAAGGCACAACTACACCATATAGGCCACATGTGTACCAAATTTCATCCATGCACATGCAATAATGACCGAGCCTTGGCCCGGAAACGAAAAAAAATAATTTTTATATTTTGTTAATTATTTCAAAAAGTATTTAAGATCTATTCATCAGACCATCAAAAGGCACAACTAGACTATACAGTCTACATGTGTACCAAATTTCATCCACATACATTCAATAGAAGCCGAGTGCTGGGCCGGAAACGATCTATCCGCCCGCCGCCCGCCCACCTGCCCGCCCGGCCGGCGGACGGACAGCATTTTTACCCAAGTGATTACAATACCTTCTTCGAACTTCGTTCGCTGAAGGTCAAAAGGTAGATTACAGGCAATTTCATTACCACGCGATCCTGGTCATTCCCCAGTGGGCACACGACGTTAACCCCGACGTTGCTAATTGGTGGAGGGCTGGTCTGTGGGTCACGTAGATATGTATGGTGGGGATTATGTCGGCCAACGTGAGCACGACGTCGGGGTTTTTTTACAACATTGCCAAACGTCGCAAGCTAACGTCGAACTCCTGACATTGCCTCACAATGTTGTAAAACGTCGCCATAACGTTGCATACCAACGTCATATCTTTGACGTTGCTTCACAACCATGTGACGACATAATTTCAGCCATACAATTCTACGTCATTTGACAAAAAATATGATGTCGTTGCAACGTTGCTGCAACGTCGATGTTCCCATGGGGTCACAGTTGCCTGTGAGGAATCAATGCTGTAAGGGTACTTACCGCGTTCGATAAATTAGCTGTGTGACGTTCTGTTGTTCCTGAACCAATCAGATTAACCAGAAATGCAATGTATTTAGTGGCCAAAGAACTTGAGAATCATGTACTAATGAAATCACCTGTAAGGGATTACAAGTTCGAATGATATCTACTTGTTTGGTAAATACCTGCAGTTTGGCTTCAGTAGCCTTGCTTCTTATCCTATATGGCTATTACCAGACTTTAATGCCCACAGAAAAGCTGGGAGAGCTATGTGGGCAAACAAAAAGTGACATGTTTTATCGGGATCAATTTGTCATTTCTGGCACATGAGTCGGATGAGACAAAGTACTGAGACTGATGATGGCTTTGAGTCCCAGTGTGGCTCCATAGCAGAATCTGTGGCTATGAGATGAAATCGTTTGTGGTTTTTCTTTTTGATACTTCTACAGTCATGCTAAGGAAGAAGGTATTGTTTGCTGGACAAATAGTTCAAATGATGACGAATCACCTTCCCATTTTTCTGGCTTTCATAAAAATTGGAGAAGAAAGCCTTCCTAAATATAGGGGTGAGGAAGTTTTATTTGATTTACTGGAATTTTGGTTGGAGAGAGGGTGAGACTCGGTGGGTGTTGTATCCATGCTATTCTGCACATAAATCCATTCCCTGATTTTGTTTATCACAAAGTTAATCAGCAGTCTTATGTGGATTTTCTTTGGTTTCTCACAGCGCCACTGACAGGTTGTATTGATATATGGGAAAGGTGAGTGAATAGACACCAATTGCGAATATCAAGCTCACAAGACATCAATAAAAGAAAGTAAATGTTATTCGGTTTACATTGCATGTTTGTTCACAACCTGCAGGCTTGGTAATATGTCTGATGCCAAGTGGCAATTACTTGTTTATATAAGAGTGAAATGTAGATGCATGAATAGATACTTTCGCACTGAAAAAGCAATTATGACAGAACTATAAAGATAAATCGACATTCACCACTTCGACAGGAACAGTAATTTGGCTGGTGATTCATAATACACATGTCAAAAATTCTGTTTTGGGAAAGTTAGAAGCCTGACACTTTACTAAGTTAGAGTCCTCGTTATATTTACGTGGAATCTCAGGTTCATTTCTTTGCTGTTGAAGTGTGATGTCAACGATGACTATTCTCTGGCATTGCAATTTATGTAAATTAACTACAAGCTGTGATGTCATTTTAAACTGGGTCAGGTTTCCCGGCTTCTAGCCAATGTGATTACACCAAAAGTTAAAATTGGGTCCAGAAAATCCCATGAAAGTTCAACATTACAGCCTGTCAGTCAATGGGCTTCTAGGAGAACTATGCATCACATAATCCAGGTGTTTACATAAATTGTCAAAGCCTTTTGTTTATAGCAAGGTCCATTGAAGTTAAAATATGTGAAGTTGTAAGTTTTGCAGATTTATCAAACAACTCTGTGGGGATTATAGCAGTTGTCTACTATGAATGCTCATGAAGCTGCAATTTAGTCAGATCAGACTGGTGATTGCAAGTGATAGATCATTGGGATCACATTAACGTACAGTCTTCCTTCAATACATCAATGTTAAAACTGTGATGCATAGTTTTACTCTCAGCCCATTGGCTACCAAACTGGGACGATGTGGTTGCAGGGGCGATCCCTGATAAAAGGCTTACTCTGACATTGCATTGAAAATGTGACACTCACTTTTGGTGGATTCACATTGGCCAGAAGCCAGGGAACCTGACCCAGTTTAAAATGACATCGCAGCTTGTAGATAATTTACATATATTGCAATGCTAGAGAATAGAGTCATCTCTGACATCACACTTCAACAGCATGGAAGAGAGTTGAGATTCCATGTAAATATGACGAGGACTGTAAGATTACTATGCGGGGACTAAGCATGATACATGTAGATGTATATTGTCTAGACCACAGATCTTCCTGAAACAGGATTATGAAGCATATATCTATTTCATATTATTTCTAATTCAAATCCACCTGGTTGAGAAGCTGCTGTTGTCTGGACATGAATGAGGTGAGGTGTGAAATGGCATGTATGTGCAACTTCATTTCTATTGAAAAAACTTTTTGAGATGTAATCATCACCTTGATGCATCCTCCAATTGCAGGACTCGTTTACACTCGTCCTGCCAACAGGCTCTACAAAATACTGAATATATCTAAAGTATAGTCAGGTTTTTTCCGGCGTGATTAATTTTTATTAATTTTTTTTTGGTTTTCTACAAAGAGACTAATAGAGACAACAAACAGGCAATTATGAAACACTCAAGCATTCATTCATTTGTTTTGAGAAATATCAAACTGTTAATTATGTGTGTATTGTGTAACGCCGTAGGAAAGTTACTCTTTTTGTAACTACTTCACAAAACTGTGTATGATGTGGTCAGGGTAGCTTCCCAAGCTTACACTGAGAAGGTGTCTGTAATCCCTCAACTCATTCAAGATTTCTTTTGACATTTTATCTGTTGTACTTGAATTGCTTAGCAATTTGTTTTAATGCATTTATGTTTGTTTTTATGTGGATTATCAGAATAAAAGCAGGGAGAAACGAGGGGAGAATAATTTTAAAAGGAGAATTTTCAGATGAGCCAAAAGTTTCATTGACTAAATGGTCACTAATGAAAACGACACTTTTCCTAATATTGCACAGTCCAGATCTGAATTCTTGTACACTGAAGGTCAAAAGTTATGCATACTATGAATTTATTCGGTTGTCAACATACCAGAGATGATATACATAAAATAAAACATGTATATATATAACACAACGAAGTCACAACCAGATTGATGCCACTTCAGCTTTCAGTAGTGTGTTGGGCCACCTCCAGGTTGACTCAATTCACAGCTACGTTTGAATCATTGCAATAAGGTAGTTAATGCATGTGGCCTAGGCCTCTGCCATTGTTTCCGTATTGCTGCAGTCAGGTCTTTGGAAAAACATGTTTATTCAAGAAGATGATTTTTTCGTGAGATTGTTGCAATTATTGAGTCATAATATGATTGGTGCCGAAGTAGGGGCAATGGGGACACAGTGATTCAGCAATTTTATTCCCTTCATATCTCAAAAAGTCTCTTGTTCACATTCTCGATGTTAGGCTTAAATTAATGTTTAATATGCTCCCTGTACACCTATGGTGTTAACGTATTTGCAGAGCTTCAGCATTTTCTGTTGTAATCCTGTGAATCAGTGTTATTAATCTGTCTACAAGTTGACCACTATTTGCTGCCACCTAGGGTGCAAAATTCGCGAGCTCCTGTGAGCGGTCAACAGAATTTCAATCACTGGAAGAAACCAGGACAGTGTGGAAGAAACCAGGACAGTTCCATCATTTAGTGATGGTCTAGTTTATTTCCAAAAATTCTGCAAGTGTCTAATCTGACTTTGGTTGGCTTCAATTTTAAGCAGATAGCTTGTAAATACCAAAATAAGTTGGAACTATTTTTTATCATGGAGGATGTATACATTGTAGCTCACATATATTGCCAGTATAGAGGGGGCCACTTGTGGCATGGACAAGACATTTTGCTGAGTGTAACACAGCTTTTATGAAATTGTGAATTTTATTGTTGTCCTAGTTCATAAATCTCCATAAAGTAACAGAATAAATACAATTGAGCATTTTTGATATCACAAAGCAAAAACATCGGCTTTGTATGAACACGTGAATAAGTGACAATGCATTCTTTTTGGACCCTTTTCTGACCAAAATTTAACATGCACTAAATGGCATAAGTAGATTGAATGCCATCAAACTTCTGATGAGTAAAATCATCCCTTTCACAGGCAAAGTGTATGCTAAAGTTTCAAAACTTTCTTTTTGTCTCATGATTTCCAAACATTTTCATTCAAAGCAGTGGCCTAGATATTTGCCAGCAACCATGCTTTGTGAAAATAGTTTGGCGTAGTAATATGGACAGCTGTTGTTCGACCTGATCTGGTGATCTGTCCAAAACAGATCAAATTATTGTTGACCCAATTCGATTTTCCAGGCACTGTCAGCATTCTGCTGCCACTTGACAGTCCCGAACAGAGACAGGTTATAAATATAATGATCCAGTGCAAAGACCATGAATAAAACAAACTAGATAGTGTCTCTCATTAAAGTTTATTTTGCCATTAACATTTCCTGAGGTTTAACAGACATTAACCAACTTACTCCAAACAAAGCAGCATTATCATCAAATTGTTAACATTAGAAATAAATCAACTATCAAAAGGGTAAGGTATATTGCATATTTGACAGTTGGGTATTTAAAAATAGTTGTTTATTTCTGTGTAAAAACAATTACATCTATAAGCTATGCATTAATCTTACCTGGGCCCATCCTGGGGTGTAGTGAATGACTGACTGCAGTGATTCACTGTGCATGGTGGTGGCCCCGATTAACTAAAATCTTTATATCCTGATAATTGCAACCATGTGCTTCAGAAATACTAGTGCATTACTTTAATTGTATGTTCCTTTCACATATATTACCCATACAATGTGTGCCAGCTAATCCTGTATATTACAAAATCTCATAAACCAAAATCTCAGGATTTAGTGCTCAAAATCATGTGCTATGCCATTTACAAGTCCATTAATACTGCACCATGAGCAATTTCGAATGTCATGTTTGAATAAGTGGGCCGGACTAAATAGCCGCTCCGTAGACTCCACAATCTAGCAATCTCTGGTTTCAGCATCCATATATATTCACTGTGTCCTGCGATTCACTGTGAACCCATACTCCCTAGAGTGTTTCTGAAAGGAACAGTCAATTCCTTCATATGCTTATAGTCTTGCATTGCAGTTTGTGGCACCTTCTTTGAAAAAGGCAGGTCCTGTGTTCCTTTATTTGACAGCCCCAATCAATGTTTTGCAATTTTAAAAGTCTTTGATGGTGCCAGCAGTGATATGAGACTTAGTTCAGAGGAAGTCTCTCTGACACAGAATTCAATTTGGTGTCTGATGATATGAAGACAAGCATTGTAGGGTGTGACACTGTGACAGTCAATGCAGAGGAGTCGGTTTTTTTTCTTCGCCAATAAACGGCTTCTGTGAAACATTCGAAAAAGCTTCAAATCGTGCATCTGCAAGTTCTTTATAAATATATGTACACATATTTATTTATACACTACAAAATATACAAAGGAATAAATATAAAAATTTGAACACAGTTTAGGTGTAAATTATATTATTCTGAAATGCAGATAAATCTATTAGTTTAAGTTCGAGTTTCAAGTTTCGAATTTTATTTCTCACAGAAAAAATATATACAAGTAAAGTCGTAAAATATTGCCAATTCGGCAGAAATGTACCATGTTGCAAGAAATCATGTTTTTGCCATTTAAGTTTTCTTTTCTTCTTTTTTTCCAAGATCCGTCAAATGTGGGAAAATTCTTTTTTGTTTATGAGCATTCCATTATTATAGCGACATCTTTGAACTGGTAATGGATTGAAAATTATCAAACACCGGTCCCGTGATGTTTATTTATTTGTTTTTTTTCATGTGAAATTGATGATTCACACTTTATGATATGTAGAGTTCCCCCATGGCCTAATTGATAAGTGCGCTTGTCAACTGGCTTTGAGAGCGTGGGTTCAAATCTCGACCCGGGAACTCACTTTAGTCCGAGCTCATGGGACATTAAATGGAGGTGGGTTGTATCCAGTATTCTATGCTAGGGCAACTGAAAGACCCTGGACATCCTTGAATCAAAAAAGCATGTGCCACACTCCCAGTCCTCTCATCTCATCATCATATGGCGATCGCCTGCCTCGATATAGCCCATTAAGGTGCTGCAGACGCCTAAAACACAAACAAACAAACAAACAAACTTTATGATATTATC
Organism: Platynereis dumerilii; assembly: GCA_026936325.1. Classification (NCBI taxonomy): domain Eukaryota; kingdom Metazoa; phylum Annelida; class Polychaeta; order Phyllodocida; family Nereididae; genus Platynereis; species Platynereis dumerilii. The sequence goes on from JAPTHN010000001.1 coordinate 115,633,819, forward strand.
TTTTCTAACTGAATCCATTTTGAATATGTTAATTATTATGTTCTGAGGTAGTGTCCATTTTAAATTCACAATTCAACTAGGATTGATGGATTGATGGATGTTTGGGGCTTTACGTCCGGCATTTATGTACTTGGAAGGGGTCAACTAGGAAAGGATGCAATAAACTATGTGTTGGTTTCATTGGGAGACCACACAATGTACCATGTACATTAGGGCTGGCCCTTTTTCAACAATGTTTAAAAAGTCCTGCTCCCTCATTCTAATATAAGGCCTTTAGGTCTTAGAAACCACCTGATACCAAAATTTTGCAGATTTGAAGAAAAAAACCCAGGCCCCTGGGCCATTTTAGAAATTACGTTTTTGACAATATGAAAAAACGCAAAAATACCTGTATCTTGAGAACTAAAGCAGATAGAGACATGATATTGACAGCAAATTATTAATTGTGGCGCGCCACGTGAAAAGGGACCTTACGGGTGGTGACGTCATTTGGCAGCAAGTGCCCGGTAAAGTTGACGTCACGAGCTGAGCACTCAAATAATTTCAGCTGAAGGTGCGTTACAGCGTTACATAATGCATGCACTCTCCCAACAACAAACATTGAATCTTAAAAGTTCCCTTTGTTTCAGATCGCATGCAATTGAACCAACTATTTAAAGGACTTTACTCGGATCGCATAATATTTGCGATGTGGATTCAGGCTTTATTGAGGCCTTATGCCTGGCCCAGATCAAGGATTGTGGTTCTGTTCTAGCCACACTTTAGATCACTTGTACTTACTCGAGATTTTAAACATGTGCTTCTTTTCATGCTAGTTATCACTTCTATACTCCAAAGTATGTGAACATTAATATTTAGACATCATACCTATTGGTAAATAAACTATAACCCAGTTTTAATAACTCTCATGCGGGAGTCTGTGAAGTGCTACTTGCAACACAGGTGGCTCCACCTATAATCACTGACACCATCAATCAGCATGTCAATTTTAACTTTTGGTAAACAAAAAAGTATTTACAAAAAGATAACAACTAACAATATTTTAACTGGATTTAACCTTTGGCCTAATATAACCTCCAGTAGATCCACAAATAAACGGCCACAGAACATTTTAAAAGCCTAAAACTGCTTCTGATAACTGCTAAAGGTGAGAGTGGTCAACTGATATTAGGCCTATTGGCCGATTGTGGGCCTATCTTTAAGCCCTATATATATATATATAGCTATTTTATACAATAAAAGACTAGGAAATAAATTATATTATGTTGGATATTTTGCATAATACCTGAGGCCAAGGTGCCACTGTATTTTATTATAACTTGTGTTTGTTTATAGCGAGCAGATTATTGGAGTTAATTAGTTGTCTATAGCAGGTTATTTGAGTTAATTTGTGGATTACCAAAATGATTGGCAGTGCAAATAGTTGGTTGTTTAAGAAGCAAGTATAGTATAAGTTGAAAATTAAAAAAAAAACTTTTTTGGACTTTATATGAGGCTTTTAGGGTGCTCTAACAAGAGGAGCCGTTTGTATTTGATTTGGAGAAACTTTCCTTTGTGGATGCATCAGAGATATTTTGCTACATTGTTAATGCAATATTCCAAAAGTTGATAAAAGATAGCAATTATTGAAAATAGAAAGACAGTAACGTTTGAGTAAGAACGGTTTTTGCCACACTTTTATGCATGCTGTGTAGTTCACAAAGCACATAACTTTACGCAACTTAAATTCTCATATTTCGGAAATTGGTCTCCATGTTCCCCTGAAAATTTTTGGGTGCACTGGAAAATCTTTAATCAAGAAGGAAGGAAGCAAGCAAGGAAGCAAGCAAGGAAGCAAGCAAGGAATCAAACAAGGAAGCAAGCAAGAAAGGGTGTGAAAGTGATAGATAGATAGCTGTACAGGGAAAGCTGAATCGATAGTAAAAATACATGTAAGAATCCACCTGGAAATTTCCTTGTTCAAATTATGTTTGTGCGTGGCAGCGAAGTGGCACTTGTCTATGAACATGCATCAACCTTTAATGATATCATCTATGTATCTGCAGGGACAAATGACTGTATGATTGCAATAACTTAATTATTTAAGGCTTATCTGTGACAGACAGGGCTTCAGAGTCTGAAGTCGGAGTCGTGGAGTTGGGTGTTTTGGGTTTTTTGGGTGAAGTCGCAGAAATTTGACTTTCAGGTGGAGTCGGACTCAGAGAGGGAGTTGAAAATAATCTGTTGACTCCTTGCTCCTCAAAAGCATTCTAAACATTCCCAAAAAAATTTGGAACCATGTGAACTGTATTCAAAATTTAGTTTTCTGAAGTATTCACAGGTAAAATGACATAGTGACAAAATCCGGTAGCCACCCTGAATGCCCAAAATGAATGTGTACCTGGACCCCAGGTTTTATTGATGTTTTATGATATTTTTCTTCTGTTCAAATTTCATACACCACGCCCTTTTAAATATAAAAATTAGTAGTCTCTCTTTAAAACACGTGCAAGTAGTCGGAATTGAGAAAAACTGATACCTCATTGTGTCCTGTAATTCTCAATGATCCCTATAGTTCTGGAAGGTGTGCTACATGAGGTAAACTGTATTTTAATTTATTCAGTATAATTGCAGTATGCGACCTCTTCTCGGCAATCCACCAATTCTTCCTTGTTTTGAAATAATGCAACATTGGTGTGAAATAAAATGGCAATTTATATTATAATAAATATGAACAGCCATTGCAGATATTAACATAACCTAAATAGTTGCTCTCTTAGACTCTCACGGTGTTTGACTATCAGGTTTTCACTCTTTCGATACATGCAAATTTTTTATTTTTGGTGCATAAAAGCTCTTCCATGTGCTCCAGCTGTAAGGTGCCAATTTGTTAGACCTCTTTAAAATACACTGAACAAATTATTTAAGCGATATGCTACTTATTTCTGTTTAAACTGAAATCTTTTCAGACTACATTAAAAAAAGTTGAAAATCACCCGAATCAAGACCTAAAAATGGCAATTATTTTCCATTAGGAGAAACAGCGTTTCCATGGCAACCAAAAAACAAATTACGAAAAAAAAGATTACTATCACTTTTCTAAAATAGTAGAATGTATGCAAAGTCTTATTGAGATCCTCTGACCCTTTTTTCCTGACTTGGCTTTCATGGCTATTTATCTCTCGTCCTTTCTTAAACGCTTGCTCGGGATGATTTCCGCCAGATAGACATGCCTGCTTAAAATACCATGTATCAGACCAAAAATGTGAGGTATTTCAAAAACTTTTATATTTTTATGAACTACAGTTATTACACTTTTGTTTACCACCTATCACTCATTTTTCATAATTTCACCCCTAAGGTCCCTTTTCACGTGGCTTGTCACATTAATATACCCACATTTATATTCATCTTCAATACATTTTAGGGCCCTTAACCCAATACTTTTTGTGTTATTGGCAAAAAACCATATTTTGCCTTTATTTTCATGAAAATCGTCAGAAAAAATACAATTAATTGCAGAGATCATTGAAGACAGGTACCTTCTGTGCCTCTGTTTATCTTCACTACATATATTATATAATTTGAACATTTATTTTTGTTATTACTTGCACAAACTGCTGTCAGAAAGTTATTATAAATGAGTATTACATGAATTATTTGCATCAAAACACGGCCTCATTTCAACCAAGTCGCTCAAAAATTAAGAGAAGTTACATTCTCACAAAGGTTACAACATAAATTAGGAAAATAATCTGCTCTTACTGTAAATTGTGTTTAATATGCTGCTAAAGCAGCTCTAGTTGTTATCAAAAATGATGTTGAAGTGTCTGTAAGATAATTGGTTAAAGGATTTTGGCTTAGTTGGATGGTTTCCTTCGGAATATGCCTCCATCGGCAGTGAACAACTCAAATTGACACATTTTGTGGGCCCACAACTATGATATGGAACTTGAGAAGGGTACATCAGTCCAGTACAGCATCAAAAAGTAATGTGATCACTGATCAGTCCTTTTAAGTTGTCCTTGTGGTTCATTAATTTCTGCTTGTGAAATCTAAGGAATGGACTGACAAACTGAGACCCCGAAACAATATCAAGATATATCAAGCCAATGAAACCATTTGATGAATGAGAATAAAACAAATTGTTTTGTGTAGTTGATGATGAAGTAAAGGACACTGGGTATTTCAGTATAGACTACAAACTAGTAAGTCATTCAATATGTGTCAGTGACAAATAAATCCTGAGAGACTAAATTGACAAAAATAATTAGCAAAAGTCTTTGTTACTTTATATGTGAGAGATAAAGCATCAGAATGGGGATGGCATTTATAACTGAAGACAATTGATTATAGTTGCCGAGGGACCCAATGAAATGTAATCTAGAGGGTGCACTCAGCCATGAGACACTGATGATTATTGATAAAACAATTATTATATCTTAGATGTTCACAAAAAGAGAGAATAAAATATTAGCCAACACAAGTTAATAATTAACAATCTATCCAAAAAATGGCTTGTAACTGTGAATCAGCTCTTTGTTTGTCAATTCTTGGCATTGTTTTGGAAGAGAAATTAAAACCTATAGCGAATGAAAAATACGCCAGAGTGGACAATCAGCATTGAACTATACATGCGGAGTCATTACAGAAACTCACCAGTTAGACCAATGTTGTACATGTAAATTATATCACTGGAAAGACAGCGATTATTCATTTTAACTAGAATGTAAAAAAAGTAAACTGTATTAAGTTACCCTTTTCAAGACCCATATCAAACTGTAGGTCATCAAATGTGTCAAGTTTTGTGGTTCACTGCCGATGGAGGCATACTACCAAGGAAACCATCTACCTAAGCTAAACTCCTTTAACCAATTATCTTACAGACACTTACACATAATTTATGATAAGAAATAGGCAGCTTACTAAACACAATATACAGTAAGGGCAGATTATTTTCCCAATTTCTGATGTAACCTTTGTAGAATGTAACCTCTCTAACTTTTTGAGCGACTTGGTTGAAATGAGGCCGTGTTTTGATGCAAATAATTCATGTAGGGCCTAATACTCATTCACAAAAACTATTTGACAGCATTTTGTGCAAGTAAAAAAATAAAAACAAATGTTCAAATTACATAATATACATAGTGAAAATAGCAGAGGCATAGCAGGTACCTGTCTTCAATGATTTCTGCAATTAATTGTAATTTTGCTGACGATTTTCATGAAAATAAAGGCAAAAATATGGTTTTTTGCCAATAACTCAAAAAGTATTGGGTTAAGGGCCCTAAAATGTATTGAAGATGAATATGAATATGGGTATTCCGGAGATTTTGGTGTCAATATCATGTCTCTATCTGCTTTAGTTCTCAAGATACAGGTATTTTTGCGTTTTTTCTTATTGTCAAAAACATAATTTCTAAAATGGCCCAGGGGCCTGGGTTTTTTTCATCAAATCTGCAAAATTTTGGTATCAGGTGGTTTCTAAGACCTAAAGGCCTCATATTAGAATGAGGGAGCAGGACTTTTTAAACATTGTTGAAAAAGGGCCAGCCCTAATGTACATGTTGCAAGCAAAGGCACCTTGACATGCTTTGAACATAGAAATTATTATTATATCCAATGAATGGTGGGCGAATCAAAATTGCAACCCTGAATTGAATGATGTATTGCAAAGACAGCTGATGATAAATTAGTTGAAAATCTCAAATTCTTTTTAGAGATGATGAGCATGAAAGAAATCTGAATCAGTGAGCGGATTACATTTTCCACAAAATTCAATGTAATAGGGGAACATGGGGACCGACGGGCCATGGGGACCGATGGGCCATCCTCTTAACTCCACATCAAAAACGTTTCATAACATCTAATTTGCATTTTTAGTATTGCTTATCACATCTATGAATACCATATCGACCACTGATCAATAAGTGATAGCACAAGCGTGTAGGAGGTAAAATGAAATTTTCAACATCTAAAAATTTTTTTTCTGATTCAGAAAAAGTTTAATATCTCAAAAGTGTGTAGACTCGACGCAATATATTTCCTATGATGATTTGTCCTATATATTGGTGACAATTTACACATTGAATTTTAGGAACAAGAACCATATTTCACCAAAAAAGAGGGGTTTAACTGTTCAGAAAGCTTTTGGGGACCGATGGGCCACCCAACATGGGGACCGATGGACCACTATTTCTTGAGATTTTCTATAGGTGGCGCATTGGCATGGGGCTGGATATTAAAGTCTTTTACGGGAAAAAGCACAATAGAACTTCAGCTTGCATCTTTAAATGATAAGTTTTGACTTAAATGAATGCCTTCGAATTTACAGTGATAGATTTGCCTTAGTAATGGCTTCAAACACAAAATGGTGGAAATTTAAAATATCCATAATCACTAATTTTCAATCTAGGTAGTATTTGGGATATAATAAACATAAGGACCCTGTTAGACATTGATGCAATGTTGAGTGTAAGTTAAATTTTCACCAAAATATAAGCTAATGGATTGTCATTGATGAATTTTATTGTTTTGATTGAAGATTTCTCCTGCAGGTGGCATACTAGTACAGTATAATTGGAAAATTGTACTTTTCTGCTAAAAATCTAAATTATTGACAGATATGATTCATTGATGGAGAAAATATTAAAATATTCTCATTTTTTAATATTCATCAACAAATTGAGGTATAAGACAAGATTTTGACGATCACGGTGGTAGCCAAAATTCTGTATCGACCAAATAGCAAATAATTTTTTTTTCTTAGTGACCAATGAACCAATCATTTTGGAATTCTCCAATATAGTTTTTAATGCATCTGTTCATGTACTGCTAAAATATCATCACAATAGATTGACTATAACTACAAAAAAGTAACTCATGACATTTGGGAAAATTAAGCTTTTTTTTCAAAGTGTAAAATCTGGGCATATCTATATTCTTTCGATCTCTTATTGTCCTATACACTCAGATGGATCAACAAAAACGTATTGGAAACAAATTTTGAATTCTTTATCCACCCTTTGGCAAGTTACTAGCATGGTCCATCGGACCCCATGGGATGGGCCATCGGTCCCCATGGTTGGGGACCGATGGGCCACCATCTTTCTTGACAGAAAATGTGTTTTCTAATCTTTCTTCCTAGGTTGATCTATGTGAATCTTATATCATTTTGAAGAGAATTACACCAGCTAATAGGGTGCACAGTATGAATCCTTTATCTGAAGCGGATTTGCCTCCATGGTCAATAATTTGTCAAGCGGCCCATCTGTCCCCACTCTCCCCTACATATATGATAATCGTGGGTTTGGATAAGATCAACATTGGCCTATCCCTACTACTTGGAATTCTGTCACTTTGTACAAATATTGAGTATTTGATAGGATAGCCAAGGCCATAACTTCTTATTGGTCCCATCCTCCAAGAATGACAAATTGATCTGATAAAGCCTGCTCCAGCTTTTTCATGACCTGTCACTTGTATTCACTGAATGGGTCGGCGATTAGCCAGATAAAAGCTAATATCACCAAGGTAACTTGGACCTATTTGTAGTTATTTGTTATGACAGCTGTGGCCTTCCATTTCTCTGCCTCTTCACAGCGCATGGTGACAATTTCTGACTGCCTTGAGCCATGAAACATCAATCACAACTTCGCGACTGCCCACTGGCCTTTCAGGAGAATTATGGACCTTTCCTAGGAAGAATTGGGATGAACGGTTCCCTCATGGTAATTTTTTACAACTGTCCTCGACCGAGGAAACATAAATTGCGCCAAGCTGCTCATGCCCGTTGTATTGAATAGCAGTGTCAAGGTACAATTTTGGAAACAAAGCTAATTGAGATAAGATTACTCTAAAATTTTGCCCAAAGAGCAGGACAGAATAACTTTATATAAAAAAACGTCCTTGTGTCGCAAGATGTGGGAGATCTGAAGGCTGAAGTAATAATGCAAATGTACTTTCGTGTACTCATAAAAAAATATTTCAAAACAGCTCAATTAAATCTCTCTTGGGTATTTGAAAACTATCAAGTCAACACAAAAACATTGCCAGTTTGACAAAACATGCCCCTTTAGCACAGAACCTGAAATTTTCTTCAGGAGGCACATATCACGTCATACATGTTGGTTTCACTGAGAATTCCAAAAAACTAACAGATACCATCCATGGTCTTACAGGTGGAGAACAAGTGATTATGTTTGGCTATTTGAGGACATCAATGGTGTCACCACAGGGTGTCTACAGAAAAAAGGACAGTCAACACAATTTGATTTGTTTACAGTTCATTTAGTGCCAAGCATCATTATTCAACAAAACATGATTTGTACATGAACAGCATAATCAGAAGAGTCAAATTATCCAATATTTGCACACCTTGCAGTGGTTACTTCCTGCAGATGAGACCAAAATGATGTGAAAACATGATTGATGCACTCCATCAAAATTTTGCCCCATGCAGACATGATGGAGGCCTTTAACTTTACTGCGAGTGTTGGGATAACTTGCTGGATGCTGTCTCCCAATTTGCCGATACTGAGTAATCCACTGGGTCCAGCTCAGGAGACAAGGGGTGGCACTCTACCTTGCTCAGCAGGTTTGTTTTGAGGTACTCCTGAGTCTTCTATGCAGTATGAACAGGTGCTCCACCTTGTAGGAAGATGATTTCGCCACAAAATTAGTTTTTTGTCTGACGCCATGGCATCACAAATTCTTTCACAATGTTGTAACAAGCATTTGCATTGATTCCGGTGCTCTGATCTGTGACTATTTGAGACATTTTTGTGATTTTACTGTCATCGGATGACCCCACATTGAAGACCAAGTGTTAGGTCCCTAATTTGAATTGTCAGCAGGCAGCTGGAGCATCAGCAAATGTTCCACTACTCACAAATGATTCATTCCTTCTCTCACAAGCACCATAAATGGTGACAAATTTCTCATAAACAATGAGGAAGACAGGACAACCGTAGTCAGCTTGAAGCAACGCAAACACTTTCACATATCATGCTTACGTTTTGCCTTTAGTAGTGATCTAATTCACAAATAAACATATTTCCAATCGATCTAATATGGCTGACTGTTAAATCCATTCTTTTTTTCAAGATTTATCAACAAATTCTGAACTTATATTAGTACAAAAAAAAGACAAGTGACTGTCCTCTTTTTCTGTAGACACCCTGCAGAAGACCACTACAGATCCAATCATCTACATTGAAAGGAGTGATATATTTTCTTGGAGACTTGTGTCATCAATGGTGAGTGATTTGAGTCATTGACTCAATCACTTGCATGTGCTGATAACATGGCAAGTATGGGGTACAACACAAACTGAATATGAGTCATCAAGTGGACCTTTTTTGTAACTTGGTAATCACTGATTCTTGAGCTGCTTCATTTAAAAATACAGATTTACTAAGCCATCTCGTTTTGTTGTGACATTTGAATGTTTTGACATATTTGAAATAATTGAGTGAATAATGAAATGTAATACGTAATAAATGTGTATTATGATATAAATTTGCATCATTCTGTCACAACAGAAATTTGCTCTCTTGCTTGTCTGTAGATGTTGTTTGTTTGATGCTCTTCGTGACAGAAATCAATTATCAAAATTGCACTGGAAAGGTAAAAGAATGCAAGGTCAAATGTTATCCTCTTGTTTTGGCAAATACCTGCAATTTGGCTTCAGTAGCCTTGCTCCTTATCCTATATGGCTAATAGCAGACTAGAATCATCAGAGAAGAGCTGGGGAAACCATGAGGGCAAACAAAAAGTGGCAGGTTTTATTAGGATCAATTTGTCATTCCTGGTGGATGAGACCAGTTACCGAGTCAGACCAGTGATTGCTGTAAGTCCCAGTGAACCTTCACTAATGTGGCTTGGCAGCAGATGCTGTGGCTGTGGGATCCAAGTGTTCTTTGTCTTCCTTTTAAGTGTCTTGTTAACCTTCATAGTCATTTCACCTCATAATGAGATGGGAGAACCTGAATATAGGATTCCAGTATTATATGTCAGAAGAAAACTTATGGCAAAGAAAGAGCTCTTCAAAGATCAGTCACACATGAAGACGAAAGATACTTCATAAAAAAAGATCACTATCTTGATTTCTAATGAAAGTTGGTGAGCTCTACATATTATTAGTATTGATGTCTCAATTGCTTAATTCATGTGTGATCTACACTGAGTAAACAAATATTCTATTTTCAAAATAAAAAGTTGAGCATTGTGGAAAAAACTTATTTTCTAGAATGTCCTCAATAAAAGAACACTCCAGCATCACTGCAAATGGCTAACAAGCAAATTTAACAGCCACTCCACAAAAAAGACAAGTCAGTAGTTTTGTCACACGGTGAAATGCAAGTACGTTTGGAAATCTTCAGGCTCCCTCAAAATCTGCTGGCTCAAGCAGAAACAATTCCATCAAGCTATACAATTTAATAATCTCTACACTGTGTTAATATGCAGGCCTGCACTGTACTCAACTTCCATAAGGAAATATTTAAAATGCCAATCTTTGTTCAACTGCAAACAATTTAATCAAATTAGGAAGCAGATGGTTTGGTGATATACCCTAGTCTCTCATGCATCCGGCCCCATCTTATATTTATTAGGAAGTACCGTAAAAGTACAAGAGGTTTGTGATGAATTGGACTCCGTGAATGACTGAAGAGTTGCACTTGATTTGCTTTGACTTCAGACATGTTGTATTGATACATTGGAGAGCTGAGTGAATAGATGTCAACAGCAACTTTATCAAATATCAGCTGCAAATATATCAAATTCACCAGACATCATTAGAAGTGACTTGATGATATTCACCTTATGTATCAAAACAACTTTTCTGGGGACATCAGATGATAAACTTTGCCCAGCAGCCACTGGACAAATTCCTTCGTAATTGGTAATCATATCTCAAATATGTGATGTACAGTGGCACTTGTATTGAAGACGGGATATTGGAATAGTTTTGTTATTATAAAACATATACACGTATATCCCGCAGTAAAAAACACATTCTCAAAAAAAGCCATTATATTTTAACTCTTTTGATAGAAAGATATGGAATATTATATAAGCCTGGTAAAAAATATTTCTCATTCCCAGGTATACCGACAATTTTGCCAATTCCAAAGCTTGTTATGCGTGTGACTTACCAAGTGAAAAGATTTCAATAGAATACAGTTGCTCTGGCTGTCTCAATTCTGGCTTGAATGAACATCAACTTGCTGCTTGGAAAGCTAACTATGACTTCACCAGTCGACTTTATGTAGTCGAATTCGGCGTCTAATAACCACCATTCCTTCAATGTGAGGTATATATTTTTCACTATTTGGCATGTACACGAATTTGTATACCTCCAAAAACGAACATATACACGAATTTGGCATTTGTGTAAGTGTGAAATATTGCAATTCACGAATTTGTGTAGGTGTAATTACGAACAATGCAACCTCAAACTTCATGTATATATTTTTCATTATTTGGCATGTTCACGAATTCGTGGAGGTGTAAAAACGAGCATGAACGAATTCGTGGACATGAAAAAACGAGCATTGGTACTCGTGTACATGTAAGAACTAACATTCGTGAATGTGCTTTATTATTCATTCGTGTATATGCCAAAACTAAAATTCGTGGAAGTGCTATATCATTAGGGTTTAGTGTTAAAATTAGGTTTAGAGTATTTTTAAGCAAATTTTTTGTTTGCTATGTTCGTAATCACACATACACAAAATCGTGAAAAGCAACATTTGACATGTACACAAATGCCCTGTTCGTGTACAAGTTCGTTTTTACAGGTTCACAAATTCGTCTACATGCCAAATAATGAAAAATATATACCTCCAAACTTGTTCAAAACTAACTCTAAACTTAATTTCGAACCTAAAACTGAAAGATATGACACCTCCATGAATGTTGGTAATTACAGGTACACAAATGAATAATACAGCACATACACGAGTGCTAGTTATTACACATACACGAGCACCTATGCTCGTTTTTTCATGTCCACAAATTCGTACATGCTCGTTTTTACACCTTCACGAATTCGTGAACATGCCAAATGATGAAAAATATATACATGTCAATGTGGGGTAGGGTGTCCCAAAAAAAAAAAATGTCCTAATTTTTGATGGGACACCCCCTCATTTTGTGATATAACCTATAAACAGGACCTATGCAAAATTTTAAAGCATTTCAACATGATTAACTGGTGCCTCAAGAGCCTTGAAGTTTAGTCGTTTTTGCTTATTTTAGACGATTTTTGCAATACGCGGTTCTCTATAACTTTGTCAATTTGTATCATACAACATTCTAAGTGCCATGGTTGGAAAAGTCTCAAAAAGACCTTCAATTTGCATACCAACATCAATGGTCTACAACAATTATGTAGCTCCTTCCAGCTCTTCAACTGACACTATTATGAACGAAAGTGTTTCAGAGCGCTTTAACCTCAAAATAATTTTTTATTTCACAACTAATTGTTCTTATTCTCAATCTACAAATGACAGGATGGACAAATATAACTTTTAAAACAACTTTGCTCCTGGAAATGCCTGCTTTATGAGCCATGGCTTTTAAAGAAAAATCTAGTAAAAAGAGCTGAATATATCAGATTAAATGGTTATATTTCATGTTGTATCTTCATCAGAATTGATTCAGGGTACCAAGAGTGGTACCATATATATATGAATGACAACTTTGTTATTTTCAGGTGGCATTGTGTTTTCCTGATGTCAATTCTGAGAAAATATGACTTGAAACACAAGAGCCCCATCTGATATTAATTTCAGCTCTTTCACACAATTATCGCTTTTCTTTTGTATAAATGGCACTAGTTTAACAAATTATATAATTATATATATATATGGTCATCCTGCCATTTGTAGATTGATAATCACAGAAACTGGCAGTGAAATAATTATTTTCTCTCAACAAGTGGTATACTGAATAAATTCTGATCTGATGAAGATATAGCACAAAATATACACGTCAATCTATCTTCAGCTCTTTTGACTAGATTTATCACTGAAACAATATTTACATCATCTCAGAATTGAATTCAGGACAACTTACGTGATAAAATATGAAAAATAACAAAATTGTTGTTCATACATATATATGGTACCACTCTTGGTTTCCTGAATCAAATCTGATGAAGATAAAATTAATATAACAGCCCCACCTGATATTTTTAATGCTTTTAACAAGATTTATCATAAACACTACATGGCTCATAAAGCAAAAAATTTTCATCAGCCAATCTTGTTTCACAAATTATATACCCTGTCAGCGTGCCTCGTCGGCCCGGCGTCGGCCCGGCCTCGGTCCGATGTCAGCAGCATCGGACTGGCTTTGGGCCGATGTTGGGCCGCTGGGGCACGCTGATAGGGTATATGGTCAACCTGCCATTTGTATATTGAGAATAACAGTAACTGGCAGAAAATGAATGGTTCTGGCGAAGATATAACAAATAATATAACAAGTCCATCTATTTTCGGCCCTTTTGAAAAGTTTTATCATTAAAAAAAATATTACATCATCCCAAAATTGGCTGAAGGACCACATAAGTGATAAAACATTTTAGAAAAACAAAATTTCTGTTGATATGGAACAATTCTTGGTATACTGATGGTATACTGAATCACATCTGATGAAGATTTAAAATGATATTTAACCGCCCCCTCCGATATTTTCAGCTCTTTTGACGAGATTTATCATAAAAATTTCATGGCTAATAAAGCAGATATTTTCATGAACAAAAATTATTTTAAAAAATGATATGGTCATTCTGTTATTAGCAGATTGAGAAGAAAAACAGCTGGCAGTGAAATGAAATAATTTTTTTAGGTTAAATCGCTCTGAAACATTTTCGTTCTTATGATTGTCAGTTGAAGAGCTGGTGAGAGTTACATAATTATCGTAGACCATTGATGTTGGTATGAAAATTGAAGGTCTTTTTGAGACTTTTCCAACCATGGCACTTAGAATTTTGTATGATACAAATTGACAAAGTTATAGAGAACCGCGTATTGCGAAAATCGTCTAAAACAAGCAAAAACGACTAAACTTCAATGCTCTTGAGGCACCAGTTAATCATGTTGAAATGCTTTAAAACTTTGCATAGGTCCTTTTTATAGCTTATATCATAAAATGAGGGGGTGTCCCATCAAAAATTAGGACATTATGTTTTTTTGGGACATCCTAATGTGGGGGCCACGTTGTCAAGAAAGGTTGGAGAAATAAGCAATATTTACGATATATACGTGCGCACTAATGCCGTAAAAATATGTCGACATTTTACATAGTTTAGTAACATTGGGTCCAATGTGGATTGGAGGCTTAATGGTTCGACCATGATTTTTTAGGGCTGCATGACAATAAGCATTACTATTATACCAAATAGAATCCAAATTATATTCAATACATGTACACAAATCATTATTCATTAAGCAATTTGTTGGTGATTCATTCATGCACTTATCATGAATTACTGAGGCGTGAATTTGCTTAGTTATTTGATACTTTGTTTCTGTTATTTCCATTTCTATTCCCTGCCTGTTGTTGTTTTTGCAGTAATGTATCTCCTCTATCTGCAGGGAGTCCTTGTTAATTGCCAAGTTCAGAAAATTGATAATGAATAAGTGCATTATCATTCATCAGTGTCTTGCTCCAACAATATCAGATAATTCATGCACCAGTCTATCATTCATTCTTGCCTATCCAGGATTGTTTTTGTTTTGTTGTTTTCTTTTGCCAAAACAATATGATCGAAGTGGCAGTATGAAACGGTCCTCAGACTCCACCAGAATGTTTGTTTGGTATTTCTGGGGGCCGTCTATATACTTATTATTCTCAGAATAGGGTCACTAAGTGTAAATAAACAAAATAATTCTATATTATACAAAATAATTTTCAAGAAAGGAAAAGCTGTAGATCACCTGAAACATATCAACGTGGTGTGAAGTCAACAAAGATAGTCGAGTGGTGTGTTTTCACATTGGGTACATGCAGTTCGTAAAAAATGATATACTAATTTATTACTAAGCATGCTCTCACTCAGATATCACCAACTGTTTGCAACTAAACTCACTTTCATTTCTATAAATTATATAAATTATGCTCCAAAGATTTCTTTTAGCATGTCAAATAGTTGCTATCCTTGAATAAGTCATTTAGTTAATGTGACTACTTGTTTCAATTTCCTTTATTGAAGAATGTTTCTTGGATTCCAATTCAACACAGATAACTCTAGCTGCACATGCAATAGAAATGTTGTTTTTTTGCAACTAGAAGTTCTAATGGTTTTTTTAAACATTACGCTGGACTTACGGTGCATGGCATGCTGGTATATAGGTACACAAATCAAGAGTTCAAAAATAAGTTTAAATGCAATATTTTTTTTAATGTGTGGAGATTATTTTGGTGCTCATGCAATGATCGATATCATTCTGTTAAATCTTATTTCTTTTACAACTGATTTGGTGTTCCATTTGAAACTACTCGTTTTAGCTCATGTGTTAACTGCATCATAGGATCTATTCTGGACTGAACGCTTCTTGCAAAGGAAATTAATTTTCTGGTTATTTTGTAACCCAAGTTACCCAACTAAGTGGCATAAAGCCAAGAAAGAATAATATTAGCAAAACTTGTTGGGTTTCTTCATTTGGAAATTGAATGGTTTCTCCAAAATATCACATTGCACAAATGGAGCATAGAACCTTTAGTTACATTGGGTGTCAGATTGGAAACTTTTTATAAAGTTTGCGTTCTGAAATTATCACGGCTACCTGTTCCACAAGCCTTTGCTTTATCTTTCCCTCCGCATCCCAAATAGCAGTTCCCTTTGACATCAGATGGCCACAGTAGCTATCACAATTGACCGCATTTGTTGCAAGTAATGTCATTACTGTTATCTTATTTTGTTTCTCCCCATTGCTGTTTATATATTTATGTTTTTCTCTGTTGTAATCTTTATGTTCCAATCTTCATGTTTTAATCTTCTCTTCGGATAGTCCATATTATTTTCATTCTGATGATGATCATTCTACAATTGAAAATTAAATTGAATTATCATGAAACTTTCATTATGCATAGTTGTTGTCATCGTCTTGTACCCCAAATTCCTCAGCGGACTGTGTGCTTTTTGCAACAGATCTTATTTGTTTATTCCAGGTAATTTTCATGTTGTGTGTTGGTAGAGATTGTTGGCTTAATGTTCTTCGTGACAAAATTCAATTATCTAAATTGCACCTAAAATGATAAAGGATTGCAAGGTCAAATGATGTCTGCTTGTTTTGGCAAATACCTGCAATTGGCTTCAGTAGCCTTGCTCCTTATCCTATATAGCTTATAGCAGACTAGAATCATCACAGAAGAGCTGGGGGAACTATGTGGGGGAACTATGTGGGCAAACAAAAAGTGGGTAGTTTCGTTGGGATCAATTTGTCACTCCTGGTGGATAAGTCCAGTAACTGAGTCAGACCAGCAATCACTGTGAGTCCCAGTGAACCTTCACTGGCTTAACAGCAGATGTTGTGGCAGGGGATCCCATCGTTCTTTGTCTCCCTTTTTAGTGTCTTTTTAACCTTCATAGTCATTTCACCTCATAATGAGAAGGGACATGTATAGGATTGTATGTCAGAAGAAAACTTGTATTTTCTTGATTTCTAATGAAAGTTGATGAGCTCAACATATTATTAGTATTGATGTCTCAATTGCTTAACTGGTGTTTGATCTGACATACATTGTACATTGAGGAAACAACCTTTCTGTTTTTCATAAGTAAAAGTTCAGAATTATCGAAAAATTGCAAATGGCTAACAAGCCAAGTTATCAGCCACCTCACAAGTTTTCTTGCACGGTGAAGTGCAAATACATTTGAAAATCTTCAAGCTCCCTCAAAGTCACCTGGCTAAGACAGAAATAGGGCCATTAAGCTACAAACAATGTCGATACTGCATTGATATATACAGGTCTTCACAGTACCCTACTTCCGTAAGGAAATATTTGAAATGCCTGTCTTTGTTGAACTGTGTAGAAATACAAACAATTCAATCAATTGGGATGTAGAAGGTTTGGTTTATATCTCAGTTTCTCGTGCATCTGTCCCCAACTTGTACTTACTTATCAGGAAGTAAAAGTACAAGAAGTCTGCTGTAAATTGCAGAAAGTGAATGACTGAAGAGTTTGTTTTACTTCAACTTCAGTCAGGTGGTATTGATACATTGGGAAGCTGAGTGAATAGATGTCAACTGCAAATATATCAAATTCACAAGACGTCATAAGAAGTGACTCAATGTTATTTGCCTCAAAACAACTTTTCAGGGGATATCAGACATGCAGAAGAATTTGCCTAGCTGCTTCTGGACAAATTCTGTTGTATTTGGTAAGCATATCTGATGTACAGTCGCTCTTGTATTGAAGACAGCGAATCTGAATAGTTTCGTTGTAATGAAACACGTACACCCCACACAGTTATATACAGGTATAAAAATACATTCTCAAAAAGCCATTTAATATCATAAAAGCCTGGTTTAAAATATATTTCAATCCCAGGTATATAGACATCATGAAGGAAAACCTCAAAATGACAAAAGCATGACCATTGAAATTGCACATATTGAATACATATCAATACACGTTGGTTTGAGATTCATTCATGTACTTATCACACTTATCATGAATTACTGAGCTCGAATTTCCTGTGTTTTAAAATTGATACCAAGAAAATAACTTTGTTTCTGTTATTCCCCTCCCTTGCCAGTGCATTTTTTTGCAATAATTAATCTCCTCTATCTGAACGGAATCCTTTGTAATTGCTAACTTCAGAAAATTGATTATGACTAAGTGCATTAGTATTTATCAGTGTCTTGCTTCTGCAATAACACATAATTCATGCAAAAGTCAATCATTCATTCTTTACTATCCAGGATTGTTGTGTTTTGTTGTTTGTTTAACCAAAACTATTTGAAATTGTAGCACGAAACAGATATACAGCCTTTGGCTATTCTCTGAATTATGTCACAATGGTTAACAAACTGGTTTTATACAATATAAAAATACCTGCTGACGCAAGTGCCACCCTCGGCCATAGATACGGTTGTTTTTCAACACAAATTGAATTATCATCAAGTTTTAACAAATATGGCCTCTGAGGTCACAAAGGTAGTTCATAGTCATTCATGTCAGAAGGCATTGAAGGTCTTGCAGTGATGCACAATCCCTGTCAGTTTGGTGATCATAGGATCAATAAAAATGGAGTTATCTTATACTCAAGCAGTTCACAAATATTGCTACCAAGGTCATGCACTTAACAACTATATTACTGATTAAATTTCATTTTTCTGATTTCCAATTTTCAAAAATTTATAATTTGTCATACTTGTTGTTGCGGAAATTGGCCAAAGTCTTGAATTAGAAGTTACAGTAGACGAACGATGAGTACTTACATTCTGCTGCAATTGGACCTCAATGACTTCACAACAAGTCCTATCAAATACATTGAAAAGGTGTCAATTTGTCATAAGGCAACTTGTGACCTCATTAGAGAGTGGAGTGATACATCAAATGGCTTGCCACAATAACATTGCAAGTATAGGCTATGATCTCACTGACTGCTTACACGTCATACAGTTTAACATGGCATGGATAGGGCTGTGACCTCACAAGGAACATTTTAGTCCAATTCTGTAAGCACTTGATGTTCGTCTACTGTAAGTCAACAGTTCAAACTCCCTTGCGCAAGCACATTATTATAAATATATCTAATGGATCTCAGACTCTCACTGGATCTGTAGATGTCGCGAAATATGGTGTAACAAAGTTCAGTTGGTCTCCGAGTCGAATATTCTTAAAAAATGCTCTGCAGTGAGCCTGACTATTACAATGTCATCAGCAGACATGCTAATACTTCTGTGACCAGCCACTCTGGTAATATCGCTCGAAAAACATAAAAGCAACAATGGTCCTTGTGACACACCAGATACGACATTATATTGAAGAGAAAGGCTGTTGTTGCCTACTTTAACATAATGTGCAAGGTCGGATAATTTTTTTAAATCCAATTAAGTGCATTACCAGAGACACCACAAGAGGGGTTTTCCAAAAGTTCTGTAAAACTCTTCATAACTTTTGATTAATTTTACACAGACACATGAAATTTTGGTCAATTAATATTGAGGTAATATGCAATTGATTTGCAAACAATCAGTTCTAAGAGAATATAGATGGTTGTTTTGTTGCCATGGAAACCTGGCCTAATTGTTTTCACTTATTGAATCGAGCATACCAATAACTTTTACCGCATAACAGGCAATTATAGCTTATTATGAAACTCTGATTATCCATGAGAACAATGTTATTGAACCTATTCTAGTTACTTAACCACTCTTGATTGAGTAAAGCCTGTTTTCCAGGAGAGAGTAACTTCATGATAAGTGAAAGAGGTCACAAACATCTATGATATTCCTATAATTTGCTTACAAATCTGGCAGGGAGAGTAAGAACCATCTTGAATATAAAAGGAATATAGTATGAGTAATACAACAATCTGAACTTTGTGTAGGCTTTTTGTGAAGGAATAGAAGACAAACAGTCATATCATTTAACCCTAGAACAAGAAGACCACACAACTCTTAAACTGTCCTCAGCCTGGAGACTTAAAGGCATGCTTTTCAAATTAATCGGATGTATAAAGAAACATGGTTTTTAGCCAGTAAAAGTAAATAATATTTTACTGAACGACTTTTTGTTATAATTCTGAAGAAAAATCGTATAATGCAATTCAATTGCCAGGAATTCAAACCTTGATTATTTGTCTTAGTTTAGTGAGATGATGACCCACAATACAGGCATCCGGTACGAAGGATTCAAAAATTTTATAAAGAGAGCTGCGTGAGGCACAGTGAGACAGTTAGAGGCGGGGCACAGTGAGACATTATAAAATACACTCGAAACGACCTGAATGTAAGGCATAGCTTAGAATTCACTATTAAAAACAAAATGCCTGCAATAAACTACTGATCTTAGTGAGTCATATCCAAAGAGAAGAATCAGAAAGAATTTTGATTAGTATGTAACAGGTGCGTCAGGTTAAATAAGTCGTGCATGTGTCCTGTGCGATGAAGTTTTGAAACATGCTCAAAAACGGACCTAAAAAATCACCTAGCCAGCTGCTTTTATAAGAGTACAGTAGTTTCTGTAGCAACAATTGATGGAACAATTTCATAGGTCCCGCGGATCGGCGGTTATGGCAACAGATGCCCTTTCTCACTGTGCCCCGCCTGCTGTCTCACTGTGCCCAGCCCACGGGGCACAGTGAGACACTTAACGAGCATGGACGTAACTCAAAATTTCTCCAAATCTGGAAAAGGTAGGAGCCTGAAATTACTGGACAATATACCCAATGTCATTACCTATAATGTGGACCTGATCTCATTTAACTCGTTACTGCCAACATTTTGGAACACTTGAAAATAAAAAAAGTGTCTCACTGTGCCGCACTCTCCCCTACATACTTACAGCAAGTTGATAATTTTGTAAAATGGTGTTCTGATAATTATTTAAATTTGAATGTCAAAATAACTATGGAAATGGTTTTTGACTTCGGGAAGGACAAAAATGTACATGATCCACTGATTATAAAGGATGGAACTGTTCTGTTTACAAAATGTTATAAATATCTCAGCGTATATTTTGATGATGAATTTGATTTCACAGAAAATGTTCATAATTTGTACAAGGATAATAGAGAGTACGTCATCCTTGAGAACTTGTTAACATCAGATTTGATAAAGATATTTTGTCATTGTTTTACTGATCTATAATAGAGTATGTTCTAAGGTGCAACATTGTATCATGGTTTGGTTCATCGCTAGAGAAAGATCAGAAAAAAATTAAAAAGGTTATCAGAACTGGTAAAAAATTGGGGGTCTGCACAAAAAGTTTGATTGATTTGTTTAATGACGATTGTATTAAGAAGGTTGTAAAACTTCTTAAAGATACAGAGCACCCATTGCATGATCAATGTGCATTTTTGAGGTCAGGTAAACGTCTAATGGTGCCAAAGCAAAGAACAAATAGATAAGGCAATACATTTGTACCATCGAGCATAAAGCGGTATGATTATCATCTGACGACGGGTAAAAGAATGTTAGTACCAGTGTATATAAATTTTCTATTTTTGTACAACTTCTTATAACCACTGTCTTCACTTGATTTTCTGTGTAATTTGCTACAAGTTACACATTGTGACTAAATAAAGTACTTCTTTATCTTATCTTATCTTATCTTACCTTATCTTATCTTATCTTATCTTATCTTATCTTATCTTATCTTATCTTATCTTATCTTATCTTAATTGAGATACACTGTACCACCAACTTTTTGCCACAAGCATTCACTTCATTGCCATAAATTATGCTTCAAATATTTCTTTTAGCCTGTCACAGAGTTATTATCCTTGAATAAGACATGTAGGTAATGGGACTATATATATACTTGTTTCAATTTCCTTTATTGACAAATGTTCTGTTGATTCAAAATGTGCTCTATGTTTAGAACTGCTATATATTTTGCAACTTGAAGAATGACATTTTTCTTCCCGAATTATATCATATGCTTCTGGAATAAATTAAGAGCTGAAATTTAAGTTAAATGCTGTATTTCCACTGCGATCACTCTGGTGCTTATTCAATGATTGATATCATTCTATTAATTCTATTTCTTACATATTTCTTTTGCAACTGATTTGATATTTCATTTGAACCTAATTGTTTTTGCTCATGTGTTAATTAACTGCATCAAATGGTTCATTTAAGGCCGAACGCTTTTGGCTACGGAAATTCATTTTCCGGTTGTTGTGTAATCCATGTTACTCAACTTAGTGGCATAAAGCCAAGAAGAAATAATATTAGGAATGGATTAATGGATGACTGGGGCTTTACGTCCTGTATTTATGCTCTCGGTAGGCTAATTAGGACAGGAGAAGGTCACGGAAATTAGGTGAATGATGATTGAAACAGCCGTCCAACATAAGCTCAGGTGACCCGGCAAGAACTGGTTTCGAACCCTCCCTGGACCCAGCGATTGGCAGCCCAGCAAGCTACCGCTAGACCAACCCCTCCCCCCCTTCCCCGGAATAATATTAGGAAAACTTGTAGGAATTCTTCATTTCAAAATTTAATGGTTTCTTCAAAGTATCTCATTGCACAGGCAGAGCATAGTAGCACCTCTAGTTGCATTTGGCTTTGGATTGTAAAGTTTGCACTCTGAAATTCATTGATGGCTACCGGTTCCACAAGCCATTTTTATCAAGTTTGTTTTAAATTATCTTTCCCTCCGCATCACAAACAGCAATTACCTCTTAAAGACTGAGGTCCATACTCCATTAGTAACTATCACAATTTACTTCAATTGCTGAGAGTAATATCATTCTGTAATCTGAATATCGAAACTATCATTATACCTGCAAATTATATTGATCCAATGACAAATTTTGTTTATTTCCAAATAGCTGTGTGCGGGATGAAGGCTGTAATTGAACTGTCAGCCAACAGATTTTTTTTTTCAAGAATATCTTTTTGTAGTGTTTATTCAAAATGGTCTAAGAAGCTGCAGCTATGAAATACATTAAGTAATGCAACATGTCTCATTTGTTGCTTCTAAATAATTTTTCTGTTGCGTGTCAGTGGATATTGTTATTTAATGCTCTTCGTGACAGAATCCGATTATCTTAATTTCACCAACAAAGATGAAGGATTGCAAGGTTAAATTTATTTCTACTTACTTTGGCAAATACCTGCAATTTGCTTTAGTTAGTGGCCTTGCTTCTTAGCCCATATAGCTAATAGCAGACTAGAATCATCACAGAAGAGCTGGAGGAAACCATGCGTGCAAACAAAAAGTGGCAGGTTTCATTTATTAGGATAAATTTGTCATTCCTGGTGGATGACACCAGTTACTGAGTCAGACCAGCGATTGCTGCGAATCCCAGTGAACCTTTGCTTATGTGGCTCGGCAACAAATGCTGTGATCGTAGGATGCAATCTTTCTTTGTCTTCCCTTTAAATGCGTTGTTAACCTTCAGAGTCGTTTCACCTCACCTAAGAATCTCATACCAGGTATGGACGTTTTGACCTTTTTTAGGAACACATAAACAGAGGCATGCATGAAGTTATATGACATATTTTGCATAATATGTCATAATTACGCAATATTCTACTCACTTTTTAGAGCTCTTTGCAGGTTGGCGGTCCATTGGAAGAATTTTGTTTCTTATTTTCAAATTGAAAACTGGCTTTGCTACATCACTGACCGTTTTCCGTTGGTCTCCTAATCTTCTTATTTGCTGAAGTACCTTAAGTCATTCAATTTGTTTGTTTATGGTCGCCTATGCTGCTAGATATGATAAGCACTGAATCAACTCATTAACCATAACTGACAGAAACAAAACAATTTTAAGCCAGTGACATCACACGACCAAGTTGAAAGTTAATTTTGAAACTGTTTGAACCGCTAATCTGCAAACAGCTCCAATGAGTGGAATACCTGCCTTATACTTCATGAATCTGTTGTAAATTTGAGTATTCACCTAAACTGCAGTAACTTAATCTTCTATACCTACAGTGCAGGGTGTCCTTGATGGATCAGGCAAACTGCACATTAAACAAATTGATTATGTGCAGTGTTATTCATCAGTGTCCTGCTTCTGCAAGAACAGATAATGAATGCACAAAGACAAAAAAAATGATTGCATTACATCGTTTGTCAACAAAGTCAGTTTATATTACATGTACGTCCACCTTATTGCAGAATATTATCAACAATTGTCTGTCGTTGAAGTGATTCTTTGTTAGAAAATGACAGATGTCTTTAGATAGAAACACAAAATAAAGCCATAGCATGCAATGATTACTTGGCGCATGAGCAAGATTTTGTAAATGCTCAATTAATACAGATGTGACACTATCACTGCAAAGTATAACACTATCATGTTCTTAAATTAATAATTCTAACAGATGCACATTATTGGTGCAGATAAAGTACTTCAAACAATCGAACAGACTTGACAGATTGGAACATATCAATTCTAAAGAAGCAACAATTACATTATACAAATAAGAACGTGAGACATGTAGTGCTGCTCCTGGAAACAAAAACAGGGTGACAAGGAAGTAACTTTGTCTTTCAAGCAGTAAACTCGTCCGTGGGATTTTCAGCTGTGTGAAGATAAAAGCCATGAGAAGTACAGACATTAGTCAAGTGCTTTATTGCGGCAGCTGTTACATGTAATTTTATGAAGCCTTGGTTCCAAAGTGTAAGACAAAACACTGTGTACAATAAAAGGATGGAGAATATTTGGTCATCAAGTTTTTATGACTCCGATCATCGAAGTCATAAAAACTTGATGACCAAATATTGGAGTCCGATCCCCTAATATATCATATTGATGGCATTGGGCACTGGCACATGCAAATTAACTTACTTTCTTAATGACCAATATCATCTCCCTATAATAGTCTGATTGTCTTGAAACTTCCCTAAATTGTTTTACTGAAATAGGCTTTTGACCTATCAGACCTCCAAACGTCAGTGTCCAAACCTTTTTCGCTTGTTCTTCAGTATATCAATAAAAATATTTGAATTTTCTAATTTTTCAGTTGCATATATACTGTGGCTTGCAACCAGCCTTTTTAATGCCTAAATGCAAACATTGCTGCAATAGGCCTAGATGGTGCTGCGGTAAAACGCATGATTGTCACCTGCTGGAGTCTGCAATAATAACTTTAGTTTTAACCACAGGCTATTGAAACATTCCTCTGATTTACATGTTGGTCAAGGTAAAACATGTACCTTATTGGTGTCAGAAATTAGTTTTTATAACCCCTAACATACTTTCATCAAATCGAAATGCAATTAAAGTATTTACCATGCTTTCACCGAAAACCTGATGACAGGCTACAGTTTGGAATTTCCTTAATATATATGCACAATTGTTGATCACTTTCGCGTGAGAATATGGAAAATGGATCTTTTAAATTATGGTTATATCGGATGACATCTAACTTTTTGGGAATGCCTTAATTAAGACATTACTATGAAGTTTTAAAGATTGGCTTTTTTTTGTAATTCTCCTTTAATTTGCTTTATTTACTGATATACCTCATATCCACAAATGGACCATCCAAATATCAGTTTTATTTGCACTGATACCTTTTTATTAAAAAATATGGTGGCTTGGTAGCCACAACTGAAAATCAAAGAGTTGACAATTGACAAATTTTAGACATTCAGCCATTGAACTTATCCAGCACAACTGACATCTATAAAACTTTAAATCAATGTTATAAAGACGTTTAAAAACCAAAGTATGTGTACTGTTAAATGGGTTTTTTTAAATGTTAGACCCGTGTGTTTGCTCTCAATTGGAAAAATAACTTGTGACTAAGCATGAAACACACCACACAATGATAAGATGATCAAACATGATTTCCTACAGTGATCCCACATGAACTATAATCCGTCTCTTCCAGTTCGAGATCTGCCAAAGATGTGTCTGGAAGACCTTACTTAGTGTCAGTAACCCAGTGTGAAGGACAGTAAACAACCTTGCGAGGAGCCTCTTTTGTTTCCAAATAAATGACGGCCAGATGTGACCGTCCCTGCACTTGAAACGACATCAGGAGATTCCCTTAATTCACTTTAAGTTGGATGTCATAACCCGGCAAGAAAAACTGTGTCAAGTTTCACTCTGGGGGTTGGGAGATAAATAAATTCTAAATATTTGAATGTCACTTGTGCTGGATTACGAATTTACAACCCCATAGGAAACAAACATCTATTCGATTAAAGTACTTCTAGATCTGTATCCAGGTCTACAGTAGCTGGGCATGCGATATAATATAAAACGTGTATACAATTTTTGTTTGTCCCTTTTTGGTTAGAAAATGCAAATAGATTCTTGGTGGGTTTTCCCCTTTTTGGTAATATCTGATGACATCTCCCTTTAGGGAATGTCTTACTCTTAGACTTCTTGGTGTCTTCAGTAGCAATATATATATGACAGGACAGAATCTGAAACATTGATCACACCATTAAGTGGTCAGTATAGATCATTCAAAACGTTGATTTGAGACGAACGTGGTTTATTCCGAACGAAACCTGAACAAGACAACTTAGCATTTATGTCTTTGCAAAAGGCGACATAACTGTTGCGCTGGTAATCAACAGTAGTGTCTTTATTATTATTATTATTATCATTGATTTGGCACCCCATTATTTACAAAAATACTCAGCGGTGCTTACAAGACAAGTATAACATGAATAAAAATGATATAAAATAATTACAAAAGTTATGTAAAATCAGAGAATATCATAAAATCGATAAATTTAAAGAGTCTATGTAAAAGCAAGATTAAAATAAAAAGTCTTAAGTCTCTTTTTAAAAATCTCAATAGAGTCACTGTTTCGAATGGAATATGGCACATTGTTCTTCGGAGCTCTCTATTTGAAGGACCTTTTCCCAAAAGTTTCAGTTTTCATGCGAGGGACTTGTAGCAGCAGGTGGTCAGCTGATGATCGAAGGTTACGAGATCTTGATGGAAAAGACAACAGTTCCCTCAGATATTCTGGTCCAGCTCCATTCAAGCATTTGTAGACAATTAGACACATTTTATAATTTATACGGTAACGAACTGGCAGCCAATGCAGCTCTTTCAAAGCAGCAGTTATGCTGTCACGTTTGGTTTTCTGTAAAATAAGTCTGGCTGCTGCGTTTTGTAATCTCTGTAGCTTTTTGATGCTGCTATCAGGGAGACCATACATCATGGCATTTCCGTAGTCAATGTGGCATGTGATGAAGGAATGAACTAAACTTTCTACTGAATTCCTGCTCAGATACTTTCTGATTTTTTTAAGTCTATATAGCTGATGGAAACCTTTCCTGCAGACAATATTGATATGGTCTTTCATATTGAGTTCATCATCGAAGACTACGCCAAGATTCCTCACTTTGTGAACAGGTTCAATCACGGAGTCACCAACAGTGATAGCACAGTCTTTCACTTTCTGCAATTGCCTGGGTCCGCCAATGACGATCAACTCTGTTTTTGAATCGTTAATTTTGAGCTTGTGCTGCAGCATCCACGTCCTCACTTCACGAACACATTCATTCATCCTGGTGATGGCATCGTCTTCTGTCCTTCCATCAGATCTTGGCTTGAAGGCAGTATATAACTGATTGTCATCTGCATAACCCCCAACATTGACCTCATAATTCTCAATAACATCATAGAGAGATGAAATATAAGAAAGAAAAGTGACCGTACTGGCACAGCTTGCCTGAGGCACACCACAACAGAGATCAAATTCCTGAGATCTTACATCCTCAACAACAATGGACTGACGTCTTCCATTGAGGTACGAGTTGAACCAGCCAGCCACAGAACCAGTGATGTTAAATTTATGTTTGAATATTTCATTTAGAATGTCATAGTCCACCTGTCAAACGCGGCGGACAAATCCAAAAGGGCGAGGATTGTGACTTTCCGTTCATCCATGTTACACAAGATGTCAGAGTGCACACGAGTCAGGATTGTCTCGTGCTGTGTTGTTTCCTGTAAGCCGCGTTGTTTCTTGGCATTTGATCATTTTCACTGAGGTAATTTCGGTACTGCTGTACAGCTGCAGACTCAACCACCTTCGAGACAAATTTCAAATTACTGACTGGCCTGTAGTTTGCTAGGGTGCTGTCCAGATATGTTTTTTTCAGAAGGGGGATGACAATGGAGCATTTCCAACATTCTGGGAAATAGCCGCTACTGAGTGACTGGTTGACAATTAGGGTCAAGGATGGCAAGAGAGTATCAATGCACTCTTTGATGATGTAAGTTGGCACCGAGTCGAGCTTGCAGTGCTTTGAAGGACATTTAAGACTTTAAGACTGCCGTAGATAGATCTGCAATAAAAATTGTCTGAATTATCATACTTTTAGTGTGAATAATCCAACTGCAGTCTCCAAACAATCTGTGCAGTTACAGGTGTTTTCATTACCACGCGATTCTGGTCATTCACAGTTGCCTGTGATAAATCAATGCTAAACATGATTTGCTACGTTTGCTATATTGGCTGTGTGACGTTCTGTTGTTCCTAAACCAATCAGATTAAGCAAAAATGCTATGTATTTGGTGTGTGTAGAATCTTAGAATCGCGTACTAATGAAATCACCTGTAATAAAAAGTTTCCTTGACTTTCATTGCATCTGTGACAATTGCAATTAACCTAGAACATGAATAATCAATAAGAAAATTTCACTGTTTATTACATGCAATTTCTGTAGTGATCAATGAGTAGGTGATGAAAAGGAGCTTAATATTGTAATTGTTCTGTCTTCTTTCTTTAAGTTCTTTTCCTCCCCTGCTTTAGTTATTTCTGTTCCTTTTGGTTTTATTTGTTTTGTCTAGTGCTCTCCATATTAACCCATTTCTGACAATTACTTTTTTTTTGCTTTTTTCTATCATCAATATTATTAGTTTGCTTTTGTTACCTATCATTATCTATAGCTCTTTGCAGATTGTCGATCTATTGGAAAAATGATTTTCTTCCTTTTACTTTAAAAAACTGCTCTGAGAGCCATGCCATTGAAAGGTGCCTGTTGGTCTCCTAATCCTCTCATAGGGTATTTACATTAGATAACTAGAGTTCCTCCGTGGCCTAATGGTTAAGAGTGCTTGTTTGCACAGCCACTGGCTCTGAGGGCGTTGGTTCGAATCAATTTAGTCCGAGCCCATGGGACATTAAATGGAGGCGGGTTGTATCCAGTGTTCTATGCTGGGGCAACTGAAAGACCCTGGGCATCCCTGAATTAATAGGGTATGTACCAGACTCACAGTCTTCTCATCTCATCATCATACGGCAATCGCCTGCCTCGATATAGCCTACTAAGGTGCTGCAGAGGCGTAAAACACAAACAAACAAACAACAAAATATTAGATAACTTTATTAGTTTGTTTATCGACACAAATCATGACAAATGCTGCTTGAGGTGACACATGTACGTGCTGGATGAACTGATAAAATGATAACTGACACAAACCAATGATAAAACAATTTTTATGCCAGTGACATCACAAGTTGAATGCTCATGTTGAAACTCATTGGGAGCCTTTTTCACAAAGAGCTTGAATACTTCAATGCATTGACGGGGCCAGTCAAGTAATGTGAATTTAATATCAGCCTGCTTGAATGATAAATTCTTGGAAAAGAAATGTTAACATTACTGTGAAGATATTGGGTTCATTTACTGATATACCTTGTACGTGTAACTACAAATGTACCATCCGAATAACAGGTGTCTTTGCACTTATGACCTTTTTATTACATAATATAGTGGCTTGGCAGCCACAACCGAAACTCAAAGAGTTGACAAATTCTGGACCATCAGCCATTGAACTTACGTACCCAGCAACCACTAATGATTATAAAATGTTGAATTAATGTTATAAGGACTTTTGAAAACCAAAGTAACTTAAAAAGTTTTCTTGAATGTAAGAGTCTGTCTGTCTCAATTGGAAGAATAACTTGTGCCTAAACAAGTAATACACAATGATTAGAACATCAAACAGGAGACTGAATGTCACACATGTTGTTGAGATTTCCTACAGCTAGTGATCCAGTATGAACTATTATCCGTCTCTTCCAGGTTGAGATATGCCAAAGATGTGCTTGAAAGACCTTACTTAGTGTGAGTAACCCAGTGTGAAGGACTGTAAACAACCTTGCAAGAAGCCTCATTTGTGTCCAAATGAATGACCACCAGATGCGACCCTCCCTGCGCTTGTAACACCATCGGGAGATTTCCTTAATTCATTTTAACTTGGATGTAAGACTTGTTAGAAATACTGAGTCAATTTTCACTCTGTGTGTAATGAGAACCTGTATTTTTGAATATTTTAAATCACTTTGGCTGGATTACGAATTCAAATTCACAACCCCATGATTAACAGCCATTCATTCTAATAAATTTATCATTTTCACTGTTTTTGAATTATTTTTGCGACCAATTAGAAATGTTGCTTTCCATTTTTGATGTTAGGGCGCTTGCTCTCAATTAGAAAAATAACTTGTGCCTAAACATGTAAAGCACAATGATGAGAACATCAAGCGGAGTTTGAATGTGAATGGGCTACTTCCACTAAATACTTGAAGTTTTTGTATCTAGGTCTGACACTAATTATACAAAAACTTGCAGTTTGTTAATTTGTATGACAAGAGAGTCACAGACTATTGTCAGACACATGTTGATTGTTATTTTACAATGAGAAAAAGTAGCACAGACAATAATTCCATGATGACAAATAAAACAAATTTATATTTAATGGTTTAAGCTAATTTCTGATACTTCACTTCAGATATGTTCACATAGAAGTATGTTGTTGTTGATGAATAGTTGGTACTGGCAACTAGCAAGAAAAACACATATGCACACATTTGCAGTGAGTAATGTACTCGTGAAAGGGAACTGGCCATGTGCTACAGTCATCAGCAGATGCATGAGAGAGATTGTATCCAGAGTTCTGGAACTCTGGATGGAAGACCTTATTGAGTGTGAATAGACCTGTTTGGACCTTGTTTTTGTTTTGTACATTTGCCTATTGCGCGACCGTCTCTCATTATGTGACAGCCTCCCAAGCCCGGAGAGGCTGCTTTATGATTACTGAAGGGGTCTTGTGATAAATGAACAATATACTGGACGGTGGACATTCAGTAGTTTAACATATGAACAGTCCAGTTTGAATGAAACTGTCGGCTAAATATATAATAAATTATAAAATTGAGAGAAATTTTAAAAGTCAATGTCAGCGGGGGTCTCACTGGCGTCTAGAGACGAAAACTGACTTTATTATGAACATAATAAACTAGAAGGTCTTCAACTATGCATAGGCTACATTAAGTTGAGTATTGATATCAATGATTTATTTTGGTTTTGCCTATAAATTTTTGTGTTTTTATGAAAAATACCTACCTGATAGAAGCAAATATGCGTACAACTGTCTACCTGAAACGCCTAACTCAATATTTGTGAACTCATTCAGATTTTAGAAACAATTTCTCAAAAATATGCTTCGATCATTAGGGCTGTCGTATCCTGCGTCTCAATGGAAATTATTACCAAATGTTATGCATGTCTTTTTGAAACAAGATCTCGTTTAAAAATCATTTTAAGGTTCAAAGTCCAGGGAAAGCAGGGCATGGAATACGATTGACCCTTAACAGGCAGTTTATTAGCACCAAATGCGGATTAAAGATTTTCCAGATTTACTTGAAGAAGTCCTGATGGACCTTTATTAGTCCTATAGGAAGCAGTATGAAATTGAAATTGCTTCTCTTTTCAGGATATTATGTTTTCTGAAGCATCACATTGGCTATAGCTAAATTTCCCGAAAGATTATACTTGGTGCAAAGTCAAAAAGGATCAAGTCAAGTCCTGACTTATCAGGGTTGTATTCTGCACATGATATTACAGTATATATACAAAGCATGCCGTCATTGACATATCACCAACATTTTGCCACACTCACTTCTGTTGCCAAAAATTATGTTTCAGCATGTCAATTTGCTGTTATCCTTGAATAAGACATGTAGATAATGTGACTGTACTTGTTTCAATTTCCTTTATTGACAAATGTTTCTTTGATTCCAAATCTTTGTTAATACTGACAAAATGTACTCTGCACAATCTTCACATTCCTTGGAACTGCTGAAGCAAATATGAAGATCTATCAGGATGGTCTGTACTGTTCAGTGTCTGGGAGCCAAGAGAGGGAAATACACATCTGAAGATCCCACAATCCTTTGCAGACTGCAGTGCCACATGTGGCATATATTGTCATTAACACACTGCCTCGTGCTGCCCTCTGTGGATACCACAACTGCTACATTCTCCCCTTCTTCGTATGGCATCAAGTTATGTGGTGGAGAATAAGACTTTCAGGGGCAGCACAAGTGCAAATGTCGCTTGAATTTGATGGCACAGAGATGACTTGTTGTCCTGGATGATGATATTCCCTCAGGTGTTGGTTGATGTCAGAGATGCCCCATAAAGATGGATGTCAACAACAAGATGTACTCCGGATGATGGATTGATGGTGGAAACTATCTTCTTCCTCTTTTAGGATAGTAATTCACTTCATGATGTAGATCTTCTCTTGGTTTGATTTTACTACTGTGGACTATTTATCTATGGTTGCGGTTCCTGAAAGGAACCAAAAGGAGGAGAACCTGGAGTTCTCTATTATTCTGCAAGCCTGTCTAGGTGGCAGCCACATGCTCATATGCATGGTACAAGGACAGTACCTTAGCATAAAATACACAGGCCACCAACCAGACAAAATCTTGACACAGCTGAGGAACTTCAGTGAGGAGGTGGTCTGTCTACGTGGCAACCATGGACAAAGATACGACAGACTATCTTTGTCCTGTCCCTTTTGGGCGGTTGCTGAAGAGTTTGCACTTCATGTGAAGACACTCTGCTTGGTTAAAGCAGGTATCTCCAGCATCAGTTGTCGAAGTGCCAAACTGCACCTTGGTCTGGTCACAGAATCCTTCCCTCGGGGTTGGCGTCTCATCAGGTGGTCAGTCAATTTTCAGGCAAACAGACGACCCAAACAGAATATCTGGATCAGGTGGTCTTGGAGAATCTTGAAGCAAGACAACAGCTTCTAACACACCCACCATTCTCTTGGGCTTCAATGTAGACCATGTTTGGTAGTGTGGAAAGTATACACAAGATTGTGATGAGTCAGCATCTTTCGGCAAATCCTGGATGAGGTGCCTCCAAATTACGGAGGCTAGAGTTGACAGACCATCATCCACACAGGATAGCAAATGAGATGATCCAGAGTGATGAACTGTTGAAGCTGCTGCACAATTTGAAGTTTTGCATGTCTCCATCAGGGTAAAGGAAGGTCGTTGGAGAGGATACTTTCTAGTGAAGTGCTGGTCAGGCATCCAAAACAACAGATGTAACGCTGTAGACCAATCCACTGCATCAGCAACAAGTTCCATTCCATTGCCCTTCTCCCTCTCCAAATTTTGGCAGATGTCATTGTCATGTGCTGTTGAGGGGCAACGTTCTTTGGAGACAGGTGGCACAACGATGATGATGTCTGTCTTGGAGATTGAAGATGCTGTCTGTTGATGATTTTCAGAACCATAGACAGGAGACAATGGGTGTGGATGCTGGATGGTCTGTTTACCATCAGTTTCCACCAGACGGAAACTAGAGTCACTTACAACTGCTTGCACCAGACCATCTTGCAAATGCAGGTCTTTTTTGCAGCTGGATTGATTCTCACTGGTCACCCTCATGGTTGGCGTAGCAGTAGACTGGGTGACAGGGAGATCAGTCACTTCAACAGCTGTTTCACTTCTTAGCTTTGCAGGGCCAGTGGTCATGCAGAGGGTCGTCTCCAACTTGTCACAGGACCTCTGCTGATTGGGACCAATTGAGTGCTGTTGTCCAGTTGCCAAAGATGGATCAGTTGAGTAGGCAGAAGGAGAGTTTTCAGACCTCATAACTGGAACCGTTGCTTTGGCTGTTGAAAGTCGATTTGTCTCATGCTTCAGGGGGTCACAGCTGACCAACTGCAATGTTGTTTCTTGGTGACAGGATGGACGGCCATCAGTGACAGATAGCTTGGCCGTATCCCCTGGGTTAACCTGGGTACCCAAACCAGCATTTTCTGTCACCATGACTTGTAGATTGCAGGCAGACAATGTTGAAGGCAGAATTGCAGTACATGAAATAAAGTCACTGACCGTCTTTACTTCATCACACACAGTAGCTGCCCCCGAATTGATGCAATCCCTCGCTGGACCTGGAATCACAAGTTGATGACGTGTTTGCCTGTGCTTGGAGGCAGCCAAATTATCAGCAGGGACAGTAGTACCAGTCAGATCCTCAAAAGAAGGTGTGGCTCTGGAACCGGTACTCTGTCCTGCCAGATCAGTGCGGCTGCTGAACTTAGCCACAGACCTTGATGACTTTTCTTTCCGAGATGTCTTGGAGTCATTATGGGTCCTTTCCTCAGATATTTGAGATGAGGCTTTCTTCGAGTGGCGTAATAAGCGTTGTTGCTCGGAGCTGGCTTTCAAAGTCTCATACTGTGCCAACAGCGAGGTGACCCTGACTGCATATCTAGCTTCAAAATCTAGCCAGTTTTTTCTTTGACAATGCAGATGGTTTTCAAAGTCTAACCATTTTATTTGCTGTTGGTGACGCTCTCCTCGACAATGGCGATACAACTCTGGCTGATTCTTTTCCAAGAGGTCCCACACCTTCTCCTGACTTTGTCGCTTTACTTCATGCTGCCTCTTTTCCTCCTGCTTCTGCTGCCAATACAGCAGCTCTTGGTCATGTTGGCCATTCAGCTCACGCAGTTCTGCCACCATTTCTTTCTGCTGCTGTCTTGAGGAAGTACGAGGCTTCATTCTGATGGCCAGTGGCGTATTTAGGGGGGGGGGCCATTGGGCCATGGCCCCCCCTCAGGCCAAAAATTAACATGGAAGAGATAGGAAAAGCCGCGGGGTGCCCCGTATTCACCCCATATATTGGCCCCCCCCTCAGGCCACTTCTAGATACGCCCCTGCTGATGGCACACCAGAGACAGTGACTTGAACCTGGACAAAATCTGCCAATGATCTGAACAGCTACCCTGGTACACCACCAGCTACTCAGCTAGAAAGCTAAGTGCCAGTTATACACGGGGCAACCATCGCAGACAATCCACAATCACAAAGTATATTTTGTCCTTGACTCTCCCCTTGGCAAAACAAGATAAGTGTTCCCCAGCTGCTTGAAGCAGCACGTTTGTAACAACTTAAGATGATCCAGAGTTAAAGAGTCAATCCAAGCCTGAGCACTATAGGACACCGCAAGAGTGAAATAGATTTGGTAACAACTCAAAGAATGGAACAATATATGCTCAAATTAAAGGATTCCCTCGGCTAACTTGCAATTAATGCCGGCAGCAGAGGCCTCCTAAAAAATGAACCAGAACTTTCTGTGAAATGACGCAGAAACCACAGACAAAACTGAGAAAACTGTATCACCAATGATCCCGGCCAGCTATTTGTTACTCAGCAAATGAATGCGAGCCACTGTAGCCTACAGAGGATACATGACAACTCAGAAAACCACAATTGAGCAACTGAGAGACGAACCTTCAAAAACAAATGCAGACAGTGAAAGTTGGGAGACCACTGCCAGCAAGTCCAGCGACAAGAGCAGTGTACCACCCACTACTAACACTGAAAGCAAGTCGTAACAGAAACAATCAAATGATCAACCAGAACGAATCGTAGACAAAATAACTAAGAAACCTAATGAATCTACGTTGTCAGCAAAATCAGACTTCACCTTGCAAACAGTCAGAATGAGGGAACCATGCACTACCAACTAAGGAAACTCAAAAGTTTCCATAGTAGATTACATGTATCTCCACTCAAAGAGGCTGAACAGCTATACAATACCACCAAACAAGCTGACAAGTCTATGAATACAAATCTAGGATCTTGACTGCAGTTGAAAACACTAGAAAGTTCAATGGGAGCTCTAAAGACTGAAGCATAGAAACCTTTGACAAACTAATCAAAGTGTTCAACCAGAAAAATCCAACAAAATGCAAGAAAATGCATAAAACAAATATGGTCTCAGTTTGTATCTCACTTAAGATCACCTGCCAGAACACAATGCGGCTTCAATGTTAACACAAAGTTCCCACAAAGTTATCCAGCAGGCAACCAAGTGTCCACACAGAAACGAGAGTAAATGCAAAACTAATTTCTCACTACGTTAATTTAAGAAATACCACAAAAGGTCACCAATGCCTCTGTATGTACCACACTTAAAATGTGTCTGAAAGTCACAGTGTACAAAGTACAAAGTTATCAACCAGACAATCAAGTATTCCACACAGAAGCAAAAGTAACACACCTCTGTCTCACAACTTAATCTGCCGAAAATATAACAAAATGTCACAAGTGCTGCAGTGTGTCCCACTCACAGTTATCAAACAATAACCTTAAGTGCCCACACTAGAACAAAAGTAACAAATCTCACAAAATAAATAAATCAAAAGACAGTTGCGAATGCCTCTGTATGTACCACACTCAAAATTATCAAGTGCAACACACTAAAGCAAAAAGCAACAAAACAATACACCTCACTCTCCCCTGTTAAAAAAACTGAATGAGAGAATGAAAGAAAACAATATGATTATGGCAGAAGAATAGAGCTCAGTTGAAGGTAAGTTCTCAAAAAATACTCCAAACCTTAACAAATGCTAATCTTGCCAAGTACAACTATGAAAACAACGCCTCAGAAATGTGAGAAAACATCTCCAACATGTGAGACAAATAGTTAACAACAAAGTGAAATATTATACTGAATCTGCACAGAAAAATTAAACTATGAAAATTAAATAACACAAAATATCTATGCAGAAAATTACTTCACAACTGGCTCCTCTAAACTCCAAAGAGAAGACAAAAGTTCAGCTGAGCAAACTCACAGCCAAACAGAGAAACTCTCATGCACTGTCACAAGCCTATGACAGCAAGAAACAAAAGCCCAAATGACTAACCTTAAGTCAAACTCAAGCTTGATGAAATGCTCAACCACTCCCAGTTAGAGTGAACGAGCAGAAAATAATAATGCTCAGGGCGCTTCCGATTTGTTCTGACACCAATGAAGCAAATATGAAGTTCTATCAGGATGGTCTGTACTGTTCAGTGTCTGGGAGCCAAGAGAGGGAAATACACATCTGAAGATCCCACAATCCTTTGCTGACTGCAGTGCCACATGTGGCATATATTGTCATTAACACACTGCCTCGTGCTGCCCTCTGTGGATACCACAACTGCTACACTGCTATATATTTTGCAACTTGAAGAATGAGTCTTTTTTCCAGGATTATAGGCATCTTCTGCAATGAAGTAAGAGTTCAAAATTAAGTTTAAATGTTGTTTTTCCACGGAGATTGTTCTGGTGCTCGATCAATTTACATTTCTTTTTAAACTGCATTGGTATTCCATTTGAAACAAATTGTTTTAGCTCATGTGTTAATAAACTGCATCAAATGGTGTATTTAGATTGAACGCTTCCCGCAATAGAAGTTCATTTTCTGTTTAATGTGTTACCCAAGGTATTCCATTTGAAACTAATTGTTTTAGCTCATGTGTTAATTAACTGCATCAAATGGTGTACTTCAGACTGAACGCTTCACGCAATGGAAGTTAAATTTCTGGTTATTGTGCAACCCAAGTTACCCAACTTGGTGGCCAAGAAAGAATAATATTAGCAAAACTTGTTGGGTTTCTTCATTTGGAAATTGTATGGTTTCTAAAAAATATTACATTGCACAAGTAGGGCATAAAACCTTTGGTTACCATGGGCTTCAGTTTGGAAACTTTTTATAAAGTTTGCGCTCTGAAATTGTGATGGCTATCAGTTCCATAAGCCACTCTCATAAAGTTTGCTTTAAATTATCCTTCCCTCCGCATCCTTAAAAGCAATTCTGTCTCATGGACAGAGGGCTACAGAAGCTATAGCTACTATACTGTATACATGCCATTACTGTTATAGTGTATGTACTTGAAAATTGTATTGATCCAATATGAATTGTTTTAACATATATTTGTAAATTGCTGATTTTGGAACTGCTATGCAGGATGAAAGTTGTAAGTTGTAAGGTCAGCACTCAATTGCAGATTTTCAAGATATACTTTTTGTATTGTTTGTTTAAACGGGTCATAAAAAGCTGCAGCTATGAAATCATATTAAATTTCTATAATTCTGTTGCAATGCAACTGATCTTATTTGATAATTTGAGGTAAAATTCCTATTGCTTGTATGTAGATATTGTTTGTTTAATTCTCTTTGTGACAATATTCAATCATCACAATAACACCAAGGAAGACAAAGGATTGCATGGTCAAATTATCTCTGCTTATTTTGACAAATACTTGCAATTTGGGCTTCAGGAGCCTTGCTCCTTTTCCTATGTGGGTAATAGCAGACTAGAATTATCACAGAAAAGTGGCAGTTTTTATCAGGATCAATTTGTCATTCCTGGTGGATGAGACCAGTTACTGGTGATTGCTGTGAGTCCCAGTGATCCTTCACTGATGTTGCTTGACAACAGATGTTGTGTCCGTAGGACGCAATCCTTCTTTGTCTTCCCCTTAAATGTCTTGTTGACCTTCAGAATCATTTCGCCTATCTATTTTCATTTTGGGAGCTAAGACATACACAGACATGAAAATAAGTATATGCAATACAATGTATATGCTA
This sequence comes from Platynereis dumerilii, assembly GCA_026936325.1. Taxonomy (NCBI): domain Eukaryota; kingdom Metazoa; phylum Annelida; class Polychaeta; order Phyllodocida; family Nereididae; genus Platynereis; species Platynereis dumerilii. Next base: position 115,672,154 of record JAPTHN010000001.1, read on the forward strand.
AGATGCAATGCCATATTCATTTTGAGGTGACACTTCATGCATCTGTTAATACATTTGTGTTGAGCACTCACCTTTAAAACTGCTGTAACTTAATCTTCTTTACCAAGGGGCTGTCCTTGATGGATCTGGCAAACCGCAAATTTCCACAAATTGATTATGATCTAGTGCAGTGTTATTCATCAGTGTCTTGTTTCTGCAAGATCAGATAATTAATGCACAAAAACATTAGTTTGATTGCACAACGCAGTTTAATTAACAGAGTCAGTTTATATTATGTGCACATCCGCCTTGTCATTACAGAATATCATCAATGTCATTGAAATGATTCATTTCAGCAGATAACAGGTTTGGTTGGGTTTCTTTAGATAGAAATACAAAATATTGTCATAGCATGAAAGGGTTACTTGGCACATGGATTAGATATTGTAAATGCATTTTAAAATGTGGTACACTTTGACAAAAAAGATTCAGATATGACACTATAATCGCTAAGTATAACACCGTCATGTTCTTAATTTCATTATCTTTACAGATGCACATTATTGGGTGCAAATAAAGAATTTGAAACACTCAAACAAAATGACAGATTGAAAAACATATAAATTCTAAAAAATCAGCACTTAGATTCTATACAAATCAGAACGTGAAACCTGCAGTGTTGCTCCTGAAAACAAAAACAGGGTGACAAGGAAGTAACCTTGTCTTTCAAGCTGTAATCTCCTCAGTGGGATATTCAGCTGTGTGAAGACAAAAGCCATGAGAATTACACACAACAACCTTATTTAATTAGCTAAGTATTTTATTGCCGGCAGCTGTTACATGAAGCCTTGGTTCTGAAGTGCAAGACAAAAAAGTGTACAAAAAACAGCATGGAGAATATTTGGTCATCAAGTTTTTATGTCCTACCCCTAATATATTATATAGATATCACTGGCCCAAGTTGTGCCAATTAACCTACTTTTAAATGTCCAATGTAATCTCCCAATAATAGTCAGATTGTTTTGAAACTTCCCTCTATTATGCAACATCTGATAACGGATAATAAGAATGCTTATTACAATTTTGAATTTTTGGCAACCTAAGCAAAAGTGACAGAAGGGAGAAATAACTCAACTTATATTATGCCGATCTCTCATTTTACTAAAATTGGCGTGAGACACTTTCATTTTGAAGCCTTGTCAGCATTCACTAAAAGAATCGATGATTGTCATGACATATGAGAATTCTTCTCAAAAGGTATATACTGTATACCTCAATAAGTTAAGAATTGACACACTTTAGACCATCAGCTATTGAACTTCATAAAACATTGAGTCAATGTTATAAAAACATTTAAAAACCAGAGCGACATTTTTAAATGGATTTTTAAATGTTTTCAATGTTTTTTTATGTCAGAGTGCTTGCTGGTTTGGCTCTCAATTGGAGAAATAACATGTGCCTAAACCTGTAACACACAATGATAAGGACATCAAACAATATGCTGAACATTACATTGCCTACCAAATGCATTTTGAACAGATAAAAGTATTTATATCTAGGGTCCTAGTAACCAATCTCTGACATAATAATAATGAAGACATTGTGCAGTGTGCATTATTTAAGCTCGACTAACAAGTAAATCTGAAACATTGAGGAATTTTTCATGTGCCTACAATTAAAACCATGGTTTGGGCAGACCTTTAAAGTGGGTATGATTTGTCAATTTTAGCATGTAACCGGCAGCCCTTTTCCTGAAGGACAGTCAATTTTAGCAATGCTGTAGCCTAATATTATTATAATGTAGTCCATTGCAGTCCAATCAAATACCTGATTTATTAGACAAACATAATGTTGTATTCTACACATTATTCAGTTCAAGTTGATGTACAACACTTGCACTTCTGATGAAATTAATAATCGGTGATCCACCATGAACCATTATCGGTTTCTTGCAGGTTAAGATATGCCAAAGATGTGCCTGGAAGACCTTACTTAGTGTGAGTAGCCCAGTGTGAAGGACAGTAAACAACCTTGCAAGAAGCCTCTTTTGTGTCCAAATGAATGACCACCAGATGCGACCCTCCCTACACTTGTAACACCTTTGGGGAGATTCATTTAACTCACTTTTAGTCGGATGTCATAGCCTTGAAGGAAAACTGTGTTAAGTTTTACTCTGAAGGTACATTTTTAAAATATTTGAAAGTCACTTTCACGGGATAAAAAAGCAGCCCTTGACAACAGAAGCACTGACTGTAGTTAGACAGATGTTGTTTGACATTTTACGATGAGAAACAATGGCATAGACAACAATTCCATCATGACAAGTTAAACGAACTTGTATTTGGTTTCAGCCGATTTCCCATACTTCATCTCAGATATGTTCTTGTGTGTTGTTGTTGATGAACCTGTTTGGCACTCCTAATAAGTGTATAGCAGCTTACTCTAGGCTACAGGAAGCAAGAAAAATACATATGCACACATTTGCAGTGAGTAATGTACTCGTGAAAGAGGATTGACCATGTGCTACAGTCATAAGCAGATGCATAAGAGAGATTGCATCCAGGGGTCTGGATGGAAAACCTTATTGAGTGTGAATAGACCAGCTTGGCTGTTTTCCTCCTGAAATGCTCCTTGTGTAGTACATTCCCATGTTTTGACTGCCTCGCTGAAAGGAGCTTATAAAAAAACTATACTCTGGACTATGGACATCCAGTATTTTAACGACTTACGAACAATCCAGTTTGAAGAAAGTTTAGGCTATAAATACACATAATAGAGCTTTTTTTCCTAGCGATTTTGAGCTGTAATCACCTGAAATTCCGATTATGGACACTAAGAGGATTTCTGGCCACTTAGAAAAACAGTGTAAAACAAGCAAACATTCGAACAGTTTCATATGATAACTGTCAAAACTGATAATTAAACGAGATTGTGCTAACTGTGATACCTCTTTTCAACAATACACCATTTTTCCAGATGTAACTGTCTAAAATAGAAACCAACAACTTAAAACTGTGACAGTCCACTTCAGGCGACTAAAGACATTTTTGAGATTATGGAGATTTACAACTGTCAATGCCTTAGGAAAAAAAGCTCTACTAGATCTTAAAGTTGAGAACATTTTCTAAAGTCGATGTGAGCCAGGGTTTCAAAAGCGTCTAGAGATGAAAACTGTTTTGATAATGAACATAATAAACTTTAAGATCGTCTGCTATGTAGCCCTTACATTATATTTCATGTTGATATTGATGATTTAATTTATTTGGGCCATGCAATTTAGTATTGTCATGAAATTACCTGCCAGATTCACTCACAACTGTCCACCTGAAGTTCTGAACTCAATATTGTCAACTCATTCAGATACTAGAAACATTTTTTCAAAGATCATGTTTCAGACATTAGGGCTATCATTTTCAGGTCTCAATGGAAATTATTGGCAAATACTATTCATGTCACTTTGAAATACACGTAAGATCTCATTATATTAAGATTCTGAGTACAAAGCAGGGCATTGAATTCAACTGACCCTTAACAGGCAGTTGATTGGCACCAAATGCAGATGAACAATTTCCTAGATTGCCCTGCAGGTAGATGTCCAGGTGGACATATATTTTTTTTCCCCAATTTGACACATTCACGCATGCTAGTCAGCGCACATGCACATTCATAATTACGTGTGTGTATTCGTTCACTATCACATGTGTATGTGCTTTTACTATCATGTGTGCATCTGCATCCAAACGCACGTGTGTATGTGCGATCATATGAATGCAAATTTTTCATCTTATGGGAGCACCTATATGCCAATTATTGCAAGCGTACTGATTAAAAAGATTTCAACTTCACACTTTCTTCATGTAGAGCCAAATTGATCCTGGAGTTTACTTCAATGCAAATCACTGTTAACTAATTGCTCTAAGCACTGTGATACAATGCCCTGTATCAGCCCTAAAATGCGCTTAATTTCATACCCACAAATGCGCTGGATGTCACATCCACAAATGCGCTGGGTTTCATACCCACATATGCGCTGGGTTTCACGTCCACCTAGACTAATCCTTTTAGCGCATGGCTGTGTAAGTGCCAATGAGCGCTTATTTTGTAGGGGTGTATGTGGGCGTGATGACATACCCACAACTTAATATTATCGGCGCGTGCGAGTTTTTGCACATCCACGGGTGTGCATGTGTGAAAATTATCATACACACTTTTGTGAAAGTTGTGTATGTGCCAGTGAAGCAGGCGTTTATGTGCCAAATAATGAAAAATATATACCTCAGGTTCATATTTTTAAGTTCTAGGAAGCTGTTTGAAATTTGAGTCACACCTAATTACAGGATATTATATTTCTGAAGCATCTGTTTGAAAATGCTTGCAAAATGGTAATGAACTCCCAGTAAACACTTAACCTCAATAATCAACAGTGGAATATATATATCAATCTTATCGGTCTAATGAGTCACATATATTTCTTAAAAGAAATAATCGAATTGAATAAAATGACCAGTGTCCTTCAATGTCTAAGTGAAGCAGCCGCTGTTGGCACTCACCCCCTTTCAACTTGAAACTGTGTCCTTGAGTAAAACCGGAATTCTGTTTAGTGGTTTTCCAATTATGTAACTGTCTGAAATAATGAAAATTACAGATCTACACCTTGAACTGTTTGAGTGTTTGATGCAAGGCAATCGGAATGTATCTAAAAGGGCAATGATTAAATAAAGTATGGCGTAGACAGGTTCTCCGATGATATAGAGAGTGTGTGCTTTAAAACATGTTCTGGAATTTTGAAATTCACTTTTTTTCCTTATAGTTTATTTAGCAATCTTTATTTATTACAAAATTGTTCATAGTATTTAACTGTTTCACTTCATGTAATGGTCATGTATGCAGTGATGGAAATGGAAAATTTTCGTCGGAGGAGCTCTCGGCTCTTGCGGCAGCGGCTCGCCATTCCAAATTTTTAAAATGGAAGAATTCTGCCACTAGAGCATAATTTTGGCTTAAAATACCATGAGGACTGAAAAAGTAACATGATAATTGCAATTTCACCACTGATCATTGGGGGAGCTTTAGCAGGGTACAGCTCCCCCTGTTTTTTGGTCAAGGGAGCTCAGCTCCCCCGAGCTCCCCCCCCCCATTTCCATCACTGGATGTATGTCAACCGATTATGCCTAAATAATAACAACGTTGGTGACCTGCCTTTTTTCATCTTTATGAAAAAATCATATTTTGGTTAATTTTCATGAAATTCGAAATTTGTATTGCAATGTAACTATCATGTAAATGGTACCAGAATTAAACTTTCACCACATTTTCTCCTATTTTGAAAGAATATGAGATTAAACAATAACATATTTAGCGACAATATTGACAACAATAATTACCTGATGTAGGCCAACAATAGTGTATTGGATTGTCTTTTCCTGGTAGAGATCTGCCAAAGATGTGTCAGAAAGACCTTACTGCCAGTGGTTCAGTGTGAAGGACATTTTAAAACCAGCTTCACAAGATGCTTCTTGTGTGTCCATATGAATGACCGCCTGGTGTGACCTTCCACTTACCGCCACCGGAAGATCCCTCCAATGCACATTCAGTTTGATGTCAAGTTTGAAGTTTCAATTAGATGGCTTGGACAATGGACATGTATATAAATATAGGTTTTTATGCAAACAACTTTGCAGTGTTTACAAAAAACACGAATATTCATGGCTTAAAAAAATGATATATCATTATCCCATTCTTGATGTTATAGAATCTTTTTTTGTTAGACCAACTCATTAGAATTATTCACAATTAAATTGAAGATGTGTATCTGAGAGGGATTACATTTCATGGAGTTGAAGAAATCAATCCCCCACGCAATGATTTTTATCTTTCCACATATGTCTGCCACAAAAGTTTGTTAGACAAGAATTTTACTTTGAAAACGTACAAATATGTATTCCAAGAAAAGGTTTTTCCAAATTTTAGAGAAGGACTGATCATACTCATAAGTGGATGAAAGAAGATTGATCATTTCCAAAAATAGAATCTATGGTTCTTCTTAATTGCCAAGCAAAGATGGAGTGGGTAATTTCCTGTAGATACCAGTCTGCAAGTTGGTTACATCACTTGTTTCCAGGTCTTGTTTTGTTTCTCCAGGTCTTTTTTTTTGCATGATAATTGGGGATGTGGTGTAGGTTAGGAATAATGTCTTCACAATATCTGCAATGGGTTAATATTCTAGCAAAATTTTTCAAACAACACCACAACCATGCTCCATAAATTAGAAAGAGCTTCACTGGAAAACAGATATTATGTTTCCAGTGTTTTCCCCTGTTTAAATTTAAAAAAAAAACGTTTGACTTGACTTTGACTTAGACCAAACAGATGGAAGGACTTTCTCGTGAGAGTTTGACAATTTGACAAATCCTTTTTTTTTTGTCCTTTTTCGATAATTACGAAACTCTTGTTTAGAAAGACAGGGCATTTTTGATTTTCAGAGGATGGCACACAGACATGAGATTTTGATCAATTTTGAAAAGGAAAAGAGAAAGACAATCTATGTTTTCTTTTTGATTGCCAAGAAGGAGCTGATAATTTCCTGAAGATTCAAGATGCTAGTCTGAAAGTCGGCTATACCTCTTGTCTGAAGTCTGCTGTTAAATCTTATATTCTTCCTGGAATTGCCAGATTGATAGCCGGCCTCCTTTTTTTAAAGACGTAACTTGGAAACCACAGAAATTCAAAGAGGCCATGCAACTTGTTTTCTTGTTTCATGCTTTTGCAATAGGTCTATCTCCATATGGGGATTACGACAGGTATTATCGGTAGGTGGCACTACAATAAGGGGGGAGGGCTATTTTTGTCTTGGGGAAGCCCACCAAATGACATGTTTTCTGGTTTGTTTGCAAAGTAAGTGAAATCCTGTGACCAACAGTTAATAATAATCTGGTTGTTAACAAGTTACTATTCCCTAATCTTTATTGATAACAACACACTTTTCTGTTGAACTGCTGTTTTGAGAACATAATCAATACTGCGTAGCAGACAGTAATTTAACAAACACACTCATTAAGTTAGACTCCATGGACTGGTCAACAACACCAATCACCTTGTTGAAAGGCAAAGGGGATTACATCGAAGCTCCTATTGCTTGGAGACACCACCTGTACGTAAATTCAGAACTACAAATGGAGACAGACCCATTGTAGACAGATATTTGGTATAAAGACGAAATTGCAACACGTGGTTTTTCTGAATTTTAAACAAAATTGAAAACAGAAATTCAATGTCAATGTAATTTTAGTTGATACACCTCCAGTCAGCATGATTAAATCAACGAATTCAGAATCCTGTATGCTTAAATATTCCTAATAGTTAAAAACATAATTTGACAAATATGGCTCGCCTGTAGCGACAATGATTTATTGCCATCATGTTATTAGTCTCATATTCCGCCCCCTTGTTATATAGGACTCTTTTTCTTTGTTGGATTGTCAACATCTAATCAGTTTGCTAAATGGAAAACTTATCACTCAAGCGATAAAAAAAATTGGATTACTTAATCATTGAAATCAATTTATAAATTGCCTCACACTGACAACATGTTTCAATGTATGAAAACCTTGCATGTTATATTTTCTATGAATCATTACTAACATGGCAGCTTAACTTTATTAGCTTTCATGAAAACTTGAATTATTGAATGTTGTATTTTCCATGGAAAGGGTACCTTTTTCTCATAAAACTCTGAATTTTCATTCTACCTGACTTTCAACACTTTTGATTTCAGGCTTGCTGTCATCTTCTAATAGCCTTATTGTGCTATAAATACCAGCATCAAACTATGCAGGAACCAATCTTTCTTGGTAAAAACAAAATGTCTCTGACATTTTTGCCCAGCATTTGTCATTATGTCTTGATATACAAGAATTCAATTCAACAGTCATCCTCTCAATAGTTTTCGCCTTGGTAACAGGAATTTACTAGCACAGCTAACTAAGAATTTGCCCAGCAACTAATACTTACTGTGTATGGGTCTTCATTGACCTTCTCATCATTATGATGATTCTGGGAATTTGTTTTGAGGGTTTTACGTAACCAAAGTTAATGTAACTCTACTAACACGTATTACGAAAACAATTTTCCAGGTATATAGTCTCCATGGTAATGGTATAATGGTGAGAGTATTGATCTGTCTTGTACACTTGAGGACATGGGTTCGAGCCCCACTCCAGCTAGCTTTTAAGTTTACAGAGCGTTGAATCAATGTTTTTAAAAATGTCTAAAAACCAAAATTAACATTTTAATATTAGAGTGCTTGCTGGTATTACAAAACTGATCGATATGATTGCAGTTCAGTATGGTGTGCACTGGAGAGCAGATTTATCTGGAATTCTATAATAAGAGATGGACAATATTCACAAGATTTCTGATGTTGGCTGTCTGAGAACATCAGCTATCAAAATGAGTGGTCAATTTGTCACGGGTGTAATATATTTCTGGTTAACAAGTAGAAATATTAATAAATGTCAAATATAACATAATGATATATGTTGTTGTAAATTGTTTCAGCTATGCATGGATCCATTTTTGCACCAGACTATCTGAGAATAATTGAATGAAAGTATTGTTTGGAGAAGTGTTTGGCATATTCACCCCAAAAGAAGTATGAGAGAGCAAATAATGACTGATAATTTGTCTGGATTAATTTACTGCCTTAGGCAAAGTACACAGAAAGCTTCATCCATCAAGAGAGACTGTTCCTGCCTCAAGCTTAAGGGTGAGGAAAACAAGACCAGCATAATGGCTGATAATATAGATATATAGATAGATAGATAGATAGATAGATAGATAGATAGATAGATAGATAGATAGATAGATAGATAGATAGATAGATAGATAGATAGATAAAATAGATAGATAGATAGATAGATAGGTAGGTAGGTAGGTAGGTAGGTAGGTAGGTAGATAGATAGATAGATAGATAGATAGATAGATAGATAGATAGATAGATAGATAGATATGGATAGGGAGAATGTAGATAGATAGACAGATAGATAGACAGATAGATGGATAGATAGATGGATAGATAGATAGATAGATAGATAGATAGATAGATAGATAGATAGATAGATAGATAGATAGATAGATAGATAGATAGATAGATAGATAGATAGATAGATAGATAGATAAATCTGTTAATAAATAGATATCCATCACTGTTATTAAAAAGAGGGACCATGCAAATGAGTGTGCATGAATGGATCTAGTAGGGGGAACGGGGGCACATTGGGACGCTTTTAGCGTCTACTAATTTTGCTCAATGTTGAAAGCACTGAAGAACTCAGAAGTTTGCATGAATATCACCCATACTATTGAGCTTAAATGCAAGGCATAATAAACTAGACTGCACCTACCCTTTTGCAGCCAGAGAGTCGTAAATATGACTGTCCCAATGTGCCCCGGCGTGGCACAGCCGGGGCACATTGGGACATCAATTAAAAAATCATTTTAACACTCCATGTGCAATAGATATCATATATAAGTAGTGTGTAAGACAATATACAGTGCATTTTAAACACCTTGTAGTGCCAATGGTTCATAACTTTAAACAATTTTAAACATTTAACATAAACTCTCCTGGGTGCGGACATCTATGTAAGTAACACACAGTGCTTTGCGACAAATTTTTTCACAGAGCATGGTAATCCACTATACCTCTATTCACTGTTGCCTGAACACCTGTTGTGTGCTGTCCCAGGTCATTCAGTTGCCTTGGACACTTAAATTCTGCCATATTAAGTGCGTCCTTATGTGCCCCGAATTCACTGTCCCAATGAGCCCCGATATAACTTTTACAACAAAATGCTAATTTCTCGGGCACCAGTGAGTGTGTTTATCATGATAGCAATTCATAACTGTTTGTTACGATATATAAAATTCATACTAGCACTGAGAAAGCCTCATTGTTCATGGTTTGTCCACAGAATGGTTCGAATTGAACCCGTCCATATTTACTTTTGTAGTAGGAAAACAAACATTTGCTCGCCATACTTCTGCATGTGGCTGTAATTTGTCTATAACACCATGGAAACATCAGGATGTGGAATTACAAGATATGATGGCACTACCATATCATATACCTTACCAGGATCCAAGAAAACCCCACCGTCCCACAGTGCCCCGCGTCCCAATGTGCCCCCGTTCCCCCTACCTCCATACTCCATGGTATATCTAACTGTGTCATTATGCGTCTGCCTTTCTAAAGGTAAAAATGAAATATTCCGAACTAATACAGTCTGCCATAGTTCTACAGACATAATTGAAAAAAATAAAACAAGATGTAATTCTTATTTTATAAAGAATTTTCTTGTTAGTTTTATTGTTAAAATCATTATTGTAATGCATACGGGAAATTTGAAAATAAATATGTATACTCTATCTGTCTCAGTTTTCTTGCAAAATGGGCTTAGGCCATTTAGGTGCAAGAATGTATTCATTAATTGGACGTGCAATTCAAAAGCTTTTTTCCAAATACAAACTTTTCAACAAGCCTAGATTGATTATATTTTCTCTGCCGTATCCAATTCGGTGCATTCAGCCACAAACTTTATTTCCCCAGAATGGAATGATGTTGTATTTAGACAAGGTACCGCTAAAAAAGGAAATCTTTGTCGTAGCAGTTCCAATGAAGCTGCGCGTTCACATTTCATGCACGCAGTGTTTTGGTTAATGGTATTGACAGGCTACTCAGGCTAATGACACTACAAGTATTTGTAAATGTAACTTTGACAAAGTTTGTTAGCAGAAGCCTAACATGGAAACATTCTTAAATAAAACCCTAAGATGGAATCATTTCCGTTAGAGACTTTGATGTGTGTAATCAGCTGGAATGAACTGATTTATGCTAGCCTTCAACCATCTTCGGATTTTTATAATTGAATTTATTTGAAAAACATGCAAGTTGCAAAATGGCCAATATAATATGCATATAATACAGATTGACAACAATGCTGCTGATTGAAGAGTGCTGTGGTGTCAATGTCTCCAATGTTCCTGAGATGTAACATTTTGACTAAAGATTACGTGCCACTCTTTCCAAAATTATTTAGGACATATTTCCGGCCTTCTCCTGATAATAGCTGGCAGGATCTGTCATACCACACTGACAACATGATCTTGACACGTGCAAAAAATTGCAAGATAGTCATGAAAGTTAAATTTATTCAATCAGTACAGACCAACAAGGTTAAAACAGAAATTCACTTTTTAGTATATCAAAATTATCCTTTATGAGAGTTGGTCTTCTTTGAATAACCCATTGATATGATAAAGCGATTTTCGTTACCTTCACCGGTAAGCCAATGAACTCAGGAGGGTGACAATTCTTTATCAGTTGGTGTCTGGGGGAAAAGCATGACCTCAGTTATAGGAAGATGGGATAATTGATACAACAAAGTTTCAAGACCTACCACTTATTTCATAGCTGAATATTGAATGTGCATGTATTAAACAAAGTAGGCCTACTTGCTGTAGGTCAGTGAGTGTGTTGGCACATGGGCAGATGCGGCCTCACATTCATTCCAGCTAGCAACTAATGTTAATAAAACGTTCAATCAATGTTATAAAAACGTTTAAAACCAAAAGTAACAAATTTGTATGTTTCTTTAAAAATTAGAGTGCTTGCTGGGATCACTCAGGGAAACAGACACAGGCAAGACTGTAAAGAATAACATATTTTCATAATCTATGGGAAAATTTGAAATCAACACATTTTGATTGAATGGCCTGTAATCAGTCACTTTTGAGACATTCCCATGGGAGGAGTTATCCCTGAACAAAAGAACCCACTGGCTTAGGAGAAACAACTGGGCAGTCATAGAGTCTCAAAGACCAGCCTCTTCTGTTTTCTAATTACCACACTCAGCAACTAACTTGCATCTGATTGGTCTAGGACATGGCCATTCTCAACAAATGTGATAAGCTCTTTTTTTTTATAAGGTGGCTGGGATTGTTCCACTCTGCTGAACTAACTGCACTCAATGCAACGTTTAATAAATAGCCAGAGTAGGGAGGCTATATTTGGCACATAGCATCCCCCTGTTCCATAAAAATAATAAGTTATCTGCATGATTGGGATGATCATCAGCTTGCATCCCACAGACTCACAGTCATTGCATTGAGATCTGTGTACATAACTCCTTTATTAAAGGCTTCTGAGAAAAGATTCTTGAGAGACAGGAAGATCAATGCTGTAATAATATCATTCTTTGTGATGGATGACCTTCTCTATTTCTTCTGACTTCTGAAGAACTTATCACAACTGCGGTACAAAAACCAGCAAGTTCTTTGATCAGCCAGCCTTGGAGATATTGAAGGCAAGGCAGCCTCACCTTCTCTGATTCATAGTAGGTGCCAGATCTTCACTTTTACAGCACTTAACAACAACATATTCATAGTAATTTCAAATTCCATTTCATGTGATTAACTCCAGAGTAGAATTAGTAGATGCTACATCTTTACAACCAAGGTGCTAAACTGGTAATATTCCATTGAAAGTCAACTTCATTGTTCTATGGAATAGTATACAGTTATCGCACAGCACCGAGTGCAATATCAGTTTTTATGGCACCGAGGTGACTAATATTGCACGAGGGCGCAGCCCGAGTGCAATATTAGTCACCGAGGTGCCATAAAAACTGATATTGCACGAGGTGATGTGCAATAACTGTTATATCATATGGGTTTTTTTGGGAAATGCTAAGAAAAGGGCCGGAATTCTGATGTCAAAACTCTTTTTGTGTTTCTTTGACCTGCATGTTTGAAATGTAGTATCAATAACTATTTCACTCCCAAAAATTGTTTCACACTTTTGGCATCCATAGAAGATATATTTGATGATTGGTCTTCTTTAATTTTTTTCCTCAAACTTTGTGGCAGACTTAATTAAGACCTCTAAATTCAACAAAGTCACTGAAAATGGGAGAAAAAAAAAAGTTTTTCGGCCACTTAATGCTTTGTTATGATTAAACAAATAACGTGTACACAGTACTAAAAGTTGATATCTACTTAGCCCTTTAATAAACGCATCTTTTGGCCACCACAATCATTTTTCTATCTATTTCCATTGCTGTGCAGTGACTTTCTTTAACTATTTAAAACCAAGAAACGAAATTGTTGCTGCTGCAAGACTCAATTTGTGTTTCTTTTGAACCACACACTTAAAATGCATCTCACTAGAAATGGATGAATATTTCACTCACCAAAAAAAATGTCACACTATAGGAATCCAAAAATGATGTACTTAATCATAGATTTAATTTTCGATTTTTTTGAAAAACTTTATAGCAGACTTTTGACATCTAAACACAATAAAATCATCAAAAAATCGTCAAAAATGCCGTTTTTCGGCCACTTAATGCTTTATTCTGATAAAACAAATTACATAAGCAGTAAAAAAAGTTGATATCCGATTAGCCCTTTAATAGACGCATCTTTTGCCGTTAAAACCATCTTCCTATCTACTTCCGTTGCCGTGTGGTTGATTTTTTAGTATAATTGAAAAACACACTCTTATTGTCAGCTTGTGGCTGCAGCAGCATCAAAATATGGTGCTTCCTCTCAGGTCCGTCCAATCTTTTACATGCTAAAATGAGCGTGCAATATAATGCGTGCAATATCGTAGAATATTGCACGGCTGTCGGCCAATCAGCAGCGAGTATTCTGGCTAACCATATGATATAAACTGATATTGCACTTGGTGCTGTGCGATAACTGTATAATGTAAATTTTTTGAAATAATATTATATATATGAGTGAAGTATGGGCACAGACTGCAGAATTGCTTCTCCTATTCTAATAGGAAGCCTCTGGCGTTCATCAATAGAACTTTGTTCTGATTTTTTTACACTTGAGTGAACATTTAGTCATGCCAATGGACAACAGCTTTTTTTCTTTGATTTATGATTTTAAAAAAGGTAGCTCAAGTTTGTTATATTTGATATATCTGTCCAAATTGGCGGCTGCAATTTATTGGTTCATGGCCTTGCATAACTACTTCAATATTGTAACAAATCTTATTGCCAGAAATGTATTCACAACATGAACCTAATGAAGTAGGAGCTTATTGTGATCATGCAGCTGGGTGTCCAAGTGGCTTATAGATGTGCCCGCCAGCTTTGCTGAAGGTCTTTGCCTGCATGGATTCGAACCCCGGGTGGGGAACCCAAAATTTTCAGTGTGCCTTCGTGAGAAAAATCCCAGTTGGATGTCGTGTGGATGCGATGTTAAATTGGCGGCCCTTTGTATCAGTGTCATTCTGGGCAAGTAAAAGATCCCTCACATGGGGTAAATGTGTAACACGTTGAGGACTCCCGCTCTCTATCCCATTTCATTAATCAACCCTCATGAGCACCCAGAACTGGGTTTAGAGGGTGGCACTTACCGTAGATAAAACAAACAGAACAAGTCAATGTACGGATTTACAGCAGTTTCAGTTAGCATGTGATTTTTTCAACTTGCTATAGAGAACTTTGACTTGATCCGATTCAGCAATTGGTAGTGCTTGCCTAAAGACCAATCAGATTTCAGTAAATGCTACATGTGGCAAATCGAGAAAGAAAATGCATGATTACTTATTGATAAAGCTGTACAGTAATATTTTAACATGACAACAATTTGATGCAAATAACTGTACATTGTGAAATCGATCTCACTGAGACAGATCCATTCTCATATCCAACTTTGATGTGTATAATCATCTTGAATGAATTAAATTATCCTAGCCCTAAATAGAGAACTATATGAACAGCTAAATGGAATTATGTGGTCACCACAAACAATGCAGAATAAGAGTTATGAGTGATCCTGAGGTTATTGGTTGGGAATTATTGTAATTGTGTTTCAGCTCAACGAAGATGAGACATGAGTCATGACAGGAATCAATATCAGAGTCTTATCATTTCCGCACAGACAAACCAATTGGAGAAACCAATTGGAGTACAGACCAGTTTCTTCTGATAATGATGCTGTTTCAAGGTCTACTGTCTTGCTGAGGTGATATATGGTGTTTGAAAATGTTTTCTTAAAATCGATTTATTGTCAACTAAAATCTGAAGTTTTTTAATGACTTTTCCACCTTCGGTGTTCGACAAGCAGACTTCTTGGGAGGGTGAGTGATAGTTGCCAAAATTTCATGATCCAGATTTAATTTCATCTAGATTGAAATCACCTGAAAGCACTGATTTCCAATTGTGTTCATTGTACATCATCTGCCCGAATTGCAAGCCTTCTTGCCCGAATTTTAAGAACCTCCTTAATTTTTTAGGGGCGACCGCCCACCACCCCCTGCCCCCTTCTCCAGTTCACGTATGCACCCAAAATATTCCCTGATTAGGGGAAACCACTGTTAAATCTAATACTAATGACCTGTCGTTATTGATGACATTTGTGTACATTCATTCATTACGGCTTCTGAGAGATGAAAGGATTAATGCTTATATGTATATATCTTTCTGAATGGACAAAATTCTCTTTTCTTTATGGTTTATAAAGACACTATCACAGCTGCAGGACAAAAGACAGCGACTTCTTTGATCAGCCGCCCTTGGAGATATTGAAGGCAAGGCTGCCTCACCTTCTTTGATCAATTTCAGAGTCGTTGCTAGATCTTTATGACAAGGTCCTAAGTCCATTTCATCATACTGGTTAATAAAATTGGGAAATAATTGTTTTTTTCATTTTGAATGAACAAGTGAAATAATTTTCAGGTTCTAACAGGCACGCAGGTGTATTTTCTAAATAAGTGTACTGCTTAGGCTGATATATCAATGTCTTCACAACTTATACATAACTATATACTGGCTTGAACTGACTTCTCCAGTGATAGTAATCATGCCATCAGTTTCTGTGCGTTTTGCTCTTACGAAGACATTTCCATTTTGCGGTTTTGTTGCGTTTCATAAATCAGTCTAAAATGGACGCTGTAATTTTCTGGTGCATGACCTCGCATAACTGCATAAAATTGTAACAAATCTTATTGCAGACGTAAATGTAGTCATGACACCAACCTAATTACAGAGGTACTTGCACCAAGATAATTCTTGCTTCTTTGGATAAAACTGCAAAGGTCAAACGCAAATGAAGTTTCCAATTGAGGAATACTCTACACATCAGTTCACAAGTGAATTCAAAGAGGACATAGAATTAAAAAATTAACATCATTGCATTTTCTTTTCTGGTCAATGTTGATTAGGGACCGTTCAGAATTTATGACTGGGGGGGGGGGGGTGGGTGTTTTGCTGGAACTTCCCGTCAAAAATTGATACCCCCCCCTTGAGTTTCATGCAGATTTTTAGTACCCCACCCTTAGGTTTCACGAGTATTTTTAGTACCCCCCCCTCTCGACATACAAAGCAATACACACATTTATACTGTTATACACGACCGCATGTACAGATTCGCGTCATTTCACGGACTTTTGCAAGTAAAAAAGTCCAAATAAAATTAGTTTATGCGTGCTTTTTAACATTTTTTCTTTGTTAAAATTTCTTACCCTCCCCCTTGGAAGTGTTGTCAAAAATTAATACCCCCCCTTGAAACACGTGTGAAAAGTTAGTACCCCCTCGGCCAAAACTCCCACCCCCCCCCAGTCATAAATTCTGAACGGTCCCTAATACCCTATGCCATGATTACCGTCATGAATATTATATATGCTGCTTGGAATTTATGGCAATCGCACTGTAATAGGTGTGTGGTCTCTGCATTAAAAACCTATGTTCTTAATCAATTTCTTGTTATACTGATTTAATGGTACATCTATTCTGTAGTTACATGATAAGTTTCTGGTCTCTCCAGGTCCATATAGTGTCATAAATTAATTAGATAATAATTCACCTTAGAAGATAAAATAGCCATTGTGTAATCAGTACCATTAATTATTTTCTAGTTGCTGCCAGAAGATATATTCTGGGAAAACATATTTGGGACATAATTTGCATTGGTGTTTCATAGCAACAGTGTCAAAACATCTTTAATTTATTTCATAAGTATCATTAATTAATGCATGCGTAAGCAAAAAGTGGAAGAACTATGGCATCCTCATCTCGTAACGATTGGTCGCTGACACCGCAAAGACTAATGAAAACATAATCAGAATTTTCTTATATCATCAATTTACATGAGTATTTGTTAAACGGGAAAGTTGGGTAAAATAGGGGAAAGTGGGGTAAAAATTTAATAGGGAGGCAGGGTTATTTTGTGTTTATTGAAAACGTAGTCATAACTATAGCTTCTCTCTGGTTTTTCTGTTGAAAATTAAAATAGTTTACATAAATTTGGATTTAAATGTCTCACGATAAGCCCGTGGACATTAGGTCAGCCACTTGAATTTCATTACTAAATATTTGCGATGTTAGGAAGTGCATTTATAAATTTGTGTTTCCATTTAAAACTTAAGCAGCTGAATGAGTAATAGACCTATAATTTTTGAAGAGGAATACTATGCTTTATTTGGATGACCTCACCAAGTGCAGAATACTTTTTGGAAAATATTACTGGTATGTCTAATGTCGTTTTCATAAAATACCAATAGAGCTGTCATGCATGCGCTTGTGACAAGAAAGGTCTTCTGTGCGAGTCCAAAAAAACATGCTGATTTCAGAAAGAAATTTGGTAATTTTTGTCATTATGAAATTTGGAGTGAAGTTGCATTTCGCAAATTTTCGAAATCACATTTTTCGTTTAGAGAAAAGCACGTTTCTCTGCATTTAAGCAAAAGGTTTGTTACTTCATCATGGATCGGACACCCAGAGAATCTACCCTAGACGAATCCTTCAAGGACTGTTCATTATCATAGATTTGCGTCTCGAGCGTCTTAGCCAATCAGTGTGCAGCATTTCCCTCCACTTCAAATTTTTAACGGCAATTTGCGTACGAACTATTAACTCCTCAGAAATGTAACACACATCATTTTAAAGGTCTTGGAGAGATCTCTCCATTGCTGCAAGTGTCGTAGCTGTACGATTTACGGAAGTACTCGAAACGGCAAAATGGCCATCATTTGCATAACATGTATGAAGGCCTGCTCATTGGTCATCTTTGTGGGTGGGTCTGATTTATTAACTGAAGGCTTTGCCGAAGTGGGATCGGACTCTTCATTCCACAATATTATACAACACGTACGTTGACACACACTCATAATATATGACGCTTGCTCAGAGTTATGTCCAGGCCATATAGGATAAACCATTTGATAAAAATTAATAATAGACAGTCGCAAACTACTACAGTACAATAGATCAAATGCCAGCCATTATTTTAGGTTGTTTGAGATCAGTAATGTTACCGCAGGTCAATTGAAGTGAGTAGTTAATTCAGGGGAAATACCAGATGAAATTACATTGCGCTCACACACACTGTCACATAGGTACCATAAAATCAATACATATATTGGCACAACATGGTAAGTACAGCGATATGACATAACAGTCATCAATCAGACCATTGAAGTCTTTTTTTCCTGGACTGCAATAATATGTTTCAGACCACAAAGCTGGCCATAATTATTTATTTGAAGTGTGTTAAGTTACTTAAGTCCCTGAATATTCATTCCCAAATCAAGCAATGCCTCATTTAGACACAACCCCTCCAAAAATTTTTTATTTCAAGACTGCCTGAAAAGAATTTATTAATTTTATCAAATCTGGGCAAGAAATTGTTTGTTTCAAAAAAGCTACCCCCTTAATATTAAGTGGTCCCCCCTAACCTCTGTAATTAATTGAGAAAATGTACTGTTGACCCCCTACAGAAAAGAAAATTTGTCCAACCATAGTGTCACCGATAATCTCCCAATTGCTTGCTATTCTTAAAGTTGAATCCCACACATGGCAAGAAATCTAAAATCCATGAGATATTCATGAAACTTTACCAAAATGTTCTTCAAAAAGAAAGCTTTCCAACGTTTAAAAAAAAAGGTGGGCTACCCAACATAATTTTCGAACTATGATCTTTTCAAAATCTTATGTCATTACATTAAAACAAACAGGAAAATACTAAAAATGTGTGGAATTTATAACGAAAAGCAGCATCACTCGAACAATATCCATTAGATTTTTATGAAAAATTAAAGGAATATAGCTGAACACACACTTTATTGAAAAACAAGTCTTTGAAGGGGCGTTACCAATGTTTTTTGAGAGTTACGTGGTGTACAATATGAGAAAATTACGAAAAACAGTTCAAAAAAATAAGTCCCCCTTAAAATAAACTTGAATGTCTCAAAGATTCCTTCTACGATTTTTATGAAAGTTGGATTGGATTATAGGCCTATATATCGACCCAAAATGTGTGCATTTATAGTTAAGTGCCATTATTCCTGGCTGAGCCAGCAGCCTTCGAGTGAGCCTACCTCTGTCTTCAAAAATCTGTGGCTTTTCCAATGGATATGAACAATTTGACCAAGCGGGGGAGCCACCAGCTGGGGTATTTTTGTTGAACTGTGGAGTACAATAGGTGGAGTAGCTGTATTGTGGGATTCAACTTTAAAACCAAGTTGCCAATCATCCATCTGATATACAAGTAATAGGTGTTGTGGCTCAGCAAAATATCATACAGAGTCATGCAGTGTCATTATATGGTGATTAGCATAGGTTACTCACCCTGGGAGAGGGAATATACTCTAGCCCGAGGTGTGATAAACACATATTTCCGATCCCATGGTGAATAACCAGCTTATACCATGAGACAAACACTCAAACAGTCAAACATGAGATGATATGGACAACAAAGAATATGGGAATTATCGCCCTGAAATACTAGCATGTATGTGTCGAATGGTATAAGGGTTGTTTTTCAATCGGGGTACGCTCTGGAAAAACACACAATATCCAAAATACCAGAAATACCATGCATATATGTGGAAAATACGTTACACAGAATGATTAAACATACTGAGACGGACCTACAGTAGCGAAAAAATTAATCAAATCAGTTGATAACTGCCCGAAAAAAATTTATTTGTGTCATTTTGACCAAAATTGACAGTGTCATTTGCAAATTAGGCAAATATCGCTTCAGATTTTTCAGTCCTGACCTAACAGTAAGTTTCAACCAATGTGAATATGCTTTCAACATTGTCCCAAGAGTTCAATGTTAGAATTGCATGCAACAACAATGTTTAGTCTCTTCAGAATCCAGCATTGAATACTTAAAGGTCACTTTCGTCAAATAATGTCCTCTCTGAAATTGGGTCGGCTAAAACAGCGATAACATCAAATTAAGAGTTTTTTTATTTTTCAGAAATACTCCTTCAATCTATTAGACAACGTTTTTTTAAGTTTTTCACTTCAATTGTACCAACAGTGCAATACTCGTAGCGCAGAAAACACCAAAAACAGCTTTCCGTCAAATCTTGTCCTCTCCGAAAAAATGAGGAAATTGGTTTGAAACGTCTTTTTTCCTTGATACGCACAAAGTTCTTGGCCAAAATTAAGCAAGTAAGATTATTTTTCATATATATATCTCTATCCACTCAGCACAAGCCAATACAACTGGATGTTCTATATTTTCAGTAATAGAGGGAAGAGCAGAGTGTTGATATTTGGTCAAATTATCAAAAAGTAAAAAAAAAAAAAAAATTCAGTACTTGTAGCCCTAAAATTTTCAGAAATCCAAGGCACGGTATATAGCAACAGAAAAAAGTTGATTTGGCCTGAAAAAAAGACCTTCATTTTTGACCCCCTTGAGACAAAACTATGTACCCCGATTGAAAAACAACCCATAATAAGAATATAAAACCCAATGCCAGTCTTCATGGTATCTCGCACCTTGTCAACCTGATCTACTCCTGTGACCACATCTGTATTTCCTATCAACAAGCAATTGGAGGCTGTCATCTTGTGTGTTTGCTTTTCGTCATGGCTAACCCTGGTCTGTCACCATGATGTTAGTGTTGGGTAAACCAAAAATAAATACAATGTAATAGTTTGGCCTTGTACTAATATAATATCTATTCAATTATGTCTTTGCTGTGTCGTTTGCCAGTTTTCGACTTTTCAAAAAACATTTTAGTAAAACAATGAACATTACTGTTCTCTTATTTGACAAACAAAAAATAGCACATGTACAGACTGTAATAGGTCCATGGGTATATTCATGGTGGTATTGTTGACTTACTTGAGCCACTGGTCACTAGACTTGACTGACTTGAATGACTCGAATGACTTCTTCTCCAACTGACATGACTTTACAGGGGCGGATTCAGAAAATGCCAAGCGGAATGAAAATATCTGCCTATTTTTAAAATATCGCAGTTCCACTTTTATTATATTACATGGTATTTACAGTGTCATTCACTGTTGGATCAGTTTAGATGCAGCGTTGGAAAATTTCATTATAAAATCGAAGGTCCAAATGAGGGTTCTGCCTTCAGTTTTCAGTACCTACTTGATGAAATACTCTATGTATCATATAATATTTCTATATTATGCCTAAATTACTTTATCAAAGGATTTGAGGAAACTTGGCTGTTCTTCTTTGAATTAAGTCAGTCCGATCGGTGACTGACTTGCCAGGCAACCTTGACAAAGCTCTGCTTGTTCCCCTGTGGACTTCACTTGATTTGGCCTGACCGAGGCTGACTGCAGGGACTTACTTACATGCAATGTCGACTGTTCCGGGCACTATTCAGAGCATCAGTCATGACATTGTACAACCTCATCCAGCATCAAGTTGCAAATTCAAACATTTATATCTTATTGATTCACATGAATATGAGAGCTTTGGGTTGAAATTATTTTTAAACGATCCAAGCCAATGCCCTCAGGCTTATCTTTCAGTACATGTTATAGGCCTACTCGCAGTACTCTATGATCTATATTTTCACACCCTTTGATATCTAATATTGATAGATTAACAAATTATTTAATCGAATTAGAGGCATGCACTTTCACTTTCTCTTAAGAAATAATTAAATTGTTGATAGACACGTTTTTCTGTTTTATCTCAAAGAGGTTCTGTTTTATCTCAAAGAGATTGCATGTGGTGTTTATTTCGTCTTTAGATAAGGCCCATCATTCAACCAGTATTCAAGGTCATGACAATAATGCATCAATAATTTAATTTTAAAAAGCTTCTAGTTTTAGATTAACACAGATTTATAAATAGAAAGGTAGCTTGATAGAAATGTTGAGTACAGCACTCCAAGCCCAGTGCTGGGTGGTCACTATTAGTATTACTAGAAATTTAGCAAAATGTTTTCAGCGATAATGACATTTTTCAGATGTTTATTAGAGTCCTGGCTCCTGAAGAATGAACAATCTGAAGTGCCAAATAGTAAAGAAATGCCTGTAGTTATAATTTTATAAACATAACAAAATATCTCACTGTCACATATTTAATAGCACCCGTTTAATTACCAGCTTTAGATGAACAATTTGAATTGTCAAATTGTGAAGACGAAATTCGAGTACTCAATTATATATGCAGGTGTAAATCTAGTTCCTCGTTATGTAACATAAGCAGGAGCTTTTGACACCAATATAGCTGGCAGGGTAACCACCACATCAGTATGCCAAGCATATCCTCCCACTGAGCTTTGCCTCAAGTTGCACTGTTGATGCCAATTCTGCATCGTAGATTTGTGCATTATAAATCTGCTTTACATATGTATATTTCTTAAGTTTCACGGGCCTGTTTTCTTGTATTTCGACCCTACTGAAAAAAAAGACAACGCAAAATATGCGAAGAGGCTGGTAAATCTTCACTTTCATAAATCCGCACCCCACTGAGGCAGAGCCAACGTTTGGCCTCACAACTCTTCACTAATTGAAATTAATAACCGGAAAATTTCTATACATGCCTCTTATCTGCCTAGGTGCTGAATCAACACTGCTGCTGCAGAGTATTTATCCCTCTACACTCTAAAAAATGTCGGGACAAAATCGGTTTTTTAAATTCAAAATGGTTTTTTGAAAAACCAAATTTCAATGCAAAAACAACATGGATTTTTAAAAAAATCCATGTTGGTTTTTTGCATTGAAATTTGGTTTTTCAAAAAACCATTTTGAATCCAAAAAACTAATTTGTTCCGAACTTTTTTTAGAGTGATGTTCTATCCTGCAATGTGTTCACAGACTTACATCAGCCTCACCAAGGTTCGCTGCAGCCACAAATTGTCACAACATGTCTGCACCAAGGTTTTCCAATTACATAAATAAAGAAATATCTCTTTTTATTTCACATTAAAACATCAGCAGTGAGGAAACAAATCACATCAATAAAAGTGCAATTACCTCCCACTAATACTTCAGAGCTCCAGAAAAAAATTAATGATGAAACCAATTAAAGTTTTTGGAAGTCCTGCGAAACAATTATCCATCAACTCCTGCCAGGCTATACAGTTAATTGCAAAATGCATAACTTCCTTCTGTAGCTTTTTTGTGCAGAGTAAGCCTGAAAACAATTCTTGCAGCATGCATTTTAATTGTAAGGCGAAACATTTCTGAGTAATGAGTCAAGCCCATTTTCAACTTTTTGGAGACAAATAAGGAAGTTTCAGTATTTTGGTCATTCATTATGCATAACATATAAACCGAACGAGTCACCTGCAATAGCACAAGTCAAGGCTACTTTCAGGTTATAGAACTATTATCTAAGACCCATAGTATTACACACATGAGTCAATGATGTGTGATTATTGAAATAGGGTTTGACATGAGTGCAATGCAAATATTTGTCAAAATGACTTAGGGGTCGACCATTTAATATCAAGGGGGCTTCGGGGGCGCTTGGAGTTTTTGAAATTAACAATTTCTTGCTCAGTTTTAATGAAATTAATTCTTTCAGGACAATGTCCGACAATCTTGATATAAATAATTTGTGTTCGGGTATTTCTTAATGAGTTGTTGCTTGATTTAGAAATGAATATTTGGGAACTTCAAATGTGTGAAATAAATAGGGGAGACCGGGGTAAGTTGTGCCATGGGGTAAGTTGTGCCACCCACTGTTGGGGTGAAATGAAGAACTGGGTGAAGAAGGCAATGCCACCCATATATACCCACTTGGTCAACATCATTAGGCACCAAGAAAAAAACAACCAAATATAATGGTAGGAAAAGCTACACTCATAAATTCAATTTTGCTGCTGAAAACTTGAAGTGCCGAGGACTGACATTCTTGTTTCTCAGTCATTTGGTATTTGTAACAAGATGATGTCCCTCTGGTAGGATGGAGTTAGGAGGTATATCTAGACATTTGTGTTGTTAGATTTCATGTGACATTGTTTGTTTAATTTTGACGACCAGTTTTATCCAGAGAATCTATTTGGGGTAAGTTGTGCAGTTTTTATCGGGGTGAGTTGTGCCAATGGCATGACATAGGATTTGATTTTTTACTCATCTTTTTTTTATTTTCAGGTGATGCAAGGCCTAAACATGTTGTGAAATAACTCACAATGAAAGGAACATTTGTTAAAAGTGTTATACCACCCTCTAAACAATAAATAATTCTAGTTTTTGCAGCATTTTAAATTTTTGATTAAAATAGCACATAAATGTTTGATTAGTTTCATGTGACATGTCAGACATAAGTTAAATACATAATACAAACGATCTATCTGAAGAAACGGGTGAAATACAAGGTTTTTTTAAATATATTAGTCGGAACAACTTACCCCGTCATGCGGCACAACTTACCCCGGTACCGGGGCAAGTTGTGCCACTTGACCTACTTTTTTCAAACACCTACCATGATCCTCCCAATGGTCGGACTGCCCTGAAACTTTGGTTGATTCTGGCCAACGTATTATATTTTAATGTCTGATTTTCAGATTACATGATTAAGCTTTGGTTTTCAGTAAATCAGCCTGAGGCAAAAAATGGCACAACTTACCCCGGTCTCCCCTAGATACCGCCGTTAACACGAAATAAATAATTTCCCGCCGAGGAAAACTCAAAGCCCCCCCTGGTTATTAAATGGTTGCCCCCTTAAGTTGGCCAATAATAACATGAATTTGGAGGCTAAACGGCTCTGCAGACTGCAGACTGCTTTCTCATGGGCTCACACAAGACACGTCCAGACACTAGATCAAGTCTGGCAGAGGACTAAATTCGCCCAAACATGAAATGGCAATTCATTGGATTGCCAGGAAGGCCATCAAAGGACTAAAAAGGAACGATGATTAATGGTGACTTCTATTATGATGAACCTCAATGTGATTTTTTCTTCTATTTCATCAATATTTTCTTCTATATTTACCAGCTAGACAGAAACCAAGCACTGAGCATGGTGTGTAAAAAGCTCTGACAGGCAGACCAAAGCAACCCATCCTGGCAAGAAAATTGTTTACAAAAACAAGTGATAGGCCTATACGTTGAATAGCATTTTCCTGGATAATGTATGGAATTTTTTAAAAAAGGAATAAAAAAATTGTTTCACACTAAATAAGCCTTTTAGATTATGTCTGTGTACACTGAGCTTAAAGATTTGGTTGGTGCTTAAATATATGAGTTACGATTCTCTCCGAGAATAGGGGGAGGGGGGCTAGTTGGCATAGGGGCTGGTTGGCACAGGGGCTGGTTGGCACACCCTTATTTGTGCGAAGCTGAGGTGTAGTACAGAAATGTGTTATTGCCACATTTCATATACATGATAAGACCCTTCAGGAGAATCAACCATCTTGGGTGTCGGCTTACTCATGTTGGCTGTGGAGCACTTTCACGTGCTTAAAGACCCCAAAAGCCGTTTTTCGATAAAACGGAAAAAGGTGTGCATCAATAACTGATGGCCTCACCTGGTTCATTAGATTTAGATTTAGATTTATTTTATTTTCCCACACCTGGTACATTAATTTTCAAGTATAAACATATTTCATTACAATGTTAAACTACAAAGTGGTGTGAAAAGGGGATGCATTCGAGTATATATACTATAACCCGAAGGTGAATGCACCCCCTGACATAGATTACAAATAAATAAAAACAATTTCAAAAATAAATAATATATCATCAAAGTTAAGAATTTGAAGTACGGGTATTTGAATATTTGTAAGTTATTATCTTATCATAATAAGTATCCAGTCATACATCTAACATTCCAAATTCTGAAAAATAAAATAAAATACATAATGCATGAGTACCAGACATATGTGGTAGGGAATATTCCTTGTCAGGTTAAATAAATTTGTAGACTCATTTCATTTCCTACAGAGGGCAACAGTTGCAAGCCAAGTAGTCACTGGCGAGCCACTTACTAATCCCTCCATATTATCAAAATGCTCAGCAAGTCAGTTTGTCATTCTCATGTTAGTTGTTCCACAAACAACACTGCTATTGAGCTCTCTTAAGGCTCAGCCATGAGTTTCATTCATCACTTCATAAACTTAGGTATGTACATTTATTATATATTTAGTTAGCACAAATACTTTGTAGACTAGTTCTCATTTTATAGTTCACTTGGACACAGTTAAATATTAAATTGAATATAAATTATGTTTTACAGTAATTCAATTAATAGTATGTTACAAATAGACTTAAATATAATTTAGACAATTTAGTTTAAATATAATTTAGACAATTTAGCTAGACATTTATGACAACTTTTGTTGTTTAACAGGTGACTTGACATAAGCCACTTTACCATGCCTCATGTTTCACATGTTGGCTATTAGGAAGGAGAAAACCCCAACTAGGGTAAGGTTCCTTTAGTTTAGCTTTGTCTTTACAATTTATATTACAACTCTATATATTATCTACATTACTTGTCTAATTTATATTAATTACTTTGTACTCAAATACATATTTGTAATTGTACTGCAAAGACTTTACACTTTTGTGAATGTGTACGTGTTTGTACTTTGCAGGGTTTTTATCTATGCCTTCAAATTCTTCAATGAATAAATCATCATTTATCATCACATCATCATGGAGTTAAAGTTCTTCATTTTAATTCCTACAACAATGGAGCCCCCAGTGAGGATCGAACTCACGACCCCTGGTTTACAACCATGAACTCTTATACAGACTTTAAGTCTTAATGAACTTAATCAGTTCTTTAACAGTTTGTTGAACTTCTAATAGTTTAGTGAACTTTATTCAACTTTATAGTTGCCTTTACTTTAAAGTTGCTTCAATCAACTTAATTGTTGTTTCTTGCATATGCTGATTGGGACTATTTAACATGGAACCAATAACTTTATATAACTCGAGTAATTTAAAATATAGGTGTCACTTATTGTGAACACATGCATTTCATCTGCTTTTACGCATAACTTCATTATTTTGTGTAATTATTCATCATTACACTTAGGGATTTTAATTTAATTTTGTTGAATGCTATTCTGTGTCTATTTAATGAAAAATTCTAGTCGCTTATTTACATTGTGCAATTTTGATGTTTGACATATTTGATAAAATTTATTACTGACATTTAAAGCATTGAGGTCATTTGAATAACTAATTTTAATTTATAGTGACAAATAGTTTAATTTATAGTGACAAATAGTTGAATTATTTTGAACAAAATGTGACTCATCAACTGTCGTCAGAGATTCATCTTACACTTCAAAGTGAAATTGCGTCCTCAAGAATTGACTCTCACAAGGTTTTTTTTTCACTAATGGACCGGACTGTTCAGCTTTAAGTCGCTTGTTGAGTGATGGCAGTTTTGGCTATCACTAGGCCATGTCATTTGCTATTTCACTCGTAGAATATGTCTTGTTGGCCCATCAGCCAGCATTCGCCTAGAAAGACCCGATCCACGAACGGAAACTTTCAACATGCATCAAGTCGTTATTCTTCCAGCACACATCAAGGTCTCGTGACAGCTGAGTCATCTCCATCAACATTTCGCGCCCACCAACAATTTATAATTTATAGTAATTAAGCCAATGTGACTATTTTCCTCAAAACATTACTACATTGTAATTTTAAAGAATTTGTGCCCATTCTACTGCCATCAGATTCGTAACATCTACTGCAAGAAATTTTACGTCATCAAGATTTCTACATCATCAAGATTTCCACATCTCTACATACGATGCAATTTCACCTTGATTTTTCCATGTGATTGTTATTTTGATTGCGTTATCATCATCAGAAACTTCAGAACTGTATTTTTAATGATTTTACTGGACATTTAAGGAAGCCAACCAGGCTAAGCGTTTTTTCGTTGCATGAAGAACATTTTTTCAGCTGTTTTGGCCATCACTAGGTCATGTAATTGGCTATTAATGCTCTTTTGTTTAGGTTTAGTTGGTTAATTTCAGCCAATATTTCAGAGAAAGGTTCAGTTTTATTTGAAAATTTATGTCTGAAAAATCTTATTTTGATTTTGAATAGTCTCTTAATAATTAATTGGAATTTTGAAATAATCATATTTGAGTGAGATTTTTGTTGCATTACGTAAAATTATAAAATATTTTTGGCAGTTAGGCATTTTGCTCGCTTCAAATTTTGAGACTGTGAACATTTAGTTTGAATTCATATTTAGATTTAGTTGCACGCCTCTGTCCTTTACTCTAAATTTCAATAGTAAACCTAAACTGAGGACAGTTGTTTTCTTCAACCAGGGGCTGTGTGGTAGGGAATATTCCTTGTCAGGTTAAATAAATTTGTAGACTCATTTCATTTCCTACAGAGGGCAACAGTTGCAAGCCAAGTAGTCACTGGCGAGCCACTTACTAATCCCTCCATATTATCAAAATGCTCAGCAAGTCAGTTTGTCATTCTCATGTTAGTTGTTCCACAAACAACACTGCTATTGAGCTCTCTTAAGGCTCAGCCATGAGTTTCATTCATCACTTCATAAACTTAGGTATGTACATTTATTATATATTTAGTTAGCACAAATACTTTGTAGACTAGTTCTCATTTTATAGTTCACTTGGACACAGTTAAATATTAAATTGAATATAAATTATGTTTTACAGTAATTCAATTAATAGTATGTTACAAATAGACTTAAATATAATTTAGACAATTTAGTTTAAATATAATTTAGACAATTTAGCTAGACATTTATGACAACTTTTGTTGTTTAACAGGTGACTTGACATAAGCCACTTTACCATGCCTCATGTTTCACATGTTGGCTATTAGGAAGGAGAAAACCCCAACTAGGGTAAGGTTCCTTTAGTTTAGCTTTGTCTTTACAATTTATATTACAACTCTATATATTATCTACATTACTTGTCTAATTTATATTAATTACTTTGTACTCAAGTACATATTTGTAATTGTACTGCAAAGACTTTACACTTTTGTGAATGTGTACGTGTTTGTACTTTGCAGGGTTTTTATCTATGCCTTCAAATTCTTCAATGAATAAATCATCATTTATCATCACATCATCATGGAGTTAAAGTTCTTCATTTTAATTCCTACAACACATACAACTATGATTTTCATACACAATTTTTTTTTTTTTTTTCTGGCATAATAAAACGGTATTAAATAGTCTATTTTTCATTCCTAAAATGTATAATATGAAAAATTAACCATTCATAGATGCATGGTACGGTAAATACATTTGATGATATTCAATTGGAGGTAATAGAAGTGGTAATATATAATAATAATTTGTTATTTTTCACTCAATAATTCTCACGATGACTGGACTTAATTAAAATCTTAAATTTGATTTTCTATACATAATTAAGGTAACCTTTTGTACACATATTCACATGTTTTGAATCAATCCCAAATAGGCAAACTTAATTTGGTGTAACATAAAAATAATGAGAACAGTGAAGTTATAACATAACAAATCGTAAAGAAGTTTTAGCTAATTGTAACTGTCTAGGACATGCTTCAGAAAACATCGAGAAAATGACTTACTGTTAGTCTTGTTCTTTATATTATTTGCTAATAATAACCAAAGATTTGGTGCCCTACCAAGAAAACTATTGTTGTATATTTGTAACGTATGCTGAGGTGTTAAAAGATTATTTCGATTTCTGGTATGTCTATCATGCCTAATAACTTCAAATAAATTTACAATACGATTTGGTAAAATATTATTGACGTATCTAAAAGAAATATTCAATAATGACAATTGGATTAGATCCTCCAACTCAAGTAGTCCACCTTTCTTATAATACTGCTTAAGGCTAGTTCGTCTATTTAAATTATAAATTGATCTTATTGCTTTGTTTTGCATAACTTTGAGCTTTCTTAAACAAGATTGGCTTATCATAGAACCCCATGAAGATAAAGCATAAGTGATATGGCTTTGAACATTTGACAGATAAAGTAAGCGCTTAGCATGAATGGGTAAAATATTTTTAGACATGTTCAAACTGTAGTTTCCCACTGCCAATTTATTCAGTACAGATTTAACATGTAAATTCCAGTCCAGATATTCATCTATAATTACCCCTAAAAATTTTACACTTGGAACCTTTTTTATATCTTTACCATCCATTTCAACTTTTCCGTTGTAATTAACCTGTTTATTTTTTGTTTTAAATAAGATGTAGTTAGATTTTTCAGCATTGAGCGTAAGAGAATTGCTATCAAACCATTTTTCTAGCCGTTTCAGATCTTCATTTAGTTTTCGAAAAAGAAATTTAAGATTATTTCCAGAAATAAATATTGTTGTATCGTCAGCAAAAACAACACTATTGCAGAATGTAAGACATTTCGGCATATCGTTTGTGAGAATGATATACAGTAAAGGGCCTAAAACTGATCCCTGAGGGGTACCATAATTAACATCGATTTTATGTGATAAGGTTCCGTCAAAATTAACTTGAATACTTCTATTACATAGATAGCTCTTTATCCAATCCAAAGCAACTCCTCTAACACCATAGATCTCAAGTTTCATAAAAAGTGTTTCATGCTTAATACTATCAAAACGCTTTTGTCATATCAAGAAATAGTCCCAGTGTGAACATACCCCTATTAAAACCATCCAATATAGAGCCTGTCAAATCTAATTAATTATTGATGAGCTTTGTAAATATGTTGACTTTAAGGGTGCTATGTCTCACCTGGATGATTTTCTTAGTTTTTCTTGAAATTGCAAATCATTAAAAAATGACAGGCGGGGGCAGGTTGGCACAGGCATTGGGGCAGGTTGGCACACTGTGTTAAGTGAATGCAACTTAAATCAAACCTATAAGTTATTGAATAATTTAATTGAATGATATTGTTTGTTGTAGGGACTCTATAATACTAAACTTTTCCTGAGTATAGCGTGCTGTAGTGCTGTTTTGAGATTTGTTGGCTTAGTCTAAAGACAATACTTGAGGATTGTTGAGCATACAGGACAGGCCTTATGGTAAGAATGTGCATACTGTAATAATTTGATCTATTTTGTGCATATATGTTAAAAATACAAAAGTTTCATTCACATTGTTTGATTTCCTGGTGTCACTTGTGCCAACCAGCCCGCCTTATGCGCCAACCTGCCCCATGGTGGGGTTGGTTGGCACAGAATTTTTGAGCTGCGATATCTCCTGGGCAAATAATAATACAGGCTCAGTGAGGTATTGATAATGTAGGTTGGGGATAGGACTTCGAATTGACATATGAACAAAATCCATATCCCGAATTGCTTTTGTTCAGGACACCTAAATGTCCTGTTTGTGCCAACCAGCCCCCTCTCCCCTACAATGTTTGTCCTGTTAAAGTGGCATGTTTTAATCATTCAACAGGAACCATGAATCAAGCTTTGTTTGGCAGATTCTATTCTTATTCATGCAGGGAGGGCAACAGTGTTTAAGCCAAGTTGTGGCTATTATTGGACGTGGTCATTTTTAAAAAGTGTTTGATCATCTTAAAACATAGGTTAAATGCTTCATGCCGCTCATTAAGGAGTCTTTAGTTACACTCTTTGAAAGCTTTTTAGTGCGATCTCTGTCCAAAGTAAGTGATGTCGGTAACTTTAGAATCTAGATGCAACATACAATGCAAGGATTCACAGCAAGCACAATTGTTAACCAACGTTGAATCAATGTTATAGAAATGTTTAAAATGCAAGTAAAATTTTAAAATGTTTTCTTAATATCAGAGTGCTCACTGGATTGGTTATTTAGAGGGTAAATGTTATATTAATATTATGATCACAAACTGATCCACCGAAAATGTAATTTATCTGTGCTTGATCTGAAACAGGACTGCTAAATCATCAGCAGGAAATAGAAACCTCCGAAATTTTGCCAAAGAGAGCTTTAACTTGCTGAATGGGTCAAGCCATGTCTTACACTGACCAACATCTGTGCCTTTCAGACAGCGATCTGCCTGAAAAGCTCTGAAAGTGTCTGAAAGGCCTCAGTCTCAATTGCTCAGCATGAAGCCTTTTAACTCAGGTGATTGATTTCCTGTGCAAATGAAGCTGTTCTTGACCACATGACCCAAATGTGACATGGCTATAGACAGTGGGGCTCCATGGATGAAAAAGGTGTGAAAAACTAGTCGAAGAATGTAACCTTATGAATGGTTACAGGAGTTGAGTTGACTTGCAGCTTTTTATGCCATGGATTTTCAGTCTCAAGTTTGTTTGACCTTGAAAGAAAATGTGATCAGGTTGCATACATACATGGTGTATTGTATACTAATGAGATAAAGAAGCTCAGTTTCAAATCAATTTGGAGAACCAACAATGAAATATTGTCAAGAACGACGGAAACGGTGAAAACAAATTTTAGTCCTATTTAAACACCACAGATTCATTTACTACTAAATCAATAGTTACACTTGAGTAGGCTTTTCCAATGTGTCATGTACAGGCAAACTGACAGCTTCACATGGTACAAAATTCTAATCCAATGCAATCCTCTGTCATGTGCTGAAGTATTTTTTCCAATTAACAAGCCAAAAAAGAAGTGGAAACCATGCAAGATCCATGGCTTTGCTAACCCTTTTGTATGCACAAGTTCAGATCCCAGCTTGTTGGTTTCTGTTTCTTCATTCAAAATTGTAGCACAATGGGCCACTTGATAAAGACCAGAAACTTTGCTTTTATGTGATGCACAATCATTCACAGCTCTTGTGTATGTCAGTGAGTGACAAATGATTTGTCTGAGGGCTTGTGCGATAATTAGCTTGGTTTCTCGTTTCCATTCTATCAATAACATCATATTGAGGGATATTTCGGCTTATCAGACACCAAAACAAGTTTTCAGAGGACTTCTGCGTCTGCCTGTTACTTGGCACATTCAAATTGCTGAATATTATGCCAAGGTTGTAGATCAGCCAGAGCCCAGAGGGAAAAGAGTTAGAACAGTAGATAAAATGTAAGTGTGGATAGTGCTTAATACATATACAGTGATGGCTAAAAACAAGGCTTATATATATATGTGGCTATTGGTTCGATTTTGAAAGTTTTAATTTAAAGAAGTCAATAGTCGGGGATGAAGCTACTTGAGGAGCAAGTTTGTTCCAGTCTCTGACTGTTTGGTCAAAAATAATAATTTTATTACAACTAGCCTTGGAATCCAGAATAATATAATAATGGACCGTCTTATATCTTGTTTGGTGTTCATGCTTAGGAGGTTTGATGCAAGGTGGGAGCTTAATTTGAATAATGTTATTATGATTTTTAAAAGAATTGAAGTCTAGCATGGGCGTTGGAGGAGAGTCACTATGTCCAGAATGCAACGATTATCATTTAGACATAGATATTTGATCAAGCGCATCAAATTATTTTGCTTGCAATACCTTTACTGCAATTCCAGTATATCAGGAGGAAGAGAGGAAATTCCGTTTTGTGAGTCATGGTGAAGATGATATATATACCTCCTCTATATAGTGCACACAGAGTAAAATACTGTTTGTTGAATTTTGATGACTGTGTATCTGATTCTTACACCAAAACCAGTAATATGTAACATTGCAAGAATTACTTTTTGATGATGACTTATCAGAGTGCCTATATAATTCCTATGCCAAAAGCATGTAATGAGTTTTTTACAACTGTAACTGCAAAGGTTGGCTTCCTATCCAAACTTTATCAGGTCTTTGCAGTGGATAGATAAGAATTCCCAGAAGATATACAGTGTACAATTGTCAAACATTTTGTGACATCTCTCTAATGTCTGGCAAATGTTGCTATGTACCATCATTCTGTACAGCTGACATGAATATTTGATCTGTCATTACCCCATAGCACTTCAACAATGAAAACATCATCTACGGGCATTGTCACTGTCGAGCAACTTGAGAAGCAATCTGTCTATTTTGTGACCGAAATGCAAAAAGGTCCAGGGAAATAGTAGAACTTTGTAAAGTAAGATAAAAGGCCAAAATAGCATCTGGGGTAAATGCTTAATCAAACTAAATTAAACCAGACTTGATGTTAAAGGATATGTATACTACAGTGAAGAATTTTTCCAGCATAGATTCTAAGACTTCATAATTAAATGTTTTGTTGACAGAAGTTTAATGATAGGAAACCACTCTTTAGTGTGCAAAGTCCGGCCATGCTAAATGTACATAAGCGCTTGTCATATTCTTGATTTGAGAATCGCTCATGACAAAAAATAAAATTCTTTGAAAATTTCTATCTAATCATTTTTATAGTAAATGAATAATACAACCAAATTTAAACTGAAGTATTGCAGAGATGTTTGTGCCTGAAGAAAGATGGACAAAACATACCAACCTGCTTATTAACTAAACAGCTAGATGAACAAACCGACATACAAACAGATACACACATGTGAATGAATACATTAGTCTCTTTGGATCTGACTTGTCTCTTTAATTGTTAGACCTGTATCTAATCATATATTGCCATAACTTCATGATTAGCTGTTGTCATCGGGTTCGGAACAGAAAGATATTACTTAAAATAGTTAGTTCACGACTCTTTAAATCTCCCTTTAGAGAAAGTCGTTCACATAATGAGTAACACAGTGGCATCGCATTTGACCATTTGGCAAACCAGTCAAGTGCCCCTTGCTTTTCATTTTGTCTTTTTAATTTTTACCTTTCACCAGAGTATTGGACATAGTGATATGACTAACAGCGATTTAAATAAATCAGTCCAAAGAAAGTAAATAAAGAGTTAAAGAACTATGAATCAGTGAACAGTATACATGAGCAGACATCATAGGGATCATGGGCATGCCCAGAAAATGCTACTTTTTACAGATAAGTGTACCATGATCATCCCATGTCTCAATCAATGACGTATGCAATATCAGTGATATTATTTTAGCCATTGCAGTGGGACACTTTTAACCTGGACATCACTATTTAGTGCAGACAAATTTGTGTTCAAATGTCCTGATGAAGAAATCCAGAATACAGTTGAATTGCATTTTGAACCATTTGGAAAACTGGTCAATTACCATATGATTATTGACTGTAAGCAAATCACATTGGGGAAAAATACATACTACTAAAAATTGTGAAAAAGTGTGAGTTTGGCCATTTCAGACCATCAATGCCTGAACATGCTAGAAAATACCGATCTTAAAATAATCTCAAGGCAATCTTAAAACAAAATCAATATTACTGGACAATCAAGACCTAATATACCAATGTGACGTAGTAATTTTGATTTATTCAAATCGCTAGAAACTGAGAAAGATCAAGTCTCATTTCCTTCACTGACAATAAACTAATTAGTTTCCAGCAAGGACAAAAATTTCACTATCTGATCAAGAACATTGAAAATGGCACTTATCTCACAATAATTTCTTTCTGTACGAAGGAAAGCCAATAAAACACCACCACAACTGCAACAGTTAAATGTTCTGCTGTAGAACAAGAGCACTCATTTTTATGTTCAGACTATTTCTTCACCTGTCCGATACATAAATCTGACCTGGTCATGAGAACTCACCCACAGTGATTGAAATAAATCACTTCAAAGAGAGTAAATGAAACTTCTATTGTTTCTGACAGACAGAAAAAGTTGGTTTAAGAATAAGCTGCAGACTGACAGTGTAGGTGCCAGACAGTTCTAACAGATTAAGTGCCTGTGTGTCCCATTTGAGTAAAAATGAAAAACAGCATGCATTTTACGTTGTGGTCAATTGCAAATCTAATGTTTTAAATGCTAAATTTAGTACCTGTCATGCAAAGCTCCCATCATATGCACATTCATAAATTTTATACAGTCTGTTGTTCAAAGTTTGATTGAAAACCGAAACTTACACAGCAAAAAAATATTATAAGTGAGTGATGACTGGACTTTCAATTTTGTGAGGTGATCTCAAATGAAGCCCCCCCCCCCAACCATTACCAAATGCTTCTGTTATTTGTCATACATAAGAAAACATAATTCTAAAAATCATAACAGCACAATACAATTATCATACTATCATCCTCTCCTATTTGTCTACAGAGTATAAAAAACAAACAATGCTGGACATAAATCATATAGTATACCCCAACCATTGCCAAATGCTTCCGTTATCTGTCATAAGGTTGAACTGAATAGGATACTGTGCATTAAAATATATATACATGTATGGCTCAAGGTGATATTGCAGGTTAATCAGCATTTGTTGATAATTTTGGTTTTGCTAGTTTTTTTCCTTTAACTATTTTGATATCATATAAATTACCAAATTGATTTGAATTTGCCTGAGTCAATATTAAGAATGTTATATAAATTGAATTATAATATAACATACCTTATAATGATTGAAAATTCCATTGAAACAGCCCTTGGTATCATTTCCATTATAATTTGTGAACTCGAAAGAGCATTACAAGAATATTATGTTTGCTTATTTCAAAGAAAAACAGCTAGCAACAAGCTGTTAATATGAGTGTAAGTCAGACAATGCCTATGTTTTTGACAATATGCAGTCTAATCCTTTATTGGCAAGTTTTGAATAAGCATCATATCATACTTGTGACCAACAACTAAAGAAAACTGAGAAAACATAATGCAATCCAGTAAAATCTTATTTTGACTAGGAAAGTAAGGTCCCATTATTGCATCTTCAGTGAATGGGTAAAAAATAATCATGATGGAACTAACTCAGCTGTAAAACCTTATTGATAACAATGAAATAGCAGGTAAGAATTTCTCATTCTTTCTAAACCGTGTGAAAAAAACCAGTTATGACAATGCAGTAAAATATCAAAATCAAACCATATTTAGCTCTAATTTGCATGGCAGTGGTCAACCATGATTAATTAATTAATGACAATGTTGCAGAAGAAATAAGGTAAAGTCAAAATGAAAAGGTATGTGCTCAGCTGCTACTAGGGATGCTACGTGATTTATGTCCTGCATTGTTTGTTTTTTACACTCTTTAGACAAATAGGACAGGATGATAGTATGATAATTACATTGTGCTGTTATGACTTTAAGAATTATGTTTTCTTATGTAGGCCTAGGGTAACGTGGGGTAATTCAGGCTCCGGGGCAAATCCGGCCCCTTGAGGATAAATGTTTTCTCATGGCCCTAGTAACAGAGATTATGCTGCAAAATAATAATGATTCGACAGGAGAATCATATTATTTCCTTTCATTTTATTATTATTAATCTTCACATATTACATAGGTGAAGTTTCTTGTATTTGGTATTATTATTTATTATTATCCTTTTCTGAAAAATGTCTTCGGAAAATGTTATGCGTAGTCTACAATGACCTTATTACAAATTCTGAATATTTGTTATATTCTGCACCAAATATTTCAGACCAATACTTGTTAGTAATAACTCTCTATAAATTACTGTTTCATATGTAATCTACGTAATTACCCCCCATTATGTAAAATTGGGATATTCATAAAATTATAGACATTTTGTCCTACCCCAAGCTTACCTCTTCAATTGACAATTAAGTGCATGGACATACTGGAGACAGCCATGCCAAAAACAAGCCAATAACACACTCTACACACCAATAACGTTATGATTGATTTCATGGCATTTGATTGGCTCAGCAATTTTGATTCAGAATATATTTAAACATAGGTAGTCTCATATTGCCACACTTATGCTTTTCTTGATTCTTAATAGCATTTTATGTTTCTTGCCTTGGAGATGTGTGTGATTCTTGATGTACTTTCTTTAATTTCTTTGGAGTGATTCACTTAAATCATGTTAGCAAGTTCAGTTTCCAAAAATTGTCATTTGGTGCTGGCACAGAATGTGTAACAACAAATGCAATTTACGTCATTGTTGAAAGCCCATAGGTTGGATAGTGATTTATTTTAATCAAACTGACCATGTCACCTTAGTATAGTACATGTAACTCCAGAAGTGGGAAGTGACTGTAGTTCTGATAAATTATTAGAATGTTAACTTTGTTTTACAATGCATCTTGAGATGATTTGAAGAATCATATTCCCATCTGTATTTAAATGTAGGTAGACTGATATCACCATGCTTTTCAAAATTCTTAAAAGCATGTTATGTTTCCTGCCTAGGAGTCATATGCTTCAAATCCTTAGTCTTATGACACACAGTAAGTTTTCCAATCTGTTGCCTTCAAATCCAATGCTTTGAGAGAGAAACTTCATTGTCTATTTTGCATGAAAAGGAGTGAATTAAATAAATCAAAATTATCAAGTGATGAGATAATGGCATATCCAGTAGCAATGAGAAATAATTGATAACTGACTTGCTGAAGTTCTATGATAAAACTTATTGGGAGTGTGGTTCACAGCAATGAACCTCATGAATGTCAGGTCGCGGAAGAATACAACACGAGTCCGAAGGACGAGTGTTTATTCTGCAGCAGACCTGACATGAGTGAGGTTCATTGCTGTGAACCACACTCCCATTAAGTTTTATTTATATCCCACAATAAAAACAAACCTCCAGTAAAAATAATTAATATTTTCAAGAGGCACTATTTTGTTTGAATGGCCGCAAAAAGATCCCTAGCAACCACACCGAGCAATGAGAGCGTCAACACATTGTGACATTATCACTTCACTGCCCATTGTTTACATAACAACGTCATATAATGAGATGCATGTGGTTCACAACGATGAACCACATGGTGTGAATCACATGGTTTTTTGCCAGAACTTCACTGCCTATTGTGGGATATTTCACCATACAGCAGCATTGCTTGTAAAATTGTAAATAGACTTAGAAAAATGAAAAAAACTAAGAAAAATGAAAAACAAGGAGCAACTGACCTTTTGCCGTTATGGTCAAATGCACTGCCACTGTGATGAGTGTAGTAATCAGTAAAACATTCAAATCTGTCTTGGAGAAAAGCTTTTAGGCAAAAACCTCACTTGAGATGATTTCATATTTCTCTTAAAGCATGTTCTTCTCAAATCTCAAGAAGATGCTCGGGAAAACTGATACCATACAAACAGCTAATCTTTCATGGCTCTGAAATAACATTAGATAAAGAATCCTGACACATCGTGCATGGCTACAGTTTGCATGGATTGCCTTGAAATGTTTCACTTATTAAGATTGAAGTCAAACTTTATGCTCACCAGGTGCCATGATTACTTACAAAATGTTTTACACGAACAAAAAGTGAATGGCAGAGATCTGTTCGATATTATTTGTATATTTTTACATTTAAGGGTATTTAAATTAAGATTCAAAACTACAGGTCGATCATTAAATTTTATAATCGGTCACAATAGCTCTATGAGCTAATTTTATGTTGCAAAAACCAATTGAAATTAAACTTTGTATCTTGTACCTCGTATCTTGCACAAGAAATTTGCCTCAACCTAATGTTCAGCAGATGCCTTAAAGAGACACTCAAACAGTGCATGATGGTTTTAGTTGGTCAAGAAACTGATTTATTTGAACAAGAAGTCAGTCACACCTATGGCACAAGGCTTCATGCTGAGCAATTTGCATCAAGGAAGTCTTTCGGAAACTTTTAGAGCTTTCTGGGGTGATCTTTAAAAGTCAAAGACCATCAGTCAGGATAGGTCATAGGATAGCTCTTTCAGTATGTTAACCTCTCTTCTGAGGAACAATTTTGAAGTCTTCATCTATTGTCAATATAAACTGCATCAAGACAACACATGTCAAAGCGCAAGTCAATGAATGAGTCTGGATTGGCGGATTCTAATGTATTTGATTTAAATTCCTTTATTTGATTAAATCGTGATTTAAATTACTTTCTTTTTTTTTAATTAAAAAATTGCCATTCCTGTAAAATGGAATGAGTCGTACAAGACAAATTTACTGGTCACTCATTTACACGTAATAATTAGGAACTGGCTTGACATCGCCAATTTCCTCAAAAAAGCAAAAAGGAATCATTTGTCCACCCCAGCTGTGATCGAGCATTATTGCTAAAAGGAATTCATATACAGGCCTACATGAATATTAATGAAGTATTGCAAGAAGTAAGAGGTGAAAACGACTCTGCATTTGCTGATCAATACCATAGCATTATGTACAGGGACAATGTGACATGGAAATCTTGAAGGTGTTCCATGTTGCTGGACAGGTGCATATAAAAGGTATATTGAAAGAAAAGAAGTTACCTCAGAAAGATGGGTCACTGCTTCTTCTGGAACAGAAGTTGTGGTATAGATTGATTTTTGTGGTTCTGTTACTTCTGTACTTGAATATTTAAATGATAGAAAAGTCTAAATTTGGAGGACATTCTGCCCAAGTCATCATTCTAACCTTGTTTATGTTGTAACAAACAGGCACCTGCCAACAGGGGCGTAGATTTTTCATTTTTGTGAGGGGGATGATTTTGGCATGAGCGTTCTATGTGCGTACAGCAGGGCATTCGGGAGCCATCCTAGGGGCCAAAGCCAAAATATTTTCGATTATCAGAGACCTGTAAATTCTGAGCAACCAGGAGCATGTATTTTCTTCATACCATCAAACTAGTTAATTTTATAGAAAAAAAGCTAAATATTACTAAAAATTCTCAACGCCAAGTATTGAAATTGGGGGGGGGGGGTAATTATATGATCATCCCCCCCAGGCTAATCCTAGGGGGATGCATCCCCCCATCCCCCCAGGATCTACGCCCCTGCCTGTCAAGCATGACACAGATAGTGCTGACTAACACCTGTGGAAATAAACTAGCATCTCTGCAAGGCCTTAACTCCATGAAAGTATTATGAAAGTGTTAGTTTCATCGGTGGAGAAGTCAAATAAATATCTCTCAAATGTTTGAATCATGTTACCTTGCTGAATGAGCACAAGTAACACATTGACCAACATTTTCAGATAAAAATCATCCTAGAA
Organism: Platynereis dumerilii; assembly: GCA_026936325.1. Classification (NCBI taxonomy): domain Eukaryota; kingdom Metazoa; phylum Annelida; class Polychaeta; order Phyllodocida; family Nereididae; genus Platynereis; species Platynereis dumerilii. The sequence continues at coordinate 115,713,225 of JAPTHN010000001.1, forward strand.
AGCTCTGCAAGTTTCTGAAAGATATCTCATATATGGCAAATTGTTCCATATGAAGCCTCTTAAGTCAGGTGGCCGACATCTCCTGTAAATGAATCTGTGTTTGACAAACAGAATGACTCAACTCTCATGCTGCTCTCTGCAAAGGGGCTAGTTCGGCTCTCTGAATAAGAAATCAATGAGTAATTTGCTTGAAATTGTTTTCTTGAGAATGTTTGACCAAGCGCTTTTTTCTTTGACTTAAAAAAAAAACAAGTCTAGAACAGTATTCTTGGTAATTTGTATTGGCTGATAACTGCATAAATGAGAGTTTCCAGCCACCATCGTTCTTTCTTTCGTTTTTGTTGCTTTTTTAGTTGGACGATGTGGCCAAAATTCACTTAGCAATGGATTTTTCATTATTTCTGTCTCAGTTTGTGTGGTAAAGATGTTGGTTTGCTTGGTTTTCTTTTTTGACACAACTACTGGTTCACATGACTACAATATTGGCCTACCTACATGCTAAAATTATCACAATTTGTCAGAGAAAAATTTGCAGGTGATAAAAAAGGCAATCCAAACAGCTGTAAGTGTGTAATACTGTGCAAATGTTGCAGGATGGAAGTACCACAGAAGAAGAAGATGGGGCTAATGGGTCTTCAGTAAAGAGAAAAAAAGGAGAATGGTGTGGAAGGCTGACTAAATGGTGATTGTTAGAGGGCTTAAGGGTAGCTCATGTTCTTGGCAGATGAGACAAAGCAAGGAGACCATGTAAACAATGAAGAAGAGAGTGACCGGTTCAGGCCCAAAAGAGCGCTCCTTACTAAAATATTATGATAGATGTGATTTTATTTATAAAAGGTTACTGCCAGGGCAATAAGCAATTTTACTCTAACTTTCTTTTGGATGAGAGATTAATATTTCAAAAAGAGTTTAAATTGTAAAACAAAAAATAAAATACAACAAAACACATGTGACCAATTGTGACGAGTCAATACTAAAAAATGACAAATACCATGAATTGGCCATGTAATACATATACATACATTGTCATACAAGTCATATTGATGATGTGATTATCTTGAAACAAACAGCCATAACTTTTGAATGACTACCGGATTGTCTTGTGGCAAATGGAGGAGCGATTTGTTTGTCATCCAACAGTTTGCCCAAGGGGAAGTACTCCATCAAGCTAAGATGCAATAGACTTGATTTTAGTGCATTTGCATTTCAAGATCATTGTAACTCAACATTATGTTTCGAGTCTAGTCGTGATCTTGTCAATGAAAGATTACCTTGATAGAACATCATTCTAACCAAGACGTAGTACTTCATCTGAACTTCCTCTAATATCTTGGTGATATAAAGTGAATTTGCAGACCAATTGACTGAGCCAAGTCATATTGTGACAATTTTCTAGATTCTGTTTTCATAGAGCAAACTCTTCTTTCATCAAGCACAATGTCTGCTGATGGATGAAGTAGCTTGTGTATTTAGCCTCAGGCAGTAAATAATCCAGACAAATTGCCAGCCATTAATTTCGCAGCTCATACTTCATTTGGTTGATATATTTGCAGTACTTTTTCCTATGATAAATGTTTTATCCGCAAACAATATTAAACACTTCACATTCATTTTAGGCTATTTGAGGACATCATATGTGTATGTTGTTTTATGCTCCATTGCCCTTTTCCTACAAATACGTAATTTTTCATCTAACATATCATAAAATGGCTTGCCCCAAGACTCGAGATATCAATTGCATCAAGTGCATAAAAGGTTTTTGCACAAAAATTGGATATGTTGCTAGTCTTAATTTTAGATATGCAGTAATCTTGCGAAGTGAAACAAAAGCTAACATATATGTACTGAGAACATCACTGTGATCAAGAACAAAACTAATCAGTCCAGCCTCATCATATGGTGAAGGTTTCCAAGATATTGTTTCAAAAGACCAGTCTCTTTTTCAGCAAGTACAATGTCGGCTGATGGATGAAGATTCTTGTGTATTTTTCCACAAGCAACAAATAAAGTCAGACAAATTGCAAGCTATTATTTCCACAGCTCATACATCATAATCTTGAATGATGTGCCATACTTTTTTTTAATGATGAGCCTTTTACTATACAAACGATACTAAACAAAGAGCTTTTTAAAAGATTCTTCTGATTCTTGCGTATACCTTCAGATCAGAGGAGAAATTGCATTTTAATAGTCCATTCTACTTGCACAGACATGCTATTAATATTGTCATCCTTATTATTTAATATTGTATTGTGCTTGTGTAATGGATTGTTCTAAAGTAACTTACACCAGTTTCAGGAATTGTCATGTTTAATAGCTGCATCTGAATCCATTGATTTTAACGACAATTGTATATTGTTTATGTCAGGATAAACTTCTAAACATTAGTGACCGTTTCACAAACCATGACAACAGAAATAATTTGTTGCCATGTTAAGACCCAAAGGGTCATAGTAGTAATAGAAACAAATGTTAAGTAGGAACAGCTGGCATCTACTTAAACTGCATTAGGATCTATTGATCAATACTGTTCTTATTCTGTGTGACAGTGCAATTATGTTACCAGGACAAAACATTAGAACCCCCCTCCCCAACCCACCCCAGTTGAAAGATACAACAATTACAGGCATAAAAACCTCAGACATTTCTGGCACATTTTCAAACTGTCCTGATAAATATTAAAATTATCTCTGAAGGCTATATACTATTGAAGTGACTCAGCTTCTTTTTTATTTGTGGCATATCATTTCAGTAGAAAAAGATGGCTCGATGCTTCAATTTGCAAGGTCTTATTTAATTTTCTGATATATCAAATGCGTATTTTTAGGAGGTGAAGATTGCTTTTTTGCTATTGCATAATTACATTTTTCGTTATAGTGTCGTGACAACCTTGATCACAGAGATCTTCTCTGGCAAAAGGTTCTCTTTTACAGCTAAAAATGCATGATTTGATTTGCACAGTGAAATTTTCTTAGCTGTTCCTGGATGAAGTTTTCCACTTAAGTTTTATTTCTGGCTGAAACAAGGTTTTTTAAAGTAAACTGAAATGCCAATTTGTCTCAAAAAGTCGAAACACAATGCAGCTGTCAGATGACCTTTTTTAAGTTTGTTTTTGCTAAAACTATCACTGCAGTGCTTATTGAGTCTAAAGATATTATAAGGCCAATATTATACAACTTCACAGACACCGCAATTATATTATTTCTGAATGGCATTGGGGAAAGCAAGGTAGTTGTTTAATTTCTGCTTCAAGCTGATTTGAAATGGCTTAACCAGATAAAGATGACATCTTTCCTTTTTACCATAATTGCAAGTTTCAATGAAATCAGGCTATATTAGGTAGATGATGGCTGTCATTCGGAAAAGGCAAATCAACTGATACAACGTGCCCAGTGTGTTTTGATAAGTTGGACCACAGTTGCAAATTTGGCACAACTTACCCCGGTTTCTCCAACAACTAATCTGAATTCCCCAAAAGATTTCCCGGAAAAACCATATGCAAGATTTCAAACTTTCAGATTCCTGGTCCTAAGCTGCTTAAAATGAAATTGCTCTAGTGCATTAGGTACAAAAGAAAGCCACCTCATTTAACCTATTTACGATATGATCAATAAAATATGTGCACCTCAAAAATCCTGTCTTACCACAAGGCAACTCATTAATACTTATTGATAACACTGTGTATACGTTCCTTGACCTAGTGTATATAGATCCAAGAAGAGTGCTTGGGATTCTTTTTCTATACATACAACATATAAATGTATTGCGAGGATCAAAGATGTCCCACTGTATCAACGTAATCCCATGTCTGAAGCCTTGTTAGTCTTCCCCGAGACAACATGAAGTGACAGAATCATTTCTTGGCTTTCATAGGCAACAAGATGTACACTCAATAGCGCCTCTCTAATGTGACACATACTATCTTTCTTCCGTCAGGGACTGAGTCTCTGGAGGGGGTCAATCTATAATGCACACCGGATAAGCAGAAAAAAGTCTTCTGATGCAACTGCAATAAGCTGCAATATTCTTATGTATATTTTGATGTTAAACCAGTTTCACCATCTGAATTTGTTGGAAGCCCAACTGGTGTTGATGGCGTTCTCGTTAAAGGTCGCACCAATTAGTCTGACTGTTTGATTGAAAATAGAATTGAAGAGACAATGCAATTTGATAAACAAATTCTAAACAAAGTGTTTCTCAGGCATTGCAACCAATTTTGATTTGTTTTTTTAAATGTTTTTTTCGGATGACTAGCCTTGGTCCATGCAAACAATATTGTACATTTCTCCTTAGTTAAAACCTGGACAATTACCATTTTGGACGTTGTTAAATCATTGAATTGGATGAATCTTTGTCAGTGAAGATACTTTACAATTCCTTGGTGATCAAATGTCTCAAGGACAGTGTGCCTGAATATCTTCTGGCCAAATATGATGTTGATCGGCCTTATGCTTTAAGGTCTGGTAATGGAATGAATTTTATTGTGCCATGTTTATAAACTCCTCTTATCAAAAGACATCTTTTGCTATTTTCCGGAATTAAATAGACTTTCTGAAGACACTGACATGCTTACAGAATTGGAAACTTTTTAAAGAACGTCAAAGGTCTTATGTTCTTTAGTGATTTCATGAGGATTTCATGCTTTTCAAGATTTTGTTGTAGATTGATATCCAGATAGTTTTATTTACCAAGTATACACAAATTGCACAATTACAGCACACAAATAGCCCAGACATGGCGGCCAGACATCAAGAGATGTATACGCCAAAAAACGATAATTACTAGGCTGTAACAAACTATAATTGCATCGTAGGAAAAAAGTGCACGAATGCAAAAAAAGAAATTACATATTTTTTACATAGTTTTATTAATAACAATTTTCTGATATGTTTATCCTGAATAAGGATATTCAATGGTGACTACTTACTTCCAAACATCTATGCACCGTCTGAATCAGGAGCAGTTGCATTCAAAATTATCTATGGGATTTTCCAATTAATTGTCTGCAACAGTGTACCTACTTTACTTCAGTCAAATAGAGACCTCTGAAACGTTTCAGAAGAGAGCTTTTACTTGCTGAATGGGCCTAGCCGTGTCTTACACTGACCAACATTTGTGCCATTCAGAGAGCCATCTGCTTAAAAGCTCTGAAAGTGTCGGAAAGGCCTCAGTCTCAATTGCTTAGCATGAAGCCTTGTATCTTAGGTGATTTACTTCTTGTGCAAATGAAGCTGTTCTTGACACCAGGAGCCAAATATGACATGGCTATAGACAGTGGGGTGCCAATGATGAAACACTAGCTGAACAATGTTGCCTTATTAATGGTTACAGGATTTTGCCTTGAAGTTGACTTCTGGCTTCTTGTGCATGGATTTTCAGTCAAACATTGTTTTGCATTTAATCTGAAAGAAGATGTTCCTAATCACAATGAGTTGTTTCTGGCAGCGTGATGTAGTTACTCGAATGCTATTTTCATTTTGAATCTGACTGTAGGGGAGAGTGGGGCACAGTGAGACACTTTTTTTATTTTCAAGTCTTCCAAAATGTTGGCAGGAACGAATTAAATGAGATCAGGTCCATATTGTAGATAATGACTTTGGGTATATTGTCAAATAGTTTCAGGTTCCTACCTTTTACAGGTTTGGAGAAACTTTGAGTTATGTACGTACTCGTTAAGTGTCTCACTCTGCCCCATGGGCGGAGAACAGTGAGACGGTAGGCGGGGCACAGTGAGACAGGGCATCCGCTGTTCCGCCAATCATCAGGACCTGCAGAATTTTTCTATCAATTCTTGCATCAGAAACTACTGTACTCTAATAAAAGCAGCAGGCTAGGTGATTTTTTAGGTCCTTTTTTGAGCATGTTCTGAAACTTCATCGCATGGGACACATGCACGACTTATTTAACCTGCCGCACCTGTAACATCCTAATCAAAATCCTTCTTTGACGCTTCCCTGTGGATATTACTCACTAAAATCAGTAGTTTATAGCTGGTATTTTGTTTTTAATAGTGAATTGTGAGCCATGCATTACATTCATGTCGTTTCGAGTGTATTTTGTGATGTCTCACTGTGCCCCGCTTCAAACTGTCTCACTGTGCCCCAAACAGCTCTGTTTATGAAACTTTTGAATCCTGCGGACCGGATGCCTGCATTGTGGTTAGTCATCTCACTAAACTAAGACAAGCAACCAAGGTTTGAATCCCTGGCAATTGCTTTGCATTTTACCATTTTTCTTGGGAATTATAACAAAAAGTCGTTTAGCGAAATTATTTACTTTTACGGGTTAAAAACAAAAATATTGAAATTCCACTCTCGATATGCTGCGTAAGCATTCAAGATATAGGACAGTCTCTCACTTACTAGATTTTTGTACTATACAAAAAAGGGTTGATCTGTAAACAGTACCAGGTAGATGCTACGGGCTTTGTCTCACTGTGCCCACCGTCTCACTGTGCCCCGCTCTCCCCTACAGTGTCCAATCAGCTGAAATTGCTTAGTTATTTAAGAATAGTTTTGTGATTCGTGACATACCGTGCTCAGAAAACAACTTTTCTACATTCATAAACAGTATTAAAGACAAATTCATTTACACCGAATCAAATATTTTTTTGCACTTGAGGAACCTATTAGTAGAACCATACAGTATGTTCAAACGAACAGACAGCTCTGAGCGATGCAAAGTATAACCCAATGCAAACATCTGTCACGCATGGATGTCTTTTTTTGAGATTTCAAGCCTGGAGACAGTGCCAAATCTATGGCTTTTGCTCAGCCTTCCGCATGTGCATTTTGTAAGTCCAGATCTCATCTCGTTGGTTTCTGTTTCTTCATTTATATCCAAAATAGTAGTACAATGGGCCACTTGATATAGACTAGATATTAGTAGATAATTTGCAGAGCACCCTGTAATGCACAATCATTCACAGCGCTTGTTTGTGTCAGTGACAAATGATTTGTCTTGGGGCCTGTGCAATAATTAGCTTGGTGTTGGTTTGCAGGCTATCCATAACATCATAGTGAGCCATATTGCAGCTTATTAGTCACCAGAATGAGTTTTCAGAGTCACTTTGTGCTGATTGTAACGATTGTCATTTAGATTCTTACACAAATCCAGTAAAGCGATGTCACAAGGCCTACTCTAGATAATGACTAATCCAAGTGTCTCTATAATTCCTGTGCCAAAAGTAGGTAATGAGGTTTTTTATCATTGTGACTGAAAAGGTTGATTTCCTGTCCATAATTTATCAGGTCTCTGCAGAGGACAGATAAGATTCCCAGAAGGCATACAATTGTCAAACATTTTGTGACATTTCACTAATGTCGTGCAAATGTTTCATTATTCTATCATTCTGTTCAGATGACATGTTACTGGAACAGTCATCTCACTGCCTTACCCATATACATTTTATATATTTTTGTCATTTCTAGAATTGTGTAAAATGTAGCCATTACAGTGTAATACTAATTATTATGCAGTAATCATGCCCAGAGCATTTAACAATGAAATCTACAGTACCTCTCTGGGCAACTTGAGAAACAATTTGTCTACTTTGTGACTCATATAAAGCAAGCTCCAAGGAGATAGCAGTTGTAAAGGAAGACAAAAGGGCAAAATATTGCCGTGAGTAAATACTTCATCAAACCAAGATTCAACAGACTTCATGTTGATGGATTTATAGCCAACGGTGTAGAACATCTCCAGTAGAAATTCAACACTTCATAATAAAGGTCTTGCCGACAAACATCAAATTCCAGGAAGCATACTTTTAAAGTTGCCTTACTAGACAATTAATGTTTGTAAAGGCACATCCATTGCCACGCACATGCAGTACAACAGCACTAAGATTAGCAAGTCTTGCCACACTACATGTCCATAATCCCCCTCATATGTCTGATTAGACAATCATGTATGATGATTGATCGTGTACCATGAAAATGTCTATCACATATTGGAAAAGAAAAACACTACCAAATTTCATCTGGTGTATTGTGGAGATGTTTCTGCCTGAAGAATGATGGATAAAAACATACAAACTGGCTTGTTAACTAAACAGCTAGATGAACAACCCAACATATGGACACTGGACAGACAGACTGATGTGAATGAATACATTAGTCTCTTTGGGTCCAACTACTCTCTTTAATTGTCAGACCTGTGTCAAAAACCATATATTACCATAATTTATGCCAAACAATGATTAGCAGTTGCCCTCCGAATTGAGAAAGAAAAATGTTACTTAAAATGTAGCCGAATAGCCATTTCATGACTCTTAATATCTCTCTTGAGAGAAATTCATTCACATATATTGAGGGTAAGCTTAGCATTCAGCAAAACATTTAAATCTGTCTTTGAGAAAAGCCTTTTGAGCAGGGGCTTTGCTTAAGATGATTTCATATTTCTCCTTAAGCATGTTCTTCTCAAATCTTGAGAAGATGCTTTGGAAAACTAATACCAAACAAACCCCTAATCTTTCATGGCCCTGAAATAACATCAGATAAAGAATCACATCATTTATGCCAACAGTTTGCATGCATTGCCTTTAAATATTTCACTGATTTAAATAGGTTAGAAGTTAAGTCAGCTTGAGACTAAATGTCTACCTGTTGTTACATGTATAATCACTTACAAAATGTTTTGCACCAACAATCACTTATAAAATGTTTTATACCAACAATCATTTACAAGATGTTTTATATTAACAATAATTGAAGGCAGTTTGATGTTATTTGCATACTTTAAACTTGAGGGTATTTCAATTAAAAGTCAAAACAACAGGTCGATCATGCCCAAGAAACGTGCTTCAACTCAATGTTTAGCAGATTCCTTAAAGAGACAATCAAACAGTGCATGATGGTTTTACAGTCATGGCCAATAAGTTGGTCAAGAATCTGATTTTATTTGCAAAAGAAGTGGGTCACACTAATGGCCGAAGGCTTCATGCTGAGCAATTTGCATAAAGGAAGCATTTCGGAACTTTTAGAGCTTTCTGTGGTGATCTCTGAAAGTCAAAGACCTTCTGTCAGTGCAGGTCATAGCCTGGCTCATTCCCCAAGTTAATATATTTTCTAAGAAAACTTTGGGGATGTCTTTATTTATTATCAATATAAAGCGCATCAAGAGTCTTAGAACCTTCTTGCATGTTCATATCCCTTTACTCTCCATGTTATACTCAATGACTCATGTTTAGGCAGTGATGTCATGCTTTGTTATCAGCAAAAGTCCATGGATGATTTACATATAAATGAAAGGACCTGCATGGACACCACTAACTTTGTCAAACAGCCAGAATGAGTCATCTGAAAAAAAATATATATAGGCCCACGTTAATATATGAGGTAAAGCAAAAAAGTAAGAAGTGAAAACGACAGTGTCAGCATTTGCCAATCAATATACCATGCCATTCTGTTTAGGGACAATGTGACATGGAAATCTTGAAGGTGTTCCATGTTGCTGAACAGGTGCATATAAAAGGTATATTGATAGAAAAGAATTCCCTCACGAAGTATGGGTTACTGCTTCTTCCAGAACAAAAGGTGTAATATACATTTTTGGCAGTTCTGTGGATTGAATTCTGCTTTGAAAAAGGACGCTGGTCTAGGATCCCTCCCGATGAAAGGATGTGCCCTTGTGGTCAATTTCAGACTGACATTCATGTTTTGCTCTAGTGCAATATCAAACAGAACATTAGACAAGAAGAGAATATAATGACAAATTCAATCCATGAACCTTTTAATACATACAATTCAAAGATTCTTACAAATTTGAGTGCCAAACTATTGACTGCATATGCTCGAAATTGTGATAATCTGTTTGCTATTTATTTATATTTCATATTAATTTGTATGTGATAATACTGGATTAACCCATGATAAAAGGCAGGACGATAGTGCATTGTTATGTACAGTGCAACCCAGCTGCGTGCATGCAATGCTTTTTGGGTGAGTGAAATGTGTTGATTCACTGTAGACAGTGGGTTTAGGAGTGAAATGGTGAAGAAGGTGGCAGACCAGGATACCAAACGATAGAATTGAAGGTAGGGGCTTGAGAAGAGGTTTAAAATGAGGGTAGTATGACTCAGATCCGATGAGTAGAAGTTGGTGGGCCACTGTGCACTATTGAGGTGTGGCTGGCTTTAGAGTGTGTGGATGTTTTTGGCGGGATATGGACCTGTGGCGCCAGTCCCTGGCGATGTCATAAGCGGAACTAATGAGCAGATTCATGCGCCCCTGGTGGCAGAGGACAGTTGGCGTAGAAAACATAAATAAGACAGCAGTGGAACTGTTTTCTGGTGTTATCAGGTAGACCAAGGTCACAGTCTTCACGTTGCTGTAGGCAACGTAGACTGAGGACATTGCATTTGCTGAGCTCTCTTGAAAATCATTGGAAGCAAAAAGTGATAAAAACAAACAATCAAACTTGAACACACACAGAAAACTGCAATCTGCAAACAGAAAGCAACATAAGCCGTGATCCTGTTTTGTCTCCAGTCCTGAGGTGTTTTCAACACACAGAACAGTCAATATATTTAAAAAGTGGGAGGAAACATTATTTCTGGATGTCACTTTTAAAAATATCAGAATATGTGGCAGTTCTCATCAATTTATCAATCTATCAATGTATCGATCAGGATTTACGATTGTGATGTATTTCAGGGAATTTAATTTCTTGAACTACACTGAGCGCCATTAAAAAAGGCAACATAGTAAAATGGCTCAGAAATGGTACTATCTCTGAATATATCAAGATGAAATTTTGCGCACACTTAGCAGTTGCCATCAGGTATATTCATGAAAATTTAAAGATTTCTGAGAGCAAAACTGTCGAGTCAATTAAATCGTCATAGCTACCGTCGAAAATACAAGTCACAAAATTTCAAGATCCTTTGATCATTAATTTCAACAACCTTGCAGTTCTTTCCACGACATTTTTGATTAGTCAGGAAAGTTTACAATTCTACTTGCTTGATAGGACGAAAAAAAGTAATATTTTACCAAACTAAAAATTAAAGATGATGAAATTAATAAAATTTTAGTGGCAATGCTGGCCTGGCCCCTACAGCAGCTTTTTGCTAAAATATTTAAAAAATAAGTTTTATTCAGATTTTTAGAGTTTTGTTATGGAATCATTGTCTGTGTTTGTGTTTCTATCCTACCAAGAGGCCTGCAAACTTTATTCAATCTAAATGCGATCTGAATTTGTCAAATGTGGTCTGAGTGAATCACTGTTTACCAAAGTGTATTTGGAATCAACCAATGAGATCATACATGCAATGCTTGACTGAGTATGATTGACTGCTGAATGTAATAGTCCAATGCCATTATTTGGAAAACAATAGACATAGAAACTGAAATAGCAAATTATGAACAACAAAATTATTAACAGCTATCAGTTTTGCAAACCCTCCCTCTCTTCAGTGTGAAACTCCTTTGATTTTTTGGTCTTAAATTGTAGAAAATAGGCCGATTTTGACACTTTAAAGTACAGGAAAGTTCTGAAAATCGCACACAATACATTTTAAACCATTTCCCATCAGCCCATACCTTTATTTTTGATGGGAATAGGCCCTAAACTGTCGCGACACGATCCTGTGTCGCAAGTGTATAGTTCTCAACCTGTCTTTTGTCTCCCATCCTTCTCAGCTACACTGAGAAGGTGGGTCTTCCTATCTAGTTATCAGGATGAGAGGATAGAATTATAAAGATAGGTGCATAGTTGAGGTGAGTGTGAGTGCTGGGAAATGCGTTTTTAGGTGTGGAAGGAGTGAGCATGTCACCAATGATTTTTTGATATTATATCCGGCAGGGATTGATGGACTAGGGTGTGTCAATTTTTAATTTTTGCGCAATTTCAAAAAGCACTAGTGTGTAAAATGTGCGTTTTGACCTGGAGAATCTAAATGTGTTAAATATGTTCTCGAAATGGTGATACGACAATTCTTACTTACTTCAATTTTAGTCCAAAGTTTCAATATATTTTTCGTTCTGACCATTTTCGCCAATCTGCGGTTCTCTATAACTTCGTCAATGTGTGTCATACAGCATTCTAATTGCCATGGTTGGAAAGCTCTCAAAAAGACCTTCATTTTGCACACCAACAACAGACGATATCTTGATTTCCATTGGCCCTTCAGCCTGCTCTTTTTAGAATGAAAATGACTCAGAATGTCTAATCCCGTTAAAAAAATGACTTTGGAATTTTTTTCAATGATATTTTCAGTGATTCACACAAGACCAAATACAAAAAACTTTTTGATTTTTTCCATGGGAGTGCCTGGCTTGTGAGTGATGAAGTTTTAATGTTAACGTTAGTTGAAAACTTGTAAAATGTGAGATGGGGTCTGTTGCATTTCATATCATATCTTCATCAGAATTTATTGCAGGGCAACATGAGTGGTACCACATGAAAGACAATACTCTTAGCATTCTCATGGTGCCAATGATGGTGTCCTATGTTTAATTCTTATGAAGTTAAAATATGAAGTATAACAGCCCCTCCATGATTTGTTTCAATAATTCTGACAAAACTTTGCATTAAAACTTCCAAGCTCATAAAGCAGGATTTTCCATGACCAAAAATTTAAAAAATATTTTATTTGCTTATTCTGGAACTTGGAGAATATGAATCACAGCAATTATCAGTGAAAAAAATTCAAAAGCCTTTTTTTAATAGGATTAGACAGTCAGAACCATTTTCATTTCTAAAAAGTGCCGGCTGAAGATCAATGGGAGTCAAGATATTGTCCTAGACCATTGATGTTGGTATTCAAAACGTAGGTATTTTTGAGAGCTTTCCAAGAATGGTAATAAGAATGATGTATGACAAATACTAACAACAAAGTTACAGAGAACCGCAGATTGCGAAAATGGTCGAAAACAAAAAAAACATTGAAACTTTGAACCAATATTGAAGAAGGTGAGAATTGTTGTATCGCCATTTCGAAAACAGATTTGGATTTCCCAGGTCAAAACGCACATTTTAGGCACTAGTGCTTTTTGATTTTGCATAAAAATTAAAAATTGACACACACTATTGATGGCTGAGTGAAAATATTTTCAATAAACTACTACTACTAATACATATATATATACAAGGCATTATTGAGGCAGGGATCTGAAGTATAATGATGTTACTATGTTGAAACATACAGCCAGAACATTTGAATGACTGATAGATTGTCTCGCGGCAATGAGACAACCTATATTTGTCTACCGTCCAACTCCAACAGATCGCCCAAGGTGAAGTGCTCCATCAAGCTAAGATGCTATAGACTTGAGTTTAGTGCATTTGCATTTCAAGATCATTGTAACTCAACATTATGTTTCGAGTCTAGTAGTAATCTTGTCAATGAAAGATTACCTTGATAGAACATCATTCTTACCAAGATGTACGAGGGACGTTCAGAAAGTTCGAGGCTTTTTTTTATATGGACACTTATTTTCAATCTAGAACTATGAATTTTTGACAGGGTAAAATTCAGCATATTTGGAATGGATTCCCAAAATGTTGGACAATTTGGACATTTCTAAGTCATTCTGTGGTTGCCATGGAAACTGAAAGTTCAGCTAGTCGGGGCAGGTAATACTGAAACCAAGAAAGCCAATAAATTTTGGCTTTGAGAGACCTCTCCCTATCACTTGTATTAGTGAGTTTGACCATATTTGACACAAGAAATATAGAATTAGCCTTTAAAAATACTTCCAAGCTCACCAAAAGCATTAATTCATACACCTGACCCATTGAAGTAAATGTTTCTCGAAGTTCTCCAAACAAAGTTCCCTGAAAGCATTTCGGTCATCCAAAGCCGTTTCTGCTCCAGTGCCTGAAACTCTGGCCCCCATGGACTGAAGTAATGAAAAACCAGGACTTATGTAAAGCAACATGTCATAGGAATAGCTGGGATGGATAATGCTGCCCATTTTGGTTTCTTGTTCATACCAGTGAATCCATGCTTTTACAAGTCCTTATGTAGTCATGGAAACACACCCCTGCTGCCGGAATTTCCCTTGCTAAATCTGGCATGCAGGAGCGCTTTCCTACATGGATTCAGTGTAAAAATGCACACATATAGTGTGCTTGAAAGAATATTTAGAAGCTTATATCATATTTCTTGTGTCAAATATTTCCAATTTCACTAATATAAGTGATGGAGAGAAGTCTCTCACAATCGCAATTTGTTGGCTTTCTTGGTTTCAGTATTACCTGCCCCGACTAGCTGAACTTTCAGTTTCCATGGCAACCACAGAATGACTTAGAAATGTCCAAATTGTCCGAAATTTTGGGAATCCATTCCAAATATGCTGCATTTTACCCTGTGAAAAATTCATAGTTCTAGATTGAAAATAAGTGTCCATATAAAAAAAAGCCTCGAACTTTCTGAACGCCCCTCGTACTTCTGCTGAACTTCCTTTAATATCTTGGTGATATAAAGTGAATTTGCGGACCAATTATCAGAGCCAATTATATTGTGACAATTTTCGAGACTGTTTTCATAGAGCAAACTCTTCTTTCATGAAGCACAATGTCTGCTGATGGATGAAGTGGCTTGTGTATTTAGCCTCAGGCAGTAAATAATCCAGACAAATTGCCAGCCATTAATTGCGCAGCTCATACTTCACTTCGTTGAGAGAGGCCTATTTGCAATACTTTTTCCTATGATAAATGTTGTATCCCTGCAAACAATATTGAACACATCAAATTCATTGAACGCTACTTAAGCACAAAATACATGTTGTTTTATGCAACATCACTCTGTATATTATTTGAAAAATTATAAATCAAATAATTCACAGGCATCCTTCTTTCTGTGTCCCGTGTATTGTGTTTGCGAATGGCATTGTTGTGCAGGCGCTTAGCTAGTTTCAGGAATTTTCATGTTGAATAGCTGCATTTGAATTAATGTATATCAGTTTCAATAACAATTGTTTATGGCATCATGATAAACTTTTGTGCATGGTGTGACTAAAGGGAAAGTTTCAACGAGCATGACAGAAGTCCTGAATACGAGGGGCGTTCAGAAAGTTCGAGGCTTTTTTTGATATGGACACTTATTTTCAATCTAGAACTATGAATTTTTCACAGGGTAAAATTCAGCATATTTGGAATGGATTCCCAAAATTTCGGACAATTTGGACATTTCTAAGTCATTCTGTGGTTGCCATGGAAACTGAAAGTTCAGCTAGTCGGGGCAGGTAATACTGAAACCAAGAAAGCCAATAAATTGTGGTTGTGAGAGACTTCTCTCCATCACTTATATTAGTGAAATTGGTAATATTTGACACAAGAAATATGATATAAGCTTCTAAATATTCTTTCAAGCACACTATATGTGTGCATTTTTACACTGAATCCATGTAGGAAAGCGCTCCTGCATGCCAGATTTAGCAAGGGAAATTCCGGCAGCAGGGGTGTGTTTCCATGACTACATAAGGACTTGTAAAAGCATGGATTCACTGGTTTGAACAAGAAACCAAAATGGGCAGCATTATCCATCCCAGCTATTCCTATGACATGTTGCTTTACATAAGTCCTAGTTTTTCATTACTTCAGTCCATGGGGGCCAGAGTTTCAGGCACTGGAGCAGAAACGGCTTTGGATGACCGAAATGCTTTCAGGGAACTTTGTTTGGAGGACGTTGAGAAACATTTACTTCAATGGGTCAGGTGTATGAATTAATGCTTTTGGTGAGCTTGGAAGTATTTTTAAAGGCTAATTCTATATTTCTTGTGTCAAATATGGTCAAACTCACTAATACAAGTGATAGGGAGAGGTCTCTCAAAGCCAAAATTTATTGGCTTTCTTGGTTTCAGTATTACCTGCCCCGACTAGCTGAACTTTCAGTTTCCATGGCAACCACAGAATGACTTAGAAATGTCCAAATTGTCCAACATTTTGGGAATCCATTCCAAATATGCTGAATTTTATCCTGTCAAAAATTCATAGTTCTAGATTGAAAATAAGTGTCCATATAAAAAAAAGCCTCGAACTTTCTGAACGTCCCTCGTAAGTTCTTGCGATCTTAATGGTCATAGCAGTAATAGAAAAAAATGTTAAGTAGAAACAGCTGGCATCCGCTCTAACTGCATTAGGTTTTGTTGATCAATACTGGCCTCATTCTGTGTAACAATGCAATAGTGTTATCCCACTCCCCCCCCCTCCCATTGAAAGTCACGGGTAGAAGCACAAAAGCGTAAGTCATATGTGGCAGATTTTTACACTACATTTACTGATAAATATTGGTGACAAAAATTCATTCTGAAGGCTACGTCGAAGTGAATCAGCTTCCATTTGTGGCACATCATGTCAGCAGAAAATGTAATGCTTCAATTTGCAAGGCATTTTATAATTTTCTGATATGTAAATGTGTATTTTTAGGAGGTTGAGATTGTGCTTTTTGCTACTCCCTTTTTTTTTTCTTAGAGGTCGTCTGTTACAAAAGGTTATTTTTTACTGCTAATAATTGATGACTTGATTTGCTCCATAAAAATTGCAAGGAACTTAGCAGGATGATATCTCTGGGTGGTCCTTGATGAAGTTTTCCACTTAAAGTTGAATCCCACAGAGTACAGCTTCTCCACCTATTGGACTCCATGTAACTAAACTGTTCAACAAAAATACCCAGCTGGTGGCTCCCCCGCTTGGTCAAATTGTTCATATGCATTGGAAAAGCCACAGATTTTTGAAAACAGGGGTAGGCTCACTCGAAGGCTGCTGGCTCAGCTAGGAATAATGGCACTAAACTATAAATACACACATTTTGAGTTGATATACAGGCCTATAATTAAATTCAACTTTCATAAAAATCGGAAAAGGAACCTTTGAGATATTCAAGTTTCTTTTACGAGAAACTTATTTTTGTTGAACTGTTTTTCATAATTTTATCATATTGTACACCACGTAACTCTCAAAAAACATCGGTAACCCCCCTTCAAAAACTTGTTTTTCAATAAAGTGTATATTCAGCTATATTCCTTTAATTTTTCATAAATATCTCATGGATATTGTTCGGGTGACGCTGCTTGTCATTATAAATGCCACACTTTTTAAGTATTTTGCTGTATGTTTTAATGTAATGACATAGATTTTGAAAAGATCATAGTTCGAAAATTATGTTGGATAGCCCATCTATTTTTTTTTACGTTGGAAAGCTTTGGTTTTGAAGAACTTTTTGGCAAAGTTTCATGAATATTTCATGGATTTTAAATTTTTTGCCAAGTGTGGGATTCAACTTTAAGTTTTATCTCTGGCTGAATCATTTCAAAGTAAACTGAAATGTCAATTTGTCTCAAAACATCTCAGAACACTACTCTTGTTCCATCTGCATGTTAGATGACTTTTTCTTCTCACAGCAGTGGTTTTTGGGTTAAAACCATCACTGCAGTGTAGAGTCTAATGATATTCATACAACTTCACAGAAACCACTATCATATTATTTCTAAATAACCTTGGGGAAACCAAGGTAAGTCATTTAATTTTCAAGCTCTTTCGCAATAGGTTTATCAGACAACCTGAATATCAAATAAATGTAACATCTTATTTTACCATAATTGGAAATTTCAACAAAATCAGGGAGATTATGGCTCTCATTTGGAAAAGGCAGGTCAACCGGCACAACTTTTTGGCACAAAGTTTAGCCACAGTTGCACAAATGGCACTGGCACAACTTACTCGGGTCTACCCAACAACTAACCTGAATTATATCCCCAAAAGAGTCCCCAGAGTTCACCATACCCAAGATTTCGAACTTTCGAATTCCCTCATGGCCTGTCCTAAGCTGTTTTATGTGAAACGTTCTAGAGTACTAGGTATACGTGCAAAAGAAAGCCACCTCCGCCTCATGTAACATATTTATGATATGGCCAATAACATTTGTGCTGCTCAAAAATCCTGTCTTACCACAGAGTGATAAGGCAACTAGCTAAGACTTATTGTTTACACTGTGTATACATTTCTTTGATAATTGGTTTAGTATATAAATAGATCCAGTGAATGGGATTCTTGTTCTGAAAACACAACATATAAAGTTATTGTGAGGATCAAAATGTCCGTGTGTATCAAAGTAAGTCCATTTCTGAAGCCTTGTTCATCTTCCCCGAGACAATATGAAGTGACAGAATCATTTCTTGGCTTTCATATGCAACAAGATGTACACTCAACAGCACCTCTCTAATGTGACACATACTATCTATCTCTTGTCAGGAATCGTGTTTTCTGGAGGGGGTCAATCTGATGCGCACCAGATAAGCTGGCAAAGTTCTGCTGATGCTGCAGCAAATTGAGCTGCAAAACCCTTGCATTTTGATGTGAAACTAGTTTCACCATTAGAATTTGTTAGCAGCCCAACTGGTGTTGCATTGCTTGTGCCATTGGACTGTTACTGCATACTGATGGTGTTCTGGGCAAAGGTCAAACCAATTAGTCTGTTACACTACATTGTATGTCTGACTGAAAATTTGGTATTCAAGAGACATACAATCTGTTTCTCAAGCATTGCAACCAATTACAATGTCCCACAGGTGAACATATCTGAGACTCACACTTGTGCCCTGCACACAATATTAAGCATGTCTCTATTATAAAAATCTAAAATTAATGAACATCCGTTTTCAAACTCTTCATCTGTTACCTTTGTCACCACTTATTTCAAAAGATATACCCTACAGGCCTACAAGCATCAAGAGCAGTTGCATTCAAAATTGTCTGATTTGTTATAAATGTACAGTGTAAATGCACCAGATGGACAGAAGCCTTGTCTTTTATGCCTTTAAGGCTATTAAGAGAAGGCTTATCACCAAGCGCTATATTTCACGAAGTTTGATATTTCACCTCCTATTAAGCATGTGCATATCAAATTCTTTAAATGGGTCACTTTAAAAAACAGCCACTAGCAGAATTTACATCTATCTGTTTTCTGTTTTAGTTCTGAAATAACATTTGCAAAAGCATCATTGTTTCTTGAGCATTAATTGTATCATGAATATATATGCATGCACATCTTCCCGCAAAAATTAACAGTTTCATTAATTGTAAAAAAAAGAAAAGAAAAAAAAAGAAGTTCAATGGCTGCATCTGAATCTAACAGTTTCAAATAGAAATTGTCAGCTCTCTCAAGAATCATATACATGATGAGCTGATTTCTGTATGCATGTATACGTCCTTCAATGAAATGTGATGATCTCACCTTGCAATTGAGCTACATTAACTTGAAACATAATAAAAAGATATACATATATACCTCTATTCATTTGAAGGTCGGCTCATTTTGCACCTTGCTACCGCAAGCATTGCTGTGCAGCTCTGGTCAAACTGCCATATTTTTTGCTCCTATTTGTGGTGTTTCATCACAATAGAACATGATGGCTTGATGATTCCATTTGCAAAGGTTTATTTAATTTAGTGATATATAGATGTATATTTTCAAGGAGTCGAAGGGTCAGTTTTTTTTTTTACTGTGTAGTATGATTTTTCCACATGCCCTTGACCACAGAGGTCATCTCTCACAAGAAGCTCTAATTTACTGAAAAGAAAAAGAAGGCAACATTTGATCAATACCATGACAAGGGGGGAATATAGTGAGACAAATTTTCTTTTGGTGTTGATAAAAACTGTATTAAGCTCAGCTAACATTTCACAGAAAACAGGCCTACATTGTACAATGTACAGTATAGCTCTTGCAACGAGAGATTCAATTATTGCATTTGCGGCAATAAACACATTTACGTGTGGTATTAAAAACGAATAGTAAATCAAGAGCACCCCTTTACCAGTATTACTGGACAATGATATTGTATTATATTGTATTTTGTACAGTGTTTTTAATCCAATTATTATCGTTTTTCATAGATGCATGTTTTTCAAGTTTGCAATTTGCTTCATTCCAAACTGTGATGTCAGAGATTTAGTAGAATAATTTTGTTTATTACAACACAGATTTCACGAAACTGACAAAGTGCAGTGACACAATGAACTGTGACTGAACCAAAGAGACTACTAAGCCTCAAAGGAGAGTTGCAATTACTGACAAAAAAGTTGTTTGAAATTGTGACTTGTGAAAAACAGCAACACATTTTATTTGGAAAACAATAAAGGAGCAACAATCAGCTTAGACATGCCTTGTTTGTTGTGGTTGTACACTAATAGTAACATTGCCTGACAGTTTTAAATTTCTTTTTCATAAACTGTGATGTGAAACTCTGAGCTGATATGTCACAGATAGAAGATTAGACCAATCACATTGACAGACACCCGATGATGCCACGGTTTAACTGCCAAACGAAGTTTTCAAAAACACAAAGTTATGAAAACGATAATAATACAATATAGCAAAAGCAAAAATTTCATCTAAAAGAAGAATGATAAGATACGCTCATGAATACCAATAATACCCTACATACAAGCATATGCAATTCGAATTAGGAGATTGCAGGAGCAGAGCCATTTTGCAAATAACACACAGGTATGGTACAAATGTATTTATTCTTTTATAGTATTTGCATATTTTGAAGAAATGCAAAACTAGCGGGAGCCTATTTACATGACAAATCCCAATCAGAATGCAACCATAGCAGTGATCACAAACGGTTATACAGTGTTTGTTACTATGCATGTTTTAGCAGTTAGACATGAGATAAAAATATATAAGAATCTGCAACTTAATAGAACTAACAACACCCAACAATAACTGTGATTTTCAAGAAAATGTTTTTCATAGTCAACTGTCAAATTTGATGGAATCTGTAATGTAATGAATATATCAAAACACACATGTCAGGGGCACTTCTTGGACTTGTCATATGCTAGTAGTATATGGATGGATTTAATTGATCTACAAGCCCTGATGTACCATGTCTATGAATGACTGGTACCTCGCTCTTGTGATAAGACCCCTCACTAATACCACAATGTTCATTCTTAATTCTGATTGGCTGAGAGCCAAGGTGTATAGATATATATGAGAGTACACGCGGTATATACACTGCTCAAAATAATTAAAGGAACGCCTCTTTCAGGCCATTTTTCTGAAACTGGGAAATCTGCAACTAAATGACTTCAACGTGCTTCTATTGTCTGGTCATTGCACTAACCAATTCAGTTGTCACAGCACTATTGGTCAACAATTACCTTGTCAGGAGCATTTGTCCTGAGTGACCCCAAAAAACAAAGCGATTTTTGACTTGCTGATCTGAAGAAAATGATTATCAAACAGAGGATGAACACATTTTTCATTCGTCTGGGTTGTCTGACAACTGCAGGCCAAGGCAAAGTGTTCTATACAGTTTTTGTCTCAAATTGATGTTGTCAGGGATGGGTAACTCCCACAGAAAGGTGCTGAAGTGATAAGGGGGACTAAAGGGTTGGTATGTCACCAAATGTGGTCTCTTGTCTCTGGCAGAGGTACAGGTGCACTGAACAGTAAGACAGAAGACCTGGAAAGGGCAGACATTGGTCCATTACGCAGCAACAGGACCATTAATATCACCAGCAACTTCGGCATTGGCATCATCATGCGACTGAAGAATGACTGTAATGATGCATCAAACTTTTTAGTCTTGGCTCGAAAAAGTTAGGAACCAACTGCATGAAGAACATTTGAGATGAAAAAAGTGTTTTTTTTGCTCCTCCAATTGCCCTACAACGCCATGCATCAATATATTGATGTTCAACAGGGAGCACCTGTTTTAGCAGTTTTGTCAGCAGTGACCTCTATTGTCTGTTGGTTCAAGCTGGTCTCATTTTTGACATTTGATCATCAAGCCTGTGTCAGAAGAAACCCATGGTGATGTTTTTGAGAGTGTAACACTATCAAACATGTAGATTTTTGGAAGCTTTCTTGATGGTCAGAAATGTCAATGGAGGGGTGCACAGAGTATACGGAGAGTATACAGGACAAATGAATGGTATAATGTGAAACAATGGGCTTGTGGAAATCACACTGAAGCCTAATGATGGGTCAGTGGAAAGAAAATTTCTGCTCATGCATGAAAATGCACATCTGCAACCTGCTTGGGTGACCACGGCTCATCTTAAATTGGAAGGTATTGCAGTGATGGTCTGTCCAGAAAGGTCATCAGACCTCAATTCCATAGAACATGTGTAGGACATCCTTTACAGTGTGTTTCCTGGGAACATGAAAAAAAAACAATTTGAGAGTTGCCAAGGATCCTCCTATTGGCCACCCGCAGGTTCATCAAAAGCATTACAATATCATTCAAACAGTGTGTTCATGCTCATCTTGGCCTAACCCAGTATTGCTGCTGCAACAGAGAGTGAATTAAACAAAATTTAGGATTTGGTCAAATGGTGTTTTCACATCAGTTTTGGGGTCACCTGTAGGGACAATATTCATTCAATCCATTCAGCTGTGATTTGATGAACCCTTCAAAATGATAAAGAAGATCAACTTTGCATTGAAATTGATTTTGCATCTTTCCTTCTTCCAAAAATTTTACTTGAAAGAGCTGTTCCTTTAATTTTTTTGAGCACTGTATTTACTTCAAAAGCTTGTACGTTTTACACATTTTGATATATAGACAAACCGTAAACACTGTTTGACCATAATATTTTCAATTTGTAAAACACTGTAGGCCTGTATTTGTTGTGATTCTTGCCATATTTTTCCCAATCTTCATTTTTTCAGAGCGAATATGCTATTTACTATACATCCACATAGAGTGAACATGACTTCTCACTAACAAAATAACAAATCCATTACAGATATCATCCCATGTAATTGGATATTTGCTACCACAAATTGAATGCTTGCTGTCATGAAGCAATTATGATAATGACCTGGGTCTTTGAAGTGATGGTCCTTGCTATAAGTACCAGATGATGAAAGGTCATTTTTACCAAAATAACCCTGGATGCTCTAGCCCATCGTCATTGCAGTGTATTTTGAATCATAGGCCTGAAGAAGTGCAAAAAAGTGAAATAACTGTCAATTTGTCATTGAGTGACTTGTGATCTTTGTGCCGAGTGCTGTGACTCAGTAGGTGTCTTGTTCTAATATCATAAAAAGTATTGGATAGGATTTCACAAACTGCATATGAGTCATAAAGAATAACATGGCATGGATAGGGATGACCTCACAATGAAAATTCCAGTGCAATTCTGTAAGTCACTGTCAATAGCTACTTGAGCCATCGGCTGTAACACTTTTGCAAATTAACAGATATTACTATTTAAAACCCTACAATAAAAGCAAGTGAGCCATTGTGTTGAAACAATGTCACATGTTGAGCGTAGTCTGACCAATCAGCTTGGATCCGATTGAGTACTACACATACATATGTATGAGCTCAATTTCTGGCCTAATATATTAGGTAACAAATTGCTGTAGTTTGTACAGTGAATTACTGTAGAAACTACAGTAAGCTGCTGTACAACTCTGATACAGTAAGCTACTGTAGAAGCTACAGTAAACAAAACTCTACTGTAAGACTTACTGTAAATGTTACAGCAAGCTACTGTAAGCTTCATATTACGGCAAATTGCTGTAGATTTTACAGTAAATAAAACTCTACTGTAAGCCTTACTGTAAGTGTTACAGCAAGCTACTGTAACCTTCATATCACGGCAAATTGCAGTAGATTTTACAGCAAACAAAACTCTACTGTAAGCCTTACTGTAAATGTTACAGCAAGCCACTGTGAGCTTCATATCACAGCAAGATGATTTTACAGCAAGCAAGCCACTACTGTAATCCAATATCACACTACTGTAATAACTACATTAAGCCATTGTACTGACAGTTCATTCCTTATTAAGGGAATATACCAAATGTGTCATGTCCACAAGCAATGGCTGAGCATAAAGTTCTAATTAGAGATATTATATTGGAAAATAGCCATCCCTCATATTTATGTTCATGAAATATGTTTTTAAAATCATATCAATATTGTTGTAGACATACATGTATTTGTATCACAATGTTCACCCAACTATCTAGTATAATACTTGATTAAAAATATATAATTATTTAAATTTGGACTATATAATATTTAGGCTTTTTTTTATTATTCTCTAAAATATATGAATTTACAGATTCAATATGGCAAATTCATTTATAAAGATGAGAAACATATGAAAATGACTTTGAAAAAACCTGTATTGTGTAGCATTTGATTGATAAATTAAAACTGTACTGTATTACATTTGTAGGATGTTCATTTATTAAATTGCTAAATACACTCTATAGATAATATCTAAGGTCTAAATGGAATAATAGCAAACTATACACAATTGTATACTAGTAGTAATTTCTCAGGAATACCACAAGGTGTCACTTTGCATGCATATTATATGAGTATGGCATCAATTAAGGGGTAATTAGAGGGGTAATTAGAGGGGTAATTAGAGGGAAATCACTGACGCAGAACTGTGACCCAGTTACATAAACTGAATTTACTGGCAGTATTAGACAATTGTATTAGAGTCATTCTTGGACAGTTATTCAAAGGAAGAGGTGGCACTGTTCAGTGGCTCCATGTTTATTATGACCGGCCGCCAGGGGCGTCGCCGGTCATTTTACTATTGGCACAGGTTGGCCGATTCAACGCGCATTTTTGCGGCAGGAAAGAACAACTTCCACTCAATCCACAGTCATGAACGTTCCTGTATAGACGTAACTTTACACCCTTTATTCGCGCCTCACAAGTCCTAGTGACGTCGGGCAGTCTTTCATATAGTTCTAACATTCACCATTTTATAGTCAAAACCCCCACCTTATTGTTTTTCGTGATCTCTTCGTGTTTCCAAAGCCGCTCACGATCTCTTCGTGTTTCCCTTAGACCAGAAGTCACAGATTTTCGCTCATAGACGGACAACCATGCCACCTGGTGCTAAGCTCAGGTGCCCTTCAGAAACAACTTTCTGTATCAATTATCAGTCAAAAAGAACAGGCATTAGCATAAACCCCCAAATTTAAAATAAATACAGGCTTTTTATTCATATTTCTAGTCATTTATCATTGCAAAAACGAAATTCCAGGTCAAAGAGCTCAACTATTTCTGCCCCCTCTGGTGTAAAATTCCCAAAGCGTTCTTGAACTGTAAACTTCCTGTTTCTCTCCCAGTCATTCTAAAGTAAAAAGTGGTTGTAGTCTAGTACTAAATCATGTCGCCTGGATAGAAGTGTTTGTCGCCTGGATGGAAGTGCTGTGTCGCCTGGATGGAAGTGTCTGTCGCCTGGATGGAAGTGGTAGGTGTTTCGAAAATTTTGTGTAGCCTAGTTGGTAGTGGCATGGTGTCGCCTGGTTGACCACACACCTTGGGTACATTCGATTTGATCCACTCTAACTACTCCGGAAGTTACGTATCTACTCCAGGAAGTGACGTTTCTACTCCTGGAGTAAACTACTCCAAGGTTGGTCCAAATCGAACATAACAGAGTAGTTGGAATCGTCATAACTTGGGGGTTCCCTAGCAATTAGAATTCCCTAGGTGATGGCAATTACGACGGAAATTGACACCCTCAATCGATTGCTCTTAATTTATTTAATTGAAATACGGAAATTCACACCAGTAAAAAGCAATTAGGCACTAAATCAAAGCTTCTGAAGTGTCATCTATCTTTGTAAACAATCCTACGTCATGGGATATCCCAATTTTTTGGGAGTACTTCTGATCTACTCCAATCTACTCCAAACTACTTCCGGAAGTGCAAAACGAATGATCTGGAGTGAACTACTCCACTCCAGGAGCACTTTGGAACAGCGAAACGAATGTACCCAATGACACTGTGGGTGCGCTCGTTTGCCTCGCCCGGTTACGCCGACCGGTGTAGACCGACCACGTGGTCGGTTGACCGGTTCAATCGAGGACAGTTGATAGCCCGGTCATGGTACCAGACTGAGCTGTTTGTTTAGACATGGAAGCCGTCGTAACAAATATAAATAAACAATTAAAACACAATTTCGGATAGTCCTAAAGCATGTGTTTAAACATGTTTGACTGTTTGTGTTGTTTTGACCTTTTCACTGCTCCCGATATTGGAACAACAAGTAACAACAGGCAAACAGGCGGCTTTTCTCGTGTGCCAAAACCCGGAAGTTTACTTTGCCTCGTGTTGAATCAGTAGACCGCCATACACCGAGCAAAATCGGCCGTGCCACACGGGATACCCCGGATTGATGTGCGCGCATAACATCCGGCGCAAACGAGGATCGACCGTCATAAACCGGTCGACCGGCGGGTGGTGATTCGAGTGCACCCAATGACACCTCAAATGGGCCTAATTGTGCTTATGTTACAGCAAGCAGTTTTTAATTGGCAATTCATGTCAATTGCTGTTACCTTACAAAGTGGTTAGAAGTGCATGCATTGCAAGTAACAAGGTCCTAATTAGTATTTCTCAATCATTGATAGCTCTGCAACATTTTGCTTAATTGCTGAATTATTCATACATTGTGTGGTTTTGTACTTTCTTACTTTGCAGTGGGCTCTGAAGTCAATATGCTCAGGTTGTGATGGATTTTGTGTGTTCTAATGGAGTTAACAAGCCACAAGTAAATCTTGTGAAAGAAATAAAGTCAACCACTGCACCAATGCCGATGCACCAATAGTATAAGTAAGTACCAAATTGTCATGAATGTATATATATATAATTATGTATCTTTTTTAGGCATATACATAGTGAGCAGCAATGCTGCAGCATAAATGAATAATTCTTGTTTTTTAATAGTATAAATACTGATACAACTTATGACTGTGGTATTGGTTTGCTTTTGTTTTCAGTCGTTTATTACTAAGGCAATTAATGTATTTGTTGCTTTGTGCAATTTATCATTCAATGACTTAATTTGTTTCAGTTATCAAAAGAATATGCAGCAGATCAGGACACGGGCCTACCCATTTGAACCCATATTTTTGATGACAAAGTCACTGAAGAAACAACTTGAACTACCGAAAACAATTGGAAATTCTTTTGTTGCCAAAGGCACAATCAGTACAATCAATAATAACTATTGTTATAATATATATTCTATGCTGAATAATGTAAACTCTAAACTATTTGTTAGAGAGCCTTGAAACGTGTGACGACCAGTGGCGTCACCAGGAATTATTTTCGGGGGGGGAAGGGGCAAATGGGGGGCCGAGCCGTTCAGCCGGGGGGGGGGGCATGTCTTGTAATGACCTATCGGACAATAGGTTTAAGCTCAAAATAAGGGGGAGCCAGGGGGGGCCAAGTGAATTTCAGGGGGGGGGGCACTGGCTCCCCCTCCTGGTGACGACTAGTTAGAAAATTCAATTTATTTACTCCAGACCTGTACATCTTATTGCGCCTTCAACTGGTTTACTGTCATATATATAACAGGCGACTTAAGTCCGCTGATATTGGTAATGGTTAGCTTTTGCATTAATTCTTTGCCTCAATGATAAATTCTAACTTTGTTGTAGAGTTTGACAGGAGGACTTTAAGCTTTGTAAGATATAAGACATTTTATTTCCTCATAAACGTGGGACAACATAAAACACAGAGCATTGATGTAGGCTACTGCTTCAATTGTAAACAAACATAACTTGTGTCACTTCAGGGATTCCCTCAGCTGTCAAATTTTTTCAATCCATTTTGTCATGTTGACATGTGAACAAACTTGTACAGCTGATCTGAGCTTCAAGTGAAGTGGCCATGTGAATTGTGTTGTATATACAGATGGGTTAGTTTTGAAATGAATGTTGTTAACTGGAGGGACACCCATTGTTTTTTTGCAAAAGTTTGAAAGTTCATAGTATGGTCTATGGATGGGGGGGGGGTGCACATTGCCCCCTGGCACCCCCCCCCCTTATCTGCTTATATGGAATGCCACTGCCCAGATTTACAAAGCTAATAATAATTACTATATTATGTTATAAATTAATTATTTGCACCTTGTAACTTGTGTACCAGCTGATATTTGCAGGCTTTTGCATGTATGAAGACGGTGATGAAGTACATGCACATGTTTTATGATGTTTTTCTTTTGTTAAATAATTACAGCGCTATTTTATGATATAGGCTAGCCTCTGTAGATTCTGTAAAGTGAATAAATCTTCCCCCAACACTATGAGCGCCCTGGACTGCCAATAGCTGGTCGTGGGTTCGAATCCAGCTCTTGCCGGGTCACCTAGGCCTATGTTGGATGGCTGTTTCAATCATCCTTCGCCTCATTGCCGTGTCCTCCTCCTGTCCTAATTAGCCGACCAAGTGCATAAATACAAAACGTAAAGCCCCAAACATCCATCCATCCCCCGACACTATGAATATTCTGGGTGCCGTTTAGGTCACTACAACACTTCAAGCTGTTTAATGTGTCAAAAATATGGCTCTCTGATTGGTACGATTTCGGAAAGTCAGCCCTTTCTCTGTGTTACCGTCAATTTGCTGACGACTGTCACAATTTTAAGTTACATTGTATACCAAAAATTAGCCAGAAAAATTTGAAAAATTTTAATAATCGTGACATTCGTTGGCACCTTCAAAATATTATTGTCCTATATTCATGGTGCCCCACTCCCGGTTATGTTGACCCTCAGGCGGCCCCAAGTTATACTGGAAAATGAGTTTTTGCTATTGTAATGTTGAGAGGAGGAGGCCCCGACCGGGAGTTGAACCCGGGCCAGCTGCGTGGGAGGCGGGGACCTTGACCACTAGACCAAAGAGTCACTCAGTGATCTAAGGGTCAGAATCACCACACTATGTACATAAGCCATAAGTAAATGGAAATTATTTGATTTGTACTTTCAGATCATTGGCTTTATGATGTGGCATGTATCCTGAAGGACAAACAGACAAAATGGATACTCCCAATTTCTTAGAATGGTATGTCGACATTGAAGGTAAGTTATGTCACTGTACTTGTAAGCTGCAATGCAGTTTCGGACCATTTGTTACACTGCTATGGTCTAGTGATTGACATTAAAAGTTGCCTGTTTGCCCGAGGCAAGTAAAAATGGACGTATGTCATGTAAAACAATCGCCTTACTTGCCCATGTATGGTTACTATAACCTGTTTGAAATAAACCTGAAGTTAGTCAAGTATCATCTCATACATAATTTTGTTGCCTTATTTGGTCAAACGTCACAAACAATATAATTATTCTAATCTAATTCAAATAATGCTGTAGCTCTGACATGTCTACTAGAGTTCATAAATGCGTAAATGAGTTCCTACTTCACTGCAGTACAATTAAGAGTTTTGGATACCCGGTCTGGCGTGTATTGGGCGAGTAAAAATTCTTATGAACAAGCGTCATCCAACACGTCTGAAGGGAAGCAGTCTAACATGTTTGTGATTGATTCATTTTAATGGTTGACAATATTACAAATTTTCTATTTTCAGTCCTAGAATGCGTCTACTACACTTTCATGACTCGTGAGGGGAAAGGAAAGGAATCAAAAGAGCTTCCGATGAGGAAAAACTTCAAAGTAACCAGGGCAACAGTCACAACACCTAGATTGTGCAGTACCTTGAAGACACCAATGGTTTCTGTTAATCAAAACAGCTTTTGGGAGAGTTAAACAGGGATTTTACCTTAATTTGTTCATCCATGTCTGATATCGATACTGACTCTTATTTAGCCACTGAAATTGTAACACAATGACAATGTATTTAAATTGGTCAAATAAGCTTTATTCTAATTTGAGAGTTCCAGGCTCTCAAGAACATATTCCACATAATTATTATATTTACACAGTATTATGGTATTTTTTTAAAATGCTGCTGGCAGCCTGGCACTATTAAATTTATATATTATCAAAATTATTTCAATAGGCGATAGTGCAATACAATAATATAATTGAATATAATTTATATTATTGTCACATGAATGTTCAAACAAAGGCATTAGATAAAACATGTTTCCCATTATTTTGATTCCTAATTAAAAATGCTCGTTGACATGATTTTGTAAGCTTGTTTTGTTTATTTTGTCATCAGTGTTATTTTCATTCATAAGACAAGTTTAACATCAAAGGTCGCAGGCCTTCCAGACCTCCATTATATATTTCCTATAATTCCTTTAATAGGATACAACAAAACTCCTACATTGGGACCAATTTTGTATATTTTTATGCCATTCCAAAAAAAAATTGAACTTTGAAATGGTCCAGTTCAGTCCAAGAAAAGATTGCCGGTCTGAAGGACATCCGGCATTTTACCAACCAAAAAATTGTCTTTGGATACTTGTTGAATTTTGTGACTTCACCAATATATTTGTTTCACATCTGTGTGGGATTTGTTAAGTGGAACTCCTACGCTTGAATTTTTTCCAATTATGTACTCAACAACTGCATACAAAATAATGTCCAATATTTGACTGAACAAATTTCATATATGTATATAATTTTTTTTTCTTCGAGTTTTGGCTAGGAGGTCTGAAATGGCCAATATTATGAAAATGCTAGCATCATAGTAGCATGTGATTTTCATCAAAAGTTTGATTGATTGTGGATTAGCCATACTGTGCTTGGTGGAAGATCCTTGGTTGGTTTTGTGTCTTCAGTTGGTTGTACGGTTATCAGCTGGTTATTTATTTCAAGGTTGTCTTAGTCTCATCTCAAGAATTAAGATTGTAAAGTTGAAAAAATTTTCACAAAAAGATGCATTCTTGTGAATTTCATATGACAGAGAGTGCCTGCCAGTATTACAGGAATTTGCATTCTGGCGTCACTATTCAGTTTATGCACGTGAAAATATACCTCCTCATAAACCGTTGAATATTGGACTCTCAAAACAATTTTTAACCTTTTTTTAAATCAGCATATGCTGCCCTTAACTTCAAATATTTACCAGAAATTTACTCCACTGGGACCAAACAGTCAAAACACATATCATTTTATAAAGCTCTGTAAAACATCTATCTAGCAATGCAACAATCAATTGTCTAACAATTACGGAAATATGTGAATTGGCGAAATCGCCCTCATTTCCATAACTACTGGCAAATTTCATAAAAAAGCATACGAGAAGGGCTTTTGCTCCTCTCAATACAAAAATCATTATTCATGTTTTTAATACCGATTCCCACAATCACGCCTGCTTGCACTTCACAACCAAAAGACGTACAGCACTGCCGGCCGGTCATATTATTATCGCTAGCGATTCTAGTTTCTTGTTTTAGCAGTGGAGTTGAGTAAACATTGACCGGGTAAGTGTGTTGAATAAACTAAGTGTGTTCATTAAACATTCAATTAACTGATTCTTTATTACTTGAATGCTTCATCAACTCTAATGATCTTCTTCTTTTTCAGGAGTCCAAAGGACCAGTTACAGGATATTTTACTGAAGTCTGAAATACTGTTCAAAATTATGGAATTTCTTCTATTATAACTACTGTTTCCATTTTAGCATCTCATCAAGTTCATTGGTCATTCTGTTCATGGACATGTTTTACCAATTATCTTGTTTAAATAAAATTGTCCCTGCATTTGAATAAAGTGGTCCCAATAATAAAACACACCCCAAAAGAACTACAGTATAGAAAAATCTTACTGTAAAAACTACAATAATCAGCTGTAGTTAAAACTGCAGTACAAGGTCCCCTTCCTGTAAAACTACAGTAATTTACCGCAATGCTTATACAGTATGAAAATCTATTACTGCAAAAACTACGGTAAGATACTGTTTTCAAACTACAGTAAGATATATTGATTGCTGTAGGTTTTACAGTAAGTACCGCACAGCAGAATTACAGTAGTGATTTTTGTTGCTGTAAAAAACTACAGTAGTTGCCGGCAAGTGGGTCTGCCGGTAGTTACTGTAGTTTTCTACGGTAAGGTTCTTACAGTGTACTTCAGACCATTGTCCGGACTCGTTTTAAGCACTAAAAATGACCAAATGAGTCTGAAACATTATGACATGTAGGTCATCAGAGATATATGTAGGAAAAGGAATAAACGTGTGTGATAGGTGGCCAGGAGATTGGCAGGGCTGGCAAAGACGTTGGACAACAGCATGTATAATCAGGCTAGCCAGGGCAAGGTGCTGTTTTATGTTGGGGAAGAGGGGCTGCATGAAAAGGGCATTATTTAAAAGGACAAATAAGGCTGGTGATTTGATTATATGGATATGGCAAAAAGTAATGTTTTGAAGCATGTTATGCGGCCGAGTGAATGGGAAGGTAGTGAAAATGAGGTTGGACCCCACATGTTGTATGTGTCACTGTCGTTCGACTCGGGTAACATTTTCATATTGATAGATGTGAACTTGGCTGATTAAAACAAATCTAATACCATTAGCATTCTGTCTGCTACAGTTTAGAGCAGATTTACATGAACAGGTGCAAGTACTCTTAAAGTCATCTTAATTGTTGAGAAAATAATCGAGTCTTGAAGAAAGGAAAAACAAAACCGGAAAGAAATATCTTTATTCCTCCCTATGACCATGTTTAAAATAAGAAGAAAACAGGGAAAAAATTCACTATAGCGGGCCGTGAAATTTACCATATTTGGTAAGTGAAAATTATTGTTTTTTGGCGGTTAACGTGGGGGCTACCACCCCCACACCCCCGTCAATTGGTTTCCATGGCTTTATTTCAACAAACTGTAACTAAAAATTGACTAAAACTTACGTTTTTAGTGTATTTTGCTTGCATGTGTTGCCAAAATAAGATCGTCGTCATGTGTTGATGGCGTCATGTAAACATTTCGCCATGGTTTCAAATGAATGATGTCACCAAATCATTGTTCTCCAAATATGGTCATTTTCACGGCCCACTAAAGTGAATCATACCCGAAGACAGTGCTGATTAAAAAGTAATAATTAGCTTGATCTAAAAATTTAATTTTGAAAAGTCATTTACTCAATGAGATGATATCTTGGAAAGAAATGGCTTTTTTGGATTACCACCAGTATATCAATATTCTTGAAGATTTACAAATTATAGGAACATTGCCACATAACAGAGAAGGGCTGCCTATCTATAGGTATCTGATTGGATGCAAGAAATAGCCAATTTTGCTGTGTAGTCACATTCTAGTAAGAAGTTAATAAGTCTGTTATATCGAATGGAAGAACTCATTGATTACTTGGGAATTGCAAAAATTCCTCCCAATTCATCAGAACATTATACAAGACAGAGCAAAGGAAATGACAGAATCTCGGTGCAACTAAATTACTATGTAACAAGGATGGATGGATGAATGATTGGGGCTTTACGTCCTATATGGTTGGCTACTTAGGACAGAAGGAGGACACGGCAATGAGGCAAAGAATGATTGAAAAGCTGTCCAACATAGGCCCAGGTGACACGGCAAGAGCTAGATTCGAACCCGGGACCCAGCGATTGGCAGTCCAGCACGCTACCACTAGACCAACCCTCCCCCTCTATGTAACATTGAAGAATATCTGGAGGAAGATGTATACCTGGTTGAATGACACTTCGGCGCTCAAGTCAAGGTATGTGCATGAAATGACTGACACAAACAGATGCCCCTTGAGCAGTATCACAGAACAGTACACAACTTGGATGCAAGAATTATATCGAATTAAACGACAAACAAGTATAAGAAAAATTACGTTTGCAAATCCAGCTTAGCCCTACATAGGACTTCAGTTAAGGCTTAAACAAAAACAAAAGCATAGTATTGGTAAATGCAACATAGGCGACAAATAGCTGTTCATTAAGGAGAGTGGTTCCACCAACGAAACAAAACAGACCTACCTGCTTACAATCTTAATATTACCCTCCTTCATTGGCATTATGGCAAAAACCCCTTTCTGATTTTATAGGGTTGGCTCATCTTTAGTGACCTGAAAACCTGCACCCTGTGAATATCAAGTAGGATGTTGGTCTTCAGTCCTGACATAGACAAATTTCATCCTATAGGGTTGACTGTCAAGGAGGGTCAGAAAAGAGATATCTAAGCCCCAAGGAAAGGAAAACAGACCTTTACAGTTCTTTGCTATAGAAGTCACTCAAGACAAGAATGATCAAGTAGCTGAAACGTCGCTTTCAAATTTTGTTCACTGAACGAACAAACCTTAGTGGCAAGACAAAAATGTTACTTTTTTTTAAACTTCTCGACACTCTTGACCTATGGTGCTCTTTACTCTTCTTTGGAGTGATATGATTGATACATACCATCTTTTAAAGATTTAGTCAACTCAATATTGTTTTGCCATTACAGTCTGTAAATTTGATATTCAAATAGAGTTCATTGTTGCGCTGTGAAAATTGCACTTTGCAAGTCATCATACTGATAATTTGTCATGATCATATCAAATGAAATACTTTCCATGTTAATTTGATCTAAGGAGACTTATCATTACTTTAGCATCAAAAAGCCTCTATAGATGTTTCCCTTGTTTAAAATGTTCTATAAATAACCATATCTGCCACAAACGCTTCTGAGCAGTTTACTTGAAGAGGCGCTATATAAATAACTATTATTATAGGATTAGAAAAGATGACACTTCATCGGCTATCATCAGTCACAAAGTACAAAAATCTACATGAACCCACACTCATTGTTTGCATATCAATTTGCAGGCTGTAGTAAGTGCACCATGGTTCTTAAATTTAATAAACATGATCACTTGACCCTGTGAAACACAATTACTTTGATAATTCTTGCTAGTAAGCAAACAATTGCAGCCTATAACTTTAATAGCTTTTGTAAATGTCACGGAATTTCACATTTTAATTATTTGGCTTTGTTTAACCTTGCAATTTCATCAAGTGTATGAGGGGCGTTCAGAAAGTTCGAGGCTTTTTTTCATATGGATACTTATTTTCAATCTAGAACTACAAATTTTTCACAGGATAAAATTCAGCATATTTGGAATGGATTTCCAAAATTTTGGACAATTTGAACATTTTTAAGTCATTCTGTGGTTGCCATGGAAACTGAAAGTTCAGTTTCTTGAGGCAGATAATACTGAAACCACTAAAGCCAAAAAATTTTGGCTGTGTGAGACCTCTCTCTTTCACTTGCATTAGTGAGATGGACAATATTTGACACAAGAAATATAATATTCGCCTTAAAAAATACTCCCAAGCTCACCAAAAG
Source organism: Platynereis dumerilii (assembly GCA_026936325.1). Lineage (NCBI taxonomy): Eukaryota > Metazoa > Annelida > Polychaeta > Phyllodocida > Nereididae > Platynereis > Platynereis dumerilii. The sequence goes on from JAPTHN010000001.1 coordinate 115,748,211, forward strand.
CATACACCTGACCCATTGAAGTAAATGTTCCTTGCAGTCATCCAAACAAAGTTCTGTGAAAGAATTTTGATCATCCAAAGCCTTTTCTCCTCCAGTGCCTGAAACTATAGCCCCCATGGACTAAAGTAAGGGAAAATAAGGACTTATGTAAAGCAGCATGTCACAGGAATAGCTAGGATGGATAATGCTGTCCATTTGGTCTCTTGTTCATACTGGTGAATCCATGCTTTCACAAGTCCTTATGTAGTCAGGGAAACACACCTTTGCTTCCTGAATTTCCCTCGCCAAATCTGGCTTGCAGCAGTGCCTTCCTACATGGGTTTAGTGTAAGAATACAGACATTTGGTGCGCTAGAAAGCATATTTAGAAGCCAATACCATATTTCTTTTGTCAAATATTGTCAATCTCACTAATACAAGTGACAGAGAGAAGTCTCTCACAGTCACAGTTTCTTGGCATTCTTGGTTTCAGTGTTACCTGCCCCAAGAAACTGAAGTTTCAGTTTCCATGGCAACCACAGAATGACTTAAAAATGTCCAAATTGTCTAATATTTTCACATACAAAATGTGTACATATTGTTGTTGTTTTCTTATCAATAACAATTTGCTATACATTTGTACATGTAACAGAGCATGATATACGAAACATTTATATTTAATACTTTTCAGATGTTTTGATCAGGAGGCCGATTTAAAACTGTAAAATCCTATTGATAGGTTTATAATTTTGCTATACATTTGTACATGTAACAGAGCATGATATACGAAACATTTATATTTAATACTTTTCAGATGTTTTTATCAGGAGGCCGATTTAAAACTGCAAAATCCTATTGATAGGTTTATAATTTATTTACATCAATTTCAAACAGGCTGGAGTGTTTATCCAGTGACAAATGACCTTTTTTTAGAGCAAGATTTATTTGAAACTCACATGGTTTTAGAATTGCTGTGTGTGTCAGTACTTTAATTTATTTATAATGCCGCTACCAGTTTTCTTCAAGTTCCCCTTTCCATCCAAGTGCTGCAAACCCTTCTTCATCATAATTTTTATCACTGGTAGTGAGCACTGGTGTGGGCTATTTAGAGGCAATTCGTCACTGGCAGAGATTACCATCCATGGCATACGAAGGTTAGAAATTCATGACTTTGTTTACCGGCATGGTCTGACAGGGTTGACCCCAGAACTTTGCATTACTGCATGCCCCCCCCCCCGGCCAACGGAAATAGTGTCGCTGACTCCAAAGTATCAGTTTAAACTACTTCATGCATAGTTCTATTCCCACATTTGAAAAATATATAATGTAGTGGGTTTACAGTCTGCATCTACATCATACAGACATACTGTACTCCGTCAAATTTACAATTACATCCTTGGCAGGCCAATCCAGAGTCTTTCTCAACTCCCTGGAGCATGGAGAATATTCAGCCTTGAACACGGGGTTAACCGCAGGGGCTTAAGAGCTCATTCCAGCACCCTCGCTGTGGTTGCCTTATTGCCAAGTAACCATTGCACCTGGGTGGGGTGAGGCAGTGGTTTCCGGAGGATCTGCCCAATTCCTCAATGCCATGGCAGGGATTCAAACCCACATCTAGTGTTTCTAACGAGTCTCATTCGTCCCCCTCGAGAATGGCCATGGTCTAGTGCACGAGAATCGAGAATTTCTCGAGAAATCTAGGACATTGTCCTGCCATTGGCACAATGATAAAACAAGAGAAATATAATCATTCAATGGATAAATTTTTTTGACTTTTATGAAATCTTTTGTAGTTTTAATGTTAATCTGTGTGTTTTGTTGCCTATAAATCACAGCTAAACATCCACATATCATACAATTTTAAAACATTCGTATAAGTTCAACTTCAGCATTTATTAGGTATACAATGGGGATTATCATCAACAGATGTTTAAATTGAGCAATGGAGCAAGTGCACAATAACAATAGTATCAAGCTAAACAAAACAACAATCCAATACTTTGTAACAGTTATAAACATTAGTGATGCAGACCGGACCGCCTTGGACCGGTCCGGTCCGAAGTCTAGCCCTGGACCGCCAAAATACCGGACCACCTACAAAAAACCGGTCCAGTGCTGGACCGGACCGGTAAAGTGCCGGTCCGGACCGGTCCAGTGATTCTTCATGTCATGAAGGGTGTGGCATCAATTTTGACATATCTAAAAATAAAATTTATGTCATACAGCTTGTTCAAACCCTCATTTTTATCATAATTTTCGAAATGCCGATGGACCGCTGCTAGACTGGTCCAGTAACAAAATCGGACCACCTCACCCTGGACCAGACCAGGACCGGACCACTTTTATAAATACCGGACCACCCTCTAAAAGGTGGTCCGGTCTGCATCACTAATAAACATTAAACACATGAACATCATGTCAAACAATGATCAACATTTCAATTCTCGAGAATCGCTCAGTGAGACGAGGAAATGCTGACTCATTAAAATCTCGTGACTTCTTGAGAATTCTCGCTCTCATTGGAAACTCTACCCACAAACTTGCGCTTGAGTTGAGCACCTTATCCACTAGGCCACGGCATCCATATTAGCTCTCATCGCCAGAAGAAGTATTCTTCGTCATGAAATAGTATACCTGCCCTCTGATTTTTTTCTTTTTATTTTGGACTGGGTGATTTTGATTCACGCCAGAAAATAACAATTTATTTAAAAGACAGAACCAGAACAAAACACCTGCTGGCTATATGCTGTAGACGTGGATCACCTCATTAAAATGAAGGATTGTTGCACAGACTTCCCTGGCCAAAGGGTACCTGGCATACCGTAAAAACAACTTCATTGATACATCAGCTAGACAGTCCTATTGTAAACCGACAAGAGTTCGAAAAATGTTTTCAATGTATAAATACAAGTTAGATGAGATATCAGAAATCTTGGAAACACAAAATGAATCCAAACTGAAGTTCACCATTCACCATTGTTTAAGTTTACTTTCTATATTTTTTTGAAAAGTATTCTCAGCCGCCACATCCTGGTTTACAGTTTCATTACTTTTAAGTTTTCTCAATTTGTTTGTGCAAGAAAAAGAAAACCTTGCCAAAGGATACGATTTGTCATCGTATCACATAAAACATTTTATTTGATAAATTGAGACATTATATATGTTGGTCTTATCTGCTAACAGAGAGAATTATTCAGATACAATAACATATGCTACTCAGAAATAAAGAGCATCTCATGATGTATACACGCATTAATACTGCATTGCAACATGCACACTGTCACGTTCATGATACTTACAGAAAGTACCCGGGGCTGTCCTCTGGCTGAGGTATTATTCAGTCCATCAATCATCCACAGGCAAATGTGCAGCTGTTGTCCCAACTTGAAATATACTAGGCCCATTAGGCACATATATTGTCTTTCACTGTCACATGTGACAGCTTTGCATTGCCTATGTACAATCATACAATCAAGTAACTTTAACTATTTACAACAAGTAATGAATTCCATCCCATACCTCGGAAGACTAACTGCAAGCTTGTCAAACAGGAAAGGAGTTTCTGTTGTTTTTCACATTATTGTAAAGCATCTCTCAGATATCTTTTGATTAGCCACAATGTCATTTGGGATGCACAATACTGAATATTTTACAAAAGCAACAAGCTTGAAACTTTTGATTGTGTTTTTTTCCCCTGTTGATTAGGCTTACTTTTTCCCCACCTAAATATACTATAAAGACGCTTCTGTATATATATGCATAACTATTTAGATACCTACCTCGCCCCCAAGATTCAAACACAAAATCAACGTATATGAAAGACTAGTAAAGTGAATCATTGAAGAGAACACAAGCTAGGACGGTAGTTTAGTAGATGATTTATTAGTGTTTCAAAGTTTGATTGCTACGGCACCTCTGACATGAACCCCATTATCTGAGGGGACAACCACACACATAGATTGGCTGGAGTTGGGGTCAATATTATATATATATATGACCCGTCAAAAAAAAAAATTATACATTATAATTATTTTTATTATGTTGACGGCCATTGGAAGTAGGTTGTATCCGGTGTTTTAGACTGGGCCACTGAAAAACCCTGGGCATCTCAGAATAAATAGAGCATGTAACACACCCGTCATAATACATGGTTCACTCCACAAAGGAAGGAAGTTCCTGCCTGGATATACCAGCACAACAAAGAACTGTTACATTAAAGTGACAGAAAGTCTGTAATTTGCAAACAATTTCTCAAACGATCATTTCTATCACCCAGTGTCTCCCATAAAAAAAAACTGGCCTTTTTACCGACCTCCAAAGAAGAATACGGAAAAGATAATTCCAAATACTGCCTCATTGAAAGACATAGATCTGTTATATTAGGCGGTAAACTGAATGGAAAGTTCACTGTAGTTGGTAGTTTTGGTGTGACTCAGAATAAAATGCAACAAAATTACTTCAAAGTTGAGAAATTTGCAAATAACAAAATTTCCATGCATGGATGTGCAACAGTGTTAGATAATGGAAAGAGGCACATTTGCATCTTTGTTTTGGACTCTTGGCCAGTTGCATCCCAGTGCAGTGCTTTTCCAAATAAAAGGTTGTGATGTCGTTTGAAGGTGCTCCTCAACGACACATTGTAACACCTAAGTATACATAAAGAAATTAATATGTCTGAACTTGTAAAGTTTGCAAAGTTTGCATTTAGTGGTCATAAAAGATTCCAAATCCCATCTAGTACATTTTCATATTTTCTGGTTCATATACTTTTATGTATTCCACCAAGATGGATATGCATAAATATACATCTGGACAGCACATAAAAGATTAAAAGACATGCTTCCTAGAAATTGTTTTCTACAACACATCACGTTTCTTTCTATGTCAAAATAAGTGCAATTATTGCATTAGGTCAACTCCACGGAAGTGTACCACTTTTGGTGATATTTGAGATAGCTCTAATTGCCAAGTTTTTAGCATAATTAAAAAAATTAAACTGGTATTTCACAAAGCTTGTTGAAATGCAGTAAATCTATGCTTCAGTTGCAAAAAGGCAGGATTTTCCATTTATTTGAAATTTTAGTAAAATCCTTTTTTTTTTGTAAAATGCATCAAAATAGGCGAAAATTAAAAATTCCTTTTTCTGAACATTCTTTGACTACACACCAACTTCTTAATACTACTAATGAGTAGAAAAATATAAAAACCAGTCGGTTGTGTGTGCCTGTTTATTTCATAGACATTTGGAATTTTTTGCCTATGAAACAGTTTTATTAAAAAGGTCTGCTCATCTTAGTGCATAGGCACATAAATAATTGGTTTACATATTGTATGCAAGAAATATTACATTATATGCATTTTGTAAAATATAATCACTGACACTGATAATAATGTAAACATTTCTAGAGCAGATCATCACACTATAGTGTGTAATACTAATTTGTATCACTGAGGTTCCAAGTCTAGCAATGTAAGTCCAACATTTAGTACAGTTATTACCAGCAATATCACATATCTACAGTCAATGCTATAGAGTTTCTCAGTTCTGGGATATCATTAGTTCCATCATCAGATATTGGAAGTGCGATATCATGGTGGTGATTAATTCCCCAATGAAAACAGGAAAATGTGTCCTAATACTGGAAGTCCAAAATGATATATCTAGGCCTGAGCCTTTGCAAGATACAAGATATAAATATTTATTTCGACTCGGATTTCGAGGCAACAGTGCAACATTAGCTCCAGAGCTATTGATTCCGAGCATGTGAACACAACAAGTGGATATGAGAAGACACATGAAAAGCAACATAAAATGAGACTAGAGGTGCAATTTAAAAGAAATTTGAATCACAGTCAATAAAATCACGATTGTCTTTCAAGAGTTTTTTATAGAATGGAAATGGATAAAATCAAACACATGATTAAAAGCTAGGACACACAATCTGTCCTACAGAAACTTCATGACATTGTGCAAGAGGGACTACTCCACTTCGTAGCTAATGTTTTGAAGGTTTTAGTGTCTTGGCTGATCTCACATCCAGAGGAAGAGAATTATTTGTAATCATGCTTTCATATCTGAGTTTATATGACGCTTTCCTTAATAAATTACAGCAAACTATACTCATTTCAAAACACATGTTTATACACTTATATTTTGATATTGTTCCAACACCAAAATGATCAGGCAAGAAACCAGAAATTCCAGAAGAATGTGCAATTTTTGTGTTTGTCATGCCCAATTTCACGTGGTTACTGCTATAGTGCCGATCATTGTGAACCTCTTATATATAAATAAGACATATACTGATTTTAAAATATGCAAACCTAATTTAAACTAAGACACTTGAATTTCCAAAATTTTTTGCTGAATCAATTTATTCTTATTTTATTTATTTAAACTCCCATATACTGGGAAAAAGGAAATATATGTGTACATACGTAAGTTAAAAACAGTTGTGTAAAGGTTGAAAACAAGATATCACAGAAATACAATATTTTAAAAATTAGCATATTATATGATATGGAAGGTAAGAATTCTAGATTTCTACCAAGACGTACATTTTTGGAAAAACATTTTCCATAACTGTTTTAATTGTTGTGATTGTGCAGACTTCTTTGGAGATTTCCAAAGTTCTTGCAGGGAGAACATTGCCATAATTGCAATAGGCCTACCCTATATATTTTTGGCATTATCTCATTGAAATGAGCTAGCTGTCCATTGAGTTATTGTAAGATATTCCATGCTTGTGCAAATAAAATCAGATACATCTGTTTTGCTTTCAGAAAATCCAATGAAATTTCATGTCCTTGGGTACAAATCCTATTTAAATCCATGTCTTTGTTTAACTTCATAATTTCATTTGCTCGTGAAATTCATACACAATTCATTGTCCCAAGAATAAAAGGCTCACATTTTGATGTTGCATTAATGAACTGCTTTAGAACCTTGCCTTATTCTTCTTAAATCATTGTGGTAATGATAACCTCCAATTGAAAAGTACTTTCAGCTACAGAGCATCACATGCCAAGCGCAGAGAAATCTAGGATTGCATAAATACTGGTAGTTTAGGGAATAAGTGGACTCTCACTGGACCCATGTCGATCATGTTGTTTGAATATTATCACCACAATCATTGACTTACAGGACTGCGGCCTGCGTGCCATTGCAAAAATATCCGTTGCAACTGGTTCGCTCAATCAGCTATAGACAAGGTTTGGAAGGGACTGCCATTATAACTATAAATAGCATCTGATCTGCACCATGTCAGTGAAATTAGGTGAGAATAGCTCAGCAATGCAATCTTACTAAAAGTACCCAGTAAAAGTACCCAAAATAATGTTCTTTGCATATTCTATAGATCCAAGAAGAGTGTGGTAAATGCTACATGCATATAACAAACATGAATGATTGTCAGTGTCAAAGACTACCCACTACATAACAAAGGAATCATATGTCCACAGCCTTGTTAGTCTGCCATGGGATAATATAAGACTCAATTACACAAATAATCTTTTTCATTTATGCAAGTTACATCTGCATATCTTAGTTTGGCAAACCAAAGAGGTTGAATTTTTAATCCAATCAAGAAGATTGGTTGAAAACATCTTCAAGATGAAGGTCTACATTAATCTCACCCTCAACAGTGCTGATTAAAAAGTAATCACCACCAGTATATTGATATTGCCAGTGATTAATGCAATAACAGTGATATGTATTCTTGAAGATTTACAAATTATAGAAACATTGCCACATAACAGAAAAGGGCTGCCTATCTATAGGTATCTGATTGGATGCAAGAAATAGCCAATTTTGCTCTGTAGTCACATTCTAATAAGAAGTCTTATTAATACGTCTGTCAAGAATGGCAGAACTCATCGATTACTTGGGAATTGCAAAATTCTCCCCAATTCACCAGAACATTATACAAGACAGAGCAAAGGAAATGACAGAATCTCAGTACAAGTAAATGACTATGTAACAATGAAGAATATCTGGAGGAAGTTGCATGCCTGGTTGAATTACACTTGGGCGCTCAAGTCAAGGAATGTGCAATTGTACATGGAATGACTGACACAAACAAATGCCCCTTGAGCGATATCAAGGAACGGTACACATCTTGGATGCAAGATTCCATATATATTTTTTGTTAGAAATTTCACATACCCGAATTTGTGAATGTGTAAAATCACGCATATTCACGGGCATTGAACTCGTGTATCTGTATTATTTAGCACTCTTGTATATGTAATATCTTGCATATACATCTTACTCGTCTATGTGTATTATTTAACACTCTTGTATATGAAATATCTTGCATATACATCAGAGTCGTCTTTGTGTATTATCTAACACTCTTGTATATGAATCATCTTACATATACATCGGACTTGCCTATGTGTAATATCTAACACTCTTGTATATGAATCATTTTGATTGTGCCATGTATGAATAACCTAAGGTCACTATGCAGGAGTTTCTCTGAGATTCAAATAATATTTATCTAAGCTTTTTTTTAAAATTTTACTGTACTTGTTACATGATTTATGACAAAACAAAAACCGAATATCTGTATATATTGCAATGCTGGTTTTAAATTAATAAATTATTTATTAGTCTGTTATTGTGTGTCGGTAGTGTTCTTAGTATAGTAATTGTCTACAATGCATGTATTGAAAATGTTTTGTGGGAGGTTTCAATTATTAGGGAATATGTAATTAAATTATCTCTCATAGGCCAAAGTGAATATGTGATAACTGGCAGTTACACAAATTAGTGAATGTGCAACATATTACATGCCCACAATAATGGGAGAGTGGAAACTTGTGTAAGTGCAAGATAATTCACTTTCATGTATTTGAGTAAGTGTAATATATTACCCATACACGAGCAGTTATCTCAAGCTTTTGATAGCATAATGTATAAGATAGCACACATTCACGAGTCCTATATGTGTCATATCATGCACAAACAAGAATAGGACGTGTATGTGTTAGATTAGACATATACACTAACAGTTGTGCATGAATCATATAAGCCATGTACACTACAACTCTTGTATGTGCTACTTCTCTCATATACACAACCAGTCCTGTATATGTAATATATATCATATACACAACCTGATGGTGATGTATTTGACACATTCACGAGTGAGAAAAGTGTAAGAAATGCCACATCCACAGATAGGCAATTCGTGTATGTGTGATTTCTTGCACTCGTGTATGTGTAATTTCTAACAAAAAATATAGCTCAAGATTCATATCGAATTAAATGACAAACAAGATTAAGAAAAATTACGTTGGCAAATTCAGCTTAGCCCGTCGCTTTTGGATTTTGTTCACTGAACGAACAAGACTTAGTGTCAAGACAAAAAGTTACTTTTTTCTACATATAACTTCTGGATACTCCAACCTATGGTGCTCTTTTCTCCTCTTTGGGGTGATACTATTGATACATACCATCTTTTGCAGATTCAGTCAACTCAATATTGCTTCGCAGTTACAGTCTGTAAATCTCATATGTGAAAAGAGTTGACTGTTGCCCCGTGAAAATAGCGCTTATTTAGTGATCATACTGATGATTGTCATGATCATACCCGATACTTTCAATGTAAATTTGATTTAAAGAGACTCATCCCGCTTAATTGTTGGTTATAGCCAATCAAAGGATTATGCATCTTTTTTTACTCTGAATCAGTTATGACAAATCAAATGGCTTTCATTGATCATGACTAATCAAACAGTCTCTATGTTGCCCATGTTGAAAGTAGAAAAGATGACAATTCATCGGCTATCATGAGTCATAAAGCGCAAAAATATATACATATGAACCTGCACTAATTTTTTTGTGCATCAAGTTGGCAGGCTGTAAGTGTTCCACGGTGCTGAAATTTGATAAACCTGATCACTTGACCCTGTGAAACACAATTATTTCGATAATTCCTGCTAGAAAGCAAATAATTCCCATTTGTATGACTTAATTGCTTTTGAAAATGTCACAGAATTTCACATTTTAATTATCTGGTTTTTTTTAACCTTGTAATTTCATCAAGTGTAGTTAAAATAACATCACTATTCCAGGAAAAACGGCTCAGATTTTGATATTGCATCAATGAATTATTTTGGTGTCTATAGGCAGGCTCCCTATAATGTTATCATTGTTGCTGTTATTAATTATTATGTCTGATTGAAAAGCAGTATTTTCACATACATATATATTGTTTTTGTTTTTTTACCAATAACAATTTAGTATGCATTTCTACAAATAAAACCGAGAATGATATACAAAATATACCGGTATTATATTGATAGCTTGGTTTAGAGCCGTGGTCCAATGAAGCCGGGCGGAGGACACTGGGTTTGCCACAGTGCTCTCTCTGTTTTTCCATATTTCGGTGACTGATCTATTTTTGGAAAGGTCATGTATTTCTATTCTTGTGTCCAGTGCATGCTTCTTACCTGGGCATTGTATTTCTCACCTCCTTCGCCTCTTCTCCTTGTCTCCTTTCTATTCTTAGATTTCGGATTTCACAGCTTCTTTCTTCTGTGAATGCCCTCCCTTTCCTATATAAACCCCCTTCTCTCCCGCCTCCGGGTCGCGTCAACTTTCTTCTCTTCTTTGAACATGGGAAACATAGAGGCTGTTTGATTAGATGATCAAGAGAAGGCCATTTGACTTGTCATTACTGATTTTAGAGTGAAAATCAGATGCATACATGTAATCCTTTTGTTTGGCTGACACCAACAAGTGGGATAAGTCACCTTTAATCAAAGTTACATTGAAAGTATTGGGTACGATCATGACAAATCATCGCCATGATGACACATGAAGTGCCATTTTCACAGTGCAGCAGTCAACTCTTCTTCTATATCAAAGTGACAGACTGTAACATTAATGTAAACAGTCTGAAGTCTTTATTCAGAAACAAATGACCTTTTCTAACAGCAAGATTTATGTGAAACTCGCATGGTAATAGAATTGCTACGTGTGGCTCCATTATATCAATTTAAACTACTTCAGGCACAGGCACATTCACAGTTCTATTCCCACATAAGCTCTCATTGTTAGAGAAAGTATTCTTCGCCATACAATACTATAGGCTACCTGCCCTCTTTTTTTTCCTTTTTATTTTGGACTGGGTGACTTTGATTCACGCCAGAAAATTAACAATTTAGTTAAAGGACAGAAACAGAACATAACACCTGCTGGCTACATGAAGTGGACATGGATCACCTCATTAAAATGAAGGATTATTGCAAAGACTTTCCTGGCTAAAGGCTACCTGGCATACCGTAAGAACAACTTCATTGATACATCAGCTAGATAGTCCTATTGTAAACTGACAGGAGTTCGAAAACCGTTTTCAATATATAAATACAAGTTGAATGATATATCAGTGATTTTGGAAACACAAAATGAATACAAACTGAAGTTCACCAATCATCATTGTTGAATTTTACTTTCTATATCTTTTTGAAAAGTGTTCTCAGCCGCCACGTCCCGGTTTACAGTTTCATTACTTTTAAGTTTTCTCAATTTGTTTGTGCAAGACAAAGAAAACCTTGCTATAGGATACGATTTGTCATCGTATGACACGAAACATTTTATTTGATAAATTGAAACATTATATGTTGGTCTTATCAGCTTGAGGTAAAAAATATATATATTTAGATGCAATAACAATATTTGCTACTGAGAAATAAAGAGCATCTCGTAATGTATGCCAGCATCAATACTGCATTGCATCATGCACACTGTCACGTCAATGATAGTTACATTCAAAGTACCCGGGGCTGTCCTCTGGCTGAGGTATTATTCAGTCCATCAATCATCCACAGGCAAATACACAGCTGTTGTCCCAACTTGAAATATACAAGGCCCATTAGGCACATATATTGTCTTTCACTTGTCACATATGACAGCTTTCCATTGCCTATGTACAATCAAGTAACTTCAACGCTTTCCAACAAGCAATGAATCGCATCCCACACATTGGACTTAAGACTTCTTATAAAGTTGGTATTTTTGCGATTTGTGAAGATAAACTGCAAGCTTTGTCAAACAGAAAAGGAGTTTCAGTTGTGTTTTTACATTGTTGTAATGCATCTCTTAGATATATTTTGATTGGATATGTGTCATTTGGGATTCACAGTACGGGGATTTTACACAAGCAACAAACTTGAGGCTTTTCACCGTGTCTTTTTTTTTTCTTGTTCATTAGGCTTACTTTTTTCCCATCTGAATATACCTGTAAAGATCTCTTGTTGGTGTATGATAAGAGTCACGCCTCTAGAATTGAATTATGGTTGAGGGCACAAGGACTGTAGTTTGGCAGATGATTTATTTGTGTTTTCAGAGTTTGATTGCTACAGCACCTCTGACATGAACCCCATTATCTGAGGGGACAACCAGACACACATAAATTGGCAGGAGTTGGGGTCAATATATAAATAAATATGACCTGTCAATAAAAAAATATTTATATTATAATTATTTTTATTACGTGGAAGGCCATTGGAGGCAGGTTGTAGTATCCAGTGTTTTAGACTGGGCCAACTGAAAAACCCCATGGGCATCTCTGAATAAATAGAGCATGTACCAGACTCGTCATAATACAATGTTCACCCCCACAAATGGAGGGACTCAAGCTACTGCATGCCTGGATATACCAGCAAAACGAAGAATACTAAAGTGACAGAAAGTTTGTATTTGCAAACAAACTCTCAAACGATCATTTCTATCACCCAGAGGTGGCTCGCATAAAAAAACTGGCCTTTCCGACCTCCAAAGAAGAATACGGAAAAGATAATTCCAAATACTGCCTCATTGAAAGAAATAGATCTGTTATATTAGGCTGTAAACTGAGTGTAAAGTTCATTGTAGTTGGCATTTTTGGTCTGACTTAGAGGAAAAATGGCTAAATTACTTCAAAGATGACAAATTAACTAATAACAAAATTTGCATGCTTGGATGTGCTAAGTGTTAGATAATGGAATGAGGGCACGTGTGCATCTCTGTCTTGGACTCTTGCATTTAAATAAATTAATATGCCTGAACTTCTGAAGTTTGCAAAAGTTTGCATTTATTCATCATAAAAGATTCCAAATTCCATCTTGCACATTTTCAAATTTTCTGTTCCATATACTTTTATGTATTCTGCCAAGATGGTAATGTATCTGGACAGCACATCAAAGATTAAAAGACTGGTTTCCTAGAAATCGTTTTCTGCAACACATCACGTTTCTTTCTGAGTCAAAACAAGTACAATTATTGCATTAGTTATTATAAACTTTTAAAAGGTACAATTTGTGACCTGGGAGTATACAGTACACACTACAGCATTTCAGATCTGTTCAGATCTACGCTATCAGTCTTTCAAGTTCTTGGCATCACTAAAACATAGCGGCCAGGTAAATGACACATCACTGCAGATTTAGTCCACTGACCAAACAAATGCCAAGGTAATGTATAGAAATTAATCTTGTCCTGATTTCAGAACATATGGAAGAAGTAAAGCTTAACCATCATGGTTAAATACTGGGCCACCTGCTTATTTTAGTATTTTACGATGTAGCCTACTGAAGTGCTCTATTATGTGTTGCTGTCATCTCATTGTGCTATGACTTGTCCCTTGAAACACAATTATTGAAATTTTTCTTGTTTGTGGAAATAAAATCAGAGATAACCAATGTTAACTTTAATTGCTTCAGAAAATTTAATGAAATTTCATGTCCTTGGACACAAATCCTGTTTAAATCCCGGTCTGTGTTTAACCTCATAATTTCATTAGCTTATGCTTTGCAATTCATACAAAATTCATTGTCCCAGGAATAAAGGGCTCAGAATTTGATGTCACATTAATGAATTGCTTTGGCAGCTTACCTCATTCTCTTTAATCGTTGTTGGAATAAAGATGTCATCTGAAAACAACTTAAACTCATAGATCATCACATCTACAGCATCCATGGCTGAATCTTTGATTTGTGTAAGTGTCAGTCGATTCTCTTGTATGTATGAATCACATTATTTGTAAATACAAAAAAACACCTAAAATTCTCTCATTTGTTGAAATCACTGACATCACATGGAATCTAACTTAGTCCCAGTATTGGGAAGCCCATAACACGTGAATGATATAAAAGGAATTTGTTGTCAAAGTATTATTTTACTAGAATCATTGATGTAAGGGATTGCTGTTTGTATGCCACTGCAATTGGTTTTGATAGATGAGTAGGTTTGGATGAGTCTGCCATTTATGGAGTACCATAAACATCATCTATAGAAACTAAAATTAGGTGAACACAGCTCAGCAATCCAATCTCACTAAGAGCACCCAGTATTTTTCTTTGCAAAATAATGTCATTTGCTTGTTCTATAGATCGAAGAAGCGGGGGGTACATACTACACATGTGACACATATAAAATATATCAATAATTGTCAGTGTCAAAGACTGCCAACTACATCAAAGTAATTCGATGTCAGTTGCCTAGTTAGTCTTCCTTGAGACAATATAAGACTCTTATATTGTTCCTTTTTTGCAAGCTAACTTAGTTTGACTAAACCAAAGAGGCCCGATTTTTAATCAACAGAACACAAAGAAATATTCAGTCAAAAGCTTTAAGCTTATCATTTGAGTAAAATTCTTAATATTGTGCACCCCAAATGACATTGTGTCCAATAAAAATACATGTATATCTGAGAGAAGCTTTTAATGAAGTGTTAGCAAAACTGAACCGGTATCCTGTGTGACAATACCAACTTTATAAGAAGTTTAAGTCCAATGTATGGGAAGGGATTCACTGCTTGTTGCAAATCATCAAAGTTACTCAAATCCTACATTGGCAATGAAAACCAGCCGCATGCAACAAGTGAAAAGATTTGTATACACCTAATGGGCCTTGTATATTCTAGTAAGGACAACAGCTGCACATTGCCTGTGGATGATTGATAGACTAAATAATACCTCAGACAGAAGACCCCCCTGGGTACTTTATGTATACATGCATAATAGACATACAGCTGTACACATGTGCATGTTGTAATGCAGTATACATGCTTACATACAGCTTGAGTTGCTCTTTATTTCTCAGTAGCAAATATTGTTGTGCCATCTAACTACTACTCTCTTCACCTCGAACTGATGATAACCAACATTATAATGGAGCTGAGAACAATATTCAAAGCGATATACAAAGTAAAATTCAACAATGATGATTGGTGAACTTCAGTTTGCATTCATTTTGTTTTTCCAACATCTCTGATATCTCATTTAACTTGTATTTATATATTGAAAACGATTTTTGAACTGTCAGTTTGTCAGACTATCTAACTGATGTATCAATGAAGTTGTTTTAATGGTATGCCAGGTAGCCTTTAGCCAGGAAAGTCTGTGCAACAATCCTTCATTTTAATGAGGTGATCCACGTCTAGTCGTCTACTTCATATAGCCAGCAGGAGTTTTGTTCTGTTTCTGTCCTTTAAATAAATTGTTAATTTTCTGGTGTGAATCAAGTCAACCAGTCCAAAATAAAAAGAAAAAAACAGAGGGCAGGTATAGTATTGCATGGCGAAGAATACTTCTTCTGACGATGAGAGCTAATGTGGGAATAGAACTGTGAATGTGCCTGTGCCAGAAGTAGTTTTTAAACTGATAGGAAATGGATTTCCGTTGAGGAAAGGGGGGGGGGGTGCACAGTAATGCAGCCGATATCACATGTCAGACCTGCTAGTAAACAAAGTCATGAATTTCGAACTTTCGCATGCATCCCATGATGAAAAATGTGATGAAGAATTGAAGATGAGTTTGCAGCACTTGGATGGAGAGGGGAATTTGTAGAAAATTGGTTGGGGCATGATAATTACTGACACACATAGCAATTCTAAAACCATGTGAGTTTCAAATAAATCTTGCTGTAAAAAAAGGTCATTTGTCACTGGATAAAAACTCCAGTCTGTTTGAAATTGATGTAAATAAATTATATACCTATCAACAAGATTTTGCAGTTTTGAATCGGCCTCCTGATAACAATATCTGAAATGTTTTGTATATCATGCTCTGTGACATGTACAAATGTATAGCTAATTGTTATTAGTAAGAAAACAACAACAATATGTACATTTTTTTGTGTGAAAATATTGCTTTTCAACCTGACTTAATAATTAATAACAATGTTCAATGGCAACATTATAGAGATCCAAGTTATTCATGGATGCAATATCAAAATCATAGCCTTTATCCCTTGAATAGTTACACTTGATTAAATTGCAAGGTTAAACAAAGCCAGATAATTAAGATATGAAATTGCGTGACATTTACAAAATCAATTAAAGGTATAGGCTACAATTTGAAATTGTTTGCTTGCTAGCTTGAATTATAAAATTATTTTGTTTCAAGTGATCATGTTTATTAAATTTCAGAACCATGGTACATCCACAGCTTTGAAATTGATACGCAAATAATGAGCTTCAGTTCATGTAGATTTTTGTACTTTGTGACTCATGATAGCCAATCAAGTGTCATCTACATATATAGAGGCTTTTTGATTCCAAAGTCATGATCAAGAGAAAGCCATTTGATTCGTCATAACTGCATGATTTTAGAGCAGAAATCAGATCCTTTCTTTTCCTGTCACCAACAAGCGGAATAAGTCTCCTTAGATCAAATTAACATGGAAAGTATTTCATTTGGTATGATCATGACAAATCATCAGCATGATGTTCACAGCGCAACAATCAACTCTTTTTGCATATCAGAATTTAGAGACTGTAATGGCAAAACAATATTGAGTTGACTAAATCTTCAAAAGATATATGTATCAATCATATCATGTCAAAGAGGAGAAAAGAACGCCAGAGATTAAGAGTGTTGAGAAATTAGAAAAAAGGTAACATTTTTGTCTTGTCACTAAGTCTTGTTCGTCCTGTGAACAAAATCCGAAAGCGACGTTTCAGCTACTTGATCATTCTTGTCTTGAGGGACGTCTATAGCAAAGAACTGTAAAGGTCTGTTCTCCTTCCTTTGGGGCTTAGATTTCTCTTTTCTGACCTTACTTGGCAGTCAACCCTAGGATGAAATTTGTCTATGTCAGGACTGAAGACCAACATCCTACTTGATATTCACAGGGTGCAGGTTTTCGGGTCACTAAAGATGAGCCAACCCTATAAAATCAGGTTTTTGCCATAATGGCAATGAAGGAGGCCGGGTAATATATTAAGATTGTAAGCAGGTATTGGTCTGTTTTGATTAGTTGGTGAACCCACTCTCCCAAATGAACAGTTCTTCATCGCCTATGTTGCATTTACCAATGCTTTTGTAAGGGGGAGGGTTCGTCTAGTGGTAGCGTACTGCACTGCCAATCGCTGGGTCCAGGGTTCGAATCCAGCTATTGGCGGGTTACCTGGGCCTATGCTGAACGGCTGTTTCAATCATCCTTTACCTCATTACTGTGTCCTCCTCCTGTCCTGATTATCCTACCAAGTGCATAAATTCAGGAAGTAAAGCCCCAACCAAACCCAATGCTTTTGGTTTTTGTTTCAGCCTTAACTGAAATGTTGCGTAGGGCTAAGCTGAATTTGCCAATGTAATTTTGATAATTTTTTTATTCTTGTTTGTCATTTAATTCGATATAATTCTTGCATCCAAGTTGTGTACCATTCCTTGATAACGCTCAAGGTCAAGGGGCATCTATTTGCATCTGTCATTACATGCACATACCTTGATTTTAGCACGCAACCAGGCATACATCTTCCTCCAGATATTCTTCTTGCTACTTAGTCATTTAGTTGCGCTGAAATTCTGTCTTTTCTCTGTCTTATATAATGTTCTGATGAATTGGGAAGAATTTTGCAATCCCCAAGTAATCAATGAGTTCTACCATTCTTAACAGACTTGTTTCTAAGACTTCTTATTAGAATGTGACTACACAGCAAAATTGGCTATTTCTTGCATCCAATCAGATACCTAGATAGGCAGCCCTTTTCTATTATGTGGCAATGTTACTTTAATTTTGTAAATCTTCAAGAATACATATCACTCTTATTGCATTAATATCAATAAACTGGTGGTAAACCAAAAAAGCCATTTCTTTCCTAATGATATAATCTCGTTGAGAAAATGACTTTTCATAAATAAATTTTTAGATCAAGCTAATTATTACTTTTTAATCAGCACCGTCTCTTTCTTATCTTAAACATGGTCAGAGGTAGGAAAAAAGATGTTTCTTTCCGTTATTGTTTTGCCTTTCTTCAATACTCCAGACTTTTCTCAACAATTAAGTTGACTTTTTCCTTTGTCAACCTGCATAAGAGACTTCAAGGCCCAATTTCACCAACTTGTGACATTACTATATACTGACAAGTCTAAACTTTTGAGACTGGCCAAAGAGACTGGTCTGAAATCAAACTCAATGTTTTCAATGTTATTCACACTTGAATCATGCACAAGTCTAAATCACAAAACCTGTTTCACCAACAAAATCTTTGGAATAATTGGTTGGGAGTCACGGTGTGAGTTAGCCCAAATAGAGACTTGCTCACTGCTATATAGTTATATAGTGGGTAGTCTTTGACACCGACAATCATTCGTGTTTGTTATATGCATGTAGCATTTACCACACTCTTCTTTGATCTATAGAATATGCTAATAACATTATTCTTGGATCTATAGAATATGCTAATAACATTATTTTGGGTACTTTTACTGGGTACTTTCAGTGGCGTAACTGGGGGGTCCCGAGCGGGGGGGGTACCTGGGGGGCACGCGATTCTCTGGGGGGGCACCCGCTATACTAATTGTATATTTTAGCCAGAGTAGGAAAGTTCATATGGGGGGGCACCTGGGGGGGCACAGGTACATAGGGACGCCACTGGGTACTTTTAGTAAGATTGCATTGCTGAGCTTTTCTCACCTAATTTCACTGATATGGTGCAGATCATAGATTGATGATATATATAGTTATAATGGCAGTCCCTTCCAAACCTCATCGTCTATAGCTGATTGAGCGAAACAGTTGCAACGGTGTTTTTTGCAATGGCATGCAGACCGCAGTCCCGTAAGTCAATGATTCTGGTAATAATATTCAGACAACATTTTTGACATTGGTCCAGTGAGATTCCACCTATACCCTAAACAACCAGTATATATACAATCCAATATCCCTCTTCGCTTGGCATGTGATGCTCCGTAGCTGAAAGTACTTTTCAATTGGACGTTGTCATTACCACAATGATTTAAGAAGAATAAGGCAAGGTTCTAAGGCAATTCATTAATGCAGCATCAAAATGTGAGCCTTACATTCTTTGGACAATGAATTGTGTATGAATTTCATGAGCAAATGAAATTATGTGGTTAAACAAAGATAGGGATTTGAATATGATTTTTACCCAGTGACATGAAATTTCATTGATTTTCTGAAGCAATGACAGTTATGTCTGATTTTATTTGCACAAGCACGGAAGTTTTCACAATAATTCAATGGACAGCTCTTTGCAATGAGATAACGCTGACAATGTAGGGTAGGCCTATTGCAATTATATGGCAATGTTCTCCCTTCAAGAACTTAGGACCACAACAACAATTCCAAAAATGATGGAAAATTGTTTTCCAACAATTTAAATCTTGGTAGAAATCTAGCATTCTTACCTTCCAAAAGTTATAATATGCTAATTTTTTAAATATTGTATTTCTGTGATATCTTGTTTTTAACCTTTTCATTAACTCTTTTTAACTTACGTATGTACATATGTATTTCCTTGTTCCCTGTATATATATGGGAGTTTAAATATAAATAAGAATAAATTGATTTAGCGAAAAATTTTGGAAATTCAAGTGTCTTAGTTTAAATTTAGTTTATAAATTTTAAAATCAGCATATATATATCTTATTTATATATGAGAGGTTCACAATGATCAGCACTATAGCAGTAACCACATGCAATTGTTCGTGACAAACGCAAAAATTGCACATTCTTCTGGAATTTCTGGTTTGTTACCTGATCATTTTGGAGCTGGAACAATATCAAAATAAGTGTATAAACATGTGTTTTGAAATGAGGTATAGTTTGTTGTAAAATATTTGAGTAAATAGTCATGTAAACTCAGATGTGAAAGCATGATTACAAATAAAGGCTCAGGCCTATATATCATTTTGGACTTTCAGAATTAAGACAAATTTTCCAGTTTTCATCGTGGAATTAATCACCACCATGATATCACATTTCCAATATCTGATGATGGAACTAATGATATCCCAGAACTGAGAAATTCTGTAGCATTGACTGTAGATATGTGATATTGCTGGTAATAACTGTATTAAATGTTGGACTTATATTGCAAGACTTGGAACCCCAGTGATACAAATTTGTTTTACACACTATATATAGTGTGATGACCTGCTTTAGAAATGTCAACATAATTATCAAAAATGTGTATGTACAAACATAAAATTTCAGTGATTTTATTATTCAAAAATACATATATTTATGTGATATTTATATAATTCAATATATATACCAATTATGTTTATGCCAATGTGCTAAGATGAACAGAACTCTTTAATAAAACTGTTCATATAAGTGCCTCACAGTTTGTGTAGAGAGATGGGAGTCACCCAATTTGTTTTGAGAAAAACAAAGAATGCAATTGTGTGAACAAACCATTTTTAGTCAATGAATTGGTGCCACATCCTGGTTTACAGTTTCATTATATATCTTTAATCATACACTTGAAACAAGGTATACATTTGAATGTGCAAAGGATATTATGTAAAGTTATCTAAGAAATTATTAATTTAAGAAATTGCAATAAAATCGAAAAGTTCATTGCTTTCTGCCACAGACAGGCCCGTGGAATAATGTCTGAGTTGATGCATTGCCTGCAAAGTAGCCATATCTTCATATTTCAAAACAGTATTTTAGGAATTCTAAGGTTTCCATTGGAGACGCTGAAGGAATTCTGGATGTATGTGATGTTCCCTCCAATTATAGAGTGAGCTGTCCTGCCTCAGACATCTGCCTCAGACATCTGCTCGGTACCTGATACTCTCATTGTCACTTTCCTTCATAGCACTACTTTTAAGTTATCTCAATTTGCTTGTGCAAGACAAAGGAAACCTTGCTACATGATACGACTTGTCATCGTATGACACGAAACATTTTATTTGATAAACTGAAACATTATATATGTTGGTCTTATCAGCTTGAGGTAACAGAAAGAATTATTCAGATACAATAACAACATTTGGTACTGAGAAATAAAGAGCATCTTATGATGTATGCAAGCATGAATACTGCATTGCAACATGCACACTATCAAGTCCATGATTCTTGCAGAATGACGTAGGGTTGTCCTCTGTCTGAGGTATTATTCAGTCTATCAATTGTCCAGAGGCAAATACACAGCTGCTGAAATATACAAAGCCCATTAGGCAAATATATTGTCTTTCACTTGTCATATGTGACAGCTTTCCATTGCCTTTGTACAATCAAGTAACTTTAACTATTTACAACAAGCAATGATTTCTATTCCATACCTCAGAAGACAAACTGCAAGCTTGTCAAACAAGAAAGTATTTCCCAGTTTTTTTTTTCATATTATTTTAAAGCATCTCTCAGATATCTTTTGATTTGCTACAATGTCATTTGGGATGCACAATACTGAATATTTTGTAAAAGCAACTAGCTTAAAACTTTTGAGTTTTTTTTCTGTTGATTAGGCTTACTTTTTCCCTACCTGAATATATTGGTAAAGACGCTTCTGTATGTAAATGCGTAACTATTTAGATACCTACCCCACCAGCAAGATTCAGACCAACAACACAAAATCAACGATTATGAAAAACTAGTAAAGTGAATCATTGAAGCGAGCAAAAGCTAGGACTGCAGTGTGGCAGATGATTTATTTGTGTTTTCAAAGTTTGATTGCTACAGCACCTCTGACATGAACCCCATTATCTGAGAGGACAACCACACACATAAATTGCTTGGAGTTGGGGTCAATATATATATATATATATATATATATTGACCTGTCAATAAAAACATATTTATATCATAATTATTTTTATTATGTGGAAGGCCATTGGAGGCAGGTTGTATCCAGTGTTTTAGACCGGGCCAACTGAAAAACCCTGGGCATCTCTGAATAAATAGAGCATGTACCACACTCATCATGATACAGTGTTCACTCCACAAAGGAAGGAAGTTGACCTACCTACCTGAATATACCAGCACAACGGAGAATAATAAAGTGATGGAAAATTGGTTATTTGCAAACAATTTCTCAAACTATCATTTCTGTCACACGAGGTGGCTCGCATTAAAAAACTGGCCTTTGCCGACCTCCAAAGAAGAATAAGGAAAAGATAATTCCAAATACTGCTTCATTGAAAGAAATAGATCTGTTATATTAGGCTGTAAACTGAGTTTAAAGTTCACTGTAGTTGGTATTTTTGGTCTGAACTAGAGAAACAATAGCTAAATTACTTCAAAGATGACAAAATTTAATATACAAATATCAAAATGTGCATGCTTGGATGTGCAACAATGTTAGATAATGGAATGAGGGCACGTGTGCATCTCTGCCTTGGACACTTGCTCAGTTGCACCCCCAGTGCATTTAAAATGCAGTGTGATCGTTTGAAGACCTCTTTAATGACACAGGTTATAAGATCAAAGTAATATATATATAAAGAAATTATTATGTCTGAACTTCTGAAGTTTGCAAAACTTCGCATTTAGTGGTCATAAAAGATTCCAAATTCCATCTTGTACATTTTCACATTTTCTGTTCCATATACTTTTATGTATTCTACCAAGATGGATATGTATCTGGACAGCACATCAAAAATTAAAAGACAGCCTTCCTAGAAATTTTCTACAACACTTCACATTTCTTTCAGTGTCAAATTAAGTGCAATTATTGAATTAGTTATTATAAACTTTTAAAAGGTAAACTTTGTGACCGGCGAGTATTCAGATCTGTTCCGATCTAGGCCATCAGTCTTTCAAGTTCTTGGCATCTCTAAAACATAATGGCCAGGTAAATGACATGTCACTGCAGATTTAGTCCACTGACCAAACCAATGCAAAGGTAATGCACAGAAGTTAATATCGTCCTGATTTCAGAACACATGGAGGAAGTAAAGATTTACCATCATGAATGAATACTGGGCCGCCCGCTTTCTTTAGTATTTTACAAAGTATATCCTACTGCAGTGCTCTATTATGTGTAGCTCTCATCTCATTGTGCTATGACTTGTCCCTTGAAACACAATTATTGAAATTTTCCTTGTTTGTTGAAATAAAATCAGAGCCAACCAATGTTAGCTTAAATTGCTTCAGAAAATTTAATGAAATTTCATGTCCTTGGACACAAATCCTGTTTAAATCCCGGTCTGTGTTTAACCTCATAATTTCATTAGCTTATGCCTTGAAATTCATACAAAATTCATTGTCCCAGGAATAAAAGGCTCAGAATTTGATGTCACATTAATGAATTGCTTTGGCAGCTTACCTCATTCTCTTTAATCGTTGTTGGAATAAAGATGTCCATCTGAAAATTAGCTACTCAAACTCATAGATCATCACATCCACAGCATCCGTGGCTTGATATTTGATTTGTGTACGTGTCAGTCGATTCTCTAGTATGCATGAATCAAATCATTTGTAAATACAAAAAAAATTTAAAATTCTCGCATTTGTTGAAATCAGTGACATCACATGGAATCTAACTTGGTCCCAGCAATGGGAAGCCCATAAAAGGTGAATGATATAAAAGGAATTTGTTGTCAAAGTATTATTTTACTATAATCATTGACTGTTGTTTGTATGCCACTGCAATTGGTTTTGATAGATGAGTAGGTTTGGATGAGTCCGCCATTTATGGAGTACCATAAACATCATCTATAGAAACACAAATTAGGTGAACAGAGCTCAGCAATCCAATCTCACTAAGAGCACCCAGTATTTTTCTTTGCAAAATAATGTCATTTGCTTGTTC
The DNA here is from genome assembly GCA_026936325.1 of Platynereis dumerilii. NCBI lineage: Eukaryota > Metazoa > Annelida > Polychaeta > Phyllodocida > Nereididae > Platynereis > Platynereis dumerilii. Next base: position 115,772,185 of record JAPTHN010000001.1, read on the forward strand.
TATAGATCGAAGAAGTGGGGGGTACATACTACACATGTGACACATATAAAATATACCAATAATTGTCAGTGACTCAGTGTCAAAGACTGCCCACTACATAAAAGTAATTCCATGTCAACTGCCTTGTTAGTCTTCCTTGGAACAATATAAGACTCCATTACGCAAATCTTATATTGTTCCCTTTTGTGCAAGCTATCTTAGTTTGACTAAGCCAAAGAGGCCCGATTTTTAATCAACAGAACACAAAATAAATATTAAGTCAAAAGCTTCGAGCTTATCATTTGAGTAAAATTCTTAGTATTGTGCACCCCAAATGACATTGTGTCCAATAAAAATACATGTATATCTGAGAGATGCTTTTAATAAAGTGTTAGCAAAACTGAACCGGTATCCTGTGTGACAATACCAACTTTATATGAAGTTTAAGTCCAATGTATGGGAAGGGATTCACTGCTTGTTGCAAATCATCAAAGTTACTCAAATCCTACATTGGCAATGAAAACCTGCCGCATGCAACAAGTGAAAAGATTTGTATACACCTAATGGGCCTTGTTTATTCCAGTTAGGACAACAGCTGCACATTTGCCTGTGGATCATTGATAGACTAAATAATACCTCAGACAGAGGACCCCCCTGGGTACTTTATGTATACATGCATAATAGACATACACATATGCATGTTGTAATGTAGTATACATGCTTGCATACAGCTTGAGTTGCTCTTTATTTCTCAGTAGCAAATATTGTTATGCCATCTAACTACTACTTTCTTAAGATGGTTTTACCTTCAGAGGATTTGACGATTTTAATTCCATAATTTTCAACGATGTCGCATCGTCTTCATCAGTGGATGTGGAGAATCTACACTCTAGATTACTACTTTCTTGATATAATAATAATAATAATAATAACTTAATTTAGCGCTAATTCCAGTAAACAGCTCAAAAGCGCTGCTCAGAAAAGCTCAGGGGTAGAATTGTTTAAACAAGTGAGTTTTAAGGTTATTCTTGAAACTTTCCAAAGTTTTAATTGTTCTCAATTTTTCTGGCAAACTATTCCAGAGTTTTGGGGCTGCATATGAGAAAGCTTTGTCCTCAAACTTATTTTTGTTGCATGGGATAGGTTCTGCTAACAGGTGTCTATGATTGCTTCTCAAATTGTGGTCTTGCTGGGGTTTGGCATGAATAAGTTCTTGAATGCACAATGGGGCTTGGGAATTCATTGCTTGCCATGTGATCATCAACAGTTTGAACTGGATTCTTGCTGGAATCGGTAGCCAATGTAGTTGCTTTCTACTAAGACTTACACTGTCATGTCTTTTCAATCTCTCAATCAATCGAACAGCTGAGTTTTGGGCAACTTGAAGCTTATTCATCAAACAGCTGGTTGTGCCATACAAGAGTCCATTTCCGTAGTCAAGGTGAGGGGTGACAAGGGCATTCACAGCTGTTTCAACCGTTTCTTTGTCTAGATTCTTTCGAAGTTTTGAAATGTTTCTCAAATTGAAGAAAGCATTACAGCACATCTTGTTGATTTGTCTTTCCATTGTCATATTTTTGTCGAATAGCACTCCAAGATTTCTGACATGATCAGCAGTTTTGATTTCAACATTGTCCACATTAATTGATGACACTTGCAGTTTCTTCAACTGACCCGGAGCACCAATTAGAAGAAGTTCAGTTTTGTCACCACACTATAAAAAATTTCGGGACAAAACTGGTTTTTTAAAACCAAAAATGGTTTTTTGAAAAATCCGTATTGGTTTTTGCATGGAAGTTTGGTTTTTCAAGAAATCATTTTCCACTTAAAAAACCAATTTTGTCCCGAAATTTTTTAGAGTGCATTATAGCACAACTTGTTATTGTGCAAGAAGTCCCTGATTTCCGCAACGCATTTTTCCATTTTCCTTACAGCTTGCTCTTGATTTAAAAAGGTTGGCTTGAAAGAAAGAATAAGTTGTTCATCATCCGCATACTTTTGATCATTCACTTGGTTTCTTTGTGCAACCTCACTTACTGGAGCAATGTACGAATTGAACAAAATTGGACCAAGTTTTGAACCTTGTGGCACCCCATACTTGAGTGGAAGTTTGCTTGATGTTGTGTCATTTATCGTTACAGACTGTGATCGTTCCGAAATATATGACTTGAACCATTTCAATGCTGAGCTATGCACACCATATCTGTTTTGCAGCCTGTCCAGCAGAATGTCATGATCAATTGTATCAAATGCAGCTGACAGGTCCAGCAATACCAACATTGTCACCTCTCCTTTGCTCAAATTAAGCATTATATCATTGTGGATCCTTGTTAAGAGAGTTTCCGTACTGTGAAACTGTTTGTAGGCTGATTGCTTTTCATCATCAAGTTTGTTTTGTGATAGATGATCAACATACTGTTTGATTACGGCACTTTCAATTAGTTTGCCAAGAAATGAAAGGTTAGAGACAGGTCCGTAATTCTTTTTGTGAAGTTCAAGACCAGCCTTCTTTAAAAGTGGTTTTACGACTGCATGCTTCAGTTCAAGAGGCATTTCTCCGAGTGTCAATGACATGTTGACAATTTTTGTCATAACTGGAAGAAATTCATCAATGCAATCAAGCAACAGCCATGTTGCTTGATTGCATTGATGAATTTCTTCCAGTTACTTTCTTCACCTCGAATTGATGATAACCAACATTATAATGGACCAATTCATTGAATAAAAATGGTTTGTTCATACAATTGCATTCTTTGTTTTTCTCAAAACAAATTGGGTGACTCCCATCTCTCTACACAAACCGTGAGGCACTTGTATGAACAGTTTTATTAAAGAGTTCTGTTCATCTTAGCACATTGGCATATACATAATCGGTATATATATTGAATTAAAGAAATATCACATAATTATATATGTATTTTTGAATAATAAAATTACTGAAAAATTATGTTTGTACATACACATTTTTGATAATTATGTTGACATTTCTAAAGCAGGTCATCACACTACATATAGTGTGTAAAACAAATTTGTATCACTGGGGTTCCAAGTCTTGCAATATAAGTCCAACATTTAGTACAGTTATTACCAGCAATATCACATATCTACAGTCAATGCTACAGAATTTCTCAGTTCTGGGATATCATTAGTTCCATCATCAGATATTGGAAGTGCGATCTCATGGTGGTGATTAATGACACGTTGAAAACTGGAAAATGTGTCCTAATTCTGAAAGTCCAAAATGATATATAGGCCTGAGCCTTTATTTGTAATCATGCTTTCATATCTGAGTTTACATGACTATTTACTCAAATATTTTACAACAAACTATACCTCATTTCAAAACACATGTTAATACACTTATTTTGATATTGTTCTAACAACAAAATGATCAGGTAACAAATAAGAAATTCCATAATAATGTGCAATTTTTGCGTTTGTTACTCCCAATTGCATGTGGTTACAGCTATAGTGCTGATCATTGTGAACCTCTTATATATAAATAAGACAAATGCTGATTATAAAATTTATAAACTAAATTTAAATTAGGACACTCGAATTTCCAAAATTTTTCGCTACAATGTAAATTAATTTATTTTCATTTTATTTACTTAAACTCCCATATACTGGGGAAAAGGAAATATAAATGTACATGCGTAAGTTAAAAACAGTTTGTGTAAAGGTTAAAAACGAGATATCACAGAAATACAATATTTTAAAAAATTAGCATATTATATCATATTCAAGGTAAGAACTCTAGATATCTACCAAGATAAAAAAAAATCCAAAATTTTTTTTAATGTTGTGATTATAAAGGGTTATTTGGAGATTTCCAAAGTTATTGCAGGGAGAACATTGCCATAATTGCAATAGGCCTACCCTATACATTTTTGGCATTATCTCATTGAAATGAGCTAGCTGTCCATTGAATTATTGTAAGATATTCCGTGCTTGGGCAAATAAAATCAGACATAACTGTTATCGCTTCAGAAAATTCAATGAAATTTCATGTCCTTGGGTACAAATCCTATTTAAATCCATATCTTTGTTTAACCATATAATTTTATTTGCTCATGAAATTCATACACAATTCATTGTCCCAAGAAAAACAGGCTTACATTTTGATACTGCATATGAATGTCTTTAGAACCTAGCCTTATTCTTCTTAAATCATTGTGGTAACGATAACGTCCAATTGAAAAGTACTTTCAGCTACAGAGCATCACATGCCAAGTGCAGAGAAATCTTGGATTGTGTATAATACTGGTAGTTTAGGGAATAGGTGGACTGTCGTTGGACCCATGTCGAACATGTCGTCTTAATATTATTACAAGAATCATTGACTTGTGGGACTGCGGTCTGCATGCAATTGCAAAAAACACCATTGCAACTGGTTACGCCAATTTTTGATAAATTTCAAAGTTAGTTACATATTTGAATTCCTTGCAAAAAGTGCTTTCAAATGAGTAGGCCTACCCGCGTTATAGGGTTTGGTAAATTTGGTATGAAAATAGAAAAAAATAAAATAAAATGTTTTTTGTAGATTTCGGATTCCGGTTCATTTTGACAAAGAATATATGGAATATGGAAACTACTGTATGGAATGTAAACTAAGAATATTTTCAGAAATTATCAGAAAAATAGTAAGCCTAATCAACACAAAACAAAGACACAGTCAAAAGCTTCGGCCTTGCTCAAATACTCGTAATATATTGTGCATTCATGATGGTATTTTATTCAATCAAGAGATATCCAAGAGATGCTTACACATACTAGAACTGTTTTCCAGTTTGACAAGCTTGCAGTCTATTTTCACAAATCACAAATTATCATCTTTATAAGAAGAAGAAGTTTAAGTCAAAGCCGTGCGTGTTGCAAATTTTAAATGTTTCTTGAATCGTAAATAATGTAATCCTGTGATTCCTGTCACATGTGACAAGTGCATATATTCACCCTAATGGGCCTTGTATATTTCACGTTAGGACAACAGCTGTGCATTTGCCAGTGGATGATTGATAATACCTAAGCCAAGCCCTCCTTGCATTTCCTATGTATTGTGTATATTTGTGCATGTATAGTAATGCAATATTCATCCTTGCCTGCTGCATAAAAAGCTCTTTATTTCTCGACTGCAAATATTTTTATCGGGTCTGCAACTCTGCGTATTTCTCTATTTTACCTTAAGTGATAATAGACCAGCATCAAGTGGCAGTAAGCACTTTTATGAACAATCAAACATTGTCTGCTCATCTGAGTTCCGAGGCATTTTGGAGAATAGAATTACAGAAAGTTATAACGGTAATTGGCATAGTTTTAGTGCGGTAAGGTTTAGTACTTTTGTTTGCATGTTCGGCCTCTTGCAATATTATCAAGTCAAAAATTTAATACAAATTGTGCCCTGTGTCCTGTTTTCATTGCAATATGGTCTCGTACACGTATATAAGTGAGCAGCTTACAAAAAGATGTAAGCCCCCTATGGGACATAATAAACATAATTTCAAAAACAGTCAAAACCTCATTTACACCATGAATAGTAGATCTATAACAAAGCCAAGTCCTTTCTTATATTATTGTTCCAAGTATAAAATTAATGGGTTAAACCAGCAGATCCAGAGGAATGTGCATGGCACTCCCAACTGCATGCTATTACTGGTCTATCAGCTTTGATCATCATGAACTTCTTAGGCAAACATAATCACATGCTCATTTTAAAATATATAAAGCTCAATTAAAATGAAATATTCTAATTTCTATAGGTTTTTTCTGAACCAATTTGTATCATGAGGATTGAATAGAAAATTGAATCATTGAGGATAGCCGTCAGCTGTCATTTAACATGAAAATATTTTGGCCAATATCCTTTAAAATGTTGTGGCTGTGATGGGTTTTCTGGCAAGAAGAACTTTGCCAGAGACAAAAGGGTTTTCCAATCTGTGCCTTGGATTGGATACAAGAAATAGCTGAGGCTGCTGCCTTTCCATTCATCGAAGAGGGTTCAGCAATCTGCTTGTTGAGAAAACAGAACTTTGTGATTAGTTGGTAACTGCAAACCTCTGAGAACTTTCTCAATTCATCAGAATGTCACACAGCTTGATTGACATCACAATGACTGCATGGTCTTCAAGTGTTATATATGCTACTTGTATTTAACATATTGTAGTTATTTGACTTTAAAAAGAAGTATTTCCCCTCTGCACCAATTTAAGTCTCCACTGGAAAATCAGCAAAACCTACATGCAGTAGAATTTGTCAATACATTTCTTTCAAATAACCTCAGACAAAATGGTTATGGAGCAATAAATGATTAATTAATTACTTCCAGTTGACCAATCTTGAAAACTATAAAGTTATTTTCTACTCCTATGGACAGTATAGGTTATACAACTCCTTTTCGGTGTATAACTAACATTTCAGTTGGTTATTTACCAAGCAAGCAAGCATCTCTAAAAAAACAACAGCCTATTGCGTCTGCAGTTTCAAGTAAGCAGAATAAGTAAGCAAAATGTAATGAGATTATGCAGTGTCAAGTCAAAACATATTAAAATTTAATCTATCAGAAGGAAACTGGGGCGCATTGTGGGTCATTCAGAGAGGGAAGGTTGTGATTGTAGGTAAATGTAGACTACATGTATATAATTATATTTCTATCTCCACTTTAAAGAAATAGAAGATCGACTTAAACCTGTAATTTCTAATTCTCTGAATTGCAACAGGAGAGTCTGTGACTTTTTGAGACATTCATGAGGTTGGTGATGACTTATGTAGATCTTAACCCACTTTGGAAGAATAAGCCATGCTCCGTCAAGGTTTTAAAAGCTTTCAATTAAAAAGCTATTCTCCAGCTTCAATTTGTTATCATATAGTATTATGCATCACATACAATAGAACTCAATTAAGCCCTAATTAAATTGGTCTATTTTATTACAAGCCGAGGCATGTTTAGAATGTAATCATGAATTATGAATGTATGAATATGGGAAAATAATCAAAATGGTGAAATCTAATATTAGCCAACACATCATAATAATTTTTAATTTTGTGTTGAATATATTAAACAACATCATGGTCACTGTATATTCCCCTGCGAAATATTAGAGGGGTCTCAACTTAATCAAAAAGGTATGATCAAATATAAATAACATGAAAGGAGCGTGAGGGAGGGTTGGCTTAGTGGCAACGTGCTGGGCTGCCGATTGCTGGTGTCTCAGGTTCGAATCCATCTTCGGTTGGGTCACCTGAACATATATTGGACAGCTGTTTCAATCATCCTTTACCTCATAATTGTGTCCCTTTCCTGTCCTAATTAGCCTGCCAAGTTGTGCCACCCCAGTAACTGTTCAGAAAGAGCATGGTTTGGTGCACTCATTTTGTACACCAGACACCAAATTCGCCCTTGTCATGATTACAGTATCTCCCTCACGATTGTAGAAGTCCGTTGCAGCGGATTCATTGAAGATACACAATGCAGGCATTTGTCATATATCAAGGAGACTCAGTGCAGAACTTCAGGATGTGGAGCTGTCTTGACCAAAACTGAAACTGTACTTGATCCGAGTTCAGGATTTACAAGTAGAATGACGAGTGATAGACTGATTTAAGATCACAAGCAGAACTAAAACAAGTTCCCTTATAAAGAAAAAGAGAAGGAACACAATGTGAATTCACATACATATGCCCTGCATTGAATAATACATCCTTCTCACTTTGTTTTCTGACAATCCAAAAAGAAGTGAGTTGAGAGATGTGATAACACTATTAGAATGCCAATTGTTTTGGGGAATCAGTTGTGAAATTTTTGCCTAATTGTTGTCAGATGATGAATGTTGTCGGTTGCCGTTTTCGGTTGGATGCAGTGCTTTTACTACAAACTTGTTTACCCGATTTCGAGTTATTATTGTAACAAAAACAAACAGCCTATTGCGTCTGCAGTTTCAAGTAAGCAGAATAAGTAAGCATAATTTAATGTTATTATGCAGTGTCAAGTCAAAACATATTAAAGTTTAATCTATCAGAGGCAGACTGGGGCGCATTGTGGGTCATGCAGAGATAAGAGAGAAGGTTGTGATTGCGGGTAAATCTATAGCTATCTGTATAATAATTATATCTCTGTCTCCACTTTAAAGAAATAGAAGATCGACATAAACCTGTAATTTCTAATTCTGTGAATTGTATAAAATGTTTTCATTTTCAGTGTATAACAGGACAGTCTGTGAGTTTTTGAGACATTCATGAGGTTGGTGATGACTAATATGATCTTAACCAGCTTTGGAAGAATAAGCCATGCTCCATCAAGGTTTTAAAAGCTTTCAATTAAAAAGCTATTCTCCAGCTTCAATTTGTTATCATATAGTATTATGCAGTCACTATCACGTGTGTCTATTGGGATAGTGATTCAAAATTATTCTTTATGATGTATTGACCTCATAAAACGGTATATAAAACCTGATTTTCAATTGTTTGTCCAAAAAACAGTTCAGCTTGACCCCCTATGAATTTAGCAGAGCAGTATGAAAACAAACTTTAACTCACCGAAACTAGGCATCTTGCCTCAATCTGCCACTAAAGCGTCTAAACTTATAGAAACCTGAAGATGGGATGACATAAGATTGATGATGTCACCATAAAATAGACCATATCTGGAACAAGAATACCCCTATGTTCCAACTTCCAATGTGCACTGGTTACCCGTACACTTCAAATATTGGGTCGCTTTTATTCGTCACCCTTTATCAGCACAACTAAAGGTTATTTAGGATAATGTGGAAGTCGTTCTTCTTATTCTGTGGTTGTTTGCGACATCCACTTGATACCCCACTTCCATCGTCTGATTCCTCCAAATGCCAATTCAGTGTGAAAGAAAATGTAAATGAAAAAGGATAGCCGATCTGTCACTTCTTTTCTGCTACTGGTCATCTAAATCACTTGAATAGAAAAAGATGCAAAGACAAGAATGGCAAGTAGTCTGGCATTACTTGCCAGCTTAAGCACGGTGCTTTTCTCCATTCTGAGGGTAAGCTGGTTCTATTCTGGACAGAAACGGACACTCAAGGAGAAATCTCAACTCACTGAAGCCAAAAAGCCGGGAATTAGTCTTTCCTTGAAAATGATTAAGAGGACTTCCAAGTTCCAGACATGAAACGTTATCTATTACTTTATTTTTCTTCACAATTTCCTCGCTTTTCCTGTCTGTCATTGAAGAACATAATGGACACAGGCCTGTTTATCGCAAAGGAGTAATATTTCTGTAAAAAGTGTGTCCAACTTTCAAAGACTTGTTTACAACCTGCCAAGGGAATGACCGAATAGCTCAGCAGCTTATCTTTGTAAGGCCTTCTTCTACAAAAATAAATTATGTTATCACTTTTCTTTCCAGAGGGGGCAGAGATATTAATTGTTGTCATAACATAAGATGGCATTCCCTTCAAAATATAATAAAACCAGTATTTCCTAATCAGGCTATCATGGTAACCATTGTGGAAAACTGATTTGTATGACTATTGTTTCACCTCTCGAAATATGAAGTCCAACATTTAGTACATGAACAATATCACACACCGAGTCCATACTGTGGTGTTTCTCAGTTCAACTGTATCAGGTCAATCCTCAGATGTGGAAAGTGCAGTATATTCAGATGCAAATTGATTCTCAGATGAAACATAAAAAATTTCAACTTAACAGTCGTGCAAGCATGTTGTTCCAACTCCAATGAAAATTAACCAAAACTTCTTGAAGAATGTGTTAACTGCTATATATGAGTGTTGATCATTGTGAACCTCTTATTTGAAGCAAATATGATCACATGCTATTTTTAAAAGATATTATTATAATGCTCAATTTAAGAGAAATTATTATTTCCAAAGTTTTTATCCTGAGTCAATTTGTATTATAATGTTAGAATAGAATCATTGTGGATTTCGATCAGATGTCCTTTAACTTGAAAATATTTTGGCCAATATCTACTAAAATGTAGTGGCTATGATGGGTTATCTTAAAGATTTCAAAACGCAAGAAGAACATTGCCAGAGAAAAAAAGGTTTCCTGATCTTTGTCTTGGATTGGATACACAAAATAGCTGAGGCTGCTGCCTTCCCATTCAATGAAGGGCGCTTAGCAATCTGCCTGCTGAGAAAACAGAACTCTGTGATTGGTTTGCAACTGCAAAATTCTGAGAACTTTCTCATCAGAATGTCACACAACTTGATAGACATCACAAAGACTGCATGGTCTTCAAGAGTTGATAAACAATCTGTTTGGTCTGCAAATTTTGATTATGCTACTTGTATCTAACATATGGTAGTTATTTGACTTTAAAAAGAAGCATTTCCCCTCTGCACCAGTTTTAAGTCTCAACAGCAAAATTTAAAGAAAAGCTACATGCAGAAGAATCTGTAAATACATCTCTCAAATAATTTCAAGAAATTAAAAACAAAGCAATTAGAAAAAAAATAGAACAAAGAAATGATTAATCATTTGGTTAATGCAATATTTCCAGTAGGCCAATCCTGAAAAAGATATTTAGTTATTTTCTACTCTTATGGACTTCAAAAGACAAAAGCAGCCAATCGCATCTGCTGTTTAATTAAATCAATTAAGCAGAACATGTAAGCAACATGTAATTAGATTATGCAATATCAAGTCAAAACAAATTAGATTTTCATCTATCAGAACGAGACGAGGGCATATTGTGGGTGCTCCAGAGAAGGGAAGGGTGATTGTAGGTATCTAATAATATTTTTTTCAGCACTTCAAATAAACAGAAGACATAAACCTGTAGTTTCAAATTACATGACTTGAAATTGCATGGAATATTAAAATTTTCAGTGACAGGATTGTCAGTGACTTTTTGAAATATGAAAGAGATTGATGAATCTAAAACAAATTAGGGACAATTGGGCCATAATAGGCATGCTCCTTGAAGGTTTTAAAATCTTTCAATTAAAAGCTATTCTCTAGCTTCAATTTGTTATCATATAATATTTTGCATCACTTACAATGGAACTCAATTGCACCCTATAATTAAATTGGTCTATCTTATTAGTAGCCCAGGCATGTTCAGAATTAAAATCATGAAATATGAATGTATGAATATAAGAAAATAATTAAAATGGTGAAATCTAATAATATCACCCAATACATCATAATGCCTCTTCATTCTGTGTTGGATATACATTTAACAGCATCATGGTCACAGGATATCTATCCCTCTGAAAAAGTAAAGGGATCTCAACTTGCTTAAAATGCAGATAAAGCCTGATCTTCCATGGTTTGTCGACAGCATGGTTCAACTTGAACCCCATGGGAATTTGGTAATGCAGTGGGAAAACAAAATTTAACTCTCCAAAACTCGGCATCTTGCCCTAATCGGCCAACTAAAGCATAGAAATGTTGTGGGATTTCACAAGATTTGAAGATGTCACCAAGAAATAGAACTTATCAAAAAACAAGAAAACCCCCATGTCCCAGTGTGCCTTGTTTCCCTTTACATTTGAAAATATGGGTTATCCTAACCAGCCTTTTGTCACTATAACTGTATAGGCTAAAAAGCATGTTTTGAAGTAGACATCTTTCCTCTTATTCTGTTGTTGTTTTTGACATCCACTTGATAGTTGATACCTCACTTCCACCGTCTGATTCCTCCAAATTCTAAAATAGTGATTTAGTGTAAAAGAAAATGTAATTGAAAGAGATAGCCAATCTGTCACTTCTTTTCGGCTGCTGGTCATCTAAATCACTTGAGTTGAAGAAGATTCACAGACAAGAATGGCAAGTAATCTGGCATTACCCGGCAGCTTAAGCACGGTGCTTTTCTCCATTCTGAGGGTAAGCTGGTTCTATTCTGGACAGAAACGGACACTCAAAGAGGAATCTCAACTCACAGAAGCCAAAAAGCTGGGAATTAGTCTTTCCTTGAAAATGATTAAGAGGACTTCCAAGTTCCAGACATGAAACGTTATCCATCACTTGATTTTTCTTCACAATTTCCTAGCTTTTCCTGTCTGTCATTGAAGAACATAATGGACACAATCAGTATAATTCACTGTAGTCATGACACAAGATGGCAATCCTTCTAAAATCTGACTTTACTGCCACCTGGTGTTCCAACACAGGAAGATGGAGAGCATATGACATGCCTTCATGGCACAAGATGTAAAGGATACATTGATACCTTAATCGGTTACTGAAATTAAGGGCTTTGAACTATTTTCAAGGATGATCAAGTTTCATGAAACCCATTAATCATACAGATAATAAGTAAGGGATAAGTCTGTGGTACAGTTTTAAAACATGAAAAGTTGCCTCACCTGCCTGCCTTTTGCCAGAAATACATTTTGTGAAGTATTTATCAAATAAATTTAGATGACCAAAGGCTAAATGGCCATCATTGTACATATTCTCCACGTAACGTATCTACATCATAAACTGCTCACACTTTCAAAAAAAACGCACACTTGCAAAAACGTTAAAAATAGTGCCTCTGCTTGGAAGTATCAAGATGAAAGTTTACACACTTCTAGTAGGCGCCATAAGGTACATTCAAGAAAATTTACAAATCTCTAAGTGCAGTACTTTTGTGTCAAATTAATTCGTCGTGGTTACTGTCGAAAATGCAAGTCACAAAATTTCAATATCCTCTGATCATTAATTTCAACAACTAAGCTGTTCCTTCCACAATATTTTTTGATAAGCCAGGAAAGTTTACAATTTTACTTGCTTGATGGGTTGGGGAAAAGGGATATTTGACCAAACCACAATTAAAGAGGATGAAGTTAATAAAATGTATTAAAGTGTCAATGCTGACCTGCCCCCTACAGGAGACTTTTGTCAAAATCTTCAAAAAAGATGTTTTATTCAGATTTTTGAGAGTATTGATATGGAATTATTGTCTATGTATGTGTTTCTACCCTGGGTAAGCAAAAAGCCCCATAATTTTTAAACAGTTTTGGTTCGCATGCTTCATTTCCAGATGCGGAGTAGTACATTTTGAGTTTTCAATTCAAAATCTGATTTATCATTAAAGGACAACAGTAACCAAAATGACGCTTTTGTTCACATTTTTTCTTATGAAAGAATAGGCTACTACAAGTGCATCCTGCCAAACTAAAAAAAAATGGGTTTAACTGTAGATCAGTAAAAATATATGAAATTGGGATTTTGCCAATATTTTGTGTCCCTTCAGCATGTTCAGTCAGCTGATGAGTGACGTAGGGTAGGGTGGGCCTCCAGGGTAGGGTGGGCCTCCCCCTCTCTTCCAATAAAATGAACAAATTTCAGAAATGTTCTCCTGCTATTTTCTTCACCTAACATGCCTGTGATAGACAACAAGGAATTTTAAGATACACTGTTTGATACAATACTAGCTGTGATTTAGCAACACTGGGATGAAGCTTTTATTTGTGAAAATGACAGTATCTGATAAAAGCAAACAGAATAAAACAATGTACAACTTTCAATCATTCAACCATGCCCTGAAATCTGATTGGTTGATTTTCTCAAGGTTTTCAGAGTGAGCAGTGACTGATTTGGGCCATAATTTGCAAGACCAGGTCGCAAAATGTGTAATTAAATGTGTAATATAATAATGAAGCAACCCCCAACACCCCCCCTGCAGCTTTCAGGTAAAATACATCATTATCTATCTATCTATCTATCTATCTATCAAAATCTATCTATCTATCGAAATCTATCTATCTATCTATCTATCTATCTATCTATCTATCTATCTATCTATCTATCTATCTATCTGTCTGTCTATAATTATTGATCATCTGATCTATCTAATCTCAGCTTATCTTATATTCTCAACCTTGAAATTATCAATATGGTTGAGACCCGAAACTGAGCATGTATTTGTCCATATTGAGTTGAGTTTATTGAGTTTTGAGTTGAGTTTATTACAATGTATAATGTATATAGGCCTATCTATCAGCTTTTATCTTTCTTAAATATCAGTTGCTGCCATCTGGACTTGGCAAATATGGAGTAAATTAACCAATGTCAAGAATCAACCAATCAGGTTATCAGAATAACTATGATTGTCATTGATTGACAGTTGGCTACTCGATAGAACCTCCCACAAGCATTTGCATGATTTTCCACAGTGTCAGTTGTGTCTCAAGTGTTATTTTGTCAGCTTTTTAAGCTTCATCTCATTGTTCCTAAAATATTTCACAGCTTGGTCTCACAGTTCTTTCATGCTTCAAGAGGTCACAACAAGTCATCTATTTGAATATTCATTACCCTGTCCTATGTGGCTTGCTCAGTTTCTTCCAACAGGAGTCGCTTTTGCTTGTGCCAAAAATCTGGCCAAAATCAGCAACTAAAATAATTTTTTTCATGGGTTTATCTTGGGATAAATTCGAAACGATCACTGTGGTGTTTCTGTAAATGGTACATTTGAAGTTCTCAACAAATAAAAAAATTGCATGACAGTGTGCCTTTAACTTTTTTTTTCAAAAACTTCCGTAAGGCGGTTTTTAGATGTCCTGTGCCTGTCATGTGAAATTTCATTAGATTAAAATCCTATCCAGTATGCCACAAAACCAATATTTCCATTGGTGCATTTTGTGTTGAAGTGCAGTTTGTGACTGGCATTTTCAACAGTAACCACGACGATTTAATTTAACACAAAAGTACTGCACTTAGAGATTGTAAATTTTCATGATTGTACCTGATGGCAACTACTAGAAGTGTTCAAACTTTCATATTGATACTTCAAGAGGAAGTACTATTTTTAACCTTTTTGGAAGTGTGCGTTTTTAAGTGTGAGCAGTTTAGTTCATATATATGGAGCTACGCTGGGGCAAAATGCCAGTTCTATATAGCTTTATAAACTTGACTTTCTTGTTTATAGGCAAATTTCTACTACATCTTCCAAACGGCCTTATGAACAGATGTCCCACCCTGTAGGTGCTTGTTCAGAAGGCTATATAAGATGCAGATGTAGAAATTTGGCTATAAAAATGAAACTGTCTTTATAAGCAGTAGAATATGGCCCCAGCATAGCCCCATAGCATCATCAATTCAATGCATGTTGCAAATTGATCGGAAGCAAATGTTCTAAACACTTGTAGTACAGCGATCAACGCTTTATTCATAAATAAACAATAAGAAATGTATGTACATCAATCTCAAGATACACATACATTAAAGATACATTTCAGTGGCTGAATAAGAAAATGTTGTCGATGAAATTGAAAAGCAAGCATTGTTCATAAATTCGATGCATCAGGCTGAACTTGAATATATTGATCAATTTACATACTTGTATATGCATTATTTTTGTAAGTAGAGTCATTTTCCTATAGATTCAATAGTCCAAGCTTTTTAAATAAATCTACAGGCATTTCACTTCTTGGAAGTTCTTTGGCCGCAGGCTCACGAAAAGTTACAAATTAATCCATTGTTTAGATATGACATTATCGAAAGAATTTGCATAACGACAAATTGATAGAAGATCATTTGAAGTATAACACCACCACACAATTGTCATTACAGTTCAACATCACTGTAAGTATTGTCATCATGGTGAAAATTGTGAACTCCTGTAATAACATCAGAGTAATATAAATCATGCTCTGGATCATTCACCAAAGAGTAGGTGGTATTGCCAGAAATGAGACTGCGACCAGGCTGAGGAGAGGGGCTCATTGTCTCGTAAGAATGAGACCCCGCGTGTAAAGAAAGTCCTTGGTAAGTCATTTCATCCCTCGAACCAGTGCGCACATTCCCCTTATTAGCATTAGCATTGTATTCGTTGTAGTAAGCTTCATCAGCCGCACCGAATGAAGCAGCCTTCTTCGTTAATCTTGCGGCTCTTGATGGAGTCCTCGGAGCATTTGCAGAACTCGGAGGGAGTGCCTGATTAGTGCTGAAGGGACTGTAATAGATCTGGTCATTTATGGAGACTTTCTCAATGCCTGTGTGAGATGTAGTCTTCCTGACACTTGCCTTTCCATCTGTTGTAGAACTTGAGACGTCCGATCGAGAAACCGGAACGCTTAATGTTCTGAACGACTTCTTTTTGATGCTCCCTGTAGAGGGCGTGAACCTCGACAGAACATCATCAATGACGTCATAAGTATCCTCCTCGTCCTTGTAGTGGTCGTCCATCATGTTAATTGCTTGTTGCGGAGTTTTCACAACTTCTGCTCCAGTGTAATAAGGATGGATGACTGCAGGAGGGGGCTGAGTCGGTCTGATGTAACGCGGTGTTTCCCTTTCCGGAGTAAATCCTGGATTGAGTGCCCCTCCATTGTCTGACATCACTTTCTTTTCTTTGTCACCAGAGCTCATTTGAGAATCATTTCTGAAAAAGAATAAATAAAGATACAGAACCCGTTACTTTGAACACAAATGAAAAATAGCTCTCTTTTCAGTAAGCCTCAGGGTCAAAATATTTTACTATTCAGCTTTTCTCAAATCCATACATGCGGCCTACCGGCATTCATTCTCCCTTTTTAATGTCCATAATATCATCCTTCAATGTCATTTCTTTAACAATGTCGCGTTGTGCTGTTGTGTGTGGCAGAATGAAAAATAACGTGCAAGCACTTTAACAGCTGCTTGTAGATATATAGGTGCAAGTATCTACTAATTTACTAATCTACTATATAAATCTATCTATCTATATATCTATCTATATATTCCTTCCTTCCTTCCTTCCTTCCTTCCTTCCTTTCTTCCTTCCTTCCTTCCTTCCTTCCTTCCTTCCTTCCTTCCTCCCTTCCTTCTCTCCTTGTCAGAGCTCCCCAGCAACACTAGCAAAAGTAGGTCAGTGTGACCCAGTTAATTTTGTTGCCGTGATTGAACTTTGACCTCAAGATAGTCAGCCTGTTTGTTTTCTTTAATAACTTTTTCCATCTGAGAGAGGCACCAAAAGTTTTTCAGCGCAAGATAATATTCTATTCAGACTGTATGCTAAGTTTTAATGACATAGGTGTAACAGCACGACCTTGGGAGTTGTCATAAGTTTAGCTGAACTCCTCTCGCAATACAGGCTGCCAAGCAGCTGTAAAAACTATGGTAAAGCAAAACTGCTCAGTTAGGGGAAAGCGGGGCACCATGAGCCACGGGGCACCATGAATCATGGCACCTACAAAAAAACGGCGAGATAGAATTGCTCGATAGGAAGACCATATATTCCTTTATTAGTGTATCACTGGTTAGGGTAGCAATCATAATCTTTCTTTTCAATGTAGGACCAAGAATTGAAAAAAATACTTTTGACCATGAATTTTAGTGAAAAATAAACATATTGGATTATTGGGCAGTGGAACTTTTACTTCTGGTACTTTAACTATTTCCGGCATCGTCATAAAAATTAGTCTTCTTCGAGAAGGTAAGGCATGTGCTAGGATGATGTCATAACATTGATACTATGATAAACCCGAAAATGGTGATATGCACTAATAAATGAAATTTACAAATGGGGCACCATGAGCCACTTTGAGATAGGGCACCATGAGCCATTTTCTATAAAGTTTTAATGTACAATTAAAACTGAATTGTAACAACAACTCTACTGTTGTAAGTTCAGAACTATAGTGCAAAACATCAGCAGCTGCTTAGGACACATCCATCTGATCCATATTGTGGTATATGCCAAGGGACAATTTCAAGTAAAACATCTGGTTTATGAGTTATCAGTTCTATACAGTTGGATGAGAAGGATAATCCACGTATGTAAACAGCCCCCCATGCCATGGCTCATGGTGCCCCAGGGCCTGGGCACGATGAGCCGCAAGACTAATTTTTTTGAAGACAATGTTTTGACTATTTAATAGTTAAGAATATAATGTAACAATACTGAATATTGTAGCCAAGAGGTCTTGCTATGATTATATAAAGCAACTAGCTATTTACCACTGAAACCTTTAAAGGCTCAGGAGCTTATTTCCGGAAAATTGGCTCATAGTGCCCCACTCTCCCCTACTCCAACGATATAATATTATGTTTTTACTCACGAAGTTAAGTATTTGATTTCCTTCTTGTGTTTCATGTCATCTATGCCATCATTAAAGGTCTCTGCCCAGCCCGGCTCTCTTGTCCTGATGCAGTAGATGGCAAGCAGAATGATGAGGATGAGGCCTGATACAGCTGCTGCAATGATGCCTGCTAAGGTACCTGAATTACATAATATGAAAGTGAATATAATCATCTAATTGGGAAGATTTGATTTTCATGAAAACCTAATTCTAAAGAATCTGCCCTTATCAATCTATTGAGTTTGATTTGTCACTCATTTTCCAATCTTCTAAATAATAAAGAATCAATCAATCAATTAACTTTGTATGCTTTTCATTTTGATGAGCAGTAATTAAAAAACTGAAGGAATAAAGAAAGTGAAAAAAGAGGAGGGAAAATAAACAGTTCATCAAAAATAAGTCCCCCTTTTGAAAACTTGAATATCTCAAAACCCCTTTTCTAATTTCTATTAAAGTTGACATATTTGTAGCCCTGCATATTGACATTATGCCTGTTACTTGTAGCTGGAATACTTAATTTTTTCTGAGGCAGTAGACACTACGTACCCCTCTTTTCAAAAATTTGAAGAATTTTTTGACCTTTCCAAAAAAATTAAAAAAATTTCCAAAGATGCTCAAATTCCTCTCAAACTATTTCTAATGTCACCCGAGGAACTTAAACTGTGAAAATGTAGCAAAATAAGTTCTCAACTTTCTGCTAAATATGATTGAGAAACACATTTTCTCCAGCATCATGATGAAGTGAGCCCCAGCTGGTGGCTCCCCGCTTGGTCAAATTGTTCACATCCATTGGAAAAGCCACAGATTTTTGTAAACAGGGGTAGCTAGGTTCACTCGTAGGCTGCTAAACTACAAATAAGCACATTTAGAGTCGATATACATGATTATAAAGGTCTCTAATTCAGCCGGAGAAGGAATCTTTAAGATATTAAGGTTTATTTAAAGGGGGACTTATTTTTGTTGAAATGTTTATTTAAGAGAGGAAATACAGCAATTTTCAGCAAGGAAAGATTGAGTCTGCAATATTGGATGGGAACAAGGGCTGTAGCTTACCCCCACTCAAGGCAGTAGTGGTTTTTTCGCTGGAAGTCGCGATGTTGCTGATTCCTTCTGGGAACTCTGTGGCGAAGATTGTTGACAGAGAACTGATGAGACTTGGCACTGTTGTGCTTGGGTAGAATATTAGAGGAGTCCTTCCTGGAGATTAGAATGGAGTAGAAAACAGATCAAGTTCTATGCAAACAGGAGAGATCTTTAAAACAGTCTGTCTTCACCCATACAGGAGGGTATGTTATTCTGTTTCTCTTAAATAAAATAAATTTTCCTGGTCTGAATCAACAAATCTACATTTGCTTTAAAAGATATATACACAATTACACATATGTATGTGAACCAGCAATTCAATCATTTAACTGTTCGTATTGGGTTATATGACTTACCATTGTATGAACTGCATGTGTAGAAGAGTGTCACATAGTCAGTGGTTGGAACCAGAGGATCACAAGTTCTGGCACTGGTCCAGTCAGCTCTCAGATTGAACCCACAACGTCTTCTGCCATTGCAAGCCCTTTTGATTGCCTGAAATCAATTTGGAGAATTTGTAACTTGTTTCACATGCCCTACATAACATACATAGGGAGAGTTTGGAGGTCTCTGAACAACAGTAAGCTGAATAATCCTGAAATAGGCCTACTTGTGTGTACAATTTATTGAACATTTCTGAATCCACAACGTTGCAGTTTGTAGTAAGCCTAATGTGCTTCAATCTTTATATATAGGGTTAAGAACCAGATGGCACCACCTCCCCCTCTGGTCGAGAACTGCTCGGTCCAAGGGCGAGGTAGTCCAGTATACCGGTACATGCGGGTTTTTGTTTAAAACTTAATTTTTCTTCTCTTTTATTTGCGTTTTTACCAATTTTCATGCAAATGGACCATTTTTGGGACTGAGGGCAGTCTGCTACTGAACTTCTGAAGAGGTGGTGTTACTGGATTGTACCAATCCTAAGCGGTCTGGTCTGCCCTTCCGCAACACTATTAAAGTTATGTCAAATGAATATTATATAACTAACAGCAACAGGAAAAAACTGCACATGGCAGCTATAGATTTCACTTACTCTGAAATATTCAATCTCAGTTTGCTGCACATCCAGCACACAGTCCCCTGGGTCAGGGCAGCACTGCCTGGCGTCTGTGTTGCACTTGGAAACACCAAACACTGCACCCTGGACATTCATCACCAGTCCAGATGGACACAGGTCCTCCATGAAAAACCCTCCATAGCACTTGGTCACCTCCAGATATTCAACTGAAATATATGAATGTATTAGGCCTATTATACTCCTGATAAAATTTTAGAAATAAAGCTACAATTGTCCCCATCAATCCCTCTTTTGAAATATTGGGCATACCCCTCTGTCATGAAGGCCAATAATTTCCCTATTTCATCCTGCTAACTAACAAACAAACTTGATTTCCATTGTACTTGGGAGAGTTATTCAAAATACTATATGGTGAAGATTAGCTAACTTTTTGAAAGATTGACTCATTAGACATGACGTCAAAGGCATGAGGTCAGAAAAAAAACTTGAAAATATAACAAAACAATAAGGAAACAAGGACATTTTTTTTGTTTTAGTGCATATATGAAACCTGTGACTTGATGGACTGAAGTGACCAAACTGGCCTGTGTACCCAGTTAATGTGGCCGACCATTGGGACTGACAACAGTGACAAATTGACTCTGAGACAAAAGCACAAGGTCACTTATGTCTGATGCAGTTATGAGTGCATCATCACATCTTTCTTACAACCTGTCTCTGCAGCAGATGGTGGCAAATTACTTAACATTTCCGTCATAAGTAACACATCATGGTTGCCCATCATGGGAGCACGTCATGGCACAGCTGATGTATGGGGGTTGACCATAATAAGTTTATGTGCCTCATCCAGGATTATATTACAGGTTCACATAGCTGGCATTTACTTTCACTTAACCTCTCTTTGTCTGGCCTGATATTTACCCACCATGCAATGACCTTATAACTTTTGTTCAATCGCAGAGATTTTGACAGAAAATCATTTAAAACGGTGACCACTTAATTGTAATGGGCTTGAAGTTTTCCTTTACAAGAAATTATTTATTTATTTCAACGTTATGGTAACAGTAATCAATCACTTTAAAAATCAGGAAACACCCTATTAAGAAATACCCCTATCAAAAAGGTATTCATTTCAATGTACAGCCCAAAAAGTATTTTAAAAAAAACAACTCTTAGCACTCCATTGGATATTAAATTGTCGCCCCCTGAGCCATTCTCTCTGTCCCTCATATTACCCTGTTAAATGAGGGTAAAAATATATATTCTAATTTATATTTTGCTAATTTGGTCAAGAGCCACTTTTAAAATGGATAGCCTTGAATGGACACTTTCGAGGTGAGAGGACAATGCCCTTGCTTTTGACAATTGAAACAGTGAAAGATACAATAGCCCAGGGCCCTTTGAAAACAGTCACGTGTCTGCTGGTGGCTACCTCCACTCTGCTTACCTCACGCTGTCCTCATACCATGGGTTTGTAACACAATGTACTCTGCTTATTCTCTCTTTGGACAAAAGCTTTATTCACTTCTGGTTTTCAAAACAAAGGTGCCTGGCAGATATATAGATAGACAGATAGACAGATAGATAGATAGATAGATAGATAGATAGATAGATAGATAGATAGATAGATAGATAGATAGGTAGATAGATAGATAGATAGATAGATAGATAGATAGATAGATAGATAGAAAGAAAGATAGATTTATAGATAGATAGATATTATCCATTCCTGGCTCACCAAACATATGTAATCCAGTAATCTGTTTTAGATAGATAGATAGATAGATAGATATATAGATAGATAGATAGATAGATAGATAGATAGATAGATAGATAGATAGATAGATAGATAGATAGATAGATAGATAGATAGATAGACAGTCAGATAGATAGATAGATAGATAGATAGATAAATAGATAAATTGACACTAGACAGATAGATAGCAAGATAAATAGATAGATAGACAGACAGACAGACAGACAGCTAGACAGACAGCTAGACAGACAGATAGACAGATAGATAGACAGATAGATAGACAGATAGACAGATAGATAGACAGATAGATAGATAGATAGATAGATAGATATAGACTGTTTCTAATTTTCTTCTCCTCAACCTGAGGTCACCGTGACAGTCATCTGACATCTGGTGTCTTGCTTAATTACATTTAATTGCATAACTGTCTCTACCTTTTAAACACTAACAAATATGATACATAGCACCAGAAACAGATGTCCACATTGTCTACATATTTATTCTTCATATATATCACAACTGGGATAGTTTGTTTTCTATAAGATGATGGGTAAATAGGTGGTATTCTTTAAGAAATAATTAGGTCGAGAGAATGTAGTTTCCCATCTTATTGGAAGCAGATCATTTCAATGATTTTACTTAGGGCCTATCTCAAAAATAATGAAGCCAAAGTGTGACATGACCATCAAAATTTTAAAATGTATTTCTTTATCAAATGACCATGCAGTTTTGTTAAGAACATATCTATGTTCCAGAAAATGTATTTACCATAGAGTTCCAACCAGTGCACATAACTGATTACAGCAGAATAATACTGAATATTTAAAAGTTTTTATTTCCATGTCTAAAAAAGAAAACTAAACTAAATGTAAATTTATCATCAAAGTAAATCAAATTTCTTTATATGATGACATGGGGCAGATTTCACGAAAAAGCTGCAAAATGACTTACCACAACTTGTCCACAAGTTACATTAGCACAATACTGATAAGGCCAGACATAATCGATTCATAGATTCTCAGATTTTCTCAGGGTGCTTCTTTTGAGTATAGCTGGCAGGACAAAAAAAAGCTAAAATCAAGATCTTTTATTGTGTCAATCCATGAAATAAAATCATGGGTAAACAATCTTTTCTGTTGGATTGGTAGGTCAGAGTAGCTAAAAATATGGCCTTGTGCTAATGTAACAACGATGAATGATGAAGGACGGAATATTTTATGCTGATCCTACTGCAATATAAATGAAGTTACCAGCAGGGTACCACCCCTGGCCTGCTCTTGGGAGACCTGGCTTTCAGTACAGAAAAAATTTGAGATCTAATCTTGTGTTTTATAATGTAATTTTTATGTACACATTTTACTAATGTAACACTATGAAATGGACGGATGCAAAATTGCAGTTACATTAGCAATAAAGAAACAGGTACCACACCCAGTCATTTATGTTTTTGGTGATGTATATAGGCAAATAAGACACGTTTTTCAATAAAATATTATAATTTCATGTTTGAAATTGGCATAAGTAGCGAGAACACAGAAAAATTTCCATTCAAAAGTTGCTAATGTAACCTCAGTGTCCTGGGACGGAATAGAGTTACATTAGCAGTCTTTTTTATTTTTCATTTTTTTCAAGTTTTATAATGACCAAGAAAATTAAAAATGGTTCCAAAATAATTTTCAAGATGTTTTTTATCAATCACATACCATTACATTTTCCTGAATTGGTTTTAGCAGATTCCACAGAGTGCCAAAGTGAGCATGTCTGACCACCAGTAAGTCTGGTCGTCCAAAATTGTCCTCATGAGGCATAAAAAGTTATCTTTTTAAGAGGAAAAAGCTACATATTTGAGGAAAAATTTATTGATATTTATTCATTACCTCAGAGATGTACTTAGTAATAAGTTTACTTGCTTCAGGAAGCAACAGAGAGATAACAAATGGATTGGAAAGTTTAAGGTACCTTTTAAGAGCACTTTTCGTGAAATCTGCCATAGGGCAAATAGTGCAGAGTCTTCAGGGCCGTTTTCATTCCAATACACCAAATATATTGTGGGAAACACACTATATATGATAATGTTTCAGCAATGTTTTTTCAAAAATGTAATTAAATTTGCCCCAGAAACATATTTTTTCCTTTACAACGATTTCAACTGTCCTATGTTATTGGTCTGGATGTTGGCTTCAAATTCATACCAAATAAGTGCCACTGAAGTGAGTATTAACTCCGCAAAAGATGAAAGAAGCATGATTTTTGGCTCTTTTTTCAGATAAAATCCTGATTTTGAGTAATGATGTCGCATGGAATTACAAAAAATGTTCTGGTTTTGCTTAAAATCAATTTTATATGATATTATAAGTCATAACTGATGGAATAGTACAACCATTTCGAATGAAAAAGGTGTTTTTTGATTCGATATTGCCTTTATAGCCATTTTGGCCCCAAATTTTCAAAAAACTTCATAAATGCCATAATATTATTGGCTAGGTCATGAAACATTTTTAGACTACTAAAATGGTGTGGTAATTGTCACAAGAGGTAGTATTAGTGTCATGGCTCCACTATTTACAGGAAAAAAATTTGAATATGATCAATATTTTTGTGAGCGTTACGCGTGCGACAAAGTAATTTTTGTATTTTACCACCAGGTATCAGTCACCAGCATGTATTAGTCCATAGTTTATTGATGCTTCACAGATTTACTATGTTTCAAGCCAATCCAGGTTAAAATCAGAGCTTTCATAGCTTTTTACCGCATGAAAGTACTCCTGGTGTTACGTGTGCGACACATGCACCTTCCCTCATATTCATTGGAATTTTTTCATGAAATGAATATTTCACAACATGAAAGGCTCCAAAACAACTAAGTAGATATTATACTAGATCTTAATGGCAAAAAGATTCCACTGACATGTGTAAAGGGGAAATTTCAACATCCCAGATTAGGAAGCTTCAAATTTGACTCAATTTTGCGAAGTCAACCTTTCAACACAAAGAATTCAATGATGTCAAAACTAGCACATAAATATACTTGTTTCAATGAATTTCTGAAGCCTTTGGACATAGAGATAAAAGGAAAATTAAGAAAATGACAATAAGATATGTTAAATTTCATACACTTGAAATAACTCAATTGAAGAAAAATGTGATGTCACGCTAAAGTAGTGATAAATTCACGTTTTTGAATGTACTTTTAAGATTATCTCGATAACTGTCTGTAATATTGTCATGAAATTTTCTAGACTTTGGCACAAGAATGTATTCAAAGCAATAGTGCAATATGAAGTTGTTGCATACATTTTTTGACCCCCCAATGAAATCTGGCCCTGTGGCTTCATTATTTTTCAGATAGGCCTTAGGTCTGAATTGTCTTCAAATGGGGTGCTGGATAAGCAAGTATAGGCTTACAGTCTTGAAATCATCAATCATATATGATTGTTGATTATCATAACAATTTTATGTAAGGTATATTATATAATATAATTGTATACTAATGAATTAAGTATTCACATATTGTATTTAATAATACTATTTATTTATATATAATATCATTGTATATCCGGGGTATATCTAAAAGGGGGAGGGGGTGCACCTACCCTTTGGGTTAGGCTACAGCAGTTTCTGCTCAGGTGCCCTCCTGTACAACATTTTACTTTAGTTAATATATTTATGTACGATTGTATGTTCATTTTTCATTACATTGTAAGAACCTAAGTTGTTCAAATAAAATATCCTATCCTATCCTATAGTAGGTACATGATATTATTTACTGTACAAAGTTGAATAAGTGCAGTATGCATTGATTTGCATACAAAATACTTTAATAAACAGGCTTTTAATAATTATGTCGCAGGATGCAGGTGTTCACTGACGACCTGAGGCATTGAAGAAAGGACTACAAATTTACATCTTTAGTATTATAGGGCTTTGACCTTTCTTATAAGGTCAAAACAAAAAGCAGTAGTGATTTGTGCAAATCACTCCCATAAAAGCCGGATTGATTTGCCAAAAGCACTGAAATTCCTTACAGTACGATATTATTTAAAATCCAGTGATTTGAAAAAATTCTCAGTGATTTGAGCAAATCACTCCAGCTTTCATAAAGGAATGCTTTTCTCAAATCAGTACTGCTGTTTGTTTTAACCCTGTAAGAAAAGGTCAAAATCTGAAAGACTGTGTTTACAAATATATATTTTTAAAGTAGATATCTACATAATATTTGATATAGTTACTTAGTTCCTGACATTTTATTCTGTGTCATCATACCTGAAGAGAATGCCAATAAAGGTTTGACAATTATCAAACAATCCAATTACCTTGACACATTAGTGGGCCTAATTAGCCCCAGGTATAATTTGTCAAATGAGTCAGGTTCAGTGCTGAGGGCATTTGGCTCCCAGAAATGCCACCAGCAAGTTGGAAAGTGCATTTTACTAAAGTTTGACATGTTTACCTTTACTCTACTCCCATGTTTACACAACCAGTTTCAGACTCCCAAATGCATTGTCTCTATTATAATTTTTTTGTGAATATTAATGCTAAAAGCTACGTGTGTTTAATCATAATTCAGACACATCAAGATATTTTCCCATAGACCCCTGACATCAAACTTGCTCAAATGAAAAAGAAAACATATTTTAATGTCGAAAGCAAAAAAGAAAACACATTTTACTCATAAGGTCACAAAAGGCCATCTACCTTAATGTTTTACGACGCATTAAATATTGTAAAGATTGAGAAGGAAAGGCTACCTAATTTGTTACATTTTGTATATTCATGTGTCAAGCCATTTACGAACACAACAACACTCTATTTTGTTTGGTATCATGTAGGCTATATAGATAAATTTCACTTACCTGAGAGACAAAACGAAAAGTGTCCAAGAAGGTAGAAAAGAAAGCAGAATGTCCAGTTCATCTTGAAGGTCTTATGAACCATCACAAGTCCTCAACTATTCTGCTGTTGCAACAGCAGCTATTGTGATGTTGATCCAATCATTTGGTGGAATTGGCCAGCACTTGTGAAGGGAAACAAACATGTTTATTCCCCTAGTTATCCAGAAGTCACATTGTCACAGCACATGAGTAGTGACAACAGACTGTGTAAGCTTCATAATGAGTCAACAGGCCCTCACTGACCCGTCCAGGCTGTCCAGGCTGTTCTGGCCACTGGCAATTCAATTACAGGTGGTGCTTCTATCCACCTCTCTCATTGGCTAAAACAATAGCCAAAACTTAATAACAGAGACACTGATTGGGCAAGACAATGTAGAGCACATAGTGTGCTCCACAATGCTGTAAGTCATTTGTGATTACGTTATCGTGTGCAACATATAATGCCAGTTGTTTTAGGAATGTTAGACAGGGTGATATACACAGTATCATATATATTTTTATTGTCAAAAAATATTCACATCTCAGTTCTTTACAAGCATAGTTTACAATTGCAGTCCCAATTATTTTGTATGTACACTCTTGATCAAAATGCTGGAATAATTTGGATTTTCAACGCAATACTTTAAAATTGGTGATTGAATGTACGGAATTGCAAAGATTTGTTCCTCAGACATTAGATTAAGGTATCATATGTTATATTATAAATAATTTTTGTGGCTGACCATTATTTGAAATCTTTCTTTGGGCAGCCTTGAAAAATTGATCACTTTTTAAATAATATTGAAAAAATCACAAAAATGGCAGATCACAAGAAGATTGACATACAATTTCATTATATATAGGCAATATACACAAAAAAATATCAACTTAATGTTGACGTTTACAACCACAAAATATCACAATATTATGTTGAATGCCACACACTTTGACCTCAGCTTTCACTTGTCTTGAAATGGATTCCACAAAGTTTTTGTTTGCTTCTCTTTGACAGATAAGATCATTCTAAAGTGAAAGTCACTTGTACAGATAGTTCAGATCAGTCGACTGAACCTCCCTCTTGTGCACATGTGCACAGAATGGTTCAATGTGTCCCAATGGTGTAAACTAGGTTCAAGTCAGATGAAATTGCCGGCATTTTCAATTTCCTAAATTTTCCAGGTTTATTTCCATTGCGAAAACTGCACTTTGTGAGTTCCGATGTTGAGGGGGTCACCAACAGTTACCTTCATAATATGCGTGTTCTAATGTTACAACTTAGCAAAATTTTCACACTCCTATCAAAATTAAGTTTACTATGATAAAAATCACGAAAATATATATTCATTAAACTTAATATCACATATATATAGCTATTCATGGAATTCAAAATGTGCGAGCTGTAGTTTATGATTTGTTGAGAGACATTGCACAATATTTAGCTACCACTGAATTTATCTGGAGTCAAATAAAGTTTAAATAACCCTCTGCTTAGGGTGGTCAAAAAACACTTTCTTCTAAATTTCTCTGATTTGAATCTTGAATCCTGATCCTATATAGATAGAAAGAAAGTCTTGTGTAAAAATTTCAACAAAATCGATTAATATTTAGAGGTTGCACAAAGCCATTGAAGTTTAACATGTGATTGCCCATCAGCAGACCTGAAAATCACCAGTATTTGCAAATCTTGCAATGACAGCTAAATATTTTGGTCAAACAACCTTTTTTTTAAGTACGTCGTCCAGGATGCCCAACCCAGTCCTGATATTCTATTTGACTTACGAAGTTTCGTAGCAGGTCAGCATAGATATTACATAGGCCGATCTACGAGCATTTTTTTAATCTAAAAACAGGCTCATATTTCACTTACAATTAATAATCAATCCAAGTGACCAGCAGATATTACTTTTCCATGCCAAATTTATCATATACTAAAGAGAATGCAAAAAATATTCACACCCGGAAAATCTGGGAACTTGACCAATTTTTCAGACGCGCGAATTGGGAATTACATAAACTTCATAGGCTTTCTACAACCTCTAAATTTTAACTAATTTGGCCGAAATTTTGCATTTGTTTGTTTTACTTATGTGGTCATTAATTTCTACTTACAAAATTCAAACTAGAAGTTTTAGGAGATTTGATTTTTTCCCATACAAATTTGGACCACCCTTCCCTCTGCCCTTCCAAATATACTGTAAACACAGTTCAGGTAGTACTGGAACCACCATAATTTCCGTATCCATAAAGACCCAGGTAATTGTTGTCAATTTCTTCATAGTGGCTGTCATTCTCAGTAACCTCAGTCGCCATGCTGACATCCCCGATGCTGTCGTACTGACTGTAGACATTGTAGTAAGGTTGTTCGGTTGGCAATTGGATGGCTTGGTAATGGTGGCTGTCCACATCTCTGCCTGGCTGGATGTAATAAATATTTGGATTGGGATAATTCTGGTAGTCCGGACTCATATTAACTGCAGCTACAGAAGCAGGAGTAGGTCCTTTGATTTCTTTGGCAGGTACCATAGGAGGAATCACAGCCCTGAATTTATTTTCCTTTGCCTTCTCGGTCTTCTTGCAGCGGTTCTCACAACTGCACCTGTGTAAGAAAGATATGAATTAATATCGGTCAATGTGATTTTATCGTGGTTCTCTTCTGTAAGGCAATTTGAAAGTACTATAATTGTGACTTCA
The DNA here is from genome assembly GCA_026936325.1 of Platynereis dumerilii. Taxonomy (NCBI): domain Eukaryota; kingdom Metazoa; phylum Annelida; class Polychaeta; order Phyllodocida; family Nereididae; genus Platynereis; species Platynereis dumerilii. The sequence goes on from JAPTHN010000001.1 coordinate 115,801,567, forward strand.
TTTCAAAATCTTGGGTAAACATGGTCCCACAACCACACATATGGAATTCACAGTTACATTGGTGCACCCCACTGAACTGATGTTCGAAACAGGTGATTACAACAAACAGCCAATGCCAACAAACAATGCTAAACAAGATAATCCAGCTTGCTATTTTCTAACAGGGCCCCTTTAAACATTGTCAGAGTATACGAAATGGTGACAGAGGCTCACAGAGCCAGGGATTTTTTGCCAAAGAACTTCTAATTTGAGCATTTGAGCATCCATTTATCCACATGGAATTGTTCATGGACTATATCTATATTGCATGGGTTATCTATTATTTGGAATTGCTAACAGGACAAATCGTAGGATACAGATTCATAAGAAAAGGTAAGATAAAATTCTCCTATGGCCATGTCAACACAGAATTTTTTGCCAACTCACATTGAAACTTTGAAGGCTGTTAATGAAATATCACAGATGTTTCAAGGTTACACTTTGCATAGGTTTTGTCCACAGTGACTGAATACACAGTTCTAAGTGGTTTTTCTAATAGCTTACAGCAATTTGATTTCATATGAAATGACTTTTTCTGAAACATGTGCCTTCTCCAAGCCAATGTTTTGATCAAACAGGAAGTCATGTACAGCATGTACAGTGCTGCCACTTTGTTGCAGTATGTGTAAAATTCGGACAATGCAGAAAGTTACTTGAATGTCACCAATATTAATATTATTCAACATAAATCAAAAGCATTAGAGATTACATACAGTCCTCGTCATATTTACATGGAAGTTTTTCCATGTGTTTTCAAGCATCTTAACTTAGGAAATCTATACATAGCATTTTTCATATACCATTTGTATACTTCATATTTTCATCTTGTTTTGTTATATTAACTTGTCGGTCAAAAGCTTTATAGCTTGTGTTACTGGTTTTTACTGTCATCACCAATTTTAAGTAAAATTTTACGTTACTTTACATTACTTTACTTAACTTTATGCTGTTGAAGTGTGATGTCAAAGATCACTATGTTCTCTTATACCATTCGACACCTCTGTCAGCCAATCACGTGCCAGTATTCCGGGGAAATAATTTCCATATTCTTTGTTGTTCAGTTATCCTCTCATGTTTGGTTGTTTGAGTGTTTGTCTCATGGTATAAGCCAGTTATTCACCATGGGATCAGGAATATGTGTTTATCAACCCCGGGTGACAAATCACATATTCCCTCTCCTGTGGTGAATAACCTATACTAGCATTACAATATATGTAAAATAACTACAAGCTCTGAGTTCATTTTAAACTGGGTCAGATTGCCCAGCCTCCAGCCAATGTGGACCCACCTCAACTGAGTGTCACAGTTTCAACACAGTGTCAGACTGAAAATTGGATCTGCGAAAACCCATGCAAATTCCACATTACAGCCTGTTAGCCAATGGGCTGCCTGAATGACTATATGTCGTCATAATTCATGCATTTACAAAAATTGGCAAAGCCTTTTGTTTATTGCAAGGTCCATTGAAGTTTAAAGTTCTAAAGTTGCAAGTTTGCAGATTAATCAAACAACTCGGTGGGATTATAAAGTTGTCTACAGCGAATGCTCACGAAGCTGCCATTTAGTCAGATTAGAATGGTGACTGCCAGTAATAGATCATCGGGATAACAAATGTAATGCTTCCTTCAATATATTAATGTTTAAACCACAGGCAAAAGGTCCTACACAAGCAGAATTGCTGCAGCTATCATGGACCATCTGCCTGTGTTTAAACTGTGATGCTTAGTTTTTGCACCACTTCTCAGCCGGGTGGCTGAGTGATTATTGTCCATGCCGCGCCAGCTCCGCTGAAGGTCCATGGCTTTCAACCCTTGGTGCCAGTGGCTGGAAAACCCAAAAGGTTCAGTGGACCTTCAAAATCCCAGCTGGATGTTATAAATGGATGAAACATTAAATTGGAGGCCCTTGCTTGGGTACATGTGTAACATATCGAAGACTTCTGCTCTTTCTTCCATCCTTTACATGCAACAACTTATTGATGGGAGGTGATTCAGGACAATCGTGACATATTTTGATTTTATCAGTAATAAAGGAGTGTTCTGCAAACTGTTATCTCAGTTACATCAGGCAATTTAAAGTGATACTGTTAGTTAAAAAAAAGTCTGGGCAGTAATAAATTGTTTCTTGATAATAAATACAGAATGTCGCAGAAAAACCAGAACTTTTGACAACTTCCCAACAGGCTCATGCATAAAAAACGACCCAATTGTGACTACTAAAAAGGACCCCATTTTCAAGGAACATGTTAATATCTTAAAAAACTTGTTGGATACTAACTTTTTGATGATGAAGATTATGGCAACCACCAAGATGCCTCCACCTGCAAGGCCTCCAATTGTGCCGCCTATTATGGCCGCTGAAAGACAGAAATAAAGTCATGTTTCATTGTATAATAAATCATGTGACTTCAGTCTGGTGAAAATGAGAACTGCATGCTGCTGCCACCTGGCACAAAACTTGATTTTGTATGCTACAGCATTGCTGTCCCAAGAAATAGTTCCAATTTCATTGCACATTCACAAAACTTATATTCAAAAATTGATGTATACCAGAGTCAGACTAGGCAATCACATTCTCTAAGAAAGTAGACAAGGCCATTAGCACTAAGAAACAACCCCAGTTTCTTCCAGACAAAATTGTGTGAGTTCCTCAGACTGAAATGATGTGGACCGCTCGCAGAAGCTCGCGGAATAGCACACTAGTCGCTAGGTGGCAACACATGACAGCACATGTTCTGATCTGCCAAGGTAGGAAAAAGAAGTGGCAATGTAACAGCGGTCCACTTGTAGACAGATGTTACGTTGTGATAATGTTTTACGATGTTTTGAAAAAATCACAAAGCGTGGCAATGTTATGGCGACATAATTTCTACTCTTCATTTTTACGTGACCAACAGACATGCCCTCCACCAATCAACCGCAACATTGTGTTTACGTTGTGTGCCCCTTGGGTTTTAAAGATTTTCACAGTGTAAATAAACATGAAGAATGACAGAAATTCTAAAAGTTTATCATTTCTTAGTATTTTTACACAATTTTCAGAATTTCGAAGGATCATTTTACGAAATACAGCCATAAAATTGTGAGCATTTAATAGAAATTGGAGACGATCATGTGGGCCACTTTTTCCATATTGGTTGATCTGATCTGGCATGGAATGATCCCCTGGCGACCCTAATAAAATTTATACAATCAAGCCAGTATTTCAAATCAACTTTTAGCACATTCAATTAAGACATTGCGATAAATTACTTTAATTGACTCGGTTTTTGCTCATGCAATGCAATGACACATGTATGTGTCATTTTGTGTCATAAATTTTGTAAACAAGAAAATTTTTTCAAAAAAAAAATAGAGGCGATTTTTAAAGCAAATTCAGCTAGTTCCACATATTTCACCCCATCTACATTTAATTCGGCCCGATCCCGCAAAAAGCGTCCCGTTCCGCAACTGCGCATCCGCGTTTTATTACGAAATCCCGCAGCCCGCTGTTCCGCAAATTAGGTCCGTCCGCATTTTACTACGACGCTGGCCACCCGTTCTGATGACGAAGTTTCACAGGCTCATTCTTAAATCTTAGAAAAAAGCCTCCTGTCGGGAGGCCTGTGGCCATCTATACAGAGGCGAGTGGCTCTAAATAGAGTAACTATACTAAGACTATATCAGCAAAGGGCTGATGCATCGCCTCTAAAAAATAATAATAACTGCACAGCTTAACAATAGCAGACAAGAATGACACAAATTCAGAATTTTGTAAGTTTGAATGATGAAATAGTCAACAAAAGCAGTTGGACGTTATTTGTATTTTGTATGTGTGAGAAGGTAACAATGCATCAACAATTCAACATATATCGGAAAAGTTTATTGTGATTATTGCATCGAAAGTTCATTAATTCAGTGTTTACTTCTTCTAAAATGCAAATCATTACCTAACATACATTTACCTGTGTTATCGTTGCTTGGAGGTATTACTTTGGTTGTGGAAGGAAATCCAGGGTCAGTTGGAGGAAATCCAGGGTCTATGGCAGTTGTGTTGTGGGGTACATTGATTGGTGTAGTAAAATCAACTGTAGAACTGGATATAGTAGTGACTGAAAAAATTGAAGAGAAGGTTAAACGTGACCCAGATCAAGTGAAGAAGTTAATGTGGCAGGTGAAAAGTCAGATGCTGTGTTTGTAACACTTTAAGGCCTTTTTGCAATTTTTAGCATCGTTGGGGAAATGAAATCTCACTATTTTTACATAAGTAGTCAAAAAAAAGAAAAAAGAAAAATAACTGCTGATGCTAGTGCCACCCTCGGCCAGATACTGTAGTTTTTCAGTAAAATTAAGTTATCATGCAGGGCAACAAGGTCACACAAATACGTCGAGTCACTCAAGTTTGAACTCCTTCGGTCAAGTTCGATGTCTTGCAGTGATATTCAATCCCTGATAGTTTGGTTACCAGCTGTTACCCAAGGACAAATACAAATGGAGTTATCATTGCTAAAATAATTCCACTATATACACAAAAAAGTTGACAATAAAAACTTCAGTAATTATAGGCGGGTTTCCATTCTTCCTAGCAAGTATTTGAAAAATAATGCATAAACAAATTTTTAAGCATTTCAGAAACACCAAATTGTTTCACATGAGTCAACATGGATTTCTGAGTCATCATTCTACTGAATTTGCTGCTTTAGTCTACTTTAGAACTAATAGACCAAGTATTGACGAAATGGATTAAAACAACACTCACTTAGGGACTGTTCAGAATTTATGACTGGGGGAGGGGGTGGGAGTTTTGTCCGAGGGGGTACTAACTTTTCACACGTGTTTCGAGGGGGGGTATTAATTTTTAACAACACTTCCAAGTAGGGGGTAAGAAATTTTAACAAAGAAAAAATTTTAAAAAACACGCATAAACCCATTATATTTGGACTTTTTTACTTGCAAAATGACGCGAATCTGTACGCGTGGCCGTTTATAACAGTATATATGTGTGTACTGCTTTATATGTCGAAGGGGGGGTACTAAAAATATGCGTGAAACCTAAGGGTGGGGTACTAAAAATCCGCACGAAACTCAAGGGGGGTATCAATTTTGACGGGAAGTTCCAGCAAAAGTCCCACCCCCCCCCAGTCATAAATTCTGAACGGTCCCTTAACAATATTCCTTGATCTATCCAATGCTTTTGACAATAGATCACCAAATTTTACTTCTTAAATTGCAATAGGGGGAACGGGGGCACATTGGGACGCTTTTAACGTCTACTAATTTTGCTCAATGCTGAAAGCGCTGAAGAACTCAGAAGTTTGCATGAATATCACCAATACCATTGAGCTTAAATGCAAGGCATAATAAACTAGACTTCACATACCCTTTTGCAGCCAGAGAGCAAAATGTAAGTCGAAAAAATGACTGTCCCAATGTGCCCCACGGGGCACACTGGGACATCAGCCGGGGCACATTGGGACATCAATTGAAAAATCATTTTAACACTCCATGTGCAATAGATATCACATATAAGTAGTGCGTAAGACAATATACAGTGCATTAACACCTTGTAGTGCCAATAGTTCATAACTTTAAACTGTTTTAAACATTTAACATAAAATGTCCTGGGTGCGGACATCTATGTAAGTAACACACAGTGCTTTGAGACAAATTTGTTCACAGAGCATGGTAATCCACTATACCTCTATTCACTGTGGCCTGAACACCTGTTGTGTGCTGTCCCAGGTCATTCAGTTGCCTTGGACACTTAAATTCTGCCATATTAAGTGCGTCCCAATGTGCCCCAAATTCACTGTCCCAATGAGCCCCGATATGACTTTTACACCAAAATGCTAATTTCTCGGACACCAGTAAGTGTGTTTATACGGATAGCAATTCATAACTGTTCGTTAGGATATATAAAATTCATAAAAGCACTGAGAAAGCTTCAGTGTTCATGGTTTGTCCACAGAATGGTTTGAATTGAACCTGTCCATATTTACTTCAGTAGTAGCAAAAACAAACTTTTGCTCGCCATACTTCTGCATGTGGCTGTAATTTGTCTATAAAACCATGGAAACATCAGGATGTGAAATTACAAGATATGATGGCACTACCATATCATATACCTTGCCAGGATCCAAGAAAACCCCACTGTCCCACAGTGCCCCGCGTCCCAATGTGCCCCCGTTCCCCCTACTATGGCTTCCAAGACAATTCTCTAAACTTATTAAAAAGTTATTTGCGAAGTAGACATCAATACGTTCAGTACAATGAGACATCTTCGGAATCAATCTTGATCTCTATACAGGGGTCCCACAAGGATCAATACTTGGCCATCTGCTTTCTATTATTAGCTTCGCTGAGAAGCTATTGTGGTCCATGGCACTTCAGCATGTGCGTTAGTGGGTATGTGAGTTGCCTCCTGCATAAACTACTGGTTGGATTTAGATTTCCTTACGCATGCAGTGTTCATCTCTACTATACAATACCTGATTAATTTTTGGTGACTATTGGAGCTGTTTTGGGCTCACAGTTGAAGAAATCTGAAAATGGCCTCTACCGTGCAGCAACAGCAGCATGCTCTGTCATTTTTGCCGCAGCACTAGCAGCCAAGTGGGTATATATTTCTACATTTTCTCTGCAAAAACGGCCGAAAACGTTCGTAGAAAGTGCCAAAGCACTAAATTGGCAACATTTCAATGCTTGTTTTATGAAAATCGCTGAAATTAGTATGAAATTTTATTATATCCAAAGAATGCTGCTGCAAGTTCTATAACAGGTCGATAACATTTAGGCCTAAGTCTTAATCAACTTCTTATGTGAAGTATCTTGCAGTAGTCGAATTTCAATTTTGAAAGGACAGCGAAGCTATGTGCTCTCCGAGCGCCCGTTCTAGTTTATATTACTGCAGATTCATTTAGTATGAGTTTCTCTAGCTAGTTTTCTCAGTGTCTACGTGGTATTTTCAGCTTTCCTGATTGGTTGATAAGCAATAAAACGTCCCCCAAATCTCTTAGTTGAACGTAGGAAGCTCTGAAAAATATAACATTCTGCTTCAGTGAGCAGCTGAGTTTGATAAATTGATAAGATTACAGGCAATTTCATTACCATGCGATTCTGGTCATTCACAGTTGCCTGTGAGGAATCAATGCTGTACAGGTACTTACTACGTTTGATAAATCAGCTGTGTGACGTTCTGTTGTTCCTGAACCAATCAGATTAACCAGAAATGGTATGTATTTAGTGGCCAAAGAACTTGAGAATCACGTACTAATGAAATTGCCTGTAACAGGTAAGAACTGAGAGTAAAACTGACCACCAGACACGTCAGCTAGTCTTGAAATACGTTTCATGATATTCAAATTAAATTTAAGCCATGTAATACAGTGCTTCCACCAATCACATCAACCAATTTTGCTACGTTTCACTATCCTATTACAGAAACTCATACTTCTTGAAACTGCAGTAATGGCCTAGCTGTTGTATGTGACAAATTCAAACCTATAATCTATGCAGATGATACAATGTACGTCTCTTTGTGCAGCTTTGACCTCTTTTGGTGTTGCAGTAGATGACAACATTAACTTTGAACTAAAACAAATAAGTAATTGGATGAAACTCAATAAATGGTCTCTTAACAGCCAGAAAACTAAATCTATGTTATTTCATTCACCTCAAAAGCCAGTTCATTACCCAAAATTACATATTGATAATCACCTAATCGAGTTTGCCTCTCATTTTAACTTCTTAGGAATACATCTTGATTCTAATCTAAAACGGCATTATCATATCAATATTACATATGTATCTCCAAGAAGATTTTGAAAAAATGAATTTTTTGGAAATTTTGACCTGAAACCAAGTGGCTTTGGGGGACCACTTAGACTCGAAAGGATCTTTCTAAAATTTTAACAGAATGCTTATTTTACCATTTCACATAAAATGAAGGGGTATGCGATATGAATTTCAGAAATTGGTTTTTTTTTTCTGCATGGCCACCCTAATAGGGGTGCACAAGCCGGCAAGCTATATAAGTTGCAGACCAAAATTTGTCCTACTCCGATGTCGAAACACTATGAAACAAGTGCGACAAATATTCCGAAATGTGTGGCAAGGCATATACCTGTGGTACTTCTGTCTTCACACAAGGTCCCGGAATCCGATACACAGCAATAAGAAACCTTCACTGAGGCTTCATAATGGCCTGGGCAGTTGCGAAAAATTTCATTCCATCCACTAAAAAATTGTACACATGACGAGCGACCAGCACACTCCATTATTTTCATATGAAAATATTGGTCTCCTTCCGTAGTGACTTCACACATCGGTTTCTTCCAGTCACAGGACCGGGTATCATTCTGTGCCCCAAACATGGAATTCTGGATTTTGATAAAACCAGGTGTAGCATTGCAGTCCAAACTCAGTATTCCTAATCGACAAGCTGCAATACAAAGAACATGAAGTTTAGTACATATCATGAAACTGCTCATATCATCAAGTCTAGAATTCCTTACATCTTGGAAAAGATAAAATCCAGGGGGGATCCAGAAAATTCTGGTGCGGGGGGGGGGTCTATCGAGCTATCGCGTCGCAGAATGCATAGCTAGCGACATAATGTGACTGCGCGCTGTTAAAAATTGACATGTAAAAATATTTAAATTTTGGTCTGGTGGGGGGGGGTGCATCCCCCAATCGCCCCCCCCCCCTGCGTCTGTCGCTGATAAAATCTATTTCAACTTGGTGAGTTATGATCAGTCATCTCAGCAAGGACTCTCACATCAAAACAACCATTTAAAAATGTTACTTTGGAAGCTAATCATTTTCATACATGGGCGTAATTTGGCGGGGGATGGGGAGCACATGTCCCCCCCACATTTTTGACCCCGGGGAACATAATGTGAAATGTCCCCCCTACTTTTTTGTCTGAAAATAAAAAAGTAGTAAAGGCCCTTGGGTTCAATTTGACAGGGAGCAGTTCTAAAAGACATGACCCACTTTTCTGCTTAGGCAGGTAATGCATGCCATACAAAACTTTTAAATTCATGAATGCAAAAAAGCCTGATTGACTTCGTTTATTCGCGGATTTGACGGCCGATTCCGACCGCGTCATCGCGTGTCCCCCCCACATTTGCCGCGAAAATTACGCCCCTGTTTTCGTAACATTGATTCATTCAATGTTTCACCTGTTTTTCACCAACGTTACCTGCTGGCTGGGATAAATACACTGATGATCAAAATTCTGGAATAATTGGGATTTTCAAGGTGTCATGAAATATTTAGTCATGATATCCCCGCAAAATTTAAACAATACATATATGCCAATGTCGTATCGATGTGTACAACCAAAACACATCAATATATCATGTTGAATGCCACATGCATTGACCTCAGCCTGCACTTGACTTGACATGGCCAGCACTCGACTTGAACCTGGAACATAGAGTATTTACAATAACACTATAGGTACATTTTGGACCATTTTGCACACAAGAGAGTACTTCAGCCAAATGATCTTATAACCCGGTGCAAATGACTTTTACTGAAGAATGCAATATCTGACTAAAAAAGCACAAAAAATTGGCGAAATCTATATCAATCAAGTGAAGGCTGAGGTAAATGAATGTGGCATTCTACATGTTATTGTGATGCTTTTTGGTTGTACACATCAAGATAAAGTTGGCATTTTTTTGCATGTTGAAATTTTAATAAATTTTCCATCTAATTCTGCATGGTCCGTCTGGCTTACAGTGCCGCCTGTAAGAAAGTGAGACTAGTGATATTTTGCTATGCCCCAATGCTAAACATGAATTCTCATCCAATGAGAGTAAAACATATTAGGTCAAAAAGACTGATATTTGAGGCATTAGGGATAACAATGATGGCTAATTTCCTTTGATGTACTTGGAGGTATGAGTCAGGGTCTTTGATAAGTAATGAAACACAAGCCTAATGTTATTTCAATGGGAGGGTTGGTTCACTTACTTATCAAAGAATTTGACCCATACCTAACTTCAAGTACAGCAAAGGTAATTAGCCGCCATTGTTATCTCACATGCCTCATTGCCTCAAATATCGGTCTTTATGACCCAATATGTTTTCCTCTCATCGGATGAGAATTCATGCTTCCAGAAAGCCCTTCGATTGAGGATGTTTAGGATTGAGGCAATAATATTTCACACTTCACCCGTTCGACTTACTTGCAGGCGACACCGTATTGCTATATAAATTAAAATTATACATGTCCAATCATCTCAACTTATACTTAATGCCTGATCTTCTACTAATACCCCCCCCCCCCACTGGCTATGAACTTGATCATGTATCTCAATGGCATTTATTTTAGAAGCAATGATCCCGAGCATTAATATTGAAATAAAAAGGAGTGTATGAGGTTTTTGCGACTGAATCAGTGAAGCTGTCGCAAAAAAATAGAAGAATGAAAATCCCCCTTATTAACTATTCTGACATCATTCAGTTAAAAAATCATCCTAATCCCCAGCAACTGGTGTCTCATACACTGAAGAAGTTAGGTTTTAATTATATCTAGCACACTTGCAAGATATCTTATTGAAACCAATTTTAGCACTAAAATGGCAATTATAGCAATTTAAGAAATTCGAAAACTTTCATTTCATGTTTCTAATTGCCTGATTATTTAACAATTGAGCTCACACGCACTATAAAGAAGTGAACTGCATTCATGTAGATCTATTACAGCGATGCACTTTGATACCGAAAAAGAGTGTTCTGTTGCACTGTGAAAATGGCACTTCGTGTGTCATCATACAGATGATTTGTCATGATCATACCCAATACTTTCAATGTTATTTTGATTTAAGGAGACTTATCCCTCTTGTTGGTGACAGTCAAACAAAAGGATCATGCATCTGATTTTCAATCCAAAATCAGTTATTAGAAGTCAAATGGCCTTCTCTTGATCATGACTAATCAAACTGCCTCTATGTTTCCCATGTTGAAAGTAGAGAAGATGACACTTCATCAGCTATCATGAATCACGAAGAGCATTTTTCACAGTGAACTGATCCTCATTTTTTCTTTATCAAAGTGCATCGCTGTAAATCTGTACTATTATGCCAGTGTTATGCATGGCGACATGTTAAATAGGTTATCTGACCATAACCACCAATAAACAAAGTGATCTAAGGAGTAAGACTTCTTATCTTCAGTGACATACCTCCTGCTTGTTGAATTTCCGAAGAAGAACTACCCGTTCCAGTTGAAACTTCATTTGGCACTCCGATGAGGAGGGTTAAGAGAATTATTAATTTCATTTCTACATTGTCCACCCTTTTGGGAATGATTCTCTTTGTACAGTAAACTCAGTAATCTGAAGTAGTCCAAAGCTCGTAATCAGAGATAACAATATCTATGCACAATGCGCAATAACATACAGATTTTTTTTTTAGCATTTTGAGGCTATGTTCGTGACACAGTACTTCACAGAATATACCTGATATTTGTATAATTAATCTTAAACTTTATCAGCTGCTAGTGAGGAAAAATTACCATAATGTAGGTCAAAAGATAAAAAGGAATTAAATACTTCCCACTTTACTAGGGGGCCACCATTTCTTCTCAAGAGGGGGGAGTGGCCTGGTTTGTCACATTTTGGTCCTGCAAAAAAATTGACCTTACTCTATCTCACACTATAGAACAAGGTGTCATCAGGAAGTATGTGACAAAGGGCCCTGACAGGAACGGACGCAGGGGGGGGGGGATACATTTCAATTGAAGCATTTTAATGAAAATTCATATTCAAAAACAGGAAATGGTTGCACTTGCATGATTTTTGACATGATGCTTGTTTATAATACGATCAGTATACTATACAGCAGTTAGCTTGCAACCAGGATCATAATTATCAAAACTTCCGTGACAAAACACTTCGTCCACTTCAAAGTTGACTACTGTGTATAGGTATGGATAATGCAACGAACTAAGCCCAGTTCTAGCCAATCACAAAGGTTGAGAGATAAAACGAGAGTAAGAGTGAAGAGTCCTGAACATTCTACATTTTCACCACTACACATCCCCATTTGAAGGATCCGTCACTTGTCAAGCACATAAACGGTTGACAGTTTGATGAGTCAGCCAGTAGGTCTTCAATCTCCATCAGCAGAACTCAAGACTCAATATTTTACTTTGCCCAGAAACCGTGGCTATAAGATGCCCTTTCAACTGGTGCTCTGGACAATCCATCAATAAATTGTTCACGGACCAAGAACAGACTGAGACCTGCAGCAGAGTGCTCATGCATTTAAACAGAGCCTTATATGTAACCATCTGACCACCCGGGTTTGCCACAATTCACAAAATTAGCCGAAGAACTATCCAAAACACAGAAGGAACACCACAAGCCTAATTTTCTTTCTGATTCAGACGAATTTTCGATACATGTGAAAACCAACAAAAAACTTTTCAGAAGACCAACATAACACAAAAACACCAGGAAGTTTGGAAACGCACCTGCCCCATGTATTTCAAGTCTAATCTTTTGGATAAAATTCTTTTAGTATTTATTCTCCAGTACATAAATGAAAGTCACATGCAATTCATGGGCCTTTACGCCATCTTCCTAAAATTGCAATTTTGTCATTAATTTCTGGATAAACTGAGGAGCTGAAAACTCCTTGAGATTTGTGTCATCTGTTTATTGGAAAAACTAATTTAAAAATCTGCAAGATGAAAATTACATTTTGGTCTTATCAAATCAGCTGACTGGAAAAAAGTAAATATAAATATATAATTATATACAAATGTACAAACATATCTTTGAAATTGAACCAATACCATCCATTAACATGATTAACTTTGTTTTGTCAAACAGACGTGAGCAATTGAGCATGCTCTTTAAAATGTATTTGATTACAAAATAATTAGATATTTATCACAGTGAGCATCTTTTAACTATCACTTCACATAATAATTATATCAGAATCCTCGGCCACTGATGAATCTGTCAATCATGTCAAAGGAGCGGATTGGCTGATCATAGGGCGCGATGTGTCCTGCTCCTCGGATCATTACCTGAAAAATAGAATGTGACCACGTTACAGTCATATTGAGCAGAATACTGCAATTACCACAACCATTGCAAGACACCGGAGTTCATGGCGTACTGATTTAAGCAGCATAACCAATGATACGACACACTATAACATGAAGTAACGACATACACAAACATAATGTACTTCAGCTGCAGCTGCAGAATGCACCAATATATTAAAACATAGTAGTTTATTGTTTTCCCTGGGATCCTAGGAGGGAGGGATGGGCCCTTGTCTTCAGACTGGCCCTTATATTAAAACATAATATTAAAACATAATCAAACCAGTAGGTAGCATCTAAGTGCATATCTCAATTGCTCTGCCATCTTGTGGCTGTTGTCTGAATCAGTGTCCCTTACCTCCATGAGGTTCATCAGAGTTCAGGATAAACCACACCACTTCTACAACTACTACATCAATTTTAAATCATTCGCCATATTCAGTAAATATATATTAAGTAAATTAAGTTTTACCTGGTAGAAATCTTTGACTTTTCGCACATATCCAGCGACCTCAGTGTCATCGGGGTTAACATACCACACTGTGCGTTCGGCCTTTCTGTACAGATCAAGATACTTCCAAGGCATGGTTTGAAGCATTTTTTCAGTCAGGGGTAAAGCCACAATGATATCTAGCTGTCCAGTATAAATCAAAACCTGAAAATGAAACATAAAATATAATGTCTGAATCTGAAACATATTATTAAATGTTTTTTTAAAAATTGCAGAAAAACAAAATTTCCCGATAAGGCAGCTTTTTATCCATTTGTTGAGCTGATTGAATACAGCCCAAAAATCGAAAATATCAAAACTGTTGGCTGAACTGTGTAAACTAATGATTCAATATAAGTGAATCAAATTCTGTGATATTCACAGACAGTGCTGGAGATCTATGAAGATGGATGATTTGGGCTTTATGTCCTGTATTTATGCAGAGAAACATACATATACTAAATCAAACTGAATCTGATCAAACAAAAATTCTCTTACTCTATAGTTGTTCATAACTTCAGCTAACCATGGCTTCACAGACTGGAAAATGTCATTAACTAGAGCTGCCTCCACTTTGTCGCCACTGTTGTAGGTCAGATTGCCCACATGAATGGCCTTGCGAACGTTAGCCCTGGCCAATACTTTGCCATAATATTGGAAATCCCAGGGTGACTGAAAGGAATTAAAGCATCATACTCTTTAAAACCCTTACTGGACTGATCAGTCCCAAAAAAAACAATTCTGTGCTTGTGACGTCATCAGGGACAACAGCAGATTTTAGGGACATAAATGGCCCAACAGGCAGTAAGCTGGGGATGCACATACATGTCCCTTTAGTCCAGTAAGGGTTAAGTTTCTTTGACAAGGATAAGTTGAAAAGGACTTCTATATTTCCAGAATTGACTTCAGATATTCAACAAACCTGTTATTTATTTTTCCTTCAAAATCAATTGTGACCTTTATAATTAACCGTAAGGGTAATCAACAGTATTTTTTAAACATTAGATAAACAAATTTTAAAACATGCTAAACACCAGTATTTTCCAAAAAAATACACAGGAACAGCACTAGCTCATTTTAGATTTCTCCTTACCTTTGTCCTCATGAAGTTATAATAGTCTGTTGATCCTGTGACGTTAGTGAAGTATGATGGATGCCCTGTCGTGTCCCCATTAAGTAATTCGTCCCATAACTGAAAACATATTAAACATTCCAAAAATTTATTTTAAAAAATAAGCAAGACTCTCGGAAAATAAGATTTTTTCTTTAAAACTATCTCAGTTTTTAGGTAGGAGTTTGAAAGACTTCACTTTGTCAACCATAATAACAGATACCATTTTCACATGTCATAGAACAATATTATCTATCGATATGCTGTTAACAACAGCAATTAAGATTAACTGGTTCCTCATCCGAGAGAATAAATACACTCTTTGGTTGTTGTAATGAGACAAAAGCATAAAGCTGATTTATCGCTATTAAAAAGTCACTATCAATTTTATTACCAAGAACAAGTTTACAGCAGATTCACCATAATAATAACCCAACAGAATTAATACCTTAAAAGCATCAGCATATTTTCCTTGGTTGATAAGTTTTTCAGAAATGTCAGTTTGGCTCTTAAAATAAGCCCTTTGCCGCCCATCAAGCATTCCGATGTTGAATAAGAAATCTGCATAAGCGCCTATCATCTGCAAAATAAATGACCAATTACATGATAATTATTTTGGTAAGTAATAAAACATAATATTCGTAGGGGCCTACATCAAAACAGCCAGATTGAAAGTAACCTTCATCTAAATCAGTGAAAAGCATCATACTTTCAAAATTGAACTTTAAATAATTCAGAAATACAGAAATTTCACAAAATCATTGACATAGGTAACAGATGCATTTTTTTTTATAGTTAGGATGTCATCATTTATAGACCCAATAAATAAATATAGACCTACATTGTGCAGCAATTGTGAGAGATAACTCAAATCTCTGATCATGTGCAAGATCACAAGTTAAGTTTATAAATGCAATAAACAAGATAATAAAATACTTGTTTCATGGCCATAAAAAATCATGTGAAATAATAAAATCTTAAACAAAAACCAAGTTTGTCAAATCTAGTACTACCTATCCACAACATAAATTAATTGAAATAAATCGTAAGGCAATATGTCTTATGTATATGAAGTTTTGGGTTGCGTCCTTGATAATATACAAACGGGGTTTTGGGGGTATGTCCTTTACAAGAATCCGCGGATTCAAAACCGACCTAGCGCAATGAAATTGAAGGTGCCATTGCTGCTTAAAGCACTGAGCAACTGATATTGGAAGATAGGAGAAATAGTTGATTGGAAGATGCTGGACTATTAGTATAGAATCAATGCAGTTTGAACAGATTTCTAAAAAAAAGGAAAGATGGCTGCCAAAATGGCCGCCATCTTGGATTTCTTGACATGGTCCTCATCCATACCCACAGGCCAATACCTGTACCAAATTTCATATCTGTAAGTGAAATATTAAGGTCACAATGGGCAGTTCAAGAAATGAAGAAAGATGGCTGCCAAAATGGCCGCCATCTTGGATTTCTCAACATGTTCACAATCCATACCCACAGGCCCATAGCTGTACCAAATTTCATAACTCTAAGCGAAATATTGAGGTCACTAATATTGAGGTCACTATTAGCAGTTCAATAAAAAAAAAAATGGCTGCCAAAATGGAAACCACAAAATGGCCGCCATCTTGGAATCTTGACATGTTCCCAATCCATACACAGAGTTTCATACCTGTACCAAATTTCATAACTGTAAGTGAAATATTAAGGTCACAATGGGCAGTTCAAGAATGAAGAAAGATGGCTGCCAAAATGGCCACCACAAAATGGCCACCATCTTGGATTTCTCAACATGTTCACAATCCATACCCAGAGTCCCATACCTGTACCAAATTTCATAACTGTCAGGGAAATATTAAGGTCACAATGGGCAGTTCAAGAATGAAGAAAGATGGCTGCCAAAATGGCCGCCATCTTGGATTTCTCAACATGTTCCCAATCCATACCCAGAGTTCCATACCCGTACCAAATTTCATAACTGTAAGTGAAATATTAAGGTCACAATGGGCAGTTCAAGAATGAAGAAAGATGGCTGCCAAAATGGCCGCCACAAAATGGCAGCCATCTTGGATTTCTCAACATGTTCCCAATCCATGCCCAGAGTCCCATACCTGTACCAAATTTCATAACTGTAAGTGAAATATTAAGGTCACAATGGGCAGTTCAAGAATGAAGAAAGATGGCTGCCAAAATGGCAACCATCTTGGATTTCTCGACATGTCCCAGATTCATGCCCATGGTACCACACCTGTACCAAATTTCATTACTCTAAGTTGAAAACTAAGGTCACAAATGGTCTTTTACACACATGTTGACAAGAAATGTTTACATGGACACATCGACATCGTTTACATGCTGCCAAAATGGCCGCCAAAATGGCAGCCATCTTGGATTTCTCAAAATCTAGCAGATCCATGCCCATAGTACCATACCTGTACTAAATTTCATTACTCTAAGTTGAAAACTAAGGTCACAAATGGACTTTTACACACAAGTTGACAAGAAATGTTGGCATGGACACATGGACATGGTTTACATGAGTCCCCTTTCACTACCCACCCCCCTCTAATAACCGACGTTAGGTCGGTTAAAAATGAACAGATTGGTCAGTTCAGACCTAAAAATGTTCAAACATTGAAGACTAGAAATAATAAAAAACATTTTCTTACCCCTGGAGGGTCAGAGAAACCATCACCAGTGGCAATGCCTTTGAGATTAATGATCGTTCCATCGGCCTGTTTCTCTTGAAGGATCCTGTAGGCAATGGCAGGAACATATTTGCCTGCATAAGACTGAGGTAAAAAAGAAATAATATTACAGTACATGTTTTTTAACATACAATATATGAAGATAATGTCATGAAGAACCAGGGAATAATCATAATTTCTTCATTCTCGACAGGAAAGGTCCTGATACAAATTAAAGAGACAAAAGCTTTGAACTTTTGTATCGATTATAAACATCAAAAGATTGAGACATAGAACATTACCTCCCCAGTAGCGTAAAAGTCATTCTTCTGGTACTGAGGAAACAGAAGAAAGAACTGTGTCAGGGCTCTGAAAATGAAGAACAATACAAGTAAAACATCGTTGGTCATTATTTTACTTATTAACCAGCAATGTAAAGTAAGCATTTATGACTCGCAATACTCACATAAAGAGATTTTCTGCGACTTGAGTCTCGTTTGTTGAATAGCCATTTTGATTATCGGTGAAGCTGAATCCAGTTCCAACCTGAATGATAAATATTAAATATGCACGATATTCCATCAGCAGGGCTCGAAATTAAGGATACTTCTTCTTAATTCTGGAGCTCCCAGGTGCTTTATTTGTGAAATTGCGAATGAGACACAGCATTTCAATGCAAATATTTTTTGAAGGTTTTACTACTGTACAAGACATTAATCACTGAACTAATAGATCCAACAATAAGGATTTAGTCATACTTACAGGATTATCAATGTACAACATTGAGTATTTGGAATTCCAGGTGACTTTTCTCTTGAAAACTGAAAAGAGAATTGTTGAAGATGAAATGAAATAACAATTTTTTTCCATGTACTTGTTTAAAAATTCAGTTGATTTTAGCTATCTCATTAATTTTGAGGAAAAAAACATGTACATATTCAAATTTAGTGAATTACAAGTCTCTGTGCTTTAAGTTACTACTAACACATCAAAAGGAGCGCCACATGATGCCCACATCGGAGATATCTCAAGGAAATATCAAAATCAACTATTGAGTATTAAATTAACACTAGAAGGCCCGTGGAGATAATATGGGACATGAAGGAATTTTAAAGTGTATGTCGTATGAATGATATTTGGGCAAGGCGATGTGTGGCTGATGGGGCTGGTCAATCTGGTGAGTTGATTTTTGGCAAGCTTGCGACAATTCCAAGAACTATCCACTGTCATAACATTTTTGCCATTGACAGGTTCTTGTTGGGTAAGAGAATGCAAGATTACTTGAAATGTGGAGGTTTAACCTGGTCCCGCCTATCAATCAATCAATCAATCAATCAATCAATCAATCAATCAATCAATCTATCTATCTATCGATCTATCTATCTGTCTATCTATGTAGCTATCTATCTATATATATCTATCTATTTAATATGGTCACCTATCTATCTTGCATAAGATAAGTGAGACGTGTACATGTAATGAGTGTCTTGTGTGCGGCGATGTGTTGAAACTTTTGTGTATTGGGGCAGCTTATAATTACAGTTCATTTGACAGGTAGGCATGTGTAAATGATGATCTATATGCTTCGTAATATGTAATATCAGGTCAGGGCAAATACAGCCTGTGACTGTTCAAAAATTAAGACAATATAATGATAGTCTTACCAACAGTAGTCATGCATGGGATTGATGTGGAATAGGGGAGGGGGAGACAGGGCAGACAGCTTTTCAAGAAAAATATGTTTGTGTCAATGTATGGTAGAGTCTTTCTGATCTATCTTGTTTGCCTTTATGGACAGGCCTATGTGTAGTTTCATTGTGTTGCATGTTCTTAGTTAAAAGACTTAATTGTTTAGTAGTTGGTATTCGTAACATAAAAGACACTATCTCTTCAACTTTGATGTGACTTCAAAACTGTAGGATTATAAATGGGCTGTTGAATGCAAAGGGTAGGCCAAAGCCCACGAAACTGCTTGATTATAGCAGAGGCCAGCTGTGGCTGTTGCTTTAGTGGCCCTGCCTCCCTCGGTAATTCATTGGATCACTGAGAAGATCAGGGGGAGTTGCAGCAAGTGAGTGTCAATGTAATGGCGTCCTGCAGGAGCAGTGACGAAGTTCGTGAAAAGGGCTGCAGAAAAACGTGATTTGAATGGAATAAAGGAGACTATGTGGGTATTTTATTAGCCACACTCAAAGGCAATGTCAGTAGGAAGGTTCATGCAGAATGTGGTGGGTGTGGCTTGAGTATGGATGGAGGAGTAGAGGTGACATCAATGTTGAAGAGATAGAGTTTTAAGAGTAGGAGGACTATTATACAACACTTACAATGGAGATCATAAGAGACACCAACTGGACCGTGTTCTACAAACAATCCAAACAAAGATGATCCACCAGGTCCCCCTTGCAACCACAGTACCACAGGGGCAGTCTCTGGATTGACCTATGCAAAAAAATGTATAAAAATTATTTATGTTAGTTTGTGTCGAGTAATCCGTCAAAGTATTATCAGTGAAATGTTTAATAAACGACATCTCTCTTGTATCCCAGCACAGATAAGTACCCCCTGATCCCCCTTTACTTTCTTTTTCACAAAACACTGTATTTTTTCCTGTTTATTTCCCCTCACTATACATGCTATAGGAGTATTCCGAACAAATCACAAACTTCAACCTTCCGAAATCTTAAAAGAAAAATCTGTATGAATGAATGAATTGTGAGGCTATTACCTGAGCAGGAAAGAACCAGAAGAACATGTTGCTGTTATAACGCTTGTTGACAGTGAAGAAACCGGCATAGCTTTCTTGGTCTAAGCCCTTCAGAGATCCAACACGGCTCAATTTCTGACCTAAAAATATCAATAAACAGCATTATAACTCCTTCTATAATACTAGTTGATTTAACATTGGGGGAAAGTCAAGCAACTACTAAACATATGTCACATAGATACACTTGGTTAAAGTTTAATGCTTTAATGTTTTTTCATTGTGTATTGTCTTTGTGTATTGTGATTAAAAATAAAAGGCTGTCATGCATCACAGACTAACTTCATTAAGCAATACATGTATACAAATTTACTTAGCAGACATTACTCTTTTATTTATAATATCAAGTTTTCCATTAAATAGTATTAACTTTCAAAATCAAACACAGCATGGATGAACAGCTGCATGTAACATGCAAGTAACACAAGTAACAACCTGTTTTGATGTCTCCTGTTTCCACGTATTGGGTCAGGAATAGCGGCTGACCAGGATCTTCCTGTGACCCCACACAATGTACATCTCCAGCAGGAAACTGATGCCGCAGCGGACCACTGAATGTAAATATTATTCACTTAAAATATGATATAAGCAGGGATGAAGCACATTGCCACAGTCTAGGCTAACAGGCATGACAGTATTTCTTCAGGACTAAGCACATAGTTTTTACTTTTTAGTACAGTACTAGTAGCCTACTACTAAATCAGTAAATACCAACTATAAGCAGCTAGGTGCTACCACTAGTATCTCACAGTAGAGTCAGTATTTAAATTGTAATGTGTAAATGTATTTATTTACCCATGTTATGATTATATGTTCTAACTTGTGAATGAAGTTATTTACAAAAATGTATGTATAAATTTGACTTTTTGCATGGTAGAACACTGGCAAAATTAAACACTTTTTGGTAGGTCCAGTACCCAACCCTTAGGGTTCATGCATACTTTTAGTACCCCCCCCCCCTCGAAATACAAAGCAATACACACATATAATGTCAAAGATGTGCCCCTTTGATGGTCACACGCACAGATTCGCGGACTTTTGCGTGTGAATAAACTAGGGATGCACGGATATCCGGCACAGTATCCGCTATCCGGTAAAATGAGGGTATGATAACCGGATATCAAAACCGGATGTCTGGCATGTTCAAAACTTAATGAAAGACTAAAAATTTGATAATAACCAAAGGAACGTTACCACGACAGAGTCAACAACATTATTTCACCATCTTCAAAATCAGAATTCAGTTACAGAACAAAACGAAAAACATTCCATCAGAGGAACAGTCCTCCTGCCGGACAGATATGTCTCAGCTCTCATAAAAAATATTCATAATCAACCACAAATGCCGAAAAACTTCCTTTTTCGCTTGTTTACTATCCGGTTCCAACTATCCGGTTGCTATCCGGTATCCGGCAGTTGGTGTTGCCGGATCATCCGGTATCCGGCCATTTTCACTGGGTACTGGCTGTTTCGGCAGAGCACTTTTTCGGCCGGCCTAAATTGGTCCATTCGGCTGGCCTGGGTGGTTCGGTTCGGCAGGGGACGTGGTTCGATTCGGCCAGGGTTTATTTTAGTTATAAATAGGCCTAGCGGGTTAATTTAGTAATTTAACTTCTATTTGTTGTGAAGTAGTTATGTACATGGAGTTTGTTAGCTACAATAAAGCAATTTAAAATAGAAGATAAGAGAATAGTTACGTCAACTAAATTAACATGCAAGGTGCGTGTGTTTTGTTGATAGTTCAATGACCTGCTGACTGACAGGTCTGCATGGTTATCAATTTTGAAATGTTGCGAATCCTACTCTTAAAACTCTATCTATTCAACTGTGATGTCACCTCTTCTCCTCCATCCATACTCCAGCAAAATCCACCACATTTTTCAAGACGATTCCTACTGACATTGCCTTTGTTTGTGGCTAATAAACTCCGTTTTAACAAATATGTTGTTAAACTCAACAGTTGAAGAAGGAAAAAAAATTAAAAGTTATGAAGTGGAGTAAAGAAACTTCATGAAGAGCAGGACAGTTAACACATTTTACTATTTGACTGGAGACAGACTGTCTAGAGTAATTGTCTTCTTCTGCATTGTCTTGAAAAGCTGTGAAGCTGAATTGCACTTGATCATGAATAGAAACTGTTTGTTTAATTGAACAATCAGTTACATAATTATAGAAAACGTGTCAACTTTATTTTTGTCTGATAATCATGCATGTTCAGTAACTGGAAAATAGTGGAAACTGGAAAGAGATGCATTTTAAAAATATTTTGGCTACCTACTACGTCTGATTTTGTTATGAAATTGCCAAATTGTGGTTTCAAGAAATAAAAGAAGAAAATTCAAAACATAAAATACAATTAATGTATTTGTCAGAAATTCTTTTTATCTTAATATGCATGGATGAATGAAATCCAAAGAATTATACTCAAAATAAAATGATTTGATTTCGTGAATAATAGGCCTAATTTTATTTGAAAAAAAAAAAAAGACATCAAGTAATCAACTTTCAGCTAGCTAGATTAAAGCTATCACAAAAAAGCCTGTACAGTGTTGACATTGATTGTTCAGAACGAAAGTGCGCCCAAACACTGCTGTTGATCCCATGATGCTACAATGTAACAATTTTTGGGATCAAACAGGTGCGTGGAGGTGCAAACTACGTCTCAGACATAAACAATCACAATCACTGATCAATTATCATTGCAAAATTTAGTTTATTAGTCAAAATAATACGGCTGCCGAATGGACCACGGCGATTTGCCGAACAGACCAAATATTTTGGCTCATTCGGCTGGCCGAAAATGTTTCCAGGCGAACCGACCCGGAGCCATTTTCACTATCCGTGCATCACTAGAATAAACTGAGTGTATGCGTGTTTGATTACATATTTCTTTTGTTAAATTTTCTTTCCCCCCCTTGACACACACATCTTGTCAAAAATTAGAACCCCCCCCCCCCTTGAAACACATGTGAAAAGTTAGTACCCCCTCAGCTCCCCTCGGCCAAAACTCCCACCCCCCAGTCATAAATTCTGAACGGTCCCTAAATGGAAAGGCCTAGGCCTATAATATGTATACATGAGATCTATCAAATTAAATTCATGAATCATTATTATTGAATGAGTCGATAATAATTCAATTATATTGAAACATGGAGCCTGGAGGGTCAAAAGTTCACCTGACTGCCACTTCCTCAGGAGTTTTAAATGGGTCCAGCTATTGAAATATATGACTCATTGAATTTGAATGAATTTCATTTTCAAAATTTCAATGAATCAATTGAATCAATGAATGCATCCAGCCAGTGAACCTCCCCCAATTTATGTCAATAAAGGCCAAAACCTGCGAATAACTTACCGAGCACACACTTCTGCTACAACCAACAGACCAAGGAGATACAGTATCATCCTGTTGCAATCTGAAAATAGTTTAACCTCTAATAATTAAGCTATTTTCGCAATATTTTCAGTAAAACGTGTGCAATCATGCAACAACAACACTCACCTCTGTTCCCCGCCATCTTCAGAGTCATGTGACAGTTACAAAACTTTTTGTGGTCACATGACTTCTAGCAAACACCTGCTGGTAGAAGCTAGAGGGCGACACAGTCCAGTTTTCTGTGTGTCATTGCAGCCAGTGCTGCCACCATCTTCTTCAACTTTTCAGTGCAACTACTGCTGGTAAGTGGTATTGCTGACTATTGATCTCTCCATACGTTTCAAACCTATAGATTAGTAGGCCAACCTATAGATTAGTAGGATATATATATAGGCCTATACAATAGCACTGCAGGGACACTCGACGTTCAAAACATCATCTAGAACCAGTGGTCGAAATAGCCCATGCCCGGGGGGGGGGTACTTCGCGGACTTTTGTGTAGGGATGCGCCACGGAGATTATGAAAACCAAAACCATTTTAATCCGGAAACAAAAGCCAAAACCATAAACCATTTTAATCTTTTTTTAAAAATATCCAAAACCAATTTAATCTTTATGATTTGTATACCATTTTAATCGTCTTTTCAAGCCGATTCTAACGGTACCAAACATGTTGGGGGTGCAAAAAGGGCAACCAAATTAATCTGAAATCCTAAAAAACCAAGACCATTTTAATCCTAGAAGGCCAAAAAACCTAAACCATCCAGCGGCGCCTCTATATACACTCTTTCATAGTGAGTACCCCCCCCCCCCGGGAGCCCATGTCATTTGGGGGGGGTCAGTCTCTGGCAAGGCCTGAAGGGTCAAAGCTTTTGGGGCTGGAGGTCCGCGGGCCGTCGGAGGTCTGCGGGCCGTCGGACTCGGAGGCCCCCAGAAGCTGATGGGTTTCAGAAAGGACTACATGTACTCTGACATGATTTCTGAGTGTTTTAATCATGTAGCATCCTTGAAAATTACTTTTGAAAACCCTATTTCTGGATTAACCCCTGCATATTTGGTATCTGAGGGGGTCTTTTGGAGCTTTTTGGGCAGGGCCGCATCCAGGGTCTAGGAGGCCTGGACACAATTTGACACTGAGGCCCCCACCTTCACTGTACCCAACCGGAAGTCAAATGGGAGCGTAACTGCAGTTACGCTCCCAAAACGTCCACCATGTTTATGGTCGATTCAGAAGTTTGATTGGCCGTTATTCATTGGAAAAGCTATCCCATATCAAGACATTTTGCGAGGGGGTTATTTAGTTAGTTAAAGGCAGGATTGGGTTTTGATTTTGATCCATAGACTCCCCAAAAGTTCAATAACTGCACATAAAATGCGCGCGGCCGGAGCGTAACTTTCCTATCTGCAAAATATTTAGGAGAGTAACTGAAAATTCTCAGAGCGTAACTCATCGTTATACAGCAAATCTACACTGTACCAGGATTCTAAAGTAGTGTAGGGCCAATCACTTGTCAGGGTGTATGGAGTCACAGTTATAAGTGTTAGGCAATCATGAATTGCAATTTTAGTAGGCTTTATTATAGGCCTAATTGCCCTTTGCAGTAAGAGAAACTTTCACAAAAGCAATCAATACAATCTTGAAGAAAGTAACCTACTTAATCTGTAGGCCTACTTAATTAATTGCAATGAAAAATAATCAAGCATCTTATTGAATTTGAACATTTATTTATTTAACATGTATATCATTCAGCAAAGCTGTTTGTCAAGTGGCCCATGAACTGTATACAATAAGACCATAAAATAAAATTACTAATTAGACCTATATAGATGTGCTATACAGTCCTACACTTCATACATTCAGGTCTTCAAGACCTCCTACATTTCCTAATTCCTTTATTTTTAATAGGATCATATAAAAGTCCTACATTGACACCAAATGTCACCAATTTACTGAGAAAAAAAACAACAACTTCGAGGCAGTTGCGTCCTGTGTTAGTATAGATAGAGAGGCGAGCTGAAAGACATTATTAACCAGTCAATTCAGGCCAAAAAAGTCTATCTATCTGTCTATCTATGTCTATCTATCCATCCATCTATCTACCTAACTGTCTACGGATCTCAGCTTCTATATTTGTCTGCGGCATGCTTTCCTAGTTATTACCTCTCTTTCTTTTAGAACTGCAGTTTCTCATGAAAAGTATCATAATTTCCTATTGACAATTGAAATTTCACAGCATATATATGACATGCAGGTTAGACTTTCGGAAAAACATACACTGTAGGCCTATGCAGCTCACCCAAAGTGGCAAGAAAATAGGCAGGCCTATAGAAGTATTTTAGTTGCATAGTTAATAAATACTGCACCATCTCCTGCATCCGCATTTGATAAACAGGTAGGAGACTAGGAGTTGTTTATAAAAAAAATAAGTCTTAGGGAATTTTTCTGAATATTTGTCTTTTTTTTGGCCTACAAGGATTGAATCAGAAGATAATTTACGGATAATATGAAGCTTGTCAATCAGCAACGTTTTCCGTCTCGTGCTTAGCCTTGTGGCATTCCCACCAGGCCACCACTTGAGGTATTCAACTGTTCTTCTTTATTATGTCCACATGACAGCCCATTTTGTCAAAATTGTATATTTTGCTGAGTGCAAGGCAAGATTCTCTATATATCTATAAATTGAGACAGACGGACGCAATGCGGTCAGCCTATACACTGACTGCTAAGGAAATCCGAAATTAACCATCTACTCCAATTGACCCCAAAACAAAAAATAGTTAGCTAAAGCCTCTAGCCCGTCTCACAAGGTATAGTTCAAATCACAACATCATTTTTTGTTATAACCTAAACAAACAAAGAATTACAAAACTTCACCATGACACATTTGAGTATGGCTATTGACAAGTTAATTTGGTTAGAATAATTTTGTGTTATAAGTTGAAGAGAAACTGCATATGGGATAAAGCATCCTGTCGCCAAGCTAAAAGCTAGATATTCAACTACTCAGGGCACTTCCAGTCTCAGCTTTGTTTATATCTGCCTTTTTTCTTCACAAAAGTCACTCACATAAATCAAAATGTACACG